>CM061229.1:40329158-41529158 GCA_030844895.1 Ambrosia x helenae
GTTCCTAAATTTAACTAATTTGCTACTTTGTGCAGAGGGTCTTCAGAGGCTTAAATAGCATTTGGTTATGTTCACAGTGGAGGCTCAATGCACATGACAGGATGCAGATACCTGATAAACAATTTTATCAGTCAAAGAGAAGGATCTGTATCCTTTGGGAATAATGCCAAGGGATATGTGCTAGGACATGACAATGTCTCCTCTGGCAAAATACAGTTTGACAAGGTCTATATGGTTGAAAACCTTAAGTACAACTTGCTTAGTGTGTCACAAATGTGTGATTAAAGGATATTCTTCCTTTTTCACATGACAGCATGCAAGATCATATCACCAGAAGGCCAGAAGTTGATAGAGAAGATCATTAAAGATCATACTATGTTGATAGCCAAACGATGTGGCAATGGCTATGCAGTGGACATTGAAAAGGACAAAGTACTGAACAACACTGCCTGTTTCTTCTCTAGGGGCATCAACTTCAGAGACTGATCTTTGGCACAGGAGACTTGGCCATTGTGAACTATAAAACCATAAATAAAGTCGCAAAAAATGGGCTTGGTCAGAGGTTTATCCTTGAAAGTATACCAGTGTCAAGAACATTGTGTGTCCTGTCTTAAGGGGAAACAACATAAGTCCTTTATAAGTCTATTGAAGAATCAAAAACAACTGCATTTCTTCAACTATTGCATATGGACTTATTTGGGCCAGTCAAAATCATGAGCCTTGGTAAGAAGAAGTACGACTTAGTCATCATTGATGACTACTCAAGATTCACATGGGTCTTCTTCTTATTTTCTAAGGATGAGGCAACTGAAATCATCAAGTTCTTCATTCTACAAGTAGAGAAACAATATTCTTTCTCTCTGTCAAAACCATTAGAAGTGACAATGGGACATAGTTCAGGAACAAAACTCTGGATGAATTCTGCTTGTCTAATTGGATTGTGAGAAAATTCAGTGTTCCCAGAACTCCTGAACAAATGGTGTGGTAGAAAGGAAGAACAAAAACACTAATTGAAGCAGCAAGAAACATGTTAGCTGATTCAGGCCTACCATTGTATTTTTGGGCTGAAGCAGTCAACACTGCATGTTTATGTTCAGAATAGAGTCCTTGTAAACAAGAGGACACTCCAAAAACTGCCTATGAAGTTCTTCATGGCATTTAAGCCCCTTATCTCCTTTTTCTGGGCTTTTAGATGTCAATGTTTCATTCTAAACATTAAAGACTATATTTCAAAGTTTGCTACAAAAGTTGATTCAGGTTATTTCCTTGGTTATTCTTCCACTAGAAAAGCCTACAAGGTTTTTAATTCAAGAACCAAGATAGTAGAAGAAACCCTGAATGTCAAGTTCAATGAGTCAAAATACACTCTCATTCCAGCAATCCTGCTGAACTCTTTGACCTTGACACTTTCCATTTTGGTTCCTGAAAAAACTGTCACTTCATCTAAACCTGTTTATTATGGTGATCAAGGGTTGATGATGAGGATCCTGCACCATGGACTCCTAATGCAGTCATTAAGTCAACTTTTTAAACCATCAGAAGTTTCACAAAACTTCTGTATTCAACAAACTGCTGAGGTAAAAACTCAAACATCTGTTTCAGATCCTACAACTACTAAAGATGTTCAAATTAGCTGAACGGATATTATAAACCTCAGTGGTTTGTTTGAAGAAGTACAAGAGCCACCTACACCTGTCAATGGTTTATAACAACTGATTGGACACAAAAGATCATCCATTGGATCAAATATGGGTGATATTGCTTCAGGGGTTCTCACAAGAAACAGCTTTCCAACTTTTGCTTTTTCTCAGCATTCATTTCTTAGTTGGAACCTAAGAAATATCAAGAATCCCTCAAGGATAACAATTGGGTTCAAGCTATGCAAGAAGAGTTGCTTCAATTCAGGATAGCAACAGGTTTGGGAAATTTGTCCCTTACCACCAAACAAGCTACCAATTGGCACAAGATGGGTTGTTAGAAAAAAACAAGATGAAGCTGGTATGATTATCAAGAACAAGGCAAGATGGTTGGTACCAGGTTATTCTCAAAGAAGAGGGAATTGACTATGATGAAACCTTTGCTCCAATTGCAAGACTTGAGGCCATCGGGTTATTTTTTGGCTTATGCAATTTCCAACAAAATTAAAGTTTTTCAAATGGATGTCAAGAGTGCATTTTTGTTAGGACAAAAGGGATTGGGTGAAACCACTTTTGCAAAACCTTAGTCTAATTCACTTCTGTCAAAATATTCTAAGTATAGAAACTGGTGAAGAAGGAAGATCAAACTGCTGAAGAAGAGATTCCACAAGTACTGAAGAAGAAAAGTCATCAGAAGTTCTGAAGTTCAAACCAAATTTTCTACTGAAGAACTACTAGAGACAAACTACTCATCAGTAGTTTGTCATTCATCTGTACTTATGAGAAGATCTTTTCCACCGCCTTTTTGAATAAGTAGTTTATTAGTTTAGTATTACTTTTACTTTATGTACAAGTTCCAATGCTGCAACTTGTTTCTGAACTTGCTTTTTGGCAAGGTTCATGTATTTGTAAAGTCTATATAATAGAAGGGTTCATCCCTCTGTTTTAGACATTGATTTTAATACAGAAATCCTTCAACACATATTATTGTTATTTCCATTTCATATTTATTGAGAATCTGTTTAAGTGTTTCATTTCTCATTCAATACTTAGATTCTCAATAAATACTTATCATTTATTAGTTTTTCAATCCAGGGGAGTTATATCTCCTGTTGATAAGTGTAGCTTTTAAACTCATAAACCATTCCGCTGTGCTATCACTGATCAAGAACTTGCTAAACACCTAAGTGTTCACTAGCAAGTTCATACAAAGAGCATTACTGATCCAACAATTGTATCAGAGCACTGGGTTTATCTGATCACATTCAATCTAACACATTGAGAATCAGACACAGGCTTTTTTGATTATTCAATAAAGGATTATAAGCTCACTTTTATCAACATCCATCACTTTAAGAGATATTTGACAAATCAATACTCTTTAAAATGGATCCTCATAATATGGTTCTGCCAATAAACCTGCTATGCTAGTATAGAAATGTATATAACATCTGGCAAAGGAGAATGGGCACATACATTATCACAGACCAACACAGGTTGCTGGAAATCTGTGATATATGGTCCTCATAAACAGTAAATATTAATCTTGAAACTAAAGAAGAGATTCCAAAAGACCCCCAAAAGACTATACAGATGATGATTTCCTAAAACTTGAGCTTGATGCTAAAGCTTTCTCTATGTTGGCAATGGCACTCCCAAATGAAATCTACTCTGGCCTATTACATTGTGATAGTGCCAAAGAGCTTTGGGACTGCTCAAAGAATAGTTTGGAGGAACTAAAGAGGTGATTGCCAACACCAGAGAAATCCTGGCTCAACAATATGAAACTTTTACTCACATTAATGGGGAAACTTTAACACAACAATTGAAAGATTCTCCTGATTATTATCTGAGCTAAAATTAAATGGTCAGACCTACACAACTGTATCTATGCTTCATAGATTTTTAAGGTCTTTACCTGGAAATTGGGAAACATACTCTATAGTCTTAAGATCGTCACCAGACTTTAGCTCCCTCACTCTTACAAAACTTCATGGGAGATTACTTACTTTTGAAAGAGAATTGATCAAAAGAAAAGGTTACAAAGTTCTGGCAAAACTGCTGATGACTATCTACCAGGTAGTACAGCACTATTGGGACAAGACTCACCAACTTGTTCAAATAGTTTTGGATCTTTTGACCATATTGACATAACTGCTGGGATCTCATTTGAAAGATCATTCCCAGGTTATGACAATAATGATTTTGGTCCAACTGCTGATAACATGTGTTTTATCATGGATGATTTAAATAATTTCAGCAGTGATGACTTAGAAGAAATGGATATTTTGCACCAACTGGCCATGTTAAGTTTAAAAACAAATATAATTTTACAAAAGGTCAGGAAGGAAGTTTCCAGGAGCTTAACAGTTCAACAAAAATTGGTTTGGACAAATCTAAACTTAGATGTCACAAGTGTCAAAAGTTGGGACACTTTGCTAGAGAGTGTAGAAACTCTGGCTTTAACCAATCTCAGTCTGGAAACAATTTTAACCCAATTATAACAAGAATAATGGAACACAATGGAGTGCACATTTTGTACAGGCACAAGCTCCACAACATCAATATGTGCCACAAGTACAATATGTACAGATGCCTGCTCAACAGATGCAGAGCCAACAATCAATCCCTCCCTTTCCAGCTGCTCAACAACCTCCACAGCCTCAGCAACCCTCTCAACACAAGTTTATTTACTTCAGGGTATGTTGATGGAGCAGTCTTCCTTTTGACACCACAGAGTGTAATCCTGATGCAGACAACACAAATGTTTGACATCAACTAGGGAGTTCCTGACAATGGCAGAAAGAACTTTGCCTTAATGGCATTTGAGGGATGCACCTCAAAATCTGTCTTGTCACAGGTATCAAAAGAATCTTTGACAAAACTGTGTTCAAATTCTTGCAAAGAATCTTTTGCTCTCATAAGAGGGACTAATGTGCACTTACAAGGAAAGCAAATGACTCTGAGAGAAAATTCACTCAGATGAAATGTGATTTAGAAGGAAAACTTTCTGCAAAAACAAAAGAAGTTTCTAAATTAACCAACACTGCTATTTGAAACCCAATCACAAATTAAAATCATGATAAATAACCTAGGAAATGTCAGACAAGAGCTTGCTGACACCAAGGTCACATGTGAAAAATGGGTTGAATCTTGTAAGGGGTACAATTATTGCTAAACAAACAAAGTGCTTCAAATGTTAGGTTTGGCATAGGGTACAATCACACTGAAACACCAACAGATTTTTCCCCCAAAACTACTGAAGATGGGAGAAAAATTGTTTCAGGTGAAACTTCTGAAGAGGAAGAATGCACATCTTTCCATGAGAACTTTCTAAAAACTCACAGAGAAAGTTCTTCAGAAGTACTGATTAATTCTGACTTTAAGCCATCAGTAGTTTCAACTACATCAGGAGTTGAGAACCTGAAAACTATTGATGACCTAAAACCAATCAACACAGTCAGAAACTTGTCTTTGAAAGAAAAGACAAAAGAATGTGAAATTCGGTGGTCTGTTCAACCACAAACAGAATTTTGCAAATATAGAAAAGGTATTCAGTTCACAAGAAGAAAAATCAACAACTGGGTTGTGAAAAAACAAATCAAAAATGATTTTGTAAAAACTTTTTCTCCCAAGAAACAACAACTAGTAAAAACACTTTTCTCATAAAAAGACAAAATCTCAACAAAGATCTTTTTCTTCAAAATTCTCTTTTAGTAGTTAGACCTGAATCATCAGCAGTTTCAGAAACTGCTGAGATTAAAGATCTCATAAACTTGGTACAACTATGATGACCAAAGTTGATGGTGGTCCTCAAAAGGATACCATCATTGTTCTTAATGAAAAATCCATTGCCAAAAAGACATGGATTTCTCAACTTGGTCAAGAACAAACTGTAAATGTTCTCAAGAGCAAACCCAAAGCCAAACTAGCTTGGGTTCCTAAATTAACTAATTTGCTATCTTATGCAGAGAGTTTCCAGAGGCTTAAATAGCATTTGGTATGTAGACAGTGGAGGCTCAATGCACATGACAGGATGCAGATACCTGATAAACAATTTTATTAGTCAAAGAGATGGATCTGTATCCTTTGGAAGAATGCTAAGGGATATGTGCTAGGACATGGCAATGTCTCCTCTGGCAAAATACAGTTTGACAAGGTCAATCTGGTTGAAAACCTTGAGTACAACTTGCTGAGTGTGTCACAAATGTGTGATAAAGGATATTCTTCCTTTTTCACAAAGACAGCATGCAAGATCATATCACCAGAAGGCCAGAAGTTGATAGAGAAGATCATTGAAGATCACACTTTGTTAATAGCCAAAAGATGTGGCAATGTCTATGCAGTGGACATTGAAAAAGACAAAGTACTGAACAACACTGCCTGTTTCTTCTCAAAGGCATCAACTTCAGAAACTGATCTCTGGCACAGGGAGACTTGGCCATGTGAACTTTAAAACCATAAATAAAGTCACAAAAATGGGCTTGGTCAGAGGTCTACCCTTAATAAAGTTATACAGTGTCAAGAACACTATGTATCCTGTTTAATGGGAAAACAGCATAAGTCCTCCTATAAGTCTATTGAAGAATCAAAAACAAATGCATGTCTTTAACTACTCCATATGGACTTATTTGGGCTGTAAAAATCATGAGCCTTGGTAAGAAGAAGTACTGCTTAGTCATCATTGATGCTACTCAAGATTTACATGGGTATTCTTCTTATTTTCCAGGATGAGGCTGCTGAAATCATCAAGTTCTTCATTCTACAAATAGAGAAGCAATATTCTCTACCTGTCAAAACCATTAGAAGTGATAATGGGACAGAGTTCAGGAACAAAACTCTGGATGAATTCTGTTGTCTAAAGGGATTATTAGACAATTCAGTGTTCCCAGAACTCCTGAACAAAAAATGTGTGGTAGAAAGGAAGAACAGAACTTTAATAGAAGGAGCAAGAACAATGTTAGCTGATTCTGGCCTACCATTATACTTTTGGTTTGGGAAGAAGCAGTTAACACATCATGTTATGTTCAAAATAGAGTTCTTATTGTCAAGAGACATTCAAAGACTGCCTATGAAGTTCTTCATGGCATGAAGCCCCTTATCTCCTTTTTCAGGGCTTTTGGGTGTCAATGTTTCATCTTGAACATTAAGGAATCTATTTCAAAATTTGCTGCCAAAGTTGACAAGGTTACTTTCTTGGTTTTTCTTCAACTAGAAAAAGCCTACAAGTTTTTAACTCAAGAACCAGGATAGTAGAAGAAACACTGAATGTCAAGTTCAATGAGTCAAAACACACTCTCATTCAGCACATCCTGCTGAACTTTTTGACCTTGACAGCTTCCATTTTGGACCTGAAAAGACTGTCACTCATCCAAACCTTCTTATTATGGTGATCAAAGGTTCGATGATGAGGATCCAGCACCATGGACTCCTCAAACAGTCATTAAGTCAACTTCAAAACCATCAGAGTTTCACAAACTTCTGATTCAAACAAATACTGAGGAACAAACTCAAACATCTGCTTCAGCACCTGCAACTACTGAAGACACTGAAACTGCTGAAACTAGATATAATAGACCTCAGTAGTTGTTTTTTGAAGAACATGAGCCACCAAACCTGTCAGTGGTTTACAACAACTGATCGAACACAAAGACCATCCACTTGATCAAATCATGGGTGATATTGCATCAGGTGTTCTTACAAGAAACAGCTTTCCAACTTTTGTCTCTTCTCAGCATTTATTTCACAGTTGGAACCAAAGAAAGTACCAGGAAGCCCTCAAAGACAATAATTGGGTGCAGGCAATGCAAGATGAATTGCTTCAATTCAACAAGCAAACAGGTTTGGGAAAATCTGTCCCTTACCACCAAACAAGCAACCAATTGGCACAAGATGGGTTTTCAGGAACAAACAAGATGAAGCGTGGTATTATAATAAAGAACAAGGCAAGACTGGTAGTACAAGGTTACTCTCAAGAAGAAGGAATTGACTATGATGAAACTTTGCTCCAGTTTCAAGGCTTGAAGCATCAGGTTATTCCTGGCCTATGCCATTTCCAACAAAATAAAAGTTTATCAAATGGATGTTAAGAGTGCATTTTTGTATGGAAAGATAAAAGAGGAAGTGTATGTTTGTCAGCCACCTGGGTTTTGAGGATGCTTCTCATCCTGAGTGGGTTGTACAAACTAGACAAAGTTCTTTATGGGCTCAAACAGGCTCCAAGAACCTGGTATGACACACTTTCAACTTTTTACTCAAAAACAACTTCACAAAAGGTGCCATTGTAAAAACTCTTTTCATAAAACATGTTGGAAATCATGTCTTACTTGTTCAAATATATGTTGATGATATCATTTTTGGTTCAACAAACACAAAATTGTGTGATGAATTTAAGAAACTCATGCAATCAAAATTTGAGATGAGTACAATGGGAGAACTGCAGTACTTTCTGGGACTGCAGATTAAACAACAATCAAATGGAACTTTTATACATCAATCAAAATATGTTAAAGAATTATTAAACAAATTTTCTTTACAAGACTGTAAATATGTTCCACTCCCATGACACCAACCACACAAGTTGAACCAAATGATCAACGAAAACAAGTTGATCAAACCATGTATAGATGTATGATAGGTTCCCTTTTGTATCTAACTGCTTCTAGACCACATATTATGTTTTCAACATGTGTCTGTGCTAGATATCAATCAGCTCCTAGGGAATCACACCTCATTGCAGTCAAAAGAATCTTCAGATATCTGAAAGGAACTCCAACTCTTGGAATTTGGTATCCTGCTTCAAGCAATACCAACTTATCAGCTTTTTCAAATAGTGACTATGCAGGGTGTAAAATGTCAAGAAAATCAACATCTGGTGGTTGTCAATTCTTGGGAAACTGTCTAGTGTCCTGGCAATCAAAGAAACAAACATCTGTTGCAACTTCAACTGCTGAAGCTGAATACATTGCAGCTGCAAGTTGTACATCACAGATACAATGGCTCCAATATCAACTTCTTGATTATGGAATCAAAGAGACCAAGACACTATTGCTTGTAGACAGCAAATCTGCCATTAGCATCATTCAAAATCCTGTTCAGTTTTTAAAGACTAAAACACATTGAAATCAGGTATCATTTCATAAGAGATTGCTATGAAAAGGGCAAGATTGAAGTGAAACATGTAGCAACAGCTAATCAAATAGCTGACATATTCACTAAACCCCTTGACACATCAACATTTCGAAGTTAGTATCCATGCTAGGGATGCTAAATTTGTAAGTGTTTCTCTTTACTTTTCTGCACAAATTTTTTTTATTTTTCACTTACATCTGTTTTCAAAAATTGAAAAACTTCTGAAAAACAAACAAGAGAGAACTACTGATGAATAAAACATCAGTATGGGGAATATTTTCTGAAAAGTGATTAAACTTCTGATAAAAACAAACCTTCAGAAGTTATGAATAAAGTATTTGTAAAGTATTTCTCATCAGCTATTCAAAACTACTGAAGAGAAAGTGGGAACTACTGATGAAAATAATTCTTCATCAGCAGTTTAGTCAAAAAGGGCAAATCAGACTTTTCCCACATCAGAAGTTTGACCTAGGCGGTTTTAAAACTTCTGATAAAGAAGTTTTGACCTAGGCGGTTTAAAACTTCTGATAAATACTTTTTCAACATTATCCATTCAAAAAACAAAAATTCCCTCCTTCTCTCTCAAGAAAGCTCTCAAACCCTGAACCTGCAAAAACACTGTTCGATTCATACACACACAAACCACATGGCTTTAGTTCTTAAACAGGGGACACAATCTCAGAGCCTACTTAGAAAAACAAGAAGGCTGGTCCCAATACGATGAGATCATTGATCTCGTCGTCAAATCCCAAGAGACCAAACACCATTGCTTGTAGACAGCAAATCTGCCATTAGCATCATTCAAAATCCTGTTCAGTTTTTAAAGACTAAACACATTGAAATCAGGTATCATTTCATAAGAGATTGCTATGAAAAGGGCAAGATTGAAGTGAAACATGTAAGCAACAGCTAATCAAATAGCTGACATATTCACTAAACCCCTTGACACATCAACATTTCAGAAGTTAGTATCCATGCTAGGGATGCTAAATTTGTAAGTGTTTCTCTTTACTTTTTGCACAAATTTTTTATTTTTCACTTACATCTGTTTTCAAAAATTGAAAAACTTCTGAAAAAACAAACAAGAGAGAAACTACTGATGAATAAAACATCAGTATGGGGATATTTTCTGAAAAGTGATTAAAACTTCTGATAAAACAAACCTTCAGAAGTTATGAATAAAGTATTTGTAAAGTATTCTCATCAGCTATTCAAAACTACTGAAGAGAAAGTGGGGAACTACTGATGAAAATAATTCTTCATCAGCAGTTTTAGTCAAAAAGGGCAAATCAGACTTTTCCCACATCAGAAGTTTGACCTAGGCGGTTTAAAACTTCTGATAAAGAAGTTTTGACCTAGGCGGTTTAAAACTCTGATAAATACCTTTTTCAAACACTTATCCATTCAAAAAAAAAAAATTCCCTCCTTCTCTCTCAAGAAAGCTCTCAAACCCTGAACCTGCAAAAAACACTGTTCGATTCATACACACACAAACCACATGGCTTTAGTTCTTAAACAGGGACACAATCTCAGAGCCTACTTAGAAAAACAAGAAGGCTGGTCCCAATACGATGAGATCATTGATCTCGTCGTCAAATCCCAATATTTCACCGCTCTCACAATAGACCCACCAATATATCCTGAAACTCTCAATGAGTTCTAGGCTAACGCTGAGACAGTGATGGTGGACGATGAGGTTATCTCTCTCAACTCAACAATTAAAGGGAGACAAATGGCCATCACACCGGCCACACTTGCAAAACAGACTGGGGTTGAATGATGTGAATGCCCCTGAAAAGTTTGACAACTCTGCAATCCACCTAACCATGACTGAATGTGGTTATCAAGGTACTCTCTCACAAGCTACCATATTTGAAAAGTATTTTGAACCAAAATACAAACATTTGTTTCATTATATAATTATGTGTTTGAGTCCTAAAACAGGGTCTTATGACAAGATGCCCTCAACTTTTCAACCAATTTTTCATTCCATTGTGAATGAAACAAATTTCAGAGCATCAAAACTTTTCTTTAATGAGTTGGTGTTACATCATAATAACACTAAAAAGAAGTTTTTGTTATACCAAGGTTCATTATGCAATGCATAATCAAAGAACTGGGTGATGAGGTGCTTGTGGGTAAAAACTGAAATTTTGAAACCCTTAACCTCACAAGCATACTCTAGGCACAACAAACAGGCTGCCTGGCCAGAAGATGACCAAGGGGAACCAGAACCAGTCCCCATGGAACCCTCATCTTCCAAACCTACACCCCCAAAGGCCAAGAAACCCAAGGTACAAAAAACAAAAACCCACCAAACCAAAAAGAAAAGTTGTTCAGGAGGTTGAGATGCCTGAACAACCTATTGTGCAATCTGCACTTCTTAAAGATGTGACTGAAACATCCTCTCAGTCTCATCCATCTCAAACCCCACCAATTTAACATCGCAAAATTTTCCCCAAAATTTTTATACATAAAAAGCCCTTATATATATATATATTTTTTTTATTACACCTTTATCATTAATATTATACAAATGTGTCTAAGTCTTTATTTATCCTAACTCACAACTTATATACATACATAAATGTATATAAATAATAATAATAATAATATGATTCTAAATTCTTTTTTTTTTTTTCAAATACAAGATTTTTTTTTAAATAAAGCCTTGAGTCAAATAGTCAAAAGTCCTAGTCAAAGTCTTAGTCAAACAGTCAAAGTCTTAGTCAAATAGTCAATTCATCATAAAACCTTACTTTATGGTGTTGACCAATTTTAATGGCTAATTGAATCCAAAACTAGTATAAAAACCACCTATGACCATTATACTTTGCACCTCTAATTGTTTCAATTCGATTAAACTTTCCCTCATACCTTTCTTCTATAGTCTATTACTTCTACAATTGAAGCTTTGATTATAAGCTCTTGTAATTGGCGAATTGGAAGCTTGATATTCTTTCTTTTTCGTTTTCTTCAATTTGGACTAGCTACGTTTTTGAGTCTTTGGGATTCGCCTCGCATACATTCACAACACATTATTCTATTTTTTTTTACGAGACATAACATTTTGCTAAGGTGAGTTTTACATAGCCCCTTTTCTATTTATCACCATTTTTTTGGGGTGAAACATGTTATAACATTATCATTGCAATTCAATCATCAATGTGTCTATGTGTTGTCTATGTTGCATTATGTCTTGAGCATGATTAGAGTAAGCACCATTCTAGCATATCATTAACTCCGTACAAGCCGACGGTATACATTGATAGATCTATTGGACTGACAATCCCACCCGGATACGTGCCTCCTACAAAGGTTACGTGGGTGTTTGTTATCGCATAACATATTCAATTGGACCATGAGCGTATGGTATGTATCATTTTATACAGTCATCAGGGTTGATTATGCACTCGATTTATTTCTAGTATGTTCTCACATATGGACTAGATTGACATGACACATGAATTGCACAACATTTTTATTCAATGATCAAAAACTATGTAATTCTCACCAACTTTTGTTGACCCAAATCATTTTCAAATTAACATGTTTCAGGTTCTATTTGCTTGAAGATTTGAATGATGCTTGAAGATATGTGTATAGTTTTATTCAATTTGATGTACAAATTCTAGTACAATTGTATGTAATTCATTTAAATTATTTAATGAAATTTATTATTCACCATGAGCTACTGAACAATCATCAATACGTGACATCCGATGTTTCCGCCATCGGTTGGGGTGTTACAGATTGGTATCAGAGCCATGGTTATAGGGAATTAGGTTATTAGAAAAATAATCTAGTCTATAACCATAGGAATATAACCAGTATTTGCTCCTTTTACTTGCTATTCTCTATCTCACTCCTACTTCTTATCCCTACTTCAACCCCTACAAGAAGATTGCTCTCCATCACAAAATCTACTCTTAGACTAATAGGACAATCCTCAGGTTTAGCCTGAACCACCTTGAGATCTCGTCGAAGTTCTAGATTTCAATAACGAACACGTGCAATCTGGAAGGGTGAACGCCTGTATTCTGAGTTTTCTGTCTAGGACTGGCATTGCGCATATATCCCAATCAGACGAGGGACCCGGATGCCTACCTGGGAAAGAGAAAGTCCCATCTACACATGTCAGTCCCCAACAACCACATCAAACAGGGGACATAGCCTCAGAATTTTGACATGGATGTGGAAACTCAAAGCCCTAACCAAAGAGATGAGGATGAACCAGGGTCTCTAAGCCGAAACTTAGAAAACTCTTGGTACTTTTGAGGCTGCTACTACTCATTTACCAGCCAGTGGTGGATCTGAGAAAAGAAGCAACATAGCTAACACCTCAACTGTGGCAACTACTGATGAAGGCTTAATGCTTGAGGTAGGAAATCCTGTGAACCAAGAAAAAGAGGTACATGAGACAACTGAGTTGGGCTCAGCTCATGATATAACTGATATACTCCTCATTAAGGATGTAATCAGGGATTCAGATGATTCCATTGACTTGGATGATGTTTCAAAACACCAAACTACTGAATTGACTGCTACAAGTGAAGGTCCTGCACCTGGTGTATCTATGCTCAAGAAGCTAGTCACACCAGATCAGGTTAAAGTCCACTTAATCCCTGATTCCCCTAGAGTGGCATCTTCTGTACAACAAGAAGATCAACCAAAAACACACCCCTCACTACAACTGCCTACCCAATTCCCTGGGCAATCAAGCATAGACATGAACCAGCTATGCAGCCCAGATGGTCCTTATACCACATGATGAACACCCTCATCAAAAATCACTTCCAAACATACACAGCTAACTTGGAGCTGTCCATGAAGAACCAATTTGGGGTGATACAGACAAAGATGAATGATCTGTCCAACAAGATTGACTTCAACAGCAAACAGATTGCTAATCTTACAGGTCAGTTCTCCCAAGCTTCAACATCAAAAACTAATGAAGCCAAAAAGGGGGAGAAAACTAAGGAACCTATGGAGTCACTTGAAGCCAGGAGAAAGGCAACAGTGGCTATCCTAGAAAGAGATCAAAGAGATCTAGCCAGAAAAGAAAAACTGGCCCAACAATTTGGTGTCTCTATTCAAGAAGTAGAAGATGCTGAAAAGTCTGATGAATCCCAAGGGCACAATGAAGAAACCTCTGATGGACAAACTTCTGATGAAGAATCCGAAAGTACTGAAGACAATCCTTCAGTAGTTGACAAACCTTCAGTTGTTGTCAACCCATCAGATGTTAACACTTCCAACACTCAAACTGCTGAACAAGAGCCTTCCAGATCAACTGAACTTATTACAACAGTTACCACAATGACTGTACTAAACCCTTCTCCAATCTCTCAATCAGCAGAACTTCTTGAGAGAGTTTAGTGGCAGCTCAGAAGAAAGCCAAGGAAGACCAGATTTGGAAAACTCTGGAAGAAAGGGATGACTTGGACTTAAGCCTGGATGAAAAGCTACAGGCTTATGAAGCTGAACTTCAAAGGCAGGCTAGCCTAGACAGAATTGCTGAGGAAGATAAAAGACATCAACGGATGTCTTATATTACTAAGAACAGCAAGATCAAAGCCCACACATTAAAGAGACTCTCCATGGAAGAGCTGACAAGAAGAGCTCAACTTATTGCAGACAAACTTGCAACAAGTAAAGATACAAAAGCCAAGAGAGCTCAGATGATAGAAGAACTAGTAGCTAATGGTTATGGTTCAAAAGCCTCTGTGTCCAAATGGAAAGAAGAAAGATTGATGGACACTTATAGAAAATATAAGGCTGCAAGGGCTGCAAATCAGAGAGAAAGTTTCAAACTGCTGAAGTACCAACTTCAGTAGTTAGAACTTCTGGTGTTCAAAGAAGACCAGCTACTCAAAAGAAGAAATCAGAGGAGAATGTGAAGACTGATTTCAGAATGGTACTACTAAAAGGAAGTACAGTAGTCCATTCTGACTTTGACATAGAAGAAAAACCTATGATCACACAATTCAGGGATCCTTCCACCTTTGCCTACCAAATTCAGAAAACCATCAAAGACAAACTGCACACTAAGGTAGTCACTGAACATCATTTACCAACCTTTCAACTACCTAATGTGATGCAACAACAACAAGGAAGTGAATCCCACCCGAGAGTCACTGAAGTTGAAAACATCCAACACTCAGGAGAATCCCAGGGTACCACCATGGTTCCCTACACTTTAGACTTTGACAAGTCTAAAGTACCTATCATCAGATGGTCCTTTACTGATAAACAACTCAGTACTTGTGAAAAGAAGAGATCAGACAAGCAGAGCCTATAAGTCGATGAAAGATCTGAAGAAGCTGTCAACTCAAGACCTGCTTACAATCCGACATCTAGAACCACAGAAAGGGTCTCTCACTGATGAACAGCTGAACCAGCTGAAGAATTCCATGTTCAAAGGAATATGGAAATTGTGAAGGACAGAAGAGAACAATAAGGAATTAGTAAGGTTGTGGCTTCATCAATCCAGGGGGAGATTGTTAGGACAAAAAGGATTGGTGAAACCACTTTTGCAAACCTTAGTCTAATTCACTTCTGTCAAAATATTCTAAGTATAGACTGCTGAAGAAGGAGATCAAACTGCTGAAGAAGAGATTCCACAAGTACTGAAGAAGAAAAGTCATCAGAAGTTCTGAAGTTCAAACCAGACCATTTCTACTGAAGAACTACTGAAGACAAACTACTCATCAGTAGTTTGTCATTCATCAGTACTTATGAGAAGATCTTTTCCACCGCCTTTTTGTATCAGTAGTTTATTAGTTTAGTATTACTTTAACTTTATGTACAAGTTCCAATGCTGCAACTTGTTTGCAACTTGTTTCTGAACTTGCTTTTTGGCAAGGTTCATGTATTTGTAAAGTCTATAAATAGAAGGGTTCATCCTCTGTTTTGGACATTGATTTTAATACAGAAATCCTTTAACACATATTATTGTTATTTCCGTTTCATATTTATTGAGAATCTGTTTAAGTGTTTCATTCTCATTCAATACTTAGATTCTCAATAAATACTTATCATTTATTAGTTTTTCAATCTAGGGGGAGTTATATCTCCTGTTGATAAGTGTAGCTTAAACTCATAACATTCCGCTATGCTATCACTGATCAAGAACTTGCTAAACACCTAAGTGTTCACTAGCAAGTTCATACAAAAGAGCAATACTGATCCAACAATTTTTGTATGGAAAAATTAAAGAGGAAGTGTTTGTCTATCAGCCACCTGGGTTTGAGGATCCTTCTCATCCTGAGTGGGTGTACAAAGTTGAAAAGGCTCTTTATGGGCTAAAACAGGCTCCTAGAGCTTGGTATGAAACACTTTCAAACTTTTTACTCAAAAATCACTTTACAAGAGGCTCCATTGATAAAACTCTTTTCATAAAACATGTTGGAAATCATGTCTTACTTGTTCAAATTTATGTTGATGATATCATATTTGGTTTAACTAACACAAAATTGTGTGATGAACTGCAGTACTTTTTGGACTGCAGATTAAACAACAAACAAATGGAACTTTTATACATCAATCTAAATACGTTAAAGAATTATTAAACAAATTTTCTTTATAAGACTTTAAATCATGTTCCACTCCCATGACACCAACCACACAAGTTGAACCAAATGATCAACGAAAACAAGTTGATCAAACCATGTATAGATGTATGATAGGTTCCCTTTTGTATCTAACTGCTTCTAGACCACATATTATGTTTTCAACATGTGTTTGTGCTAGATATCAATCAGCTCCTAGGGAATCATACCTCATTGCAGTCAAAAGAATTTTCACATATCTGAAAGGAACTCCTACACTTGGAATTTGGTATCCTGCTTCAAGCAATACCAAGTTAACAGCTTTTTCAGATAGTGACTATGCAGGGTGCAAAATGTCAAGAAAATCAACATCTGGTGGTTGTCAATTCTGGGAAACTGTCTAGTGTCCTGGCAATCAAAGAAGCAAACATCTATGGAAAATTCAACTGCTGAAGCTGAATACATTGCAGCTGCAAGTTGTACATCACAGATACAATGGCTCCAATATCAGCTTCTTGATTATGGAATCAAAGAGACCAGGACTCCACTCTTAGTAGACCGTAAATATGCCATTAGCATCATTCAAAATCCTGTTCAGTTCTCAAAAACTAAACATATTGAATTCAGGTATCATTTCATAAGGGATTGCTATGAAAAAGGCAAGATTGAAGTGGAGCATGTGACAACAGCTAATCAAATAGCTGACATATTCACTAAACCCCTTGACACATCAACATTTCAGAAGTTAGTATCCATGCTTGGGATGCTAAATTTGTAAGTGTTTTTCAATTTCCTGCACATATTTTTACTTTCACTTACATTATCTGTCATAAAACTTCTGAAAAACAAAAAGAGAGAAACTACTGATGTACAAAAACATTAGTATGGGGATATTTTCTGAAAAATGATTAACTTCTGATAAAATAAACTTCAGAAGTTATGAATAAAGTGTTTATAAATGTTCTCATCAGTTGTTAACAAACTACTGAAGAGAAAATGGGAAATACTAATGAATATTGTTCTTCATCAGCGGTTTTGTCAATAAGGGTAAATCAGACATTTCCCATTTCAGAAGTTTGACCTAGGGCGGTTATAAACTTCTGATAAACACCTTTTTTATCACGTATCCTTTCAAAAAGCAAAATTCCTTCCTCTCTCATAAACACTCTTAAACCCTCCCCTGCAAACAAACAAAAACACTGTTCGATCCACACACACATAAACCACATGGCTCTCATACTGAAACAGGGACACAATCAAAGAGGCTATTTTGAGAAAGATGAAGCCCGGTCCCAATACGACGAAATCATTGATTTAGTCGTCCAATCTCAATACTTCACTGCTTTCACCATTGATCCTCCAATCCATACTGAAACTCATAATGAGTTCTGGGCAAATGCCGAGACGGTGACAGTGAATAACCAGATTATTTCCCTAAAATCAACTATCCAAGGGAAAGTAATGTCAATCACACCGGCTACATTGGGAATAAGACTGGGTCTGGATGATGCTGAAGCACCAGATCATTTTCCAAACTCTGCAATCCATTTAACCATGACAGAGTGTTGTTACCAAGGTACTCTCTCACATGCAACCATTTTAAGAATTTTTTTGAACCAAAATATAAACTTTTGTTTCACTACATAATCATGTGTTTGAGTCCAAAAAACTGGATCTTATGATCAGATGCCCTCTACTTTTCAACCTATTTTCATTCCATTGTGAATGAAACAAAATTCAGGGCATCGGCACTTTTCTTTAATGAGTTGGTGTTGCATCACCGAAATTCTAAAAAAGAAATTTTTGTTGTATCCAAGGTTCATAATGCAATGCATAATTAAAGAACTTGGAGATGAGGTGCTTGTGGGGAAAACAATTGTTTTAAAACCATTAACCTCACAAGCATACTCAAGGCATAACAAACCGGTAGCCTTACCAGAAGATGACCAAGGGGAACAACAAACAGTCCCCATGGAACCACCATCTTCCAAACCCTTATCTAAAAAGGCAAGAAAACCAAACAACAAAAACCCAAACCCACCAACCCTAAAAGAAAGGCAGTTCAAGACATTGAGATGCCTGAAAACTGCTGATGTGCAATCTGCACTTGTCAAAGATGTGACTGAAACATCCTCTCAGTCTCATCCATCTCAAACCCCCCAAAAGAGCACCTATTACCATTATTTTTCAAAGGAAGAAATTTAAAAAGACTATAACTACTGATCCGTCCTTTGAAACTGCTAACCCTTTACACAAACTACTGAACCTGAAACATCTCACACAACCATAGAAATTGCCAAACTTCTCTCTGGGCTAAAAGAAACAATCCCATCAGAACATGTCATTCCCCAACAACCACATCAAACAGGGGAAATACCATCAGAACTTGACATGGATATGGATGTTATTAGCCTTATCCCAAGAGATGAGGATGAACCAAGGTTTCTAAGCCCAAACTTAGAGACTTTAGGTACATTTGAGGCTGCTACTACTCATTTACCATCCAGTGGTGGATCAGAGGACATAAGTAACATAGCTAAGACCTCATTTGTGGCAACTACTGATGAAGGCTTTATGCCTGAGGTAGGAAATCCTCAGTACCAAGACAAAGAGGTTCATGAGACAATTGGGTTGGGCCCAGCTCCTGATACAACTGATGATGTCCTCATTGAGGATATCACCGGGATTCAGATGATTCCATTGATTTGGATGATGATTCAAACTCCACTGAACATGAATTGACAGCTACTAGTGAAGAACCTGAATCTGATGTCTCTAAGCTCAAAGAGCTGGTCACAACAGATCAGGTTAAAGACCATTTGAACCCTGATTCCCCTAAAGTGTCATCTTTAGTAAACTCTGAAGATCACCCAAAAACACCCCCTACACTAAAAATGCCTACCCAGATCAGGTTAAAGACCACTTGAACCCTGATTCCCCCAGGGGACCAGCATGGTCCCTTACACATTAGACTTTGACCAATCTAAAGTTCTAATAATGAAATGGTCATTTACTAATTCCAACTCAGTATTGGTCACAATGAGAGATCGTTCAAGCAAGGCCTTCAAATCTATGGAAGAACTGAAAAATCTATCTACACAAGACTTGCTCACAATCCAACATCTTTAACCTGAACAAGGATCTCTCACTAATGAACAACTTAACCAACTCAATACTTCCATGTTCGGAGAAATCTGGAAGATACTTGATGGCAGGAAGGACAATAAAGGATTAGATAAGGTTTTGGCTTCATCAATCCACGGGGAGATTGTAAGGACAAAAAGGATTGAAGAAACCTCTTTTGCTAACCTTAGTCCTAATTCCTATTTCTGCCAAAATATGCTAAGTATGAAACTACTGAAGAAAGAAGAAGAAACTGCTGAACAAGGATTCAACAAGTACTGAAGAGTAAAGATCAGAAGTTCTGAAGTCAAACTAGACAAGTCAACTGAAGAACTACTGAAGACAAACTACTCATCAGTAGTTTGTCACTCATCAGCAGTTGTAACAGAATCTTTCCACCGCCCTTATGTTTCAGTAGCTTAGTATTATAACATTATTTTATCTTTTTGTACAAGTTCCAAGACTACAGCCTGTTGCAGTCTTGATTTTTGTAACAAGGTTCATGTATCTGTTCCTCTATAAATAGATGGGTTAATCCCACTATTTTAGAGATCGATTTTAATAAAACTGAAATCCTTCAAAGGCTTTACTTGAAATACCATTTCATAATCCGAGATTCTCTTTGCATATTTATTATCATATACATTCAATTGCATAGATTCTCATTAACTGTCTTTAGTTCATTACATCCAGGGGGAGTAATAACTCCCGTTGAAAGTGAAACTTTATAACTAAACACTTCATATATTCCGCTGTGCAAACTGCTTTGATAAACTTATTAATACATAAGTGTTCATAAGCAATCAACTGTTAAAAAGCTAACTGATCCAACATTGGTAACCACACTCTGTCATGGTTAATTGAATTTCAACATTGGGAATATTTTCTGGTGCATCAACATCATCTAAACCATGCCTTATTCCCAAAGTGGCTGGTGTGATTGCCAAAACTTTCCTTTGGATGGTTGATTTGAGGGAAATCACCTTGTTGTTCACAGTCACCGCCTCGGCGTTTGCCCAGAACTCATTAAGACTTTGAATGTGGATTGGAGGATCAATGGTGAAAGTTGTGTTGTACTGGGATTTGACGACCAAATCAATGATTTTTGTCGTATTGAGCACTGCACCTGAATATTGTCAGGTGATCATACTCAACTTCTTTACCTTTCTATTCTTCTTGAGGAAGCTTGAATCCCAATGGTACTGAGGGTCTACCGTTGATAAGATAGGCTGTTGTGTTACTGCATCAGCCCAAAACATCTTTGGGAGCCCCGCATTCAATCTCATACTCCTGGCTCTTTCGCATCATGTTCTGTTCACCCTCTCTGCAACTTTATTCTATTGCAGAGTTCTTAGAAATGTATTTATTATCTTGATCCCTTTATCAGTACAATAATCTGTAAACTCCTTGTTGATGTATTCACCACATATATCCAACTTCAAGCATTTCACCTTCAAATCAGTTTCAAGTTCAAGAGCAGATTTCCATTTGTTAAAATTATCGAAAACTTCAGATTTATGTTTATGAAAATAAACCCATACCTTGCGTGTTAAATCATCTATGAAGGTCACAAATTAGTGAGCATGAAGTAGTGGATGTTGATTCGTATATATCTAAGTGAATAAGCTTCAACTTCTGAGCTTTTGGTGCTCTCCCAGTCTTCACAAAAGTCACCTTCTTTTTCTTGCCTAGGATGTACGGTTCACAAAATTCTGACTCGACCTTCTTCAACTCTGTAATTTTTCTCCTGGTACTAAGCATCTTGATCCCTTTTTCACTCATGTGCCCAAGTCTTTAATGCCATAACTTTTTCTGACTCCGGTCACTTGATACTACATTCACCCCATGAGCTAATGCTTAAACCATGTAAAAACTACCTTTCTTCTTGCCTCTAGCAACTACCATATTGCCCTTAACAACTCGCTATTGTCCTCTGCCAAAGTGAACATAGTATCCCTGATCATTAAGCTGGCCGATGGATATAATCATCCTCTTCAAACCAAGAATGACCCGAACATCTTTATGGTCCAAATGGTTCCCAATAGTGTTTTAAGGTCTATGTCTCCATTTCCTGTAATATCAAGACTCTGATTATGTCATACCCCGCCAAGGCGGAAACGCGAGGTGCGACTTCGAATGATTTCCAAACACAAAGGTCACACGAGCATAAATTAAGATAAAGCGGGAACTTTCGTTAAACAACCAAATTTTTCCAACATAACGTTAATTGTTTAAAATTAAAAACCATTGTATGTAAATGTCTAGAGTTAAAACAACAACACAACGGTCCAAAAGAAGGTATCCCACAAATGCTCGCATGCGACCTTCACAAGTTCCATTATCCATGCTAATTTCCTGAAAAACATGCATTTAAGGAAATATATGTCAACAAAAAGTTGGTGAGTTAACGGGTTTTCTATATGGTGGACATGTAATCCAAAACTGACTAAATCATTGCCTAGCTAGGGCAATAATCAATATGTGATCTGACATGATCCCATAACCAAACCTTGACATGTTGTGCCTCGCCCATTGTACACTAAAGACAATGAATAATCTGAAATACAAGCACTTTTTTGATATCTGTCATCCGGTCAGAGCGACTGACCAAGAGTGGGGGTGTCAACCCAATAGATCTATCCCGGTGTTTCATGGCTAAGTCCATAGCTAATGGTTATGGTATGATGTATGAAACGAGGGCTTAATGGATCCTGAACCTTAATGTCTCATGTTCACATAATAGTCATAATTGTAATTGAAAACTGTACGCATGTTTTTCCCCTGAAAAAATGTAAAAACTGTAAAAAGGGGCCGTAAAATACTCAGTGGTGTTTGGATTCTAGACTGAACTAAATCTAATGTGGTGTGTCTGGTCTGGGATGCCCTAAGTTCATTTAAAGGCAACCTTAAGTTTATGTTTTGGTTCTAATTACCATCCAATTGTTCACTCGACTGGGACACCCATGGACTAGGGGTTTCTGTACCATTATCCATGTGTGTCACACACTGTATGTGTTAGAAAATATTTATTTGTTGTTAATGTGACTATGTTTAGTCTGTTTTTGGTAAAACAAGTGGCTTGACTTACTTAAAGTTACCGAATGTTACTTATGCCCCAGTTTTGTCCTTGAATATACACACATGTTAACATATATCATTGGTTTCCAAGTAATCTCTTGTGTTAAGCTTGTTAACACATGTTTTTTTTGTGAATGTTTATAAAACAAACTTTAGGTTATGTCATAAAATTATACAAGATTGTCTTGTTTTAGGCCGAACCCAACCCTATGAACCCACGCATACACCCATATGTTTGTGTGGGTGCTCGTGTTCGTCCATACCCGAGTTCTAAGATGTGTAAAATCGTATATACGCGTGTGTGTATCCTTAAGTGAAAACATTGAATTTTAACCATAAACCTTTAGTTTTTACGTTAGTTTAACTCAAAAACTAGTGACTTAGTGGTGTGTGCGAGTGTATGCCTTCGGGTGAACTCCTCCATGATCGAATATTGTATGCAAATAAAGGAAATGGTTCGGTTTTATACCTCACTTGTGTGTAGCTGAGAATATTAAAAGAAAATAAGCTAATATCCCCACAATGAAACTCCTAGATGCTTGTTAATGAATTGGAACTCCTATGTGATGATGGTGAATGGTCGAACCAACTCCCTTGGGTGTGGGTGTCTTCGGCCGAGAGCTAGAAAGAGAGGGGTGAGGTGGTTTCAAGTGTTAGAGTGAATTGTGATGTTGTGGTGTTATCTCAAGTGTCCAAGTTTTCCTATATATAGCCAAAGGTAAGGAAGGAGGCAATGGTTTCGTTGGTTCACAAATGTGAAAGGTCAAAACCTTACTTTCTTGGTGTGTATTCCACTAGTGTCCCTTAGGGTGAAAGAAGTTGACTTGAAGATTTTTATTTGGATGTGTAGGTGGTGGTGTAGTGGCTGATTTGTATGGGGAAGGGGCAAGTGGTTTTGGCAAGTTTTCCAAGGTGTGGAGGCTTATACATTTTATGTTGTTGCCATGTTAGTACAATAGGTTGACTAGTGTTCTTGTTTGGTTGTGTGCACACTCTTGGGGGCCGAAATTCATGGGGAAAAGGAAGGAGTTTTATGGTAAGTCAACTTTGCTTGGATGGCCATGTGTTTTATGTTGCTTCCATGTTTGTACATAGTCTCTAGTCTAGTGATTTGGTAGGACATGAAAGGTGGGCATGTGTATGTGTATGTATGCGTGTGGTATGTGTATGTAGAGTAGGTTAGTGGTGAATCCAAAAACAACCCACTTGACTTCCTTGGGAACACATGGGCCGCAAATTTAGCCTTGGGAATGATCATGGGAGGCTTTTGGAAGTCAAGTATCATAGATGTTAGTGAGCATAAAGTGGTTTGCCAAATAGGGAAATATTCTTGGTGTTTGTGAGCATGTTCATGAGTGTTTGGAAGTATGTAGGCTTGTGTGTGTATGTGATCGTGTATATAGGTATAAGAGAGGTATTTGTCACTTTCCTAGCATATGTTGATGTTTGTGTGTATATATTTTCGTATGTATGTATGTGTGAGTGATAATGTATTTGTTTGATTCCAATACTCACACTAGTCTTTGCGGATCACATGTGGACACATTGTTCGTGTTTTTACTGGTTTCCATAGAATACACTTCAGTAACCTCATTGTTATTAAACATTGTGTGTTTTTGTTCTTGTCGGGGCAACAATTTGAAATCTTATGTTCAATTGCATGGTTTCCCACAGTTAGTGTTTTGCATGGATTTCCTAAAATCTATCATGAGTTATTCGACTAAATAGGACTTTTGTGTTAACTAGTGCGTCTACTGTTAGACTGTATGCCTCAGGATTGACTCTGTTGGATCAGTATTGCTCTTTTGTATGAACTTGCTAGTGAACACTTAGGTGTTTAGCAAGTTCTTTGATCAGTGATAGCACAGCGGAATGTTATGGGGTTAAAGCTATACTTATCAACAAGAGTTATAACTCCCCCTGGATTGAAAAACTAATAAATGATAAGTATTTATTGAGAATCTAAGTATAGAATGAGAATGAAACACTTAGACAAATTCTCAATAAATATGAAATGGAAATAACAATGATATGTGTTGAAGGATTTCTGTATTAAAATCAATGTCTAAAAGAGAGGGATGAACCCTTCTATTTATAGACTTTACAAATACATGAACCTTGCCAAAAAGCAAGTTCAGAAACAAGTTGCAACAAGTTGTAGCATTGGAACTTGTACATAAAGCAAAAGTAATACTAAAGTAATAAACTACTGATACAAAAAGGCGGTGGAAAAGATCTTCACATAAGTACTGATGAATGACAAACTACTGATGAGTAGTTTGTCTTCAGTAGTTCTTCAGTAGAAGTGTCTGGTTTGAACTTCAGAACTTCTGATGACTTCTCTTCTTCAGCACTTGTGGAATCTCTTCTTCAGCAGTTTGATCTTCCTTCTTCAGCAGTTCTATACTTAGAATATTTTGACAGAAGTGAATTTGACTATGGTTTGCAAAAGTGGTTTCACCAATCCTTAGAATACTTTGTCTTTTTCAATGTCCACTGCATAGACATTGCCACACCTTTTGGCTATTAACAAAGTATGATCTTCAATAATCTTCTCTATCAACTTCTGGCCTTCTGGTGATATGATCTTGCATGCTGTCTTTGTGAAAAAGGAAGAATATCCTTTATCACACATTTGTGACACACTCAGCAAGTTGTACTCAAGGTTTTCAACCAGATTGACCTTGTCAAACTGTATTTTGCCAGAGGAGACATTGCCATGTCCTAGCACATATCCCTTAGCATTGTTCCCATAGGATACAGATCCATCTCTTTGACTGATAAAATTGTTTATCAGGTATCTGCATCCTGTCATGTGCATTGAGCCTCCACTATCTACATACCAAATGCTATTTAAGCCTCTGGAAACTCTCTGCACAAGATAGCAAATCAGTTAGATTTAGGAACCCAAGCCAGTTTGGCTTTGGGTTTGCTCTTGAGAACATTTTACAGTTTGTTCTTGACCAAGTTGAGAAATCCATGTCTTTTTGGCAATGGATTTTTCATTAAGAACAATGGTGGTATCCTTTTGAGGACCACCATCAACTTTGGTTATCAGTAGTTGTACCAAGTTTATAAGATCTTTAATCTCAGCAGTTTGTGAAACTGCTGATGATTCAGGTCTAACTACTGAAAGAGAATTTTGAGAAAAAGACTTTTGTTGAGATTTTGTCTTTTCTGAGAAAAGGTGTTTGCTGGTTGTTGTTTCTTGGGAGAAAAAGTTTTTACAAAATCATTTTTGACTTGTTTTCCCACAACCAGTTGTTGATTTTTCTTGTTGAACTGAAAACCTTTTCTATATCTGCAAAATTCTGTCTTGTGGTTGAACAGACCACAGATTTCACATTCTTTTGTCTTTTCTTTCAAAGACAAGTTTCTGACTGTGTTGATTGGTTTTAGGTCATCAGTAGTTTTCAGGTTCTCAACTCCTGATGTAGTTGAAACTACTGATGGCTTAAAGTCAGAATTAATCAGTACTTCTGAAGAACTTTCTTTGTGAGTTTTTAGAAAGTTCTCATGGAAAGATGTGCATTCTTCCTCTTCAGTAGTTTCACCTGAAACAATTTTTCTCCCATCTTCAGTAGTTTTGGGGGAAAAATCTGATGGTGTTTCAGTGTGATTGTAACCTATGCCAAACCTAACATTTGAAGCACTTTGTTTGTTTAGCAATAATTGGTACCCCTTACAAGATTCAAGCCATTTTTCACATGTGACCTTGGTGTCAGCAAGCTCTTGTCTGACATTTCCTAGGTCATTTATCATGATTTTAATTTGTGCTTGGGTTTCAATAGGAGTGTTAGTTAATTTAGAAACTTCTTTTGTTTTTGTAGAAAGTTTTCTTTCTAAATCACATTTCATCTGAGTGAATTTTCTCTCAGAGTCATTTGCTTTTCCTTGTAAGTGCACATTAGTCTCTCTTATGAGAGCAAAAGATTCTTTGCAAGAATTTGAACACAGTTTTGTCAAAGATTCTTTTGATACCTGTGACAAGGCAGATTTTGAGGTGCATCCCTCAAATGCCATTAAGGCAAAGTTCTTTCTGCCATTGTCAGGCTCTCCCCAGTTGATGTCAAACATCTTGTTGTCTGCATCAGGATTACACAATGTGGTGTCAAAAGGAAGACTGCTCCAGTCAACATACCCTGAAGTAAATAAACTTTGTTGAGAGGGTTGCTGAGGCTGTGGAGGTTGTTGAGCAGCTGGAAAGGGAGGGATTGATTGTTGGCTCTGCATCTGTTGAGCAGGCATCTGTACATATTGTACTTGTGGCACATATTGGTGTTGTGGAGCTTGTGCCTGTACAAAATGTGCACTCCCTTGTGTTCCATTATTCCTGTTATAATTGGGGTTAAAATTGTTTCCAGACTGAGATTGGTTAAAGCCAGAGCTTCTACACTCTCTAGCAAAGTGTCCCAACTTTTGACACTTGTGACATCTAAGTTTAGATTTGTCAAAACCAATTTTTGTTGAACTGTTGAGTCCTGGAAACTTCCTTCCTGACCTTTTGTAAAATTTATTTGTTTTTAAACTTAACATGGCCAGTTGGTGCAAAATATCCATTTCTTCTAGGTCATCACTACTGAAATTATTTAAATCATCCATGATAAAACACATGTTATCAGCAGTTTGACCAAAATCATTATTGTCATAACCTGGGAATGATTTTTCAGATGAGATCCCAGCAGTTATGTCAATATGGTCAAAAGATCCAAAACTATTTGAACAAGTTGGTGAGTCTTGTCCCAATAGTGCTGTACTACCTGGTAGATAGTCATCAGCAGTTTTGCCAGAACTTTGTAACTTTTTCTTTTGATCAATTTCTCTTTTAAAAGTAAGTAATCTCCCATGAAGTTTTGTAAGAGTGAGGGAGCTAAAGTCTGGTGAAGATCTTAAGACTATAGAGTATGTTTCCCATTTTTCAGGTAAAGACCTTAAAAATCTATGAAGCATAGATACAGTTGTGTAGGTATAACCATTTAGTTTTAGCTCAGATATTAATGAGGAGAATCTTTCAAATTGTTGTGTTAAAGTTTCCCCATTAATGTGAGCAAAAGTTTCATATTGTTGAGCAAGGATTTCTCTGGTGTTGGCAATCACCTCTTTAGTTCCTCCAAACTGTTCTTTGAGGCAGTCCCAAAGCTCTTTGGCACTATCACAATGTAATAGGCCAGAGTAGATTTCATTTGGGAGTGCCATTGCCAACATAGAGAAAGCTTTAGCATCAAGCTCAAGTTTTAGGAAATCATCATCTGTATAGTCTTTTGGGTCTTTTGGAATCTCTTCTTTAGTTTCAAGATTAATGTTTACTGGTTTATGAGGACCATATATCACAGATTTCCAGCAACCTGTGTTGGTCTGTGATAATGTATGTGCCATTCTCCTTTGCCAGATGTTATATTTATTCATTTCTTACTAGCATAGCAGGTTTATTGGCAGAACCAGTATTATGAGGATCCATTTTAAAGAGTATTGATTTGTCAAATATCTCTTAAAGTGATGGATATTGATAAAAGTGAGCTTATAATCCTTTATTGAATATCAATAAGAGCCTGTGTCTGATTCTCAATGTGTTAGATTGATATGTGATCAGATAAACCAGTGCTCTGATACCAATTGCTGGATCAGTATTGCTCTTTTGTATGAACTTGCTAGTGAACACTTAGGTGTTTAGCAAGTTCTTTGATCAGTGATAGCACAGCGGAATGTTATGAGGTTAAAGCTATACTTATCAACAAGAGTTATAACTCCCCCTGGATTGAAAAACTAATAAATGATAAGTATTTATTGAGAATCTAAGTATAGAATGAGAATGAAACACTTAGACAAATTCTCAATAAATATGAAATGGATATAACAATGATATGTGTTGAAGGATTTCTGTATTAAAATCAATGTCTAAAACAGAGGGATGAACCCTTCTATTTATAGACTTTACAAATACATGAACCTTGCTAAAAAGCAAGTTCAGAAACAAGTTGCAACAAGTTGCAGCATTGGAACTTGTACATAAAGCAAAAGTAATACTAACGTAATAAACTACTGATACAAAAAGGCGGTAGAAAAGATCTTCACATAAGTACTGATGAATGACAAACTACTGATGAGTAATTTGTCTTCAGTAGTTCTTCAGTAGAAGTGTCTGGTTTGAACTTCAGAACTTCTGATGACTTCTCTTCTTCAGTACTTGTGGAATCTCTTCTTCAGCAGTTTGATCTTCCTTCTTCAGCAGTTCTATACTTAGAATATTTTGACAGGAGTGAATTTGACTAAGGTTTGCAAAAGTGGTTTCACCAATCCTTTTTGTCCTAACAGACTCATTGGAACCCTGCATAGCCCAACTATGATGAAAAACATGACATGTAATGCTATGCACACTGTATACATGTAGCTAAGTGTACGGATATGACCTGTGATTTCAACGGGTGTCACAGATTACTAGCCAAACGAACTTTACCAAAGTTACCTGTTCATAGATTCGTCATCTTCTTCGTGCTAAAAGTAGCATGGAAAGATGCTCATCAATCCATAGTTCAGTCGTCAACAGAACTCTCGATACATCAAATAAGAGCATCCAATGAATCTGAGGATGTAGTAGCATTCACCACCTTTTTCTCCCTCGCAGGTTCAAAACACTCATTTCTGCAATGCCCAAACTCTTTACAATTCCAACACTGTACGTCTTTCCTTGGTTTTCCAGGTCTTGACTTGCTCCTACGTTTTGACTTTGACCTACCCTTATTTCATCCTGTGTTGTAACTTCTCCTTCTTCCTTCAGTACTGAGTAAGGAGCTTGATTCTCCATTGTTCCTTCTATTGGAATCCTCATTCAGTAACAAATAATGAACTCTTTCAAAACTGAGAGTCTCAACTGACCCTGTGACTGCGGTGATTGTGCCTGACCAACTGTCAAGTAATGAGGATAGCAATAGACAAGCCTACAGTTCATGATCTATCTTAAAGTTCATAGAAGACAATCGTGTCAAATGTGATTTAAATAAATTAATATGCTCAGTTATAGAATTTCCCTCTTTCATTGTGATGTTAACTAACTGTTGTATCAGAAACACCTTGTTTGCAGGAGACGGCTTCTCGTACATATTCGACAAAGCTTCTGTAATGTTATGCGCTGTGATTTGGTCCACAATGTTGTAAGCTACATTCATGGAAAGAGTAAGTCGGATCATTGACTATGCTTTCTTGTCAATATTTGTCCATGCAGTAGTTATAGTCTTAGGGGGAGGTTATAGTGCAACATCTAACTCTTTCTGTATAAGCAAATCCTTGATTTGCATCTTCCACCATCCAAAATTCTTCCCATCTAACTTCTCCACTTTAACTTTTCCTTCCTCAGCCATCATCATCAGCTGAATATCTAGGAAACTAGTCAAAGAATAAAAATACCACTTCTCTAACCATTAACCAAATAATCTAGGAAACTAGTCAAAGAATAAAAATACCACTTCTCTAACCAGTAAACCAAATAAAAACTAACTCCCCACAAAAGTTATGACCAACTTATTTTAAAAAAAAAACATGACCTTTTCTTCCCAATATTATCAAGTCTTCTTCTTTTCCCAACACCACCTTCAAAACAACCAACAAGCAAACCAAAACAAAGACACCCAAATTCTGACCTCAATGAGACACGTGTAGAAACCAAGAAAAAACATACCAGCAAACGAATCCTCTTGTTCAACCTGTTTTTAGCTGATAAAAGCCCTAATTTGGGCCCTAATCTGGGTGGGTGGGATCTGCAATACGTGGCAAAAAGGGACTGATGACTGATAACAGGGCTGCAACAATGGTAGCAGCAGAGGTAGTGTCTTATTCCTGGTCGATTGGATACGGGTTGGTAGTAGAAACAAAAACGGTTCTAGGGTAGCGGCGGCGTTGAGAAGGGTTAGGGCAGCAGGGTTTGGTCTGATTAAGGGAGGAGAAGCGGCAGAACCCTAATTAGATACGGTTTGGGTTGGCTGCCAGGTAACAAGGGAAGGGTTGTCTGAACCCTAATCGAAGGTGGAAAGGAGGCGATGCAAAGATGGGAGGTGGCAGGCGGAGTGGGCAGGTAGCAGTAGGTGGTAAGGGTGTTTGTGACGGCTGTAGGGTTTGCAGGTATGCTTTATTTTTCTAATCAAGCGCCTGAGCTCTGATGCCAGTTGTTTGGATCGAGAACACAAACACGAACACAAACACGGAGATTTACATGGTTTGGTCTAAGCTGACCTACGTCCACAGGGTAACTGGGGTTCTCATTTTATTGAGAGTAATGCCAATATTATAAGTACATGAGATATATTTATAGTCACTAATTAGGTTAAACCCTATGCTAAACTAAATCACCAAGAATATCATATTGGGCCAAGCCTATATGTGGGCTAAAGGCAACATCTCTAACATGCAGTGTAAGTTTAGCTTAACGCTTGTTATCAATAGTTTGTTTGCCTCTAATATCACTTTATTGTTTAATCATTGTTGAAGATCAAAAAGAATTATTGAAGCACATCTGGAACCGAAGAACAAATGAACAAAACATGTTTTATAGAATATATATATATATAAATACATTATTAGATTGTATTACAAACATTTATATGATAAGATTATAACAACATTTATAATAAAGTCCTTATTTATAAATATACATATATTTATATATGTATAACATATATTAATAGTTGTTGTCATAAGGATGTGGAACTAAAATCAAGTCGTTCTTTCGCTTTAGAGTAGCTCCAAAAGACTCCACCATATCAAAATCCTTAAATGGTGGTCCATTTGGAAGTTCCCAATCAAAGTGATAGAGTAGCATCGCGAGAGGAAGCTCCACATTAGCCAACCCCAAGTTCATCCCTGGGCACATTCTTCTGCCTGCCCCAAATGGGATATATTCAAAATTTGTTCCCATGAAGTTAATAGAACTGTCAATAAACCTCTCTGGTATGAAACTCTCAGGGTCAATCCAGTAATTCGGATCCCGTCCAAGCATCCACATGTTGATTACAACTTTTGTTTTGACCGGTATATGGAATCCTTCAACCTCACTGTTTTCCCGACACTCTCGAGGTACCAAAAGAGGAACAGGAGGATGCAACCTTAAGGTTTCCTTAATAACTAGTTTAAGGTACTGTAGTTCTTGAATATCTGATTCATGGATTTTTGTCTTTCCTTTTAGTACTTGCCTAAGTTCATCTTGTGCTTTCTTCATAACCCTTGGATTCTTCATTAGTTCTGACATCGCCCATTCAATTATCACCGAAGAAGTATCTGAGCCTGCAATAAACATTTCCTGGACCATATATTTCACGGTTAAAGAAATTTAGATCATGAAGATCCTACCTTTTTATAAGTCAAACCATCGAAACAAACTTATTTTAAAACTATATTCTTATTTTTGTTAACTTAAGTACTTAACCATGGGTAAGAGATAGTGCAAGCTCAAACCATTTCGCTAGTTAAAGATAACATTGAAATGTGCCATGATTTAATAAAGCATATATATTACTATTTTGTATTACTTTTTTAAGCATAAACTTTATTTTGTAGGTTTTAACTTCAAATATTTACAATAGTTTACTAATGAAAATTTACGGATATACATATATAGAGAGAGACAGAAAAAGACCGGATGAGATAAAAAAATGTGTTGTTGAATATTCAACCAACACTTTTGTTATTAAAAACCTTCCTTTTAAGGTTCTAGATTGGTGCTTTGTGTATAACAGCTCTAAGCTAGGTAAAAATTAAACTAACCAGTATGATTGCTTTAATGTTGTCAACATTCAAAGGAAACTCAAGGCCACCATCATCTTTGAGCCTTAATAGAACATCCATAAGATCTTCTTCGTCGTTATGGTCACTTGTTCCATCAACATGACGTTGTTTGTGCTCCAGGATGATGTTATCCAAAATCTTATCCAACTTGTTGTGTAGCTTCACCATTTTGTTTCTTGTGCCAGTAACTAGAGGCAGTATTGTGATAGATGGATATAGATCACAAATATCAAAACCACTAGATCTTTTAACACATTCTTGAATCAATTTAACAAGCAAAACTTGATCTTTGCATTTACTCCCAACACTAATGCTAGTAATGATGGTGTTACTCAAGATATAAATCCTTTTTGAAAGGTTGATTGTTTTTAGTCTATGTGTAGCTACAAACTCAATAAGGTCCCACGACACTTGTTCACGTATAGATTGAAATTGTATAACTTTTTTAGCACTTAGAAGCTCTATGACAGATATCTTACGCATTTGTCTCCAATAATCACCGTAAGGAGAGAATGCCATGATCTTGTAGTTGTATCCGACGATTTCACCAGTGAGAATCTTGGGCCTGTTTGCAAAAGAGATATCATGAGTTTTCATGATCCCTTTTGCAAAAGGTGGTGATGAGATTATGACCATGGAGATTTGTCCGAGTTGTAAACCAACAATTGGTCCATATTTTTGGGCTATGTTTCTTAGAGCATGATGTGGGGGTGCTCCTAGGAGATGATGTAAGTGGCCAACTAGAGGGAGCTTCCATGGTTGTGGAGGAAGGTTTTTACTTGAATCAACAGAGTTGAATGTTCTGAATAATCTGGTGATTATTAATAAAATTAAAAAGAAAAGGATGCAAGCAGATAAAAAAAGGGGAGAAAAAGGAAACTGGATATCCATGTATGTTATTTAAGTTCAGCTAGTTTCTTAGTTGTTTAAAATTTAAAGGCAAATTTTATGCATATTTATAAGACAAACAATTAATACGTATTAGACTTTGTGTTCGCTTCAAGCTGGCTAATAAATGGACTTGCAAGAAAAATGTAGATAACGAATTTTCATTATTTTCACTTTTAAACAATTCAAAATTTGAGTATAAGTATCCATTATCATACTAGAAAACTGGTATAACAAAATAAATACCAAAAATCATATGAACCAGGCCCGTTCCAGATAATTAAAAAAAAAAAGAATTGGGACCTCGGGAAAGCATAAAAAACAGGCCTCAAGAACAAAACTCCATAAATTATATATAAAAATTCATATATATATATATATATATATATATGATCCGAATCATTTGAGAACTCCTCTAAGTTGTGAGAACTCAGGAACTCACTTTATAACCACACACTTATTTTAATAAAAAATGAATATGTGGTCCAGAATTAAACAACAATAAAATAACGAATAAAATATTAATATACTTACACGGGTAAAAATCCCTTACACCGGTGTAATTTGGCGTAAATTAATGTATTTTTCTTTAATTTTTTTTACAGCGGGGTTTACGTGTTTTTACACCAGTGTGAATTTTTTTTTTCCGCATTTTACATCGAGTTCTCTCGAGTTCTTACAACTCATCGAGTTCTCAACGGATCCTAACCCTGTTTATATATACATACATATATATATATATGTATGTATGTATATATAAACAGGGTTAGGATCCGTTGAGAACTCGATGTAATATGCGAAAAAAAATTCACACTAGTGTAAAAACACATAAACCCTGCTGTAAAAAAAAACTAAAGAAAAAACACATTAATTTACGTCAAATTACACCGGTGTAAGGGATTTGACCCCGTGTAAGTATATTAATATTTTATTCATTATTTTGTTGTTGTTTAATTCTGAACCACATATTCATTTTTATTAAAATAAGTGTGTGGATATAAAGTGAGTTCTCCTAAATTCTCACAACTCAGAGGAGTTCAGAAATGATCCAGATCCTATATATATAGGGTGGATCTTGTACAAAGTGCATTTCGTACAAAGTGTGATAATTTTATATAGCCATTGGGTTTTAAAATTTAGGCATGATGTTTTATATTTTTTTGGCATAGTATTATCTAGAAAAACACAAAATGTAACAATTTAAAACACTAATTAATGTATTTCTCCACATGCGAAATAAAACACCATGCGAATAAAGTAATTAGTGTGTTTTAAATTTCATGTCTAGAATACATTTAATGGTGTTTTAAAATGTTGCGTTTGGTGTTTTTCAATATAATACAATGCAAAGGAGAAATATCCGCCTACAGTGTCACATCGCGAATTTTTCCCAATTTTTTAATTAGTAAAATCACCACTATGCCTATATTATTCCTATTTTGTACAAGTATAATCATGTCTTTAACCTTTTTTGGATTAAACATCGGGCTAGATTTAAAGAGCTAAATTGGAAGGAATGGGGTAAATACTCTTTGTATATGATGTAATGTTTTTGGCGTGCCTTGGTTTGAGGTTTCGTCGTTTTTAATGAAAGTTTTTGTTCAAAAAAAATTATAATCATGTCTAAATTTTTCTTTTGATTATTTCAAAACATTCTTAGATAGTACGGATATTTTAAAGTTTGTATAAATTCAAAACGTATACAAAATTCCCCCAATTAAACTATCTATTTCTATCATTTTAGTAATTATCCTATATGTTTAATTGTGAAGCTTCATGAATAGTGCAGCCATTTTTTGAGAAGATGATATATACTTTTTGTTTTGATATTGATAACAAAAGCTTAGTTGGTGCAGTTGGTTGGGGTAATGTTCGGTGTTATGGGTTGTTTAGGTTCGAATCCCTTAAGGCCCGTTTTAGCCACCTTTTTTTAATTGTGATTTGTTATAAAAAAAATTAAAAAATCAAATTAACAATAGTGGGCTTAACAGTTGTTGGGTGTGTAGCTGTGCCACGTAGCATTGTGGTTACTCATTATTCCACTTTAATTTTTTTTGCCTTTATAAACTATTTTTATGAAACCTGAGAATTATTTTTTGTTGTTTTTCTTCTTGGCGACACCACAAGTTGTTACAGCAGAAGGTAGAATTTACGAGTAATATTGATCAAAATTATTTCTTCGTTTTTTCAGATAACATGGAATTTTAGTTGTGTTTTATTAGGTGTCTTTCCATTTTAGAATGTGTTGATTGTTTTGAAACTGAATCATCAGCATTTAACTATGGGTTTCTTGAAATGTTAGTGTTTATGGGGTTTATAACAAAATTGTGAGTGAAATAAGATTCTGAGTTGATTTACATGGATTCTTGGTTAATGCATTCTTTGTTTTTTATTTTTTTTTTTCCTTTTTCTGTTGTTAACTTACTGCATGGTATTATTTATCCATTTTGTTGTTAAGTTAATTGATGAAGTTGTGAATTTTATGTTGTTGGCTGATGAAATTAGCACTTGATTAATTTATATACAAAACAAAAATATGAGAACAAACTTGACATTTTTTTTAAAACATTATTAAAACCATATGCATCTAAGAAAATAATATATTTGTTGTCAGTGTACTGATACATTTATACCACTAAATCGAGCATAAGAATATTTCAATTCATGATGATGATTTAAGATTTAATTAAGTATGCTGTTACAAAGATGAATGTAACATAAAATGGCCGTAGTTAATGGTGATGTCGCAATGGTACGATTTTCAGCGACTAAGCTATTGAGTTGATACATTGTTTATATGGTGCTTCGAATGATTCGATGTTTGATTCATAGTGTAATAATATGACAGGCAGTCAATGCCTAGATATTACAGTCGTAGCGTTTTATCCGAGCGTCTAGACTATACAGCTTTGGCACATTGACAATCTTGGCAAAATGAAAAAGAACAAAAAAATAACATACATATGGATAACTGAGTAATTATAAAGTTTGTTAAGGAACTGGATTAGAATAGATAGCTTTCTGAAGTGTTATTTATCTGGTATACATCTTTGTGGCAGAAGCGCATTAAGTGCGCATCGATGCACAGAACGCTCGACTGCGCTTTAATTATCTTTGTACCAGAAGTGCATTACGTGCACATTGGCATACAAAGCGCTCGATTTTGATAAGTATGATTGATGTACAGTGTGTTTGAAAAAACAAAGGAACATTGCTGGTCAAGTAGTCAGTTTTATCATTTTTAGTCACTTATTTGTTTTTGCTTGCTACTATGTGAGGTGTGATCTTGCTATATGTATCTCCAAAATTGATATACGTTGTACATGACTCAAAAAGTGCGGGTGGATGAGAATTCACTTTTGGTTCAGTTGATATTCAATAACGGGTCGGTTTGGGTTGATCACACCTATTGTTTCTTTACTTATTTTTTTGTGGTTTCCCTGCATCATATGTTGGTTAAACTATTTTTAACAAATGGAATCGATGACTTATGCAGTGGATTCCGCAGTTGGTTTTCCATGTGCGAAAACTACACAGTTTAAATGTTTGGATAACATGTTGCGCCTGTAATATGTTAGCACGTGCATAATTATGTGACTTATTGTAACTGAAAGTGCGATTGGTAGGCAACTGTTTATCGATTCAGCAATTGCTTTATGCCTTTGAAAACTTATGAACCAGTTCTGTGATGAGATTGTTGACTGATTATGAGACTGGTGATGTTGCCGAATCTTTTAGCAACTTTATTGATGAAATTGTTGTCTGATTATGACTTTTCTTACTGAAAGTGTTTCTTTCTGATTGTTGCATAGATGTTATTAGGTGTTTGAGAAGCAATGTGTATAGTAAGGTTTTTTTGGGGTTTTTTTTCTTAGTATTGATAATGTAGATGGCTATGTACAGAGAGATACACTGTTTTGTAAGAATAAAAATGTTGTTTGTTTAGAAATGTGCATGTTGTGTACTTTAGGTGTTACAAGAGAAACGATTCATGTCTATAGTTGAAACAAATGGCAAACAACACAGTCACAGTACGTCGATTTGCCTTATTTATTTAATGCATTTACGCCTATGTTAACTGTTTCATGATGTCTATTGCAGGGCAGAAACTTTGTTGTTAATGGGTCGATCACACGAGCACACATTGACAAAACATGGTACTATACAAAATGCCTTAAGTGTCCGGAAAAAAGTTATTTGGCATATGACAAATGGTTTTGCCCGCATCATGGAAATATAGATGACACGAACTTTATGTAAGAAGACTTTTTTTCCCTGTTTTGTTATTAATGTTGTATTCATAATAAAGACCCAAATGCCCTCATTAATACCTTTCTGCCTAAGTTACTGTTCAGTCAAAACCGTTTTGTCAAAACAGCGTTTTTGCTAAAACAAAAAATATTTGCCCTTACATAACATTAGTTCATTACATTCCATGTACAACACCAATTTGTTTCATATCTGCATGCCATTCTTTGTTTACTGATGCATAAATACAAACAGCTATGACATGTTTTGTTACATTGGCTTGGGCTAAACAATCGATTCATATCTATTGTGCAGGTACCATGTTCCTATTACAATTGATGACAAGACAGACTTTTTGGACGCAACTGTCTTTGACATAGCAGCCACACAACTGCTTGAAATGCCATGAAAGGAATTGTTCGCCAATGATGATGTGCGTACAGTCATATGTGAAAAGATTACAGGCCAACCGATCCAATTTACAATCCGAGCTGCTAAGGACGATCGCACAGCTTTAATAACCTACTCGGTCAATAACGCCGTTTTCCAGCAGCAAGATAAAACCACGGACGCCTCTTCTAGCAGTGCCAATCCAGTTGCGTCAACTCCTGCGCCAGTAACTCCTGTTCCAGTCAACATTGCTGTCAACGAAAAAAAAGAGTCGGCTGCAAGGCGCGCATTGTTTGACAAAGAAGGTACAAAACAGTTTGCCACCTTCCGTTATCACAAATACACATGAATTAACATCATTCCTTTTCGAGTACAAAACCTCAGAATCCAGCTAAAAGGCCAGCCACTGATGACTAATTAGAACCCGCATGATGTTTCCCTTGCGCCTTTTTTTGTTTAACAAGAATGTACCTCTGCGAAATTGTTAATAGCAGTTATTGTTTATAACTATCATAGCGCTTTACTTTAGCACCATTTTGTGTAGTATGGATGATGGTCGTAACTTCTTTATGTTCTAATCATGACCCAGTTGTTGTTTTTTGTTACCACTACCTACACACCAATATGATTGCCTAGAAATCCACAAACCTGTTTATTTGTCAACCTCTAAACTTATTACAGCCTAATAATATTTTATGTACTTATCAAAATAAATCACTTGATGATGATACAATGAGATGTTAAAAGATAAATGACCACGTTTGTTTAGCCTTGCAGTGTGCAGAAGCAGTAGCCTTTGAGAGTTGTAGTTTGTGTGGATTAATGGTTAGGGCTGCTCGAAGATAGGGAAAACAGTGCCCAGTGCGGTAGAGGAACAACTGTTTTAGCTGTCGCAACAGATCTGTTTGCCTATAACTGTCATGTAACAATTGTGCAGTTCATTTATTTTGCAGCCTGATATCATATTGCCTAACTTTACAGCGTTTTTTTGCCCGCACACCATTCTGTAACTCTAATCTAACATCCAGAAAATACACATGTTCCACAGTTGCGCAGCGCGCAACTCGGATGACCACTAGTTTTATTTATTTATTTATTTATAATAATAATAATAATACTAATAACAATAATAAAAATATTAAACATTTCAGATTTTTTTTAAAACTAATGAACCTAGACATAATATCATCCAGATTTACTATGAATCTGGACATATAGTATGTCCAGATACGTTCCAGAAGCACCACCTCTTCCACCAACAAGTTACCCGCCTAAAACGCGTTCATCTTACAATTAAAACCCACAGATGATGCGCCTCAATCATTTCTATCTTTCCAAATTTGCCTCACGCGTAATTGTTCCGGATTTAAAGGTTAATTGAACCAAATTTGCAAAGACATTTATAACCTTCCTAAACCATTTCTAATTGACTATTAATTTATGGTTTTCAAGCGAAATCGAGTATGACCATATAATCAGACATGGTCGTCTATCTTTAACCCTCTGCTAAGCATCCCAAACATTCAACCAATATCTTGAATTAAAGTCTTTAATTCATTCGGTTTAAGGCTCAACTTCGCATTCAATATCAACCCGGTATATGTCAAAAACTCTATGCTTTAGGGTCGATTTAGAGACTAGATTAAAAGCCCTCTATGTTCGTTTTCGATTTGCTTCATTTCATGGTTCAATTGATTGGTTAGGAAGTTAGGGTTTGTAAGATTATATTTGAGGATTTTGTTTGATGCAATTTGTGTTTAAATATTAAACAAATCCACTAACATAACAAACAATCACCCAGACCAACTGGTCTGGGCATTTTGTATATGCAGAAACAGACCTGGGTTCGAAACCCATACCCAGCAACTGGTTGTCTATTTTCTATTTTTTTTCTTATCTGTTTGTTGGTTCAAGTTATGTATATAAAAGAATCCAAATCAAATAAATCAACAAACAAATAGCCAGACAGTGATCTAGGTGACTGTCTGTAACAGAAAGGTCCCGGGTTTGAAACCCATGGGTACCGAATTATTTTTTTATTATTATTTCAGCTTTTTTTTAATTAAATAATTATTACAAATCAATTTTAATTATTAAAAATAGTAAATGTAAACCAAAATTTTTGTAAAAATTATCCTAGCTTCTTAAATCCCAAAAGTTTTTATTCATAATTTTATTTTTCAGAAAAATATTTATTTATTATTTATAATGTATTTTTCTTATTTTAACCATATTTAATTCATTAAAAATCCGTCAGGTCATGAGCCTGATGAGTTTACCAATTCCTTTCAACAAACGAGAGTGAAATCATACTTGCTTAACTCCTGCTAAGACTATATGGTGTGCCCCCCCATTCCCCCAACTCCCCCAACTGCCACATCAGCGCCATGTCATTTCCCCCATTTTCTCCCTCAAACTTTGGAAATGGTTTCCCCCAACTCCTCCATTCCCCCTTCCTTTTTTTATTCTTTTTCCTTTTTTTTAATTATATATTTTATATTTCATAATTATTTTTTTATAAAAAATGTATAAAAAACATATAATTTATTTTTTTTAAAACGGCAATATTTTAAAAAAATAAAAAATAAAACCGAAAAAAAAAACTAAAGATAAATTTCATTAAATTAAAAAAAAATTACAACCTACAATGCATGGAAATTTAAAAAATAACAAGAAAATTACATAAAAAAACCATCTAAAGCATATCTTTTCCAAGCCACTTGTTCGCGATCATGTTTCTCTTCGCCGCCCACCCCGCTCTTTCTTGCTCGGGAAGATCGTCGATATTTTTGTCCATCATCGCAAACTCCACCTTTTCTTGCTCGTACGCGAGCCGTGCCTTCTCCAACGCAAGCTTCTCCCGCTCTAGATCAAGTGCTTCTTCCTTCTCCTTCCTTCTTTCATTCCACCTTTCATTTTGCTCCGACTTAAACTCGTTAAAGTTTGAAATCAACGAATCTATTTTGTCAACCACACTTAATTTCGAAGCGGAGGCCTTTCCTTTTGAGCTCGATGCGGCTTTTTTTCGCGCGGTCCCTTCCAATTGGCCGCTCCAATTCGGGCGCGGGAGCATCATCTTCAAACTCGGGGTCATCGTTTATATTTATAGTACAACGAGCATCGGACCCCCCCGCACTATAACTTCCCGAGGTGCTCGTCTTTGTTCGTTTTGCTTGTGCCACTTCGTTTGGCACCACCCTCCATTTATCACATGCCCTCAAAATCTCATACGGCCTCATGTACGCCCACCCCCCCGCCTTTTTTTTTTGCAAAATATTCCAAGCGCATTCTTCAACACGTTCTCGTCGCTTTCACCGGTCTTTCTATTGTTCCAACATCTTTGATAAACGCCCGCAAATTCTTGACATTTTGCGTTCATCTCCCTAAACTTAGTACTAACGGCATGACCGGTTCGATAAGGCGTACGTTGCATTAACTTGAAGAATTGTTCGCAAACCGAGTTCCAAAAGCTATCTTTGGTTCGATTCGTACCTACACGTGATAAATAATAAAAAAAAAAATCATCCATAAAACCCACGGCCAAAAAAAAATAATAATAAAACTTACTTCGTATCGGGTCGGTAGAAACGTTCACCCACGCTCGTGCTAAGGCCTCCAGCTCGTCTTGAGTCCATGGAACGCTATCCGCCTTAGTAGTGGCACGTTTCTTCCCCTTTGTGTCGTTTTTAGATGTTGGTTGAGTTTCGGGGATAACGTCGTCATCGACGCCTAACGATATAAAGTCGTGTTCGGGTTGAGTTTCGGGTCTAGCGGGGACGGTTGGCATTTGGTTCGGGGGTGGCATTTGCATATGAAAGTGTTGTTGGTGATGCATTTGCATTTGCCATGGATTTTGTGGTTGAGTAAAACCGCCAAATCCGAATGTGTTAGGGTCGAGCGGTGTAGCGGGGAAGGGAAAGTTTGGAGCTTGTGTCGAAAGAGTAGCGGGGTTGTTCGGGTAAAAGGGTTGTGGGGTTGAACGCCTTGGATCCATTGGTGGTTTGGTTATAAAATTTGAAAGAGTGATTTTTTATAAAATGTGGTGTTTTGGTTTATAAAAGTTGAGTAGTTGTGTGAATTGTGAGGTAAAGTTTATATATATATATATAGTAAATGTTTGAATTTTTTTTTTTTTTTTTTTTTTTACAACGGCTAACAATTTAAATCAGTGGGCCCCCCTTATCCAACGTTCAAAAGAATTGGCCAATCAGGGAGCTCGGTTCAAACGGGCAAAATCCCCCGATTTCCCCCAAAAATTTTCGGGGGGGGGGCGGTGTTCCCGATCGGGGATCGCGCCAGCTCACCTCCCCGTTTCACTTCCCCGGTGGCACACCAATCAGTCTAATAGGGCTATAGCTATTACAGCAGCTATCATGAAGGTGAAGATTAACATAATCAATTTGATCTTTTTGTCCCTCGATGATTAGTCGAGGCAGGCCTCAAACTATCGAAATCAGGGCCGCAGGATTTTGGATATCCATCATTTAAATACCAAAATTTTTATGGAACTATTTATAACCATATAAAACTCCTTGGTGATTTTATTATTTGTAAAAAAGTTATGTTTACCTATTTTTATGATTTAATCATATTTAATTGATTTTATTCAATTAAATTCTTCTTTAAATGAAAATAATATCAAAAATAATTCTTAAAATTATTTTTCACATTTATCACATATTAACTACTGTTAAAAAAATAATAAATATAATATTTTTATATTTATTTGTATTTAATTCCAAATTATTGCCTTTTAATAATAATAAATCAATTTAAAATATGAAACTATCAAACTTATAAGTTTTAAAATTCTAAAAATTATTTTATTTTCTTAGAATTTAAATTGCTTATAATTTTGAAATTTATTTTGATTTATTGACTTATTCCATTAATTTCTACTTTCATTTCATATTTAATCACATAATGTCTATTATCTAAATTCGATTCACTTCATTATTTACACATTTAGTTATTTTACATATCTTCGTAAATTTTAAAAGATAATTGAGTTATATTTTAATATATATATATATATATAACCAATTACAGTTCAAATCAAAAACCCTAAAATCCCCAATTCTAGTCTATAAAACCCTAAGTGCCCAATCTTCGATACCTTAGACTTTTATGTTTTCCCAACGCTTATTTTATTGCTTTGAACATAAGGTAATACTTGAAAACATTTGGGCCACATTTAGACTATTTCAAAGGATTCAATACTTTTGATAAGGCGAGTTTACATAGCCCCTTTTTCACTATTTTGGGTGAAACATGTTACTATGGTAAGCACTATTAGACTAACATAATCATTAACTCCGTAAAATCCAATGATACACAATGATAGATCTAGTGCCCGGATACGTGTACCTCCAGTATGGGTAGCGTGGGTAATTGTTATCGCAACAAAAACGAGTGAACCATATGCATATGGGATGGACCACAATATTCTAGTCACAAGGTTTGATTATGCACACGATTTACCGGGTAGTATTGTTTTCACATATGGACTAGACTTTCCATGACACTCGAATTGTACTGACTACTCTTCCACCCATCATTCCACACATACCTTGATCAAACCTCGGATCGAATACACACCCCTACGAGCTTCCGGTTTGAGTTCAAGTGCCTAATATACTTGATTCGCTCAAACCTTGTCTACACTAGTTACATTTACCAAAAGACAATGTCCAATTTAACTACCATGTGGATCCTTGACCCATAACCAAAACCATGTACTCCTTTAAGATTCCCATTCTATGTGAACACATTTCAATATCATAGATGCGAGTTAAGTTCGGGAATCACTTACCTCAAGTCCTCCAAGTTCATGCTTGTTTATTTGTCTCCTCTTGACCCATTAGCTTCCCATGGTTGAGTCCATCCTTCCTATCCTTCCATATCATCATGTTCACATCATTGTTAGCATACATGATCATAACACACTAACAACCATTCTCAACCAATATCACATTGACTTTCATTAGTCAACTTCTATCATATCTAAAACATACATTCACAACCACATTTATTCTCACATAGTAACACCACTTATTATCATATATGTCTCATAGTTTTAACATGTTATGCGTCACATAGTGTTTCTAATCACACAATCAAGTTTGGGAAGCATAACCATATTATTTTAACATTGTTGACTTTCCAGAAAGTCAACTTCCAACTATACCAACATCCTACTTAGAAACATATGTCCATATTGATGTACTAGATCATATAAGATTCACCATAAACATCATATTCACATCTCATTAAGATACAAGATCATTCATCACACCAATTAATCAACGCATCGTGTACATCATAATATTTAAGCATAGTGTACACACTACTAATGCATACTTCTTACCAAATCATACAATCAACTAATTCCCACATGATCTCTCTCTAAGACGAAATCCCCATGTTAACCTACTATCAATTGCACCAACTATCACATTACTTTCATACTTGTCGAGTCTTGCATACAAATTCATACATTATAGAACACACATACAACCATAAGATCACTTATGTGCATACATACATACCTACATACAATCCATTATAATTCACACATGGTTTCCATCAAAACACATCCTTCATATTAATTTCCTAAAATCATCATATCCCATTCATTCTCATCAATTACTTGCACGCAAGTTCATCTAAGCATTTCATCGAACACATGGTGTGCGTACAACATTCTAAGCTCAAAGTACAAGCTCCTAATACACACATTCTACCACAACAACATAACCACCTTAAATTATGACCAATTTCCACATGCATATCATCAACTACACATTATTCCTACAATTACATGGATTTACCACTCATTTAGCAACATCAAAGCTCTAATGAAAACCCAATATCATCATCTTTTGCAAACAAGCAACTTCTAGTGATTAGCTCACCTCTAGACCATTAGAGATGATCAATATCACTTAAAATCAAGCAATAATATGAATTTAACATCATTTGCTCAAAACCCACATCTGGGGTTCGAACCCTATATGAATTATACATCAAATTCTACCAAACAAGAGGTACCTTTGGGTTCAATCGACCATAAACGGCCCTTTTCTGGTTAATGCATCAATTTCCCCTTTGAATCCTTGCTAGATTGAGTTGGTAGTTGGACTAGGGCTGGAGCCCTTTTTCTTCTTCCTGATAATCGACCAAAACACACACAAGTGTGTGTGTTTTTGGTGTTTGCCCCTTATTAATAATAATAACATGGACTTTGGGTATTTGGCAATTTCCACCCTCCAACTTATAATCCCTTGACCCAATATCATTTCATTAATCCCGCCTATCAACGTTTTTAAATGAAGCGGGTTTTCGGGGCGTTACAAGTCTACCCCCCTTAAAGAAGGTTTCGTCCCCGAAACCGCTTTCATTATTACCCCACTAGGCATTCGTTACTTATTTACTTTGACACTTCATTCAAAGTTTCATGCCACATCGCAAGCCTGTATTATAGACCATCCTACAAATTTAACCGTGAATAGACACAATTATACGTCCTCACTTTCTACTATTAACTCGAGCCTTGATGCAATTATCAAGCATACTACGTTATCATAACCTAACTACTGTTTCACCTTCACTTAATCATACTTAACTTGAGAGTCCGACATCGTTCTATAGTCCCTACCGAACAAATATATCTACCATACTCACCCCACCCCTTTTTGGTAGATTTTAGAGTCTTTCTGTTCATACCTATTTGGTTGTTAATCCATTTCATGCACTGCCTACTGTCGACACGTATGCCCCTTACTTAACCACACCGAATCTAAGCTAAGACTCATTCATCTTTTTGACCTTTAAAAGTCAAACCTTCCGAGCTACAACATATGTAGGATATCATTCATTCATACGTGGGTACTATTCGACATATCAATTTCCTACTTAACAATCACAAAATAATCGAATTCACTAACCTTCCTTTCGCAACGTTAACCGACCATCTAGCCGTTGGCTTGACTTTCTCCCTAATAGTTCCATGCCATACTTATCTTGCTTTAGTTCATTCACAAGGAGTTCCAACTTGTTAACTTCATATCACCTATCTTGTAGATTTCATCGAATCCATAATTTCGACCATTTGTATCTACAAAATTTATTGGTTAGGCATATACCTTTCATTCATGAAATTGACCTTCATTGGTCCATACAAGTTTCCTTTCACTTGAAATGTCTAACTATATACATTTCCTTCCTGATCTCCCGTTTACGTGCTATGCTACATCACTTTATTGCATTTTCCTATGCAAGATCCTTACAAACTATTCATTATCTTGCAAATTTCTACAATTCGACTTTTCAGGGTAAATGTGCCGTATCCTACTACTTTAATAATAATTTCTACATTGCATTCTTGCAATTCATAATATCATTCGTTTTCTGCATATAGAGCTACGAATCTTTCAAAAGATCAACCGTTCATCCATTTTCACATTAATACCATGCCTTACCATCTTCTATTACACACATATATATGCATATTACATGCCACATAACATGCATATCTAAATCAAGTTACTAACTTGTGCTTATCTTTGGTTAGAGAGAATGGCGTATTCTCTCCTTCATTCCTACCCAAATGACTCACTTCATAGACTATTCTATATTTCTACAACTTTCCAACAAATCTGACCCACTACTCGAGTAATTCTATATTTTTTTTTTATTTTTTTTTACATTTCCACTATTTGACCCGTTCAAGGTCTTTTTCACAATTTCTATAATTTCACCCCTTTTGCCCCTTTATGGTCTTCCCAACCGTTTGGCCCGCTAAGGTCTTTCCAGCCTATTTCTCATGGTTTCAACCATATGACCCGTTAAGGTATTTCTAACCTCTTGACCCATTGAGGTCTTTCCAACCATTGTGACCCATAAGGATCTTTTCAACCATTTTGACCCACAAGGATCTTTCCCACCATTTTGACCCATAAGGGTTTTATACAATTTTTGACCCATAAGGGTTTTCTACAATTTTTTTGACCCATAAGGGTTTTCTACAATTTTTGACCCATAAGGGTTTTCTACAATTTTTTTGACCCATAAGGGTTTTCTACACTTTTGATTTGATCCGTACTTGCTTACGGACTCAAACCTTTTATTTCAGGCTTTCATTCATATAAGTTTGATCCGTACTTATCTACGGACTCAAACTTTTCATTCCAACCTTACACTTATTGCCATAGTTGATTTATAGGCACAATATACATACGTTTAGTTGGATACCTTCCGAGGGAATCCCCCTTCACATTCACATTTTTATAGAAGTTTCATTCCACCCACTTACCCACACGACCACTTACTTTCCAAGTTTACCAGGCATACCGGTGATGATTCTCACGGTCTCACGTGCATCGCATGCTTCTTGTGCACTGGCCAGGCGCACAGTCCACATGCTATCCACGTGCCTTCGTGTAATCATTACCTTATGCCTAGGGACTGGTTTTCAGCTTCGTGCTACATTTCAATTTCGTTCATAAACAGCATGGTTATTTTTCCCTTCTATGCTTTACCATCCCTGAGGACTTTCCTCCCACCGGTACCAATAGTTAATTATCGAGTACCTGTGATTATTCCATCTTATCTACAATTCCCGCGATCTATCTTGAATCGTGTCCTTGAGACCTCTTCATTATCCACAAAAGCTCACCTTAACATGAACACCACAATTAGCTTTTAGCATGTCATGTGAGTTAATATTTAAATTCTACCTTTGGGCCTTGATCGAGTCTTGGATTGTACGGGTCACTACAATCAGAAGCACACAAGTTTGAGTTCGAGTACTTACTTCCTTGTACAAGATTTCACTCAAACCAGGGCTCTGATACCAACTTGTAACACCCTAAACCGATTTACAGAAAACGTGCAGCGGAAATACCAACCAAAAATTTATTTCTTTTAAAAACAACCTTGGATGTTTATAACCCAAATCTACTAAACATTATAGGTATTACATCTTTAAAATATGTTCTATCACATTAAACTTGACCCATCTATATCACGTTATAGGGTCGTGTCCTCGTACAATCCGCCTCCTTGCTCCATCCCCATCCTTTGCTTACTCTATTAGGTAGACAAGACAACCTGCGATCACCAAATAACCGTTTCGTTAGTTCACTTAGTGACTTAACACACACTACTCAAAATGCGGAGATAATATCCATCGATACTCCATGATCTCGTTCCAACGCCTTTTTGGAAGTTCGGGTGTGGTACCCCGAGCTGATCCTACAAGTCTTGTGCATTCACACTTACATACCTGCATTTTCCTTACCATTCACATAACAAGGTTAATAACCCCACAATTCATACAAATATACAATTCCCTCATATAACCTACTTTACATACAAGCATACAATTCCCTCATATAACTTACTTTACATACAAGCATACAATTCCCTCGTATAACCCCACAATACATACTAGCATACAATTCCCTCATATAACCCCACAATACATACTAGCATACAATTCCCTCATATAACCTACTTTACATACAAGCATACAATTCCCTCATATAACTTACTATACATACAAGCATACAATTCCCTCATATAACTTACTTTACATACTAGCATACAATTCCCTCATATAACCTACTTTACCCGTCATGTTACTCTTTTTTTTTCGCCAATCTCTAAGGCAAATGTGACGTTTCCAATCCTCTACTCAATCTACATATACTACCAACCCTTACATACATGAAGCTCTCTCTCAAACCCGAGCATGCGTACACATATGTACTATAAATGAGGTTTGGAGTTGCTCGGGCAAGGTACGGAAGCATAACCAAGCTGAAAAATCAACATCCGAGGCCGAAAGGGGGTTTGGCGTAGGGTACGCCAAAAGTGGCGTAGCCTACGCCACTTGCGTAGGCAAGAGGTGACAGAGTGGCGTAGGGCAGCAGACTTTGGCGTAGGCACACCAGACTTGGCGTATCCTACGCTAAAACTGGCGTAGGGTACGCCAACAGCAGATTTTGCACAATTCATTCCTTTTTCAACGCAATATCTAGCCTGCCATCCTTACCCACAATTTCCGACATTCTAGCAACTCACTTACTACTCTTCCACCCATCATTCCACACATACCTTGATCAAACCTCGGATCGAATACACACCCCTACGAGCTTCCGGTTTGAGTTCAAGTGCCTAATATACTTGATTCGCTCAAACCTTGTCTACACTAGTTACATTTACCAAAAGACAATGTCCAATTTAACTACCATGTGGATCCTTGACCCATAACCAAAACCATGTACTCCTTTAGGATTCCCATTCTATGTGAACACATTTCAATATCATAGATGCGAGTTAAGTTCGGGAATCACTTACCTCAAGTCCTCCAAGTTCATGCTTGTTTATTTGTCTCCTCTTGACCCATTAGCTTCCCATGGTTGAGTCCATCCTTCCTATCCTTCCATATCATCATGTTCACATCATTGTTAGCATACATGATCATAACACACTAACAACCATTCTCAACCAATATCACATTGACTTTCATTAGTCAACTTCTATCATATCTAAAACATACATTCACAACCACATTTATTCTCACATAGTAACACCACTTATTATCATATATGTCTCATAGTTTTAACATGTTATGCGTCACATAGTGTTTCTAATCACACAATCAAGTTTGGGAAGCATAACCATATTATTTTAACATTGTTGACTTTCCAGAAAGTCAACTTCCAACTATACCAACATCCTACTTAGAAACATATGTCCATATTGATGTACTAGATCATATAAGATTCACCATAAACATCATATTCACATCTCATTAAGATACAAGATCATTCATCACACCAATTAATCAACGCATCGTGTACATCATAATATTTAAGCATAGTGTACACACTACTAATGCATACTTCTTACCAAATCATACAATCAACTAATTCCCACATGATCTCTCTCTAAGACGAAATCCCCATGTTAACCTACTATCAATTGCACCAACTATCACATTACTTTCATACTTGTCGAGTCTTGCATACAAATTCATACATTATAGAACACACATACAACCATAAGATCACTTATGTGCATACATACATACCTACATACAATCCATTATAATTCACACATGGTTTCCATCAAAACACATCCTTCATATTAATTTCCTAAAATCATCATATCCCATTCATTCTCATCAATTACTTGCACGCAAGTTCATCTAAGCATTTCATCGAACACATGGTGTGCGTACAACATTCTAAGCTCAAAGTACAAGCTCCTAATACACACATTCTACCACAACAACATAACCACCTTAAATTATGACCAATTTCCACATGCATATCATCAACTACACATTATTCCTACAATTACATGGATTTACCACTCATTTAGCAACATCAAAGCTCTAATGAAAACCCAATATCATCATCTTTTGCAAACAAGCAACTTCTAGTGATTAGCTCACCTCTAGACCATTAGAGATGATCAATATCACTTAAAATCAAGCAATAATATGAATTTAACATCATTTGCTCAAAACCCACATCTGGGGTTCGAACCCTATATGAATTATACATCAAATTCTACCAAACAAGAGGTACCTTTGGGTTCAATCGACCATAAACGGCCCTTTTCTGGTTAATGCATCAATTTCCCCTTTGAATCCTTGCTAGATTGAGTTGGTAGTTGGACTAGGGCTGGAGCCCTTTTTCTTCTTCCTGATAATCGACCAAAACACACACAAGTGTGTGTGTTTTTGGTGTTTGCCCCTTATTAATAATAATAACATGGACTTTGGGTATTTGGCAATTTCCACCCTCCAACTTATAATCCCTTGACCCAATATCATTTCATTAATCCCGCCTATCAACGTTTTTAAATGAAGCGGGTTTTCGGGGCGTTACAGATATGCAGCCCTCGATACTAAACCTCTATCGAGTCCTAATCTATATAAAAGAGCATGATTTTTTAACTAGCAAATAACTAAAACGATAAAGATGTAAACAAATAAAATAAGACAAGAAATAAACAAGAAGTGGGTATGAGAGATCGGGAAGTAAACACTCACGAAAAAGAAATCAGAAATGGAGAGGATGGCTGCCTAGACTGGAATCCTACTGATAAAGCTGAAAGCTAACGGGAAATGGATACTCGAATGACTACCGGGATCTACGGGTATAACCAACTCGGGAAACACTATAGTATCTAGATCTCCTCTCGGTCTCACTAGAACACTAAATGAAATCCTAAGCAATGTGAAGCTCACCGGGTAAAGAATGGATCACCTCTCGGTCTCACCAATCATAAAAGTTTACGCACCCAAAGACTAGATCTCCTCTCGGTCTCACTAATCACGAAATACCTAACGGTATCAAGGGGTGAATCTAATCCTAAAGGTAAATGTTTGGGAAAGCAGATAAAAAAGGATACCGGGAAAGAAATTCACTCTCGTGCAATTTCTAACCAAATGAACCTATAAATCCTAACAAACCCACAACCTATCTCCTCTCGGTCTCAAGGTAGGTGACAAACCCAAAACGATGTTAAATACGCAATTTCTAGATCCTAAGTCAACAAGTCAACCCATCAAATCATCACACAAAGCAAATGATAAAAAATATGCGACTTTTAATTTAAAAACACTAAGTCAATAAATTATAGCCACATATGAATCTAAAAATATAACATAAACATCATCCGGGTGATAAACCACAACAAAAACCAATAAAGTTTAGATTTTTATACATAAACTAGCGCCAAACAAGTGTCAAATCCCAAAAACCATCAATAATATTCAATAATCATCCCAAGTCTAGGCAACCAACATAAATTTAGCCAACCATAATAATGAAATAAATAAAAATAAATCTAAAAGGTTCACAAATAACAATCATGACGAGACCAAAAAAATACCAAACTAAGCACCGTAGTCGTCGCCTTCTCTATGACCCTTCACCTTTAAAATAACTTTTCCTTTTTTTTTGTTTCCTCTCGAGACCTCAGCTGCAACCTATATGGATTTTTTTTGTGACTCTTCGGCTTCTTCTATTTTATTATTATTATTATATATTTTTTTTCTTTTCTAATTGTCGTGATGATGGTCTGCCCCAAATGTCAGCTCTCCATGTCCTTTTGTGACCTTTCGCCTTCCTTGTGCTCTCCTGTGTCAGCCGCCAAAGACACACTCATTTATAATGACCCTTCAGCTACTCTCCCTCATTGTCCACCGTCCGATCTTTTCTTTGGAACCATGTAGCAGACCTATTTTCCACATGTGGGCCGAGCCCAATGGGTCTCCTCCATAATAACTTCCATCTCTAATCAGGCCATACCCATTTAATCCTACATCATAAAAATTACATAAGAGTATAGCCCAATTTATATATTTAATTAGATGACCCATTCAACCATTAAAAATTTAGTGAGTCTTAAAGTAACTCAAATACACCGTTTTAGCTCGTTTACACTTAAAACCTTTAAATAATTAATAGGAACCAATAAAGAGTAATATTTAATAAAAACTAACTCAAATATTAATTAAGATGTAGAGAATATTGATATAAATATATGTATATTTTAGAGCGTATCAAACATCCCCACACTTATTCATTTGCTTGTCCCTAAGCAAAGATCAAACAACACATCATACACACACTTAGACCAAATACGACTAACATCTAGCAAGGCCTAAGCAAGCCACAAATCCTAAGGACACAAAGAAATCACAAGACTTACAACGGTCAAGAAGCATATGGCCCAACTAGTCAAAGGTGATACTATTTTTTTTTTTAAACATGGGATCACATAATCAAGTTTCACTCCCCATCAAGATTCCAACCAAACAAAGCTAGTACCCCTCACAAACATCTCTCATCACTCGGTGTATATATCAATCATAAAAGTGATCCCTCAATACCTAAACATGAAGCTTGAGACACATAGGCTTGTACAAGGATCAAATTTTCACCTAAATGGTTTGGACTAACATTAATCAAGAGGACTTATGGGTAGGCTAGGGCTAAGGGTATGATATATTTGGGAAAAGTGGCTAAAAAGAAAATAAAACCGAAAAATAAACTCAAAATATAAAAATAACTAAGATGGGTAATTTTGACCCATATCTAACTTATTCTATTTTTTTCTTCTTCTTTTTTTTTTTTTTTTTTTTTCGAACTCAACAATTTATTTATATACTACTAGAACAACTTTTTTTTTTTTTTTTTGATAATCAACATATCTCTCTCTCTTTTTTTTTTTTTTTTTTCAAAACTAGAACTCAAACCCGGATACAAAAATAAAAGTGGCACATAGGGTAGACAAATGACAGGGGGAAAGGCTCAAAGTGGCGACTAAGGGTGTATCGAAAGGGTAAAAAAAATGAAAAACAAAAAGGAAAGAAAAAGGCTAAGATGTGGGTGATTCTAAATGCCTCTATCACGCTAATGTCAAGTCCAAAACCAAGGTCTAAAAATGTATCATGATGCACAAGTTCTGTAATCAAGCAACATGTAGGTAGCACTAACAAATGAAAGTAAATATAATAATAATAATCAAATAGGCTCAAATCCTCACTATGAAGTGCGGGAATGGGATGTCGGTAAAAGCCAAGAGTGGTCTTCCTAAATCAGGTTTGTTCCACTATCATAAGTATCCCAAAAACCTTTTTACTTCAAAAACCGACTAACTGGACCTACTTTACTATCGCGCAACTTAAAGAAATCCCGTGCCCCCAAGAAATGCAAACCCACATCGACCCGCCTTCAACTTACGCTTTACAATGGCTAAGGCGTGTCTTCTGTGTGTAATCAATCGCCTCGGGACTTGCAAAAACTTTTATTATTTCTTTTTGTATTTTTCAAAATTTTTCACCTTTTTTTTCATTTTTTCATTTTTTTCATTTTTTTTTCTTTGAATTTTTTTTTTTTTGGAAAATATAGCTTCTTTTTTTTTTTTTTTGAAAATATAAATTTTATTTATATACTCCATCCCCACACTTAAAACGCACATTGTCCCCAATGTGTGTCAAAAGTGGCTAACATAAATTAAAATAAGAAAAAGATAAAGGAAAACTGATACTCCCCTGACAAAATGCGATAAGCTGATATGTGGGAGCATCCTACAAACGTGTAACTGTCGGCTCGATCAAGCATAACCAAATAATAACCTGCATGACAACTCAAATGCTCGCGAATCGCGGCAAACACAAAGAAACAAACCATTAATAATAATAATAATATGGCTTGAAAACAATCTCCCCCGAATGGAGATTGAGTACGGGGGAGATGTTTCTTCACCATTTCTCTCTCTCTCTCTCTCTCTCTTTTTTTTTTTTTTTTTTTTTTGCAATTTTAATATGAAAACTCAAAATAAAGAAAAGCAAAAATAAAATAGAAATAAGGTCAACTAATATGTACACTCGGGTAAACACCCGAGAACGAACCTCAACGACAAATCAATCAGCGGGGAGGTCAAGGTAGACCGCCTCGACCTTGCGCTCCTCAATCGGGCCACCAACATACAACTTCAGCCTATGCCCATTCACCTTGAATGCAGCCCCATCTGCCCCCTCAATCTCAATTGTCCCATATGGGAACACCTCTCGAACCGTGAACGGTCCCGACCAACGGGATTTTAATTTCCCGGGAAACAATCTCAAACGGGAGTTATATAAGAGCACCTTATCCCCACACTTGAAGTCTTTCACATACTTCAAGTGTCTATCATGAAGCTCCTTCGTGTGCTCTTTATACCCCCACGAACGCGCATACGCCTCATCGCGCAACTCATCCAACTCATGAAGCTGAAGAAACCGGTGTTGGCCCGCGCTAGACATGTCCAAATTGACTGTCTTCATAGCCCAATAAGCGCGGTGCTCCAACTCGACCGGTAGATGGCACACTTTCCCATAGATCAAACGAAATGGAGTAGTACCGATAGGTGCCTTAAACGCGGTACGGAAAGCCCAAAGTGCGTCATCTAACTTGTCGGACCAATCTGACCTGTTGTGATCGACAGTTTTCTCCAGAATACGCTTGATACCCCTATTCGAGACCTCCACTTGCCCACTCGTCTGTGGATGATAGGCAGTCGAAAGCCGGTGTGTGACACCATAGCGCTTCAACACCTTCTCCATCTGGGCATTACAAAAGTGTGTGCCTCTATCACTGATCAAGGCTTTGGGGGTACCAAAGCGTGCAAACAACTTCTTCAAAAATCTCACAACAACTCTCGCGTCATTAGTGGGCAAGGCCTGTGCCTCCACCCACTTGGAAACATAATCAACCGCGACAAGAATATACTTGTTCCCTCGTGAAGACGGGAACGGCCCCATAAAATCAATCCCCCATATATCAAAAATCTCAACAACCTGAATGGGGTTCTGGGGCATCTCATCCCTCGATGAGACATTGCCAACCCTCTGGCACGCATCACAACTCCTAACATACTCATGAGCATCCCTAAACACAGTCGGCCAATAAAAGCCCGAATCAAACACCTTCTTCGCGGTGTAGGTAGCTCCATGGTGGCCACCAGCCGGTCCCTCGTGACAATGCTAGAGGATCTCCCTCGCCTCATCACCATACACACATCTCCTAATAACCTGGTCTGCACCGATGCGAAACAAATACGGATCCTCCCATAAGTAATGCTTGACATCCGCAAAGAATTTCTTCTTTTGCTGAAATGTCATGCCCTTCACAAGGACATCACTAGATAAATAGTTCGCGAAATCGGCGAACCATGGGAATCCCTCGTCCTGAGCGCTCACAAACAACAGACACTCGTGAGGGAAGCTGTCACCAATAGCCTCCTCTCTCATCTCCTCACGAGTAGGGTCCTCAAGTCGGGACAAGTGATCTGCTGCAACGTTCTCCGCACCCTTCTTATCTTTAATCTCAATATCAAACTCTGTAAGCAACAAGATCCATCGAATTAAACGTGGCTTAGCATCTTTCTTGGCAAAAAAGTGCCTCAATGCTGCATGATCCGTATAAACGATGGTCTTTGAGAGAACAAGATATGATCTAAATTTATCAAACGCAAAAACTACCGCTAGAAGCTCTTTCTCAGTAGTGGTATAATTCTCTTGAGCAACATTAAGAGTCTTACTAGCGTAGTATATGGGGTGAAAATGCTTCTCTCTCCTCTGCCCCAAAACTGCCCCCACTGCGAAATCACTCGCATCACACATGAGCTCAAACGGTAAGCTCCAATCTGGGGCAATAAGAATGGGGGCACTCACCAACTTCTCCTTCAGCGTCTCAAACGCCCTCATACAATCCTCAGAGAATACAAATGGTGTATCCTTCTCCAACAGCTGGGTCATCGGCCTCGCAATTTTAGAAAAATCGCGAATAAAACGGCGGTAAAAGCCCGCATGGCCTAGGAAGCTCCTAATAGATTTCACATTCGTCGGTGGCGGGAGCTTGGAAATGGTCTCAATATTGGCCCTATCGACCTCAAGCCCTGCCTGTGAAATCTTGTGACCCAGCACAATCTCCTCACGTACCATGAAATGGCACTTCTCCCAATTTAACATTAAATTGGTCTCCTCACATCTCGCCAACATGCGATCCAAATTCTTCAGACAATGATCAAAGGAACTCCCAAATACAGAAAAATCATCCATGAACACCTCCATGGAGTCCTCAATCATGTCATGAAAAATCGCAACCATACACCTCTGGAAAGTCGCTGGAGCATTACATAATCCAAAAGGCATGCGTCGGTACGCAAATGTGCCATAAGGACATGTAAACGTGGTCTTTTCCTGATCCTCTGGTGCAATGGGGATCTGGAAATAACCTGAAAAGCCATCAAGGAAGCAATAGAACTGCTGTCCCGATAGACGCTCCAACATCTGATCAATAAACGGCAGAGGGAAATGATCCTTGCGAGTTGCATCATTCAATCGACGGTAGTCGATGCACACTCGCCAACCGGTGACAGTCCTGGTGGGGATGAGTTCGTTCTTCTCATTCGTCACCACCGTCATCCCACCCTTCTTGGGGACGACCTGAACTGGACTGACCCATGCAGAATCAGAAATAGGATAGATGAGGCCTGCATCGAGCAATTTGATGACCTCATTCTTAACCACCTCCTGCATATGTGGGTTCAATCTACGCTGTGGCTGAACCACCGGTTTATACTCCTCCTCCATCAATATCTTATGCGTGCAAAAGGAAGGGTTGATGCCCTTTATGTCCATCAGCTTCCACGCAATCGCCTGCTTGTGCGATCTCAGCACAACTAACAACCTCGCCCGCTCCTCTTCCGTCAATTCAGATGAAACAATGACGGGCAACTGAGAACCCTCATCAAGATATGCGTACTCAAGATGGGACGGTAGCTCTTTAAGCTCCAAGGATGGGGGTTTCTCAACAGATGGCCTCTCCTAAGGCTCCTCCCTCTCAATCACCTCAAAAACCTCCGGTACCGAGGGAGGGTCACTAGTCGAAGGACTAGGATCAGAAACAACACTCACCACCCCTGCTGGTGGTGCCTCACCTCCGCATATCCCGCTCAAAACGCTACCGACATGAGACATGATAGTATCAATGAAGTATAAAGTGTCGTCATGGTCGGCCGTGTGCCTCATCGACCTATTGATATCAAAGGTGACTGTGTCATCATCTACACGAAGTGTGAGCTTACCGTCGAAGACATCAATCAATGCTCTCCCGGTAGCTAGAAATGGTCGACCTAAGATCAAAGGGACATTCGCATCCTCATCCATGTCGAGGATAACGAAATCAACGGGAAAGACGAACTTGTCAACTTTAACAAGCATGTTCTCCACAATCCCCCGTGGATACTTGACCGTGCGGTCGGCCAACTGAATGCTCATACGGGTGGGAGGCGGCTCTCTTAGGTTTAGCTTAGCAAAAACAGAATATGGCATGAGGTTTATGCTAGCACCTAGGTCAGCTAAAGCATTACTCACTGAAAGATTCCCGATCAGACAAGGGATAGTGAAACTACCCGGATCAGTCATCTTCTGTGGGACCTTGTTCTGCACGACTGCAGAACACTCCTCACTAAGAGTAATAGTAGATAACTCCTCCAACTTTTTCTTATTCGTCAGAAGATCCTTCAAAAACTTTGCGTACTTCGGCATATGTGTCAATGCCTCAACAAAAGGAAGGTTCACATGGAGTTGCTTGAACAACTCAAGGAACCTACTATACTGCTCTGTATCACGCTCTCTCCTCAATCTGCCCGGGTATGGAACTGGAGGTGTGTAAACTCTCACGGGCTCCTTTTGCTTCTGCTGCTCTGTGGGAGACTCCTGGGACTGTGCGGTACTTGCTGGGACTCGCCTAGTAGGGTGCACCTCGCCCTGGACCTCCATCTCAACCTCCTCATCGATCGGCTCCTGAACAACTGCCGGCTCGATCTCAACGGCTCCTCTACCGCTCCTGGTGGTAACTGCCATCACCTGATCTTTTGGATTCTTCTCTGTGTTGCTCGGTAGACCTCCAGCTTGCCTCTCATTCAGACGCTCTGCTAACTAACCAACAGTCCTCTCAAGATTCTGCATCGCGGTACTCTGACTCTTCATGAAAGCCTCGTGCTCCCTGAATGTCGTCTGAGTCTCCTGGTATCTCTTTTCATCACGAGCCATGAACTGTGTCATCAACTGCGACTGCTGGGCCATCATGTCCTCTAGAGTGGGTTTCTTCTCTCCTCCACTCGGGCCCACATCCTGTCGGGGCTGCTGAAATAAACTCTCACGCTGAGATCTTAGTGGGAACCCCGGTGGGTTTCCACTCTTCCAACTGAAGCCAGGATGATTCTTCCAACCAGAATTGTAGTTGTTACCATACGAAGTCTGGTTCGCATTCTGAACATAATCAACCTGCTCCTGATGCGCAACATCTACTGGACACGCGACCGTGTCATGCCCTCCTCGACATGCCTCACACTTCTGCTCGCTCTTCTTCTGCATATCCTTCATCATCTTCGTAAGAGCCTCGACCTGAGCTACCAACAAAGTGGTGGGGTCAACCGTGTGAACTCCTCTCTGAGCGGGTGCAGCTGGAGTTGTGTCCCTAGACTCCCTATTCTGATAGCTGCGCATAGCTATCTCCTCAAAAAGCTGAACGCATTCAGTGGGATCTTTGGTGTTCAACAAATTGCCACCAGCTATAGTGTCGAGCTTGTCCCTGGTAGCCAAAGTCGTACCATGATATAACTTCTCGACCAATGCCCAGTCCTCCATCCCGTGATTAGGACACCTGTTCAACAACTCCTTAAAACGCTCCCACGCCTCATCAAACGACTCATCAGCACGCTGCCGATACTCCTGGATCATAGTCCTCAAATAGCATGCCCCAATGCGTTACAAAATTTTGATTTAGCCAATGATCCAACCAGAGGCATAATTGGAACAATACTATCAAACTTCTTCATAGCATTATCGATTAAAAATGTATTTTCTAGCATTTGACCGCGTACCATTGAAGGCTTTAGCCGCACACTTGAACGATAACCTAGAAAGTCAAGGGAATGATTGGACAATTGGTTTATATAAATCCTTCCTGGGTAAGACCACAGGTAAAAATAATATTTCCAGAAATTGACAAAGTAATATTTCCATTTATTCATCAAAGAAACGTTCCTTTTGAAGCAAGAATTGATTTTCCTTGATACCTAACATAATGCATGAAAGAATCTTTGAATAACCATAAATTCGCTTGAAAAGCCCTGGTAAAGACTTCTGCAAGATGCTCTATTTTTCCATAGAAATATATTCGTTCAATAAGGGCTCCAGACACAGAGTTAGCCGATGCTTATTCCCCAAATGAGCAGTCTTGGAAGGAGGAAAATATTTGTTTAGGAACTTCTCCTGCATCTCCTCCCAAGTACGAATGGAACCTGCTGGAAGGGACTCCAACCAGCTCTGGGCACGATCAACTAAAGAGAATGGAAACAAACGCAACTTGCACGCGTCCTCTATCATGGTATTGATTTGAAACGTGTCACAGAGACGATAAAAATCGAGAAAGATGAGCGTTTGGGTCCTCATTTGGCAACCCATGAAAAACACAAGTAGTCGAAATCAACGATATGATCTGAGGTGGAATCTGCCAGTTGTTTGCCTCGACAGCGGGTCGGGCAATACTGGACCTAGCGGCACCCGTGATGGGTCTCGCATAATCTGCTACCACACGGCGTGGTCGCTCCTCAGCCATGGTGATATCTGGCTCAACCTCTAACTCCTCAGCTACAGTAGATGCCTCTGGTGCAAGGGCGGCCTCCGTCTGGAATATCCACGCAAGACCGAAATCCTGCTCGTGCTCCGTATCTGGTGCTAGATGCTCCACAACACAGTGTCGCCTCCTACTGCGAAAAACACGCTCCGGTTCTGAAAATGCAGATAACTTAGCTGGTCCCTGTGAACGGGTGTGTCGCATGCACTGACAAGATAAAACGGTAAAATCACAACTAATAAATGAAAATAAAATAAAATAAAATAAACGACTACTCTAACACGTAAAAACCAAACTCATACAAAAGCAACAAGTAAACTAAGGCACGCAGAACAACCTAAAACCAAACAAGAAATAAAAACACGACTAAACTAAAGTGGATATAAACAAAGAATGAATGACTAGATCCCCGACTCGGGTCATTCTCGAAGTCGCCAGTGTCCCCGGCAACGGCGCCAAAACTGACTGCTGTGAGGTTATATATAAAAATAAATATTTTAAAAGTTTCACAATCTGGTTTTAAAAATGGAATCACCAATCTAAACCACACAACACGGCAGTGTACCGGTCGTAGTGTAGTAAAGTCGATAAGACCGAGTATCAATCCGTGGACACTGATATGCAGCCCTCGATACTAAACCTCTATCGAGTCCTAATCTATATAAAAGAGCATGATTTTTTAACTGGCAAATAACTAAAACGATAAAGATGTAAACAAATAAAATAAGACAAGAAATAAACAAGAAGTAGGTATGAGAGATCAGGAAGTAAACACTCACGAAAAAGAAATCAGAAATGGAGAGGATGGCTGCCTAGACTGGAATCCTACTGATAAAGCTGAAAGCTAACGGGAAATGGATACTCGAATGACTACCGGGATCTACGGGTATAACCAACTCGGGAAACACTATAGTATCTAGATCTCCTCTCGGTCTCACTAGAACACTAAATGAAATCCTAAGCAATGTGAAGCTCACCGGGTAAAGAATGGATCACCTCTCGGTCTCACCAATCATAAAAGTTTACGCACCCAAAGACTAGATCTCCTCTCGGTCTCACTAATCACGAAATACCTAACGGTATCAAGGGGTGAATCTAATCCTAAAGGTAAATGTTTGGGAAACGGATAAAAAAGGATACCGAGAAAGAAATTCACTCTCGTGCAATTTCTAACCAAATGAACCTATAAATCCTAACAAACCCACAACCTATCTCCTCTCGGTCTCAAGGTTGGTGACAAACTCAAAACGATGTTAAATACGCAATTTCTAGATCCTAAGTCAACAAGTCAACCCATCAAATCATCACACAAAGCAAATGATAAAAAATATGCGACTTTTAATTTAAAAACACTAAGTCAATAAATTATAGCCACATATGAATCTAAAAATATAACATAAACATCATCCGGGTGATAAACCACAACAAAAACCAATAAAGTTTAGATTTTTATACATAAACTAGCGCCAAACAAGTGTCAAATCCCAAAAACCATCAATAATATTCAATAATCATCCCAAGTCTAGGCAACCAACATAAATTTAGCCAACCATAATAATGAAATAAATAAAAATAAATCTAAAAGGTTCACAAATAACAATCATGACGAGACCAAAAAAATACCAAACTAAGCACCGTAGTCGTCGCCTTCTCTATGACCCTTCACCTTTAAAATAACTTTTCCTTTTTTTGTTTCCTCTCGAGACCTCAGCTGCAACCTATATGGATTTTTTTTGTGACTCTTCGGCTTCTTCTATTTTATATTATTATATATTTTTTTCTTTTCTAATTGTCGTGATGATGGTCTGCCCCAAATGTCAGCTCTCCATGTCCTTTTGTGACCTTTCGCCTTCCTTGTGCTCTCCTGTGTCAGCCGCCAAAGACACACTCATTTATAATGACCCTTCAGCTACTCTCCTCATTGTCCACCGTCCGATCTTTTCTTTGGAACCATGTAGCAGACCTATTTTTCACATGTGGGCCGAGCCCAATGGGTCTCCTCCATAATAACTTCCATCTCTAATCAGGCCATACCCATTTAATCCTACATCACAAAAATTACATAAGAGTCTAGCCCAATTTATATATTTAATTAGATGACCCATTCAACCATTAAAAATTTAGTGAGTCTTAAAATAACTCAAATACACCGTTTTAGCTCGTTTACACTTAAAACCTTTAAATAATTAATAGGAACCAATAAAGAGTAATATTTAATAAAAACTAACTCAAATATTAATTAAGATGTAGAGAATATTGATATAAATATATGTATATTTTAGAGCGTATCATGTACAAATTTTATTCAATATTCAAACCTATGTAATTCTCACCAACTTTTGTTGACCCAAATATTTTCAAACATAACATGTTTCAGGTTATAGCTTGCTTGAAGATTTGAGTTAATGCTTGAAGATATATATTTAGTATTTATCATTTGATGTATAAATTCTTTTAGAACAATTGTGTGTATTTTCTATAATCAATTAATGAAATTCATTATTTACCATGAGCTACTGAACAATCGTCAATACGTGACATCCCGATGTTTCCGCCATCGATTGGGGTGTTACATACAGCCAATCACAGCATGACACGTGGACCAATAAGAGGACGGCACTCCTTATCCAGTTTGCTTTATGCAAACCTCTCGTCCGGATCCAACTTGATGGGCCAAAGGAAGACAGGCCCAACAACCGGCCCATGCCCGCTACGCCGATTATGGTCCGCCACATCAGCCCATGCACACCCTATAAAAAGGAGGCTTATCCTCCTTTTGAAGGGTTAATCTCTCCTGGATCAGAAAACACCCTTAGCACATTTGCTTGTATTGATTATCTTTGTACTTGTAACTATTTCGAGTAATAAACGAGATCACATATTTCACAGTGGACGTAGGTCAACGAGACCAAACCACTTACATCTTTGTGTGCTTTGTATTCAGTTATATCCCCATTTTCTCTATCACGGGACATAGATCAAATTTGGTGTGAGCAAAGGATTATATCCTGTAGCGAACACGAGTAGCCACCCCCGCATTAACAGTCCATAGACTTGTTGTTTCTTCAGTAGACTTCTCATACTTTGTACGAAAAATGCACTTTATACAGGAACATATATATATATATATGGGAGGGTTCAATTAAAAACTCATTGTTAGAAAGAGAACTCGAGAACTCTATATTATACTTATTTATTCATAACTAATATATCATATGTTGTATATTATACATGTGTAATATATAATGATTGCATATGTGTAATGTACATATGGTACACGTGTGCAATATATATTACATGTTGCGGATATGACTTAAAACATGCAAATTTACGTGTTCTATGTGTACGGTTACATGATTACTTATTTATGACTGTTAAGCTGATAATGTGGGTCACCAACAGGAGTTCGAGTCTTGTGTGGTCGTGTCAACGTCAAACACTTATGCAAACTTACAAAGTCATGGTTTGGACACCAAGGGTTATTAGACCAACATGTTATCGGCCAAACACTTATAAACGTCTTATGCTAGGTGTCCAAGAATTGGAACTATCACATATTTGATTTTATATCTATTAAGAAGACGCAACTAAAGGTGAGTGTCACGGCCCCTTATTACTATTTTTTATTGGGGGGGAAACATACTACGCAATCACTAAAACGGTAGATCGCATATATTACATTATATCACATGTGTACTAAGAAACTCATCTAAAGTCCTCCTAAAAGTTTGGACCATGAATATGTGGAACATAGTGGGGAACGTGTGAATAGATCTATTGGGTCCGATAAGTCCCACTCGTATAGACTAGAGGTCGCACGGATGTGTATTTGTCCTAACTAACATCACGTCACCGGGTGATGCCCGATGACGAGGAAATGAAGGATACTTACTACTATCAGTCAGCAATGGTTCATAACGCTTAAGTAACTTGTAACGATGTCTAGCTAGCATCAGATACAGATTTAAGGTTTATGTCGATCTGATCTTCAACACTTATTTTTACTACAAACAAAAAACTTATGAACTCACTAGCATTATATGTTGGCAATTGGATAGGGCGCACAAGGTCGTACTGCATTCTACCACTTCATTTTCACTATTTGGGCATTGTGTATAACTACTTTCCAAACATCGTCTTGCGTGGGTATTTTGGGATTGTAACTTTAATTGCTTACGTTGTAATTTGTTTAAAATTTTGTAAAAACTGCATGGTTGTTTTAATGTTATTTTACTCATATAGTTGTCCTTCTATGTGACCGTTGACTTGGATCGTGGTGTGTCACGCCCCTCAAGTGGAATTTTAGTGTGTGACATATTGGTATCTGAGCCAATGGTTATAGTAAACTAGGAGTTCATGTAGAGTCTGGTCTATAACCGAGTCTCACACAGTTATGAGTCTTAACATGTGGGGAATAACTAACATTTCAGGGTTGTCAACATCAATATTTATAAGTTGCATCATCTACTCTATCTATTTCTATTTTTGTCTCTTCTTCTACTTCTGGTTATGAAGATGAAGTTGCGAGCTTGTTGGCCTTGCACGGCGGTGCTGTACCTTAGAGTGGCTTTTCAGCACGATCCAGAGACTAGTTCAAGATTTGAACATCTCATTCTTATACTCCAATGGACACAATCTCTCACACACTATCTTGCACATGTACCTGTTAGAGTACACCTTTAAGTGATCTTTCACTTGGAGATTCATGTTCGTATCGCACTCTAGAATATATGGTCTTGTAATGCTTATGTATCCAGTAATCTTGGATGTTCCAGTTAGATGGTTTGTAGTCAATAAAGATTTGTCTAATTTGGATGCTTCTAACCTGTTCTAATGGCATGTTTGATAGAATTCTATTCCTGGTGATGATTCTAATATCTCACTTGTTGTGAATTTCATAAGATGTCTGCTAATCGTGGTCGAAGGCGCGGTGGTCGCAATGGTGGTCGTGGCAGTGGTTGTGGCGGGGGTCGTGTTAATATTAACTTGATGCATGAAGAATTGAAAGATTTAATTCAGGGACAGGTGCCTACAGCTCTACCTGTTTATCAGGCCGCCCAAACCCAAAGCCTTGGTGGTAAATTTATTTTCTGCCATTCTTATCTGTTTTCTGGTATTGTATTCGTTTGGTAATTAAGCATTGTTGATTGTTTGTATAGGGAATGTTGTTAACCGGTAGGCACCACCACCCCTACCTCCTCAAGGTCAATCGTTTTGTACCTTCATGATGTTCATGGACTGTAAACCGCATTCTTCCAGCGGTACTAAGGGAGCAGTGGGGCTGTTCATGGTTGAGTCTATTTTTGCTATGTGTAATTGCCCGGTGGTAAACCATGTGAAGTATGCATCTGGTACTCTGGAAGGTCCCATACTTACTTGATGGAACTCTACTACCGAGACACTTGGTTTGGTTGAAGCTTATGCCCTTCCTTTGACCGAATTCATTCAGCGTCATAGTAATGAGTATTGCTCTCAGGATAAGGTGCAAAAGTTGGAGCACCAACTGTGAATCTCAAAATGTTGGGTTGTGAAATCGAGGAGTATACCACCAAACACCATGAACTGGTAGTGATATGTCCTAGGATGGTCACGCCAATGTTCAGGCATATTGAGCACTAAATCTTTGGTCTATTTCCTCAGATCAAAGACATGGGGACATCCTCAAACCCAACCACCATTCATGAAGTAGTTCGTCTACCCACAAGTTAACCAATCAGAAAATGGATGAAGGTGTTTTACCTCCAAGGGGTGCAACTCTGAAGGCCCCCGATAACAAGAGGAAGTGGGACTACTCCAGCAAGAACTTCACTCCCAATCTACCCGAGCAGAGGAAGTTTTAATCTTCCAGTTCTTCACATGTAGTTCCATTTGGTCCGAATCTGGGTACTTATGCTGGTAATTACCCGAAATATGACAAATGCAACTGCCATCGTACATGTCCTTGCCATAAGTATCAGTGTCAGCGATGTGGCAAGGGTAGCCATGAAGCAAAGCAAAGCACTGCAGAGTCAAGGTTAATGATAAGTCAGCCCCACCAGTAGTTCCTCAACCTAATCAAGGGAGCTATCATTGTGGTCAGACAAGGAACTTTAAGCGGGCTTGCCCAAAGTTGAAGTAGATGAATGGTGCGAAGAACGAGAACAGTAGAAATGGAGGTGGCGGTAGGAATGCTCAGACTTTCATCATTGGCTCTAGTGAAACCAGGCACGACCCTGACATAGTTACCGGTGCACTCCTTCTAAACAATCGCTATACTTTGGTTTTATTTGACTCAGGTGCCGATAGAAGTTTCGTATCTGTTGAATTTAGTCAGTTTCTAGATATTGTGCCTACACCTTTAGAGGTTAAGTACTTAATAGAATTGGCTAATGGCAGACAAGTCAAGGCTACACACATTCTTAATGGGTGTCTTCTACAGCTTTCGGGTCAATCATTCCTCATAGATCTCATGCTGGTTGTTTTGGATATTTTCGATGTGGTTATTGGTATGGATTGTTTATCTAAGAATCAAGCGGAAATTATTTGTTTTGATAAAATCATTCGTTTTCCACTCCCTAATGGAGAAATCCTATCTGTGCATGGTGAAAAGAGTGGCGTTCCTTTGAGCATTATATCTTATATGAAAGCCCATAAGTATCTTCATAAAGGATATACTGCCATCCTGACGCTTGTTTCTAAATCATCTGCTGAAAAGAATAAGATAGAAGACATTCTTGTGGTGAGTGATTTTTTGATGTTTTCCCTAAAGATGTGCCTGGTCTCCCGCCTCAACATTGAGTCGAGTTTTGTACTGATCTTGCAACTAGTGCAACCCCTATTGCTCAAGCTCCTTATCGTCTTGCACTGGCTGAGATACAAGAACTATGTAACCAACTCCAAGAGTTATTATAAAAAAGAGATTTATTCGACCCAGTTCATCCCTGTGGGGAGCCCCTATTCTATTTTTTTATTTAAAAGGTTGATCAATTTGTTTAGGCTGCTTGTTCCTGAAGTATAAAACGTTTGTTAAGAAGAAAGATGGAAGGCTTTGTATGTATTGATTATCGTGAGCTTAACAAGGTGACAATCAAGAATCATTATCCTCTTCCTCGTACTGATGATCTGTTCGACCAGCTTTAAGGTTCTAGTTTATATTCAAAGATTGATTTGAGATCCCATTACCATCAGCTTAAAGTTTAAGAAGCCGCCATTCCGAAAACTGCCTTTCAAACTTGTTATGGCAATTTTGAATTCAAGGTCATGCCTTTTGGTCTCACCAATGACCCATCAGTATTCATGGATTTGATGAACCGTGTTTATAAGCCTTATCTTGATAAGTTCGTTATTGTTTTCATTGATGATATTCTGATCTATTCTAAGAGCACGGGGGACCACGAGGAACACTTGCGACTAGTCTTGGAAACTTAAGACTAGAACAACATTATGCTAATTTCTCCAAATATGATTTTTGGTTGCGCAAAGTTCAATTCCTTGGACATGTAGTCAACAAGACGGGAATACATGTTGTTCTAACCAATATAGAAGTCATCAAAGACTGGGAAGCACCTAAGACGCCAACTATGGTGCGACAATTCCTGGGTCTCCCCGGTACTATCATTGTTTTATTGAGGGATTTTAGAAAATTGTTCAACCCCTCATCTCTCTTACCCAAAAAGACAAGAAGTTTAACTTGGGTGATGCTCAAGCATCGGCGTTTCAAACGTTGACACTTAAACTCTGTTCTACGCCTATCCTATCCATGCCTGAGGGCACAAATGATTTCGTTCTATATTTTGATGCTTCTATTCAAGGTTTTGGTTTTGTTTTGTTTTGATGAAAGGCGAAAAGGTTATTGCTTATGCTTCTCGTCAGCTTAAAATCTTCAATTAAAGTGCATAACAAAAGTAAAAAAACCTCTTGGATATAAAAATCCCAATACATTTTTTGTTATATACATACACAAACTTCTTGTACGTTAGCAGAATTCATCCTTTCGTTTTCATAATTGCATAGATAGTAATTGGCAACCAATCAAGATTTTTCTTTAATTTCATGAAATAATTTGATTACTTTTGACAAGAAGATTTTTTACGTTCCAACATAGAGAGCTTCCATTATTTGTATGTTCCATAATGACGATATATAAAAGCTAAAAACAATCGCTATCCATAGTTGACTTTTATTTGAAATACCCAGCTTTCACTAATAGCCAGTGTTACATTGCATTTTCATGAATAGCAATCGGAATCAGTGTCAGACTGCTAATCTTAGATAGGGATGATAAGTACGCATAAAACATCCACTATTGTATACTAGAAAATATTTATTTATGAAGTCTTTATATATATATATATATATATATGTATATATATATATATATATTGTAAATTCTAATATATAATATATAATATATTTCATTATTTTTTTTATATTTAGACTAATATGTAATTTCACATAATTGAACTTTCATTTTTTTTCTTTATTTATATGTGGGTTATTAAGACTAATATAATATTGAGTCAATGTTCTATCTATTTTAAATTCAAACCATTTCCTAAATCACGGTTTCATTAATCAATGATAATTCCAAAAATCTAGACCATCACAGAAAATATATATGATAAACCTTATTGTTTCTTGAATCATTGCTTCCTTATTCAATAATAATCCAAAAATTAAAATACCTTAAGTTTCAAATATAAAACACTACAATCATCAATGTTGCATTTAAAAGTTTTTTTACCATGATATCAATCCGTCAATCTTAATCTTAATCATGTTAGCCTCTATTATCCAAGTCACAACCAACAACCACTTTATAATCAAACTCACACCCAATAATTTTCCCATATGGAGGAAGCACTTCCAATCCACCATGATATCCAGACCCCATTGTAGGGAAACATATGGAGGAACGCCTGCATTATGAGTTTTCTATCTAAGGATTGGCATTTCGTATAAATTCAATCAACCAACGGACCCGTATGCTTACCTGGGAATTCTTGGGATGAGTATTCACTTATAGGTTAAAGCATGTCTTCCCAAACATTATTGTGATCTAATCACTTTGATTAGTCAATATTTCGTTTATTCGTTTTAATTAATGAATAAATGATTACAATCCTGCTGTCTTGCATCATTGTTATCGTATCTATTTCGACTTATCAATATCTTTGCCTCATGGCCTTCCTTGTTTTCTTGGGATTTTTTTAGAAAATGGCTCCTCATCGCGACATCAACAGCGACAATGACAACCAGAACAAAAATCCTCAAATGGTTGCCCTTATTGCTCTACAGGTGGCTGCTGTCTTTCCTAATTTGGTAGCCCAACTCAATCAGGCTGCCAACCAAGGGCCCAATGCTAACAACAACAATGGGAATGCAAACCGCCCTTGCACTCTCAAACACTTCAACTCATGTGGCTAAATTCTATGGAAATAATGGGGCCACTACACTCTTGCAGTGGTTCGAAAGCATCGAAAATACCTTCATCAACGGTGACCGCCCTGTCACACCCTCAAATTTCCACTGCAGGGTTTATACCGCGAGGCGCATGACAAACCAGGATTCCATAGCCATAAGTCACATGAACGACTATAAATCCCCAAACCATTTAGTCCGTTATTGAAAAACCAAGTTTAAAAGTTAACCAAACCAATTAAGTAATCGCGGAAGTGAAATAAAAAACAGTTAAGTAATAGTATGTGCAAGACACCGCGCCCAAAACCAAAAGTAAATAAATAAATGTTCGAAAATCAGTTAAGTGTTCATATCCAATGACACTACATGATGCATGCCCTACTCGTGCTCCATACCTAATGACCTGCAAAAGCATGCTAGCGTGTGTCAACATAAAGTCGGTGAGTTCACAGTTTGGATAACAAGTATAAAGTAGTCAAAACCCAAATGTCAAAGTGTCATCAGTTTAAGCTTATCAGGGGTAGCTAGCCTACTCATTGTAACTAAACATGTGATTATTGGGAACCTTCAGTAATGTGTTAACATACGTTAAATTGCCTTAGTACTAGTAGACTCAACACTAGTAGAAAAGATGTGGTCAGAAGTTCATGCCCGTGACATAAGCACCTCAATCATGAGGTTGCTGCACAACCTAATAGCGCTATCAACTAATACCCCGTTCGCCTCCAGCGATTAACCCAATAATATGTAAGGACTTTAAGTGATAGAGTGTGTTTAGTTCACAAAGGACAGTAAAAGTTGTAAAATGATAAAAGCATGATCCACACAAGGAATCGTAGAACCCGACCCACACAAGGAATCAAAATCCAACCCACACAAGGAGTCAAAGCATCTCAAAACCTGAGATGTAAAAGTATTCCCAAACCGGACTAGAAAACGTTTATCAAAGTTGTCTCAAACCCGAGACGCATGCTTTCAAGAAAAAGTAGTGAAACTCACCTTAGAAAGCAAGCAATTAATCCAAACTTCCAAAGTAGGATGTGCTACCGACTCCCTATTGCATGCGTCACTAAGTGAGTATATGTGTAATATCATTACACCATATAACCCGTTTGTCCAAGACGTTTAAAAGTTCAAAACCGTGTAAATGACAACTAATGATTCTACAAGCATAAGTAAACCCTACGGACCCGTTGGTGAATATGTTGATTATCATCAGTTTTAAACTTCATATACATATCATATAAGTGTCCATTCAAGTTCATGTCAAATATGTACCATATAAGACTCCAAATAGTCACATAAACGCACATTACACAATCCGCGTTTTTTGGATAGATTATGCGCTGTGAAAACTAATTTATTAAAAATACTTATCCAGTGAATTAGACTCCCAAACTTTTACTAAATATTTCAGGGGGTCTAATGGACAAGTCCATATTTTTATTTCGTGATAAAACCTTGCACAAAAATTATGAAAAATCACACAACACAGCTATGTCCAGAAAATACACACAACAGATCAGATTAGTAGAAAAATTCTCAAAAATCGTGTATTCATCCAAACAGGATGAATCCACTTGAAAAGGCCAAGTTATTCCAATGTTGACCTACTGTCCAAATTTCATACCTTATTTCTTTGTAAAACTCAAGTTATGATCATTTAAAGTTGACCCAGTTTACTAATCCGAAAATCTGATATAACCTTTAATCAAAGAAAATTCAAAAAGCTTATCAAACGACGTCCAAATCAGATGATTTTGCCAATTATGAAAATCTAAGACCATGTATAATACAACAATGCAAAGAAATCATCCAAATTAACACTTTTAAGTCATGTGACAGACCCTACAAGTCGACCCAAACATTCTGTCCAGATTTTAATCATGCATAAACCTTTATTAAAACTACTCATGTATGCATATAATCGATCAACAATACTCAAAAACCATCATAAAACAATCATAAGACATAACATGATTAGAACCTTATAAAATACATGCAAAACCATAAACCCTAAAAGTCTAAAACATCATAAACATGCATATAATGCAACCTATCAAATACTAATCACATAAGATTATGTTTAACCCATTCAATCTTTATAAACATCAACTTTTAATCTTTATAAAAACGTTTCAGACCTGAACAAACTCAGTTATGATGTTTTAATAATATATTAAAGAAGATTAAAACACAAGAGATTGAATATTAAGCTTCCCGATCTATGTTCTTGAGCCTTAACAGGTGTTTGGGGTTAATATTTTCGTTACTAGGCAGTAGGGGCGATTAGGGTTGAGTTTAGGGGATACATGAGGCTTAAGATTGTTTAAATAGGTGTTTAAGTCGGTTTGGTTGCGTCAGTCTCCCGCGAGCGGCCGCTCACTCCTCCCCGGCCCGCTCCGGGTGGCCTACTTCGTTGTACTGCGTGTTTTCTTTGATGTTTTCGCTATTTTGGACCATAACAAGTGTAACCCCATGTGTTAAGACCCCAACCATCCTAATGGTCCACCCATTACGATTTTTGTTAACGCTTTCAATTTAAGTTCACGTAATCACATACAGTTTGCACATAGTTATTTCATAGAAGCACGTATTTGCAATCAATCTCAATCAATTAATTCACAATTATCTAATTTCACCATTCACAAACGTCCGAGGTTCACTACTCATGTATATAGTCTGGTAAGTCCCCGAATTACCACTTCATGTAGTTATTAACCTATAACTGTGCAACGTGTGACCTATCTAGTTAACCTTATCAATATCTTTGCCTCTTGACCTTCCTTGTTTTCTTGGGATTTTTTTAGAAAATGGCTCCTCATCTCAACATCAACAACGACAATGACAACCAGAACAACAATCCTCAAATGGCTGCCCTTATTTCTCAACAGGTGGCTGTTGTCCTTCCAAATTTGGTAGCCCAACTCAATCAGGCTGCCAACCAAGGGCCCAATGCTAACAACAACAATGGGAATGCAAACCACCCTTGCACTCTCAAACACTTCAACTCATGCGGCCCGACTAAATTCTATGGAAATGATAGGGCCACTACACTCTTGCAGTGGTTCGAAAGCATCGAAAATACCTTTATCAACAGTGACTGCCCTATCAATCTCAAGGTCCGTTATGCCATGAGTTTTCTTCAAAACTAGGAACTGACATGGTGGAACAGAGAAAAGCGTAATCGAGGTGCTGAAGTTGCTCTTGCTCTACCATGGGATGAAGTCAAAACTCTCATGCTTACTAAATTCTGTCCTCGGAATGAGATTAGGAAACTTGAGGAGGAATTTTTGCAGCTCAAGCAGGATAGCGGAGAAAATCTCGCCTACACTACTCGTTTCCACGAGCTTAGTCTACTTGTACCTTACCATGTCACCCCTGTCTCGCGGGCCATTGAAAGATACATTGGTGGCTTGCCTATGCAGATCCAAGACACGGTTTGGGGAAGTAAACCTACTACTCTTGAGGATGCAATCCATTTGGCTGCCACCTTAGCTGATAACCATGTGAAGGCTGGCACCTTGTTTCGAAGAGGTGAAAAGAAGGAGAGTGCTAAGTCTACAGCCATTATTGAGGTGAAACCTAAACCCTCCATGGGAAATAGGAAGCGTAAGGCTAAGAATTATGTTGATGTTTCAAACCCTGCACCTGTAGCTCCTGCAACTCAACCTACTGTTAAGAAGCCTTATGTGGGAAACTACCCTCAGTGTAACACCAGCAAGTTTCATCATCCTGCAACTGTGCCCTGCCGCCTATGCAAGACATTCTAGTTATTCGGGATTTCTCTAACGTCTTTCCAGATGATTTACCTAGCCTTCCCCCCTGCTCGACAAGTTGAGTTCCGTATCAATCTTATTCTTGGAGCTACTCCTATTGCAAAAGCACCTTATCGTCTTGGACCTTCTAAGATGCAAGAACTCGCTAGTCAACTCCAAGAACTTTCTAATTAGGGTTTCATTCGTCCAAGTTATTCTCCTTGGAGAGCCCTTGATTTGTTTGATAAAAAGAAAGACGGGACTCTTAGGATGTGCATCGATTATCGTCAGCTTAACACAGTCACTATCAAAAACCATTATCCTTTGCTCCGAATCGACGACCTATTTGATCAGCTTTAGGGTGCTTCTTATTTCACGAAGATTGACCTTCGTTCGGGATATCATCAAATTCGGGTTCTCGAAGAAGACATCCCCAAAACGGCATTTCGCACTTGCTATGGACACTATGAATTCTTGGTCATGCCATTTGGTTTGACTAACGCCCCTGCTGTGTTCATGGACTTGATGAATCGTGTTTGCAAACCTTATCTAGAAAACTTCGTGATCGTCTTTATTAACGACATCTTGATTTATTCTAAATCTAAATTGGATCATGAACAACATCTTCGTTTAATTTTGGGACTCCTGAGAAAAGAGCAACTATATGCCAAATTCTAAAAATGTGAATTCTGGCTTAAGGAAATTCAGTTCTTGGGTCATATCATCAACGAGAAGGGAATTCATGTTGATCCTGCGAAAATTGAAGCTATCAAGAATTGGAGCACTCCTACGACTCCTACGGAAGTTCGTTCATTTCTCGGTCTAGCTGGTTATTATCGGCGTTTTATCGCCAATTTCTCAAAAATTGTTGTTCCCCTTACTGCTCTCACTCATAAGGGTAAATGTTATGAAATGGGGACCTAAACAAGAGGAAACTTTTCAGACTCTCAAGCTTAAACATGGTGAAGCTCCTGTTTTGACTCTTCCAAATGGTAATGACGACTTTGTGGTCTATTGTGACGCGTCAAACCAAGGCCTTGGTTGTGTTCTCATGCTTACGCGTCCAAGCAGCTCAAAATCCATGAAAAGAACTACACCACTCATGACTTAGAGTTAGGTGTTGTTGTTTTCGCTTTAAAATTTTGGTGACATTATCTATATGGTACCAAGTGTGTAGTTTTTACGGACCATTAAAGTCTTCAACAAATTTCAATCAGAAGGAACTCAATATGAGGCAGAGACGTTGGGTCGAATTGCTTAACGGCTTTAACTGTGAGATTCACTATCATCCTGGTAAAGCGAATGTTGTAGCTGACGCACTCAGTCGTAAGGAATGCATCAAGCTTCATTTTGCCAGAATCCAAACCGACATTCAGACTCGTATCCTTCGAGCTCAGCAAACCTTGGTCACTCAAGGCAACATGTACTATGAAATGTCTTGTGGTGCTGAGACTCAGCTGGAAGCCAAGCCTGGTGGCCTTCTATATTTTCTTAATCGTATTTGGGTTCCTGATTCCAATGGTCTTCGTGCTTTACTAATGAACGAAACTCATAAATCTCATCATTCTATTCATCCTGGTGCTGACAAAATGTATCAAGACCTTCGATACACCTATTGGCGGCCTGTATGAAGAAAAAATATAGCTTTGTTTGTGGCCAAGTGCCTTACGTGTTCGAAGGTGTAGGTTGAACACCAACGACCCTCTAGCTTGCTTGAACAACCAGAAATCCTCGTGTGGAAATGGGAGAGTATTTTAATGGAACTCATTACCAAACTCCCTCGCACAAAGAGTGGACATGATAGCATCTGGGTAATCGTGGATTGCCTAACTAAATCTGCTCATTTTCTGCCGATTCATGAAACTTTTTCAGTCGAGAAGTTAGCTAGGCTTTACATAAACGAAATCGTGAAACATCATGGTGTACCTTTAGATATCATCTCATATCATGATAGTCATTTTACTTTTCATTTCTGGGAATCATTACCATCGGCCTTGGGAACTAAATTGAACTTAAGCATAGCTTACCATCTTCAAACAGATGGGCAGACTGAAAGAACCATCTAGACACTCAAGGATATGCTTAGGGCATGTGTTATTGACTTCGGTGGTAACTAGGATTCGTATCTCCCATTAATTGAATTCTCTTACAATAACAGTTATCATGCCAGTATTGACATTACTCCATTTGAAGCCTTGTATGGTCGAAAGTGTCGTTCTCCTGTCTGTTGGAGCGAGACCGGTGAAGCTCAGATCACAAGTCCTGAACTTATTCAAGAAACAACAGACAAGATTCAGCGTGTTCGTGAGTATCTTCACATTTCTAGAAGTCGTTAGAAGAGCTATCATGAATAGTGTCGCAAGCCCTTAGAATTCCAAGTCAGAGATCTTGTTCTTCTAAAGGTGTCACTTTGGAAGGGGATTATACGATTCGGGAAGAAAGGGAAGCTAGCTCTTCAATATGCAAGTCCTTTTAGAATCTTGAAAAGAATCGGGGAAAGTGGCATACAGACTCGATCTGCCTCCTAAGCTAGGCAGCATCCATCCAACCTTTCATGTATCAAATTTAAAGAAATTCCTAGCAGATGAAAATCTTCAGATTCCACTTGATGATGTATAGATTGATGATACCCTGCATATTGTAAAGAAACCAGTTTAAATCATGGATCATGGAGTCAAAAATCTCAAGCGAAGCCATATTCCAATCGTCAAAGTTCGTTGGGAATCTAAACATGGCCAAGAGTTCACTTGGGAACGTAAGGACCAAATGAAAGCGAAATATCCTCATCTTTTTCTCGCAGCCTCTGCTACAATTTCGGGACGAAATCCCCAAAAGTAGGGGAGACTGTAACCTCGCGTACTTTTCATTTATGATTCATTTAGCGTATTTCTCTATTGATTGAACAAGACTCTATGTTTTTCATTTTATTTAAATTTTATCCTTGAAACTTTATTACTTTAATTACATTGGCATTGAAATTCGATGATTTAAACATATATGTATACATACATATATATTTACAAAAGATTAGTTTTCTCATAAAAATTATAACCTAAATAGAGTTTATTCCAATACATGTCTTTAACCAATTAATACACATCACTTATGTTAAAGGATAAGTATAGATATTTTTATAAAAAAATAATAATAATAACAAGTTTGAACCAAGGGTCAAACTTGAGACCTAAGTTTTACAAACAAGAGTATCAACCAACTGATTTATATGATCAGTTTGTTAATGTTGTGGTCTAAATGATTATAATATCATCGTCTAGTATTCTTGTCACCATTCAAAACTCAAAATCGAGCTAAATATGTTATCATATCTGAAATTTCGGTTTGAATTCATGTTTATCACATAAAACCCGACCTTAAACCCATTCTAATCGTGACTTCGAGATTAAATTTTCGGATTATTATCAAATCCTTAAACCACCATTACCCTCATCCGTTTTCGATTCAAATACGATCCCCTGATCTGTTATATCCCTATATATACCCCTCCCCATTACCCTACGCATTCATACCAACATAACCCACACCCAGATTCCCTCTGTTCGATGCCTTCGAATCTGGAATCGAGCCTTCTTTCTTCGCAGTGTGTTCTTCGTTTTTTATCATTTCTGGTACGTTTTAATTCAATTAAGTTATGCAGTAGGGTCGACTTAGATCACATAACGAAACCCGTAAATCATGTAGATCGATCGTTGTGGTTTTCTGGGATAATCGAATCTGATCGTAGGTTAGGGTTTGGTTTGGAATAATATTGGGGAAGATGAACTGCACGGTGGTTATAAACATTCTGATCGGACTAATAGCCAGCTGGTCACGTAGACCAGCTGGTTTTTCTGTTCGTTTAACAATCCAAGGACCCGGGTACGATCCTTCTGATAACTGGGTTGATGCCTTTGTTTTTTTGTTTTTAAAAGATGAACTGAATATAGATAGACAAGTTATAAAGCTTATAACTGTAATAATACCCAACTGATCTGGTAGACCAGACGGTTGGTGTGTTGCTTTTCAACCAAAGATCCTGGGTTCGAACCCTGTCGGAACCGGTTTGAATCCAACGATTTTTTTTAAAAACTTAATATTATATATTTATTGTTAGTTAACTTCTTTTATTTATAATTAATTCATAAAAATGTTGTTTTTAACGATTCAAAAGCCAAAACTTTTCTAAAATTATTTCTAATCTAATGGACCAAAGATATAAAATTTTCGAGAAAAAAATATTTACTTTTATAGTTTATCCTATTATTTTATGTAAATCCTTTGTATAAATAAATTGTTTTATTGCAAATACATAGAAAATAGTTCATAAGACAAAAAAAATATATATATTTTTCATACTTTCAAAAGTTATATTTTAAGATTATGTAGAAATCTATAATGTTTTAAATATTATATACTTTTAACTAAAGCATTAACATGTAAGCGTCTTTCCCCAGAACTAGATAACCCTAATCGAACGACCTAGAAATCTTAGACTTATTAGACTTGTGACACTTGGACTTTACAATGCCAAATCTAGGTTGATTTCATTGAGAATATTTACCTACTATTGCATACTTGGGATTTTGCTTGCTTGCTAAGGTGAGTTTATGTATCCCCACTCTTTTACTGTTTTAAATGCTTTTCGGGGTGAAACATGTTAAACATGAAACTTTTAACTTATGCAATTCAACAACGTGTCTTATGTGATTCTTTGTGCTACGTGTCTTAAACTTGCTAAGTAAACAAAACTAAGACTTGCATAATCATTAACTTTGATCAAGCCAATACTAACAATCCTAGATCTATTGGATTGATAATCCCACCTAGATTCGTTGACCATGTTTATGGGGATCGCAGGTAATTGGAACTGAAACATAAATTTAGGTGAACCGTGTCTATGGGAGGGACCTTTAAACTATGTCAACAAAGGTTTAGTTATGCCCCATTTTGATGTAGTTTTGTTTTCACATGCATGCCTAAGATGTTACATATTCACACAAAATTGTATGCTTACACTTTTTGATACTATACTTCGTTTTGACAAAAACTTATGTATTCTCACCAAGTTTATAGTTGACCCCCCTCTATTTTACAAAACTTAACATGTTTCAGGTAACAATGATGTGTGAAGATTTTAGCAGCTTTTGGATCACTTATTTGAAGCCATTAGATTTACTAATTGAACATTGTTTTTGTCTATTTCATTGAACAATGTGTTTGTTTTTGGATTGGTTTGTTTTGAATTGGATTAATAAACTATTTAAACATTAGTTGCCATGAGCTTTTTGAACAATTATCACTACGTGACATCCCAATGTTTTCCGCCATTGGTTGGAGTGTTACAGAAGACATGCTTGTTTTATGAAAACTGGTGAATTTAAAGCGTAACAAAGTTTTGAGAAAATGCTTTTATAAACTCGTACTTGAATAAAACGAAAAATGAAAGGTGTGCGTGAGTTTCATAGCTCCACTTTTACTGTTTTAGTTTTCTGGGATGAAACATGCGGTATAAACTCTAACTTTTCATACCACAATATTTCATTATATCACATGAGTACTAGGCGACATTTCACCTTAAGTCCTTTCTAACTTGTGAAATATGAATATGTAGATACATAGCGGGGAAAGTGTGAATAGATCTATTGGGTCCGGCAAGCCCCACTCGGGTTGACTTGAGGTCAGACAGGTGCATATTTGTCCTATCTAACTTACGGCACCAAGTGATGAATGGTGGCGCGTATTGAAGGCAAATTACTAATGTTCAAACATGGTTCACGATGCTTTACTATCATGTAACGATGTCTAGCTTGCATCAGGTATAGATGTAAAGATTGTTGGGTTTGCCTTTCGAACATTACTTATTTTTGAAAACTTTATTCATGGCTTGGAATTACACAAATTAATCCCTGGGTTGGGGTTACGTAACTAGTTCCTGGATTGGGACTACATAGATTTCGAGTTGAGATGATTTCGGGCTGAACTTATCTAGAATAATTCAATTTAAATATCATGTGTATTGTTGACCTTAACTTTTGGATACGCAAACTTGTGAACTCACCACCTTTATGTTGACTTTTTAAACATGTCTTTCTGGTCTAGATTTTGGCAACGACACGGTTGGAAATAAGTGACGTCTTGGGATTGAAAACCTTAGAAGGTTTAGAAATGGCGTTCAGGAAATAAAAGTCTTAGATGCATCTTTCCGCTACGTAGCAAAGGTACCAAACGTTCACAACCAATGTGGAAAACTCGGGGTGTGACAGTTTGGTATCAGAGCTATAGGTTTTAGGGAATTAGATGTCGGTATAAATATCTAGGCTATAACCTGATTTTTGTTTTGAAAAAGGGACCACAAATTTACTAAGACGAAATATTTAGTACGAATGCCAGGAATTGAAAATCCAACCATTGCCAAATAAGATAAATAACTATTAGTGTATTAAATTACACTAGCTCAGCATACGTTCCTTCAGCACAAGAAATATTTGTTTATGTGAATAGTGAGAAGTTTTTATAATTGTATATAGAAAGGTAGAATAGCACATGATGGCTAGGCATATCTCACTAGTGACCGACGAGTCATTGCTTTGGATAGCGAAGTGTTTATTCAAATAGAGTTTAGCTGAATCATTGTTTCTTGGTATAAGGAACAGTTTACTTGTTTATATACTATTTGTATTTACGTAAAGTATATAAGTATGTTTCCGAAATAATACGTATTGCAAATGGTTGTCACTCAAGCTTGGACGTATCGAGAACGTGCACACGTGCCACGTTAGTTGGAAAAGTTGGCAAAGGGAATCTTGTAGAATTTGTGGTCTCGCATCCCCAGGTTCAGGGTATGCTTATGTAATTAAGTCGATTTGGGTCAGAAACGTCTTGATAAGGTACCTCGTTTTGCCGATGATACTGCATAGCCGTAATGCGGTCGGGAAAAGCACCAGAGAAGTTGGCGCACATGACAAACATTATATTATGTAATATATACGTGTTATTACCTGAATGTAATGAGTGCTTGTGATATAACTCATGATGAAGGTTAATAGGATGATCTTTAAAGGTAAATTTTCGATAATGCAGAAGTCACGTTATTGCAAATGTATAGGCACTTGATAGTTCTAAGACAATCTATCATGATGGTATATACATTGTTATATATTTATATAAATAAATAAGAGATAAGGGTTATTCATTTTTGTTGTTGCGGACGTCATTGCCGATTCTTCCATATCCGTATCATTTGCGAACTCGATTTTCCTAAACCAATTTAAGATCTTGTTTCTTGAACTTCTGAGCTTCATGTTGTAGAACCTATTTATATCTTTTCAGTATGTTTTACACCTCTTGTTCCTTGTTTGTGGCCTTCAACAAATAGTTTTAAAGGAATCCTATTTTTGTTGATTCCTTGACTCTCCACAGAATTGGACACGCTTTTTGTACACGTGTTACCCGTTGTATGTTTGACCACTTTTAATTAATGCTTGCCTTCTAGTCTTAATGTGTCAGGCCATTGAGGGCAATGAATGTTTTACATCTGGTCAATGAGTTTCGTTGTATGGAATCTTTTGATGAATCGAATTTTGTAAGTGGTTATAGCCCCTTGTGGTGAATACTCCAACCGAGTTATAATGATGGGTGACTTTTTGTGACATCCGTCACCTTTCGTTTTCATTTGTTACTGTAACGTTTCGTTTCTCCTATCTTGTACGTCGCATTTTATCTTTCTAGTACGTTCTAAAAATATTTTGTACTATTTTCGGACTTATGTAATGATAATATGAAGTTATAATAACAAAATATTAGGGATATAATTGCAAAAAAAAAATGAATTGCGTGGACCGGGACTCTAACCCGCGTCCATAGCCAAGCAAAACGGTCCAACAACCAGCTGAGCTATAGTGTTTTTGTGATTATTATCCAACAAGATTACACTTAACATCTTCCACAAACATACATTTGACTATCAAAAGTCAACTGCGATCAAATCTTTCCAAATCAAACCTCAAAACCGTGTTTTTGTTCGTGATTATGTATGGATACATTGTAATCGGCCTCTAGCTTATTCCCCACACCAAAAATCGCATCAAAACATTCCAATTTTTAAACTAATCACGCGTTATACATTAATCACGGGTCAAACATTCCAAATCTTTTAATTCGTGGTTATTAGTATAAATTGATCCTACATCTACAAGCTAACACCACCGAAAAACAAATCCCCATACCCAATTTCATTTAAAAATCTCTAAAAATCCTAAAATCGGAGCTTTTTGGCCGTGACTTGAAGCGAAGGTTTACACCATCCTTCGGTACGTAATATTAACGATTTATGCATGCTCTTGAGTCAATTTTTGATGTAGAATAAAAGCCCTATATTTAATTTTATTAACCGTATCATATTGTTGATCATTTGATTAGGTTTAAGGTTAGGGTTTATAAGACTTAAAATTGGGGATTCTAATGTGTTCAGATTATGTTTATTTGCATTCTGAATCGAGTTTAATCATCAAAACAGCACACAGACCAACTGGCCTGTACGTATACCAAATACAGAACAGACGCAGGGTCCATTCTTGTTCCCAGCGTTTTGATTGTTTTTTTTCTTGTTTTATTTATGTTTCTCAATCTTTGTTTAACTACATTATTAACTTATTTTAAACACCAACCAAGCAGCCAGACTAGTGGTCTGGGCGCCTGTTTTCTATCAAACAATTCCGGGTTTGAATCTCCCTAGAGGCGGTTCAATAATTTTTATTTTTATTTTTATTGTTTTGTTTTATTATATATACTTATAACGTTAAATTATTTATTTTAAACACATAAGCTAGTCCAAAATTTTTATAAAAATTATCCTAGCTTTATAAGCCCCTAAAGTTTATGTTTATAATTTTATTTTCTAGAAAAATATTTATTTATTATTTTTAATGTATTTATTTTGTTTAAATCATAATTAATTCCTTAAAATTTCATTTTCATCATTTTATTACCAAAATTTGTGTGGAATTATGTTTATCCATTTAAAACTTTTTGGTAATTTTATTTTCTGAAAAAAAGTTATTTTACCTATTTTTATGATTTAATCCTATTTAATGGATTATATTAAAATAAAATCTATTTTAAATGAAATAATATGTAAAATAATTTTTAAAAATAATTTTTCACTTATACCATATGATAAATACTATTAAAAATGAAAATAATATTTTTACACTTTATTTGTATTTAAATCCTAATTATTACATATTTAATGTTATTAAATCAATTTAAAATACAAAAAATATCAAAATTTTGAATTTTATAAATTCTGAAATTATATTCTAATGTCCCAATAACTTATATATTTTACATTTATTTGATTGTTTATTTCCTTCTTTTATTTTCACTTTTATTTCACAGTAATTACATAAATTGTATTATTTAATTTCGAATCGTTCCATTTGGTTGCACTTTTAATTATTTTACATGTTTCAAAATTTGAGATTATTAAAGGATGATTGATTTTATAAACTTTTCTTTAAATATTAAAAAATTACTTAAAACCAATTTTAGTTCAAATCAAAAGCCATAAAATCCCCAAATTCTAGTCTAGAAACCCTAAGTGCCTAATCCTAGGTAACTTAGACTCTAAGTTCGTTCCTTTACAAATTATTTATTTCTTTAGGTTAATCCTTTGGGATAATCCTAATTCACATCACGTTATTCGGTAGAGTTTCAAGTTATTACGCGAACTGTGAGTATTTCCTATCCCCTTTTGCTTATATTCATTTTTGGGGTGTTATATGTACACTTATATAAATTACAAATACAAGTTCACATTTTTACAATACAATTCTAGTACTATGTGCATTTGTTTACAAACGTGCTTTATGCTTAGACATTACATGTATAATACATTTGTACTTAGTGAAATCATTAACATTGTACAAGTCGACCTTAACATTGGATAGCGCTATTGGATTGACAACCCGCCTAGGTTGATTCTCCCCCTTTTTCATCGGAGAATCTGTGGTCATTGTTAAGTTATTATCCATTTAGTGGATAAGTACACCGCCATTCATTTAGTACATTTATACAGTCACAGGATTGATTTCGCTCATTTGTATGATACATAGTATACATAATTGCACTGTAGCTTTGCACTTGAATTGTATAACATTTTACAACTTACTATATGTATTAAATCTAGGAATGCTCACCAATATTTCATATGTTGACAAAATTTTGTACATGTTCAGGTGCAGTTTGATCTTAGTACTATAGCATTGGATTTTAGTGCTTTCTTTTAATAAGTTATTTAAATTTTCATGTTTTGTTCAGACTTTTGTATTCTCTTTTTATTTCATCTATGTAAGACAATTTAAATTATTCAATAATATATTTACATTTTAGTACCATGTGCTTTTGAACAATCGTTACTACATGACACCTCGATGATTCCGCCATCGGTTGGGGTGTTACACTTTTGTTTGTATGTTCATTGTTACATCGAATTGTTTGTTGTTCTCTCAAATACAAACACATCTTGTGGTGTGTAATGAAAAGTTGGTGCACTAGTTTCTTTATTTGAGGTGCGCCTCTGTTAATTGTTGATGAACTTACTAGCATGTTTGGGCATTAGGATGCCGCATTCACATTTTAATTAAATTTGATTTTCATTGGGTTATAACCTTGTTGATGTAGTGCAACCTTGGTTTTCAAAATCTTTAGGCGCACAAAAGCGACGAGGTCTAAGCACATCGCGCGAAGCGCAAAGCGCAAAAAGCGTGGGATTTTCGTACCCGAAGCGCACACTAATTATATAAATTTTTTTATATATCCCATATATATTCCATGAGTTTTTAGCTTCATTTACCCAAAATATAGCTATAAATAAGGTTTTTATGTGATTTTACCTATATGTACAAGCCAAAAACACCAAGGTACAACATTTTTATGCATAAAAAATACCCAGAATACATGAGGCGCGCGCCTTAGGCAAAAAAGCGCCTGAAATTTGACAAAAAAGCGCCTGAGGCGCGCGCCTTTGGGAAAAAGGATAGGCGCAAAGCCCTGAGGCGCCCTAGGCTGCGCCTTGATGCGCCTTGATGCGCCTTGCGCCTAGGCGCGCCTCAGGCGCGCTTTTTAAAACCCAGAGTGCAACTAGGCAAACTATCGTCGTTTGCCTATCCAGCATTTGTCAAGTATATTGTTTGAGTTGTGTCATCCATTTGGAACTAATCAAGTATATAAACACTATCCTTCTTTTTCAAGTGTTGGATACTGAGTCATTCAATCTCATAACATGGCTAGCTTGGGAGTCGTGTCATTTTTATCATTAAGCATTAATTGTAAATGAATATTGGTAGTCCTTGATTCGTCACAAACAATACAACGAACTTTTCAAAAAATTGAGCAGTTGATTCTAGTAACCAAAGTTATTGTCTACACTTTTTCTATTCGTGTAGAAAATTGAAATGTATGTGTTCTCTTGAGACTCGCTTAGAGCGAACATTCGAGAGTTGTAATCAAATGTCATTGCATCAGTTGATTCCGAAACATTATCTTGTATCAATTATACCGACAAGTCTGTTGACTCTTTTGTTGTGGTCAAGCTCCCTTGGATCTTCGAAGATATCCTAGCTTAAATTTTGAGGACAAAATTTCTGTAACAAGGGGTGAATGTGACAACCAGCAAATTCCGATCAACGCCCGATGTGATTTTAATCATTCGAAATAATTAGTTATTATAAATATTTCTAATTATTAAGTTTCGGAAGTTAACAAATCGTTTTAATAAAAGAAACTGTGATCGAATCTAATAACATGTTTTAAATGCGTGTTTCAAATGCATGCATGGGATAAAAAAATTGATATTTAAATTTCACGTTTTTGTTATGTTATTAAAAACTAACATTTCCAACATGTTTTATTTATTATTTTATGAACCAATATAACCCCGAGACGTAAAACGTTTAAATAGATAACCCCAAGATGTAAAACATTTAAATAGATTCAGATATGCGGTATACTCCCACCTACCACCAAACCCTAACTATAAAAGCACCTTAACCTTATATATGTGTGTGTGTGTGTGTAAGTGTAGTATTTATATAAGTTTTCGAAACGTGTAATGCTTGTCTTGATGCTTGGATTTGCGGATAAATGCATTGTTATGTGTTTAGAATTGATTTTTGGGAAATTTGCAGACAACTCGTGTTGGCTGGTTCGTACAAAAACAGAGGGAACTCTGCCAAAATTTTATAAAATCTGAAGCGCACCGAAACTAATATTGTTGTGTATGTTTTGTAAATATTTTCCCAAATGTTTAATAAATGTATTTATACAAAATCATGATGTTTTGACATAAGAATATTTGTAAAAATAATAGTCAATCTCTGACAATATCTACAAAACAAATATATAATTTTACCGAGCGTCAAGTATGGCGAGTTTTCAAAGGTTTTCGGTAACTACATAATATGTATTGTTCGGAATCAAAAATATATAAACGTTCGATTTTATTTGGGAACCTTTTATAAAAAGCAAAGTTGTGAAAACCTTAAAATGCTCGAATTTGAGAAATGCTATAGCAAATGTTATTAATCTGTTCAATAACCATATTTGTATTTTCACAAAGTGTATTTTTCTAAAAGTAACGATACAAGACAAATACATTTATCCAAATTATGAGACAATCTTTGGCTCAGGACAAATAATACGTTTTGAGGTGTTGGTCCAACATGGATATATACGAACAGCGATAAGTGTGCAACTTGGGTGCTATGTCGTATGCAAACGCGTAATTAAGTTAGGTCATGATCGGTTTGTCGAGTGGAAATGTTTTATGACTCGGGTTAGTACATACGAGTCTAGACAGTTGAATAAACTATCTTTTAACCGGATAATAAGCGTGGCTTATTTGTGATAGACTATTTAGGTGTCCTTTGTTGGTATTTGGGGCACGAGGAAGTCGGTCAAGGCATCGGACCTTGTTTGCTAGCTAAGCAAGGAAATGAAGGTGAGTTCATGACCCCACTTTTTACTGTTTTTGTAAATGTTTTCGGGGGAAGACATGCTTGTTTTATGAAAACCGATGAATTTAAAGCGTAACAAAGTTTTGAGAAAATGTTTGAAGTTACAAATGCTTTTATAAACTCATACATGAATAAAACAAAAAATGAAGGGTGTGCGTGAGTTTCATAGCTTCACTTTTACTTTTTAATTTTTGGGGAAGAAACATGCGGTATAAACTTTAACTTTTCAGACCACAGTATTATATTATATCACATGGGTACTTAGCGACATTTCATCTTAAGTCCTTTCTAACATGTGAACCATGAATATGTAGATATATAGCGGGGAAAGTGTAAATAGATGTATTGGGCTCGGCAAGCCCCACTCGGGTCGACTGGAGGTCCGATGGGTGCGTATTTGACTTATCTAACTTATGACACCGAGTGATGACCGGTGGCGAGTATTAAAGGAAACTTACTAATGTCCAGCAATGGTTCACGACGCTTTAGTATCATGTAATGATGTCTGGCTAGTATCAGCTATAGATGTAAGGATTGCAAGGTTTGGTTTTCGAACGTTACATATTTTTGAAAACTTTATTCTTGGCTTGGAATAACACAACTTAATCCCTAGGTTGGGGTTACCCAACTAGTTCCCGGATTGAGACTATATAGATTTCGAGTTGAAATGATTTCGGGTTTAACTTATCTAGAATAATTTAATTTAAACTTCATGTGCATTGTTGAACTTAACTTTTGGATACGCAAACTTGTGAACTCACCAGCTTTATGTTGACATTTTAAGCATGTCTTTCAGGTATAGATTTTGGCAACGACACGATTGGAAATAAGCGACGTCTTGGGATTGAAAACTTTAGAAGGTTTAGAAATGGCGTCAAGAAATAAAAGTCTTAAATGCATCTTTCCGCTACATAGCAATGGTACTAAACGTTCACAACTGATGTGGAAAAATCGGGGTGTGACAATGTACAACCTTAAAATGGGGGTAAAATAGTCACTCAAACACTTTTACACTTTAATACCTCATCTTAATTACATTTGAATCCCCTCAACTTTACTCAAATTTTGATTATTTAAATTATAGAAAATTTTCCTTATTTTAAGCAAACAATCCTCCTGATTTTTAAATAGTCATATTTTTTCATACGTTGACACCTTATTAAAAAACAATACCTCATAAAAATGAGCATTTCATTAATTTAAAATTTTTTGTGTGCTACGTGATTAACAGTATCTTGGATTGAGCAATAACTAAACTGTTCACCGAAACCGAACCAAAAACAGACAAAATTGAACCAAAATCAATGAAAAACTAAATTAACAAAATACCGAATTATAATTGGTTATCATTTTTTTACCCTTACTAACCAAAATCAGTCAAACTGAAACAGAATCATTGATATATTCATAAAGGTGGGCCCGCGCAATGTAGCAAGGAACAGACACACTTCTAATGTTGTATGGTTGGGTTCAGTTTAGTTCAGTTATTAGGCTTAGCTGAAACAGAAATCGACGTTATCGGTTAATAGATCTTATTAACCAACCGGTTATACAGTTTATTTGGTTAGATGTCTTTTTTAGTCCGGTTTAGTTAATTTGGTTAATAACCAAAACCAAACTTTAGCTAAAAAAATTTATTAGTAGTACACAAAATGGAGGAATAAATACATGAAATGGATGTAAACCTAGGGTACAAAAAAAACCGATATTAGGTTAACTTGGTTTTTGGTTAAATTTTCTATTGGTTTTGATTTGGTTTCGTATGTTTTTGGTTTGATTCCGGTTAAGGGGTCAACTATTATTCACCCCTAGATATTATTAATCACATAACACATCAATTTTTTAATTAAAAAATATCACAATATTATACTCAAATTATAAAGAATAAAATGTCTGCCTTTATGATGTAGTTTTTTTCTAAATAATATTAACATATAAAAAGATTATGGTCATTTACAATTCCTGGGAGTAGTTGACTTAAAATAAGAGAAGAAAGTGTAGCTATTATTTAAATAAAAAAAGTTGAGTAAACCTTAGAGAATTGAAGTGTAATTAAGATGAGGGGCTTAAAATATAATTAGTATTTAAAAGACTATTTTACTCTCAATTTAGGGTTGTACATTATAATTACATTCTAAAAAACTCTTAACTTTTGGAGTATCTTAAAATGCACATATCAATTTAGGGTTGTACGTTATAATTACATTCTAAAAAACCTTAGGGAATCAACAAAGCCCAAACCAAACCATTCACATATTTTTAACTTTTATACTTCAATTTCATGTATTTATGGTACCTTCATTTCATGAACTTCGTAGAAAATTTTTTATCAAAGGTTTGATTTTAGTTATTAACCAAAATTAACTAAACCGAACTGAAAACCGACAATCTAATAATATAAACCTAACCAATTAACCGATTGATTAATAAGATTGATTAACCAATGACTTTGGTTTCAGTTTTGATTGTGGCTAATAACCAAGTTGAATGAACCATAAACACCCTTAGTAATGAATATGTTCCCCGCTGCATTGCGCGAGCACCCTACTAATTAACTTAAGGTGGGCAGTCTCCCCTTTTGGAATGAGTGTAGGTCCGAATCTCACAAGTGTCATAAATTCAAAATACCGGCGTCAGACCTAAAAATTTCACTTGCATGGTTTTACCGCGAAGCGTGTGACACACCATGATCCAAGTCAACGGTCACAACAAACAACAAACGACAACTATATGAGAAAATAACGTTCAAATCAACCATGTAGTTTAAAAGTTTTATCCAAATACGGCGGAAGCTTAATAAATTTTACAACCCATGATAATAAAAGACATAAGTTTATGATTAGTTTAAAAGTTATGCATATGCAACCAAGACGCCGTGCGACTCAGGGCACCTAGTCCAAAATCCGCTACCTTAGTGACCTGAGAAAACATAAACGTGTCAACATAATAATTACGGTGAGTTCACATGTTTTAATAAAAGAAATGCTTGTTTAACAAGATCCATACGTTGTACTATTTTATCGAATGTTAGGTAGACATTAAATATATTACTTATACGATTGGAACTATTATTTGTGTTGTTACTTAATAAAGTGTGTTGCCTTTCCGGTTACCATCATTGTCACACCCTCAAATTCCACATGCGGGGTTTTACCGCGAGGCGCGTGACACACCAGGATCCCAGTCAACGATCACAATAAACAAACAACAAACATGCATTCATATATATTTTAAAACCAAAACATCATGCTTTGAGCCGTAAACCAGCAGCGGAAGCATTTCTTGTTTACAACCAAAAGACATATTATAGTTTACAAAACATTGTTTAATACGCTTCAAAATTCTAGACGCTATGCAAGACTCCGTGCGCCTAGTCCATTAACTGCTACCTTAGCGACCTGAGAAAATATGCCAAAAATGTCAACATATAATGCTGGTGAGTTCACACGTTTTCTTTAATAAAAGAGTTGTTATAAGTTTGAAAAGATCATTCCCGTTACTACTAGGTTATAAGAACGTTAGCTAGACGTTAAATGTTTTTACTACTACGGTTGGGAACCCATTACTAAACATGTACCAATGTTGAATCCAGCCCAGATTGACTGGGTTACCGATGCCTCGATAACCCGAGAGTTAGAGACAATATGCACCCGCCCGGCATCCCCGCCGTCGGGTGGGGTTTGTGAGGCCCAATAGATCTATCCACATTTCCCTCGTTGTGCATCCCCGCACATTCATGGTTTCCCCCGGGACTTTCCGTAAAAGCCGTATAGTAACATGAAGTAACCATAGTATAACATGACCTTTAATAAGTAAGCAAGTAGCATGTTTCTCCCCCGAAAGCAAAACGGTAAAAGTGGAGCTGTGACACTCACCTTAGATTGCGTTACTTGAAAACAGTTAAGTAATTATGCTATGATAGCCCCAAATAGCGGCGACCTATCATAAGATGTGTATAAGTATCCGGACTAATAACCCGCAGGTTAACTAGTCCCCAAATGTCCAGACCATGACCATAAACGTTTGAAAACACCTTTGACTGTTAAACCGACCGTACCAGACAAGACTCGACATCCCATTGGTGACCCGACATCTCACGTGTTAGACGAATACAAGACATCATGCAACATATGCAATTAAACACTTAATACGCGCAAGAGTTCACTTAGTCTAGCATAACGCTTAATTAACACATAAATAAGTCCGAACACGTGTTACCAAGTCATTGGACGTATCCCCGGGTTCCTATCATGTTCCTAGGCGTCAAATCATGTTCCGGGATGTCAAAATATGCTTACGACAGCAGTACACGCGATTAGGAAACTAACATGCAATTAGGAAAAGTCAACTGGTGAGTAGGGGAAAGTCAACAGGCGAATGGGGACTAATCGCCTGATACATCAGGCGATTAGAGCCCTATTCGCCCCCTGTATTGCTGTCGCGCATTTTCGCGCGTTAAACCCTCCAAATCAGATCCGAAACATGTAAAAGCACCCAACATCAAACCTAAACCATTAACCAACCCATTCCAAGAAAAAACCCCCAATTTACCTCTGCTCTAATGGCCTCGGTGCGATTATTTCCAAAAATGGCAAAGTACTAGGTTTCATTAACTATGAAATCTTTCCTTAAATGATAAAGGCCAGATTACACCTCCTACAACTTGCAAATCATCATCTCTATGTTATAATATCATTCTATTGTGATTCCTAACAACAAACAAGCAATGAATCATATCATAACATCCTAATTCTTCAAGAATCATCCAAATGGGTCAAAATGCATACTTTCATCAAAACACTATAACAATAGCTCAAACCCTTAGATAATCATCCTAATAACTCCTACACATCAGAAGTACATCAATTTCATAGAAACATTCATGTTATAACCACCAAAAATCATCATATGCATAAATACTTCACATATAGCAAGTATTATGGTGTAGACTTGTTTTAGAACTCATTTCAAAGGTTTTTAAAGACACATACTTAGCAAAACAAGGTCTGGACTTTTGGGGAACCAAAACAATAACATTACAAAAGTTTGGGATGAAGAACACACCTTGGATTTTATCAAAGAAATGTGTGTTAGCTTGGAAATGGTGAGTTTTGAAGCAAAACAAGTTCCAGAAGTGTTTTGAGGTGTGTGGGAGGCTTAGGACCTGTTAGGGTTGCACTAAGGGTGTTTGGGGAGTCAATGGTTGTATTTATAGGTGTTTTGACTTATGCATAGTAGGTCAGGCGAGTAGGGAAGTAGTGAAGCTGATCAGGCGATTAGGAGTTAGGAGCTCCAATCGCCCCTAATCCCTCCCAGTCGTCTATAATACTGGCGATTAGGCAACCCCCTGGTTCCTAATCGCCTATAGCATTCCGGGTTGGGTTTTTGGCGCGTTAAACACTATTTTAACATATATAAACACGTATTCACATACCGATAAGTCACATAATGATTACAAATATATAATGCATGATAACGAACACGTTTACGTACGTTCACCAATTCCCGGGACTCGAGACTCGCGTGTGCGCGTTAAACCCGGTGATTCCACGAATCACCAATCCTTGTACACATGGTTATGGACCGACTCCCGATGATTCCCAGAATCATCGTAACGACTCGACTGACACAGTTAAGTACGTAATATGCATGACTCGCTAAGGTAGACTTACTAGTTTAGTCAATGTTACTAACCTGGGTTTGCCGGGTGTCACAATCATCCCCACTAATCGCTGTGTGTTCGAGACAATATGCATCCGTGCAACCTCCGGTTGACCCCGGTGGGGTTTCCAGACCCAATAAGATGTATCCACATTTCCCCCGCTATATAAAAATATTAGTGGTTCCCGCAGGACTTAGATGAGTCGCAAAGTACAAATTATTACAATAGTAATAAATTATCTTTAAGAAAAACCGGGTGTGAATTATGTTTCTCCCACATGAGAAAGTATGTAAAAGTGAGGCCGTAAAACTCACCTTAGGTTGCGTCTTCAATTAAGTAATAAAACCAATTGTGAAGTGATAGTTTCAATTACCGAAATCCTATCTTTACCAGGCCGGTTCTTCACGGTAAAGAATAATATCAACATATCAATATACAGAAGGGGAAAAGGAAATCAAGTCCACCATACAAAATATAAAGGGATTTTAAAGAAAATTAACATTGGTGCACATTAGTAAATTAGAATCGTGCATGTTAGCAAAGTAGTGTGGCGCATGTTAGCAACGAAACACTCTTAAGGTGATCTTTCTTTAATATATATATATATATATAGGAATATGATAATTATACAATGAATTTAACATCGACGACTTATTTAGTTTAATGTTCCCTTTCAAAATTTAATATATTTATTAGATTTAACGTGCATATATTATAAACTTTTAGAAGCCACGAAAATAACAACTATATACCTTTTTGGACTTGCAAGACATTAAAACCCAACACCATACATCCAACACATTATATATCATCAAAGAACACTAATAACACACCGCGTTACCATACCCACCACTAGGGGATCCAAATGAATCATTCTGCAGGTTTACTTTTCCATCAAGGTTTCTCCCACAAACACTTTAATGTCAACTAGCATTTTTGAAGGAGAAACCACTTTTTGGTTGAAAAGCGCTTAATGTCTCATTATTCAAATGCACCAACAAAATATTGAGATACACTAACAAATATAAACCAAGTGTATAAGTAAATGAGTGAAGATGAATTTAGGCGTTCGTGAATCACTCAAGACCGGTTATCAAAACATTAGAACGTAGTCATGCCTAAATGAATTCGAGCCTAAGCTTCATATATCAGCTCGTTTGTTAGTGGTATAAACTTTAAATACATATTTGTGTACTAATGGGGTGGTGGTCTATTGACAAAGGCAAAGCCTTTAAAACACCTAGGTTGTGGAAGATCTTGGGTTCAAGTCCCACAGACCACGGGATTTAAAAGAAACTAGTCAGGTGCCCGCGAATTGCGGCGGGAAACAACATGTAGTTAACATGTGCATTGTTTGTTACATTTTAAGGAATTATACTGTAAAACTTAAATTTAGGAGGTCAATAAGAAATGTATTATAATATAATATAGATGATTTTGGTTCGTTTTCGTTTGTTTTCATTTATTACTTAACCATAACATATCATTTTTAAATTAAAAAAACTATAGCAAAACTATACTCAAATTAAAGAGAAAAAAATGTTCGTTTATACGATGTAATAATATTAGGAAAATATTAACGTATAAAAAAATTATGGACGTTTAAAAATTACGGGGGTAGTTCGTTAAAATAAGGGTTAAAAGTGTAATTTTTATTAAAATAAAAAAAAAGTTGAGTAAAGTTGAGGGAAAAAATGTGTAAGTATTGTATAGAAGACATATTTGCCCTCAAAATGTAGTTAACATATGCTTTATGTGTTGTACTATAAGGAATTATGCTTGTAAAACTTAAATTTTAAGAGGTCCTTATAAAATGTATTATATAATAGTATAGATTGGTTATTACTTAAACCCAACATATCATTTTTTAAATTAAAAAAAAAACTATAGCAATACTATACTCAAATTAAAAAGAAAAAAAAATGTTCGTTTATACAGTGTAATAATATTAAGAAAATATTGTGAAAAAGTTATGGACATTTAAAAATCGTGTGGTATTTGGTTAAAATAAGGGTTAAAAAGTATAATTATTAGTTAAATAAAAGAAATTGAGTATAGTTGAGAAGACAAATGTGTAAGTATCGTGTAATTAGTTAACATGTGTATTGTGTGTTTTACTCTAAGCAATTATACATGGACAACTTGAATTTTAAGACATCAATGGGAAATGTATTATAATAAAGTTTAGATGATTTAAGTTCATTTTCGTTTTTTTTCTTTTGTTTTTGTTTCGGTTATTGCTTAACCCTAAAATATATTTTTTTTTAAATTAAAAAACTATAGCAATACTATACTCAAATTAAAGAGAATAGAATGCTCTTTTATACGGTGTAATAATATTAAGAAAATATTATCGTCCGAAAAAGTTATGAACATTAAAAAATCATGGGGGTAGTTGTTTAAAATAAAGATGCAAAAGTGTAATTAGTATTTAAAAAGTAAAGTTGATAGGGCAAATATGTAAGTATTGTATAAAATTATAATATAGTATAGATAGATAAATGGGGCAAACTGTAACTAATAAGGGGTATATGTGCAAGTTAGGTTTGAAAAGACATAAATACCCTTAAAAAGTAGTTACTACATGCATTATGTGTTGTACTTTAAACATTTATAATTGTATTACTTAAAAGTTAAGAGGTTCTTGTAAAATGATTTATAAGATAGTATTGATATAGATAGTATAGATTGGTTATTACTTAAACCCAACATATCATTTTTTTTAAATTAAAAAAACAAACTATAGCAATACTATACTCAAATTAAAAAAAAAATTGTTCGTTTATACAGTGTAATAATATTAAGAAAATATTAACGTGTGAAAAAGTTATAGACATTTAAAAATCGTGTGGTAGTTGGTTAAAATAAGGGTGAAAAGTGTAATTATTAGTTAAATAAAAGAAATTGAGTATAGTTGATGAGACAAATGTGTAAGTATCGTGTAAGTAGTTAACATGTGTATTGTGTGTTTTACTCTAAGCAATTATACATGTACAACTTGAATTTTAAGAAATTACTGGGAAATGTATTATAATAAAGTTTAGATGATTTAAGTTCATTTTCGTTTTTTTTTCTTTTGTTTTTGTTTCGGTTATTGGTTAACCCTAAAATATAATTTTTTAAAAATTAAAAAACTATAGCAATACTATACTCAAATTAAAGAGAATAGAATGCTCTTTTATACGATGTAATAATATTAAGAAAATATTTTCGTCCGAAAAAGTTATGAACGTTTAAAAATCGTGGAGGTGGTTGGTTAAAATAGAGATGCAAAAGTGTAATTAGTATTTAAAGAGTAAAGTTGATGGGGCAAATATATAAGTATTGTATAAAATTATAATATGGTATAGATAGATAAAGGGGACAAACTGTAACTAATAAGGGATATATGTGCAAGTTAGGTTTGAAAAGACATAAATAGTCTTAAAAAAGTAGTTACTACATGCATTATGTGTTGTACTTTAAGCATTTATAATTATATTAGTTAAAAATTAAGAGGTACTTGTGAAATGTTTTATAAGATAGTATAGATATAGATTAACCTTTAAAAAAAAATTATTTATGTATATTTATGGATAGTCAACATTATTTATATGTAATAAAAGGTAATAGACTTTGTGTTCCCCTTCGATTGACTAATCAACGTGGTTTTGTGAATGAAATATTTTCTTACAAAAAAAAAAAAAAAAAAAAAAAAAAAAAAAAAAAGACTAATCAACGTACTCTAGGATTAAAATGGAGAAAAAGAAGCCTCAAAATTTTCATAGTTTAACTATCATATCATCATAGCAAAAAACTCGTATAACTAAAACAACAAATACCATACCCATGCAAATCATTTTAGATACATCATAAAATCATATGAATATTATGGCAACATAAACAAACGTAATAATATAATTCTTGTACGTTAGTTAAAAACTAAAGATTGTCCATAAGATGGCCTCTGCTACCATTGTGTTCCGTGATGATGTGATGGTGCCAAACAAACCTCCAAAGTTTCGTAAATCAACTAAAACCGGACATGTACTATTACCAAAAGAATTGATACCATCCAAACACGTGGAAGTACATTCATATAGACTAAACAACATTGGTAACGCTATCGGTACTAAACCTTATTGTTTTGGTTTTTATGGTATTTAACTAAACATCTGCCAATATTCTCTTGGTATATCATGATTTATATTTTGGTTTTTATTTTTCGGTTGGTATACTAGTAGTGACCAAATTCTAGCAGCAATGCGTAATGAAATTGTACCTGTTTAAATTAGGTATGCATAAGAAACTTTTACAAACTTCAAAACTATTTTGCCAAAACCTTAAAGAAGTGTATGTATGTCAAGGATATCATAAATACCATTGCGTATTCAATGTATTGGGCTCATAGTAAGATGGAAAAATAAATATCAATAAATAGATGTTTTAATCCAAACTAGAGTTGTAGTTACTCACGTGTTGTAGCGAGACACAGTTTATACCTATACGTTGCCATGGGACACAATTTCAATAATGTACGCATCGAAACAGAAAGGCTAACGTTACAAAATAAATGCTTTGTTTTTAATATCAATTTTAAGACATTCGCAGTTCAGTTCTCCACGATAAATGTTAGTGCATCTTGAGTGATATAATTCTTGTTTAGACAGCTTATGTTTTGTGGTTGATAATTTGCCCATCTTTTGTAACATATTCCTTTCTTATATTAAAACGAATATAAGTTGAATTAATTTAGACCCTAGCAAACATAATGATAAACGAACATGGGTTCTAGGCGAAGAAACCTATATTTTCCCAAGGACCAACCCACGAAGATGTGTATGTATAAATATATGTTAGATGGTACGCTAGTGTGTTGGTTAAATTCATTCGTAGCAGCAGTTTTTTGGTGTGAATTAGTTGGAATCGTACTAATTGATAATCAATAAGACACCAGGTTTAAAAGTATTTGCGTGTTCATGTTTAGCATTAACTTTTAGTTTGCATTAACATCAATCAGAGGATTCCAAACTCAGATTGAAATGGATCATTCTTGTAATCCATCCATTCCAAGGACCTACAATAAAGAATAATGCCAATAAATTGGTATCGAACCAATACCTACGAGAGTATAGGTTTCTGATACTAAATGATCATCTCTAAAAAATAACAATAAAAAGACTAATACTCGGTACCTAATAAAAAACGAGTTTAAAAAAGTTATTTTTTTTAATATTGATGCAAATTTGCAAAATAGAAGGCATACACATTAGGAAAGTAGTGTGGTGCACGTTAGCACCGTAACAATCTTAAAGTGTCCCTTCTTTAATATATATATAAAAATATAATTATTATATAACATATTCAACATCGATCAACTATTTAGTTTAATGTTCTCTTACAAAATTTAATATATTTATTAGATTCAACATTCATATATTATTGACTTTAGCAGACACGGAAATAACAACTATATACCTTTTTGGACTAACAAGACATTAAAACCCCAACACCATACAATCAACACATTGTATCTTCGTTAGTTGTATATCTTCATTAACCACAATATCTTCGTTAACCACATAATAATTTCCTTTTGTTTTGGAGTTTGGACTTTGACTATTTTAACTTGGACAATAATTTTACTAATAACTATCAAACTAACTAAAATATCCATGTTAAATAAGTTATTAGATATGGACCATGAGGTGGATAAAACTAATTCCCCACCCAAAGTGATTTCAATTGAGAACTATTACTGTTGGAAAGATCATGTTCAAGATTGGTTGCATATCAATAACATGTGTATGTGGATTTGCGTCCAACATGGGTATATTACTCCAACTCAGGATTTTGTAGGAAGAGAGAGGGTAGTGTCATTTACTGACATGGATGAAGAACAAAAGGCGATGTATAGAGCAGAAAATAAAGCACACACCTCATTCGCCATGAGTTTGCCACAGCAAATTCTACACTCATTCAGAAAATATAAAATTACAAAAGAATTTTGGGAAGCTCTTGAAAACCGATTTGAGGGTAATGTGGATGTTAAGAAGAATAACATTGATTTGCTGAAAAAAGAGTTTGCTGTGTTCAGGCATTTCAAAAATGAAAGTCTAGAAGAGATTATCACAAGGTTTTATCACTTTGTTACTATAAGACCCTAAATCCAGGTGTCAAATAGTTGGATCATTACTTCTTAAAATACAAAAGTAGTCAATAAATTTCTTTAATGTTAACATCCATAAAATTTACGTAGAGGAAAACATTTAAAATAAATTATTATAACACAAGGGACATTGCAACGAAGTAAAATGTCAAATTTTCCAAAATCATTTAGTAAACAAAGTGGAGTCATTAACTAAAAATGTCATCCATATATGCTAGGTAGCTTTGTGCAACAGCCAAGGGATCATCCATCCATCTTCCTTCTAACCTAAAGCAACCTAATGTATATGCAAAATCCGCTACGCTGAGTGACTTCAAGTTTTGGTTATTGTATATTTTTGGTATGGGACAACTCTTTGTTAAAATTAAGTGGTGACCATTTCAAAATTGTGAAACACCAGAACATAAAAAAATTAAAACATCAAATCAAATACAGACTCTAATAAGATTTGTATACACATACTTCATACAAAACTTATTCTTCAAAATTATATGTATTATATATATTGGTTAGGATCAAATACACATTGAGAGAAAAATAGGAAGTTGTAGGAAGAGAATCAAACGGACTCCGATTGAACTCATTCAAGCAGCATTGGAACCGTCTCATCGAACCCTACGATCTTAGTTTTTTTAGATTTTCCCTTTTTTTTGGATTTTTACCTTGTAGTTTAAGAATGTACGTTATATGTTCGGCATTGTGTCAATTTTGCGATTCATTGTGTCTTTTTTCTTTAGCATTGTGTTATATTTTTCGACATTGTGTTATATTTTGTGGCTTATTGTGTCATATTTTATTATCTATTGCGTTTTTTGTATCATTCTCACCCTTCTTATTTTTGTTACACTGTGTAGAATTACTTAACCCTTATATATATATATATACTTATTTGTAAGCATATTTAATACAAAATTGTTAGGTCTGCTGAACCAAAGAAGAACAGATGAAGTGAAAAGCCCAAAACATGCTAAACATATGATCTAATAAAACAATACTTAGAATGCAAGATCCTCCCAAAGGACTGTTGACTCTAACAACTACTTGAGATTAAACAACTGCTCAGGAAACAGCTGATACACAAAGTCTGTTGAAGAAACGTCTGATAAGAAGAACTGTTGAAGCCAGCAACACTTAGGCTTCAACAGATTATTCAACAGAGTTTTGCTTATGTAACAGTACTTGTATTAGGGCAGATGTTTGTATCATTATTATCTATTTAGTTGTCACTGTCATAGTAAACGTCAGCTTGGGTCATCAGAGTTTTGCTTTGTCGATAAATAGAATAGTGCTTGTACTATTCTATTTATCACTTTCATAATCATTCTCTGTATAAGCAAACTTTGAGTGATTGGGCTGAGGGCGAGAATTGTAATACTTTTTACTAAACTGTGTTAGTTTATAAAAGTACTTGTTAAAAACAGTTCTTCTACTCTGTTATGATTTAAAGTTTACTTTCCGTTGCACTTTCTATAATTGTTCTTTCATTCGTTTACTGCTTCATTAATGAAACTTTATAACAAGTTAACCTCAGATCCCAACAATTGGTATCAGAGCTTGGTCAATTAAATTTAATCTGACCAATCAATTTAATATAAATAGATCAGCTCAAAATTTATTGATATCATTTGTTCGTTTTTTTAGAACAGTGTAAGAGTTTAATTACACTAAAAGTTTTAAAACTCACTCTATTTCTACAAACAATCAGAGAATGTCTTCAATCGATCACGATCCACACAACACTGGCACGAGCAACAAGCCACCGATTCTTGTCAGATCTTAATACAACATTTGGCAACGTCGGAGGAGCCACGTTCTTGCTCAACAAAACACATGATGCTGGAAATCGGTTACCTTCGGACCACATGTTCCGATGGTGCCCAGTACCGAAGATCCTAAAGTGTAAGAGCCTAAAAAGCTTGAAAACTACTCTGACGCAGATATCCAGAAAATTGAGTTAGATGCTAAAGCCTTCAGTATTGTGGCTATGGCTCTACCAAATGATATCTATGCTTGACTGTTACACTGTAACAGTGCAAAGGAGTTATGGGATGCTGTAAGGGTGAATCATTAACTCAACAAATTGAGAGGTTTAACTGTTTAATTAGTTAACTAAAACTGGTAGATCTCATTTATCCGAATTCAACTTTGAATCATAGATTCTTGAGGTCTTTACCAGATAAGTGGGACACTATTGCACTAGTTAAGAGAAACTCAATTGGATTTAAGGACTTATCTCTGAGCCAGCTTCATGGTAAGCTTTTTACCTATGAAAGAGAGCTTAACCAGAAAAAGAAGCTTCAGGATTCTGAAAAACTGTTAGATGACTATGTGTTTGGTAGTACTGCACTTTTGGGTCAAGAAGAGGTGTCTGGTAACAATAAGGATCAGAGTTATGATCATTTTACTGACATAACTTCTGGTTTTAACTCTGATTCATACTCACCCAACTATGCATTTTACTGGCATTGGTTTTCTTGAGTCCAATTATCAAGATTCACAAACTGTTGTTGAAAAGGAAACCATGTTGGTTGAGGTTATCCCCACAAATCTAAAATGTTAAGTCTTTAAAATCAATGAACTCAATGGTAAGAAAATTGTTCTTGAAAAACCTGAAGATTACTCATCATTAGCTGAAATTGAAAATTATCAGTTTAAACCTACATGGTCAGATGAGTTTGATGTTCTTGATAATATTAAACCAGTTAATTTTCAAACCACTGAAGATGTCAAAGCACCTACAGCAAAAATCATTCCCCTAAAGGATCTTCTAGAAGATGTTCGGACATCTGCTGAAAAGAAGAAAGAAAAGGGGAGATGAAAGAAAAGGAGTTGAACTTGTTTTTTGATTTCTGTGAAAAGAAGAATCATATCACCAAAACCTGTTTTCTTCTAAAAGCTTATGATATCAATAAAGAAACAAGTGTATGTGATTCTAAACCAAACTGTGCTACCTGTGATATAAAGAATCACAAAACATAAGAGTGTCTTTATCTCAAAAATTTGGTACTTCAAAAGGAAAATCCAAACAGACTTTTCAACATGTCCAAACATTTGTTACCAAAACCCTAAATCAAATCTCTTATCCTAGAGATGTCCAAGTAACAGATGCTCCACCCTCACACAAGTATCTTAGAGGCCATGGATAGCCACATGTTTATGAAGAGCCCAAAAGGCCTTCTAAACCTAAAGTGCACAGACATCCTCATGGGTACTATCATCTAATAGGAAATGGTCAAACATCTGTCGCACTAAGTGTTGATATACAAACATTGGCAAATGGTCAGCAACAGTTGTTGAATCTAGTCCAAAAGCTTTTTCAAACCACTGATCATTCTCCTAAACTTGAGGCTAAAAAGTTCAAGAACCCATCCAAAGCCAAATTGGCTTTGGACACTTACCAAAAATAATTCATTACTGATGTGCAGGAAGCTTCTGCATGCTAAGACAACTTATGGTATGTAGACAGTGGAGGCTCCAGGCACATGACATGATATAGGTCTTCCCTTAGAGGGTAAGGTGTTGGGTTATGGGACTGTTCTTGCTGGGAGACTCAAGTTTGGAAATGTCAATTTATTGATAATCTTAAATTTAATCTTCTTAGTGTCTTACAAATGAGTGACAAAAGTTATGGGTCATTCTTCACTAAGAAAACTTGTAAGATTATTGGGTCAGAGATGGTGAAAATGATTGAGACCATCATTGCTGAGAGCAAAGCACAACATGTTGCTCATAGGAGTGGGAATGTGCATCTAGTTGATATGTTGAAGGATAATCCTATGGCACACGTCTGTCTATTTTATGTTGCCTCATCAAAAGAGACAAAATTGTGGCATAGGGGGGTCACACCAACCTTCAAACTATCAACACACTCTCTAAATAAAGCCTTATAAGAGGTCTTCCATCAAAAGATTTCAAATTTGATGAGCACTGTGTTTCCTGTTTAAAAGGAAAACAACACAAAGGCTCTTACAAATCAATTGATGATTCCAAAACAAGTTAGTGTTTTCAAATGTTGCACATGAACTTGTTTGGCCCAATTAAAATCATGAGTTTAATGAGAAAGAAATTTTGTCTTGTTATTGTTGATGTTTTTGCCAGGTTTACATGGACTTACTTTTTATACTCTAAGGATGAGACTGCGGGTATTTTGAAGGACTTAGTCACCAAAGTTGAAAAGCAATATGACTTGCCAGTAAAAGTCTTTAAAAGTGACAATGCAACAGAGTTTAGAAACAAGGAGTTGGATGACTTCTGTGTGTTAGAAGGACTTGTGAGGCAGTACATCATTCCTCGAACACCAGAACAAAATGGGGTGGTTGAAAGGAAAAATAGAACCTTAACTGAGGCTGCATGAACCATACTAGCTGATTCTGTTCGACTACTGTCCTTTTGGGGAGAAGCTGTAAACATTGCTTGCTATGTTTAAAAAAGAGTTTTGATCATTCCCAGATATCAAAAGACTGCTTATGAAATTCTGTTCATAATCAAACCACTGATATCATTTTTCAAAATCTTTGGCTGCCCATGTTTCATTTAAAATCTAAAAGATTCTATTTCAAAATTTACAGCAAAAGTAGATTGTGGATATAGGATATTCTTCTACAGCCAAGACCTATAAAGTGTTTAACACAAGGACTAGGACTATAGAGGAAACCTTGAATGTTAAGTTCAATGAACTTTCATCATTAACATTCCTAGCAAATTTAGCAAAACTATTTGATTTAGATAAATTCAAATTTGAAGAAATAACTGCTAAAACTAACAATGCAGGTACACCACAGTCTCCACAACAGGATTACAGATTCTATGTTGGGATTCCATCTCATTTCAAAGTCTGCACGGCATCAGAGGGAAGAGATGTTCAAAACAATTGTCAAAACTCAACCACTGCTATGTCAACAACTGTTGATCAGTCTCATCCTTAAACCACTGCCTCGACCAGCTCATCCATCCTTGAAACATCTATTGACCAAAGTCCACTCCCATTGGACAAAAGCCAGACTGTCACTACTCCACTCGGTCCTATTCCCCCACCTCCAATCCAAACATCTGTTGACACTACAGAAGTTCAAACAAATATTATACCAGATGTTTCAATCTCTGTCCTTCACCTCAAAATGTCATAATTCAATACCAAGGAGATTTAATCTACCTTAGATCTCATCTACCAGATCAGATTATTGGAAACATTAATGAAGAGGTGTTCACAAGAAGTCAATCCTAAAACATTTGTCTTTTTGCAAGTTTTCTATCTCTCACACAACCTGTCAAGTATCAAGAGGCACTAAAAGACACTACTTGTGTAGAAGCTATGCAAGAAGAGCTCCTTCAATTCAAAAGACAACAAGTATGGGAACTTGTACCACTGCCAAAGGATGTTTGTCCAATTAGTACAAAGTGGGTTTTTAAAAAACCAAAACTGATGAAAAGGGCATTGTTGTAAAAAACAAGGCCAGTCTTGTGGTTCAAGGCTTCAGACAAGAAGAAGGAATTAATGATGGTGAAACCTTTGCTCCTGTAGCAAGGTTAGAAGCAATCAGACTTTTCTTAGGCTTTGCTGTCAACCACAACATCAAGATGTTTCAGATGGACATCAAATGTGCTTTCCTATATGGTAAGATTCAGGAGGAGGTATATGTATGCCAACCACCTGGTTTTGAAGAAACATTCCATCCTGATTATGTTTACAAGCTAAACGAAGCCTTGTATGGCTTGAAACAAGCACCAAGGGCCTGATATGAAACTCTTTCCACTTTTCTCTTATCCATTAGTTTTACAAGAGGTAAAATTGACACCACACTGTTTTAAAATGAAAAGGAAACAATTTAATGATTGTACAAATATATGTGGATGACATCATTTTTGGATCCACATGTAACAAAATATGTGAAGAGTATAGGAAACTCATGACAATAGAGTTTGAAATGAGTATCATAGGTGAACTCCAATGATTCCTTGGTCTCCAAGTCAAGCAGTTGCGAAATGGTACATTCATTCATCAAAACGAGTATGCTAAAAATTTGTTGACAAAATTTGAAATGAATGATTGTAAACCATGTAGTACACCCATGAGTACAAGAAAATTACTCACTGTTGATGGTAAAGATGACCTGATAGATCAGACACATTACAGATGCATGATTGGGTCTTTACTGTACCTCACTGCATCTAGGCATGACATTATGTTTGCCCTTTGTGTTTATGCAAGATCCCAGGCATCACCTAGAAAGTCAAATCTTATAGCTGTGAAAGGATTTTCAGATATCTAAAAGGTGCTCCCACACTTGGTATCTGGTGTCCTGCTAATGGAAATATTGAGCTTCTAGGGTACTCGGAGAGTAATTTTGCTAGTTGCCACACCACAAGGAAGTCCACTTCAGGAGGGTGCCAATTCCTAGGTAATGTCCTGGTCTCTTGGAAAAGAAAAAAACAAGCAGTTGTTTCAAATCAGGGGCTGAATACATTGCTACTGCAAGCAGCACAACCCAACTTTTGTGACTTCAAAAGCAGCTACTGGTTTTTTGTATCACTGGCTTAAAGACTCCACTCATGTTGGGCAGTCAAGCAGCTAAAAATATCATTAAAAATCCAGTCTCACATTCTACCACAAAGCAGATTGACATCATACATTATTTGGTCATGGATAGCTATGAAAAATGTTTAATTTCTCTGCATCATGTTCCAATAGTGGATCAGCTAGCAGATGTGTTAACAAAAGCCTTAGACGCATCTACATTTAAAAGTTTGATCTCTCAAATTGGTACGTTAAATTTGGAATAGCATAAAAAATTCCATTAATAAAACATTAAAATTTTGCCAGTAAATTCCAAATTCTTTCTTAAAATAAAATAGTTTTTGGTTGAACATCTGTTCAGACATTTCTAAAGTCTGTTTATATATAACAGCCATTGTTCCATACAATCAACATCTGTTAGTCCATAGTCTACCACTGTTTTATCATCTGCTGACCATTCAACAGAGGTTTAAAAACAATTGTCATCCATTAACCATATTCAAATAGTGTTTATCTAGTGGGATAGACCCTGGCCATCAGATCGTTAACCTGATACATGCCACATCTGCTCTCAAAAGAAGTACTTTGGCCATGTTAGCATCACTTTTCAGCACTCTATAAAAACCCCTGTTTCATCTAAACAGAGTTTATACTGTCTACTCGAATTCAAGATTCCACTTAGCAGTTTTCTCTCTCGTTTACCAATGACCTCCATTTTTTCGTTCGATCTTGGAACTCCAGGTGAAAACCCCCCACAATTACCTACCATATATGGTAAAAACCGATGAGAACACACTGTTTCATTCCATCATTGATGTTCTTAAAAACTCAAAATAACTTAACATCCTCACTGTTGATGCACCAATATACCTCGACACTTTGCAAAACTTTTGGTTAAATGCCAAAGTTCTACTTACATGCAATAAGCCGACTACAATCATTTCTAAAATTGGTGACACCAGCAACGAAATCTCTCAACAATCCATTCCCACCTCTTTTTCCCTTAATGACCTAAAAGGTAAAAATACTTTCTTGAAAGGTGAACTTCACATAGAGTTCATAGAGAGGGGATATGATGATCAGTTGGCTGGGGCAACCATTTTTAAACCAAAACTTCCCACAGCAGTGAAATTTTTCTTCCATACCCTGCTCATAGGTCTTTCTCCCACGGCAACATCATTTAATGAGATTCTCTTGAAAGTTCAATATTTGGGATATGCTATTTTAACAAATACTGATTACAACCTATCCCATGCATTATTCATGGACTTGCTAGAAAATGTAAAAGGCATTAAATCAGGATCAAACAATGTTTTCTTACTTTATCCTAGAATCATAAGTGTTTACTTACAAAAAGTTTTACCAGGAAAGGATTTTAAAACTAGTGTAGTTTCTAGGATAAAGAGTATCACTAGTGAAACTTTTACAAGAATGTTGGCCCTAAGACCCAAGAAAAGGTTTCAAAAGCAAAACTTTCTAAAACACAAGCAAAGAGTGCTAAGACAACAACTATTATCTCAACCTCTGTTGCTGAGCCCACTGCTCTTGGTGACCATGGCACTACAACCAGTGCTGTGGAATCCACACCAGATTCAACTACCACCATAGGTAGGAAGTCATGTGATCCTATTAGCTTAGGTGATGCAATAAAATACCAAGAATTGACGGAGAAAGTTAACAACACTAAGTCATCAGTCACTGAAATCAAGGCTAATATCAAGAATTGACGGGGGAGTATTGAAGATGCCGATATTTTAAATGTTGATGACCTATCATCTGCTGCGAAAAGAACCCAGAGGAGATTATCTAGGATGAAAAATTATGTAGTTATGGAGTAACAGGTTGTATGAAAATTTAGTAGAAAGTTTAATTGTTGGGAATGTTTAAACTTGAACCATGTGTATACAGTTTTACGAGAATATATTAATATTTTATAAGATGGCAATTAATTTTAAGTCATTACTTTTGGACTTGAAGTTTATTATTATGAATATTATCATGGGTTTTGTCAAAAACCTTTAGTGTTTGGTTTTTAAATTTTTAATTCAGGTAAATATTGGCCATTTTATTAGTGTTCAGATGTTTTTAACATTGATCTCTTATCAAGTACATTACAAATGTTTCAAACTTCCAAAGTACTCTCGAGAAACAACTCATAGCAAAACATGTGTATATTCAAAAGGTTGAAAGTCAATGTTTTTATCATAATAATTTGTTATTCAAAGCTCTTCCGTTTCATTAAATACGAAAATGTTTTAATCAAAGTTTTTAACTTTGATATGTTATCACAAATATAACATCTATTCTTATAAAAAAACATTTTGCTATAAAGAAACAGTTTTTTTATGAAATCAGTTCTTTAATCCTGGACAGACATTTATTCTCAAATCTCAACTGTTAATTAATCTCCAGTCTTCACTTTTTTTATTTGTTTGATGGTCTGTCTGGTAAGATTGGTTGCTGAGGACCTATGTTTCTGTTGAATCCTCTGCTCAGGAGGTTGCTGTTCATCAGGATAAATTGGTGTTTTATTGGTATACCATAATGTTTGAAGGTATAACACACCTTTTTAATATTGTGTTTTAATAATCAACAATACATATTAAACATTAAACACACATACAAGTGTTGTCTAAACTAACTTTTAAGATTTCAAATTCACTTTATTATAACGATCCCACATCGGTTGGGAAGGAGAACTAACACTTCTTTATAAGAGGTAGGATACCTTTGATATACGTTAAATTACACATATAAAAGTCCCCGTTTAACTCCCTTTTTCATACGTTTTTGACCTCATACATAGGAATTGGTACTTATTTTGGTATCTTTACGATTTCAGGTCTTAAACGATGTCCCGGAAACACAAGGAAGGAAAAAACGAAGAGTTCGGCGCGAAAACGGGCCATCAGGCCCTTCGAGCGGCCGCTCCAAGGCTTCGCGCGGCCGCGCGCCCCTCCCAGATATTTCTGGGGACCTTCCAGAAGGCCTACGTCACGTCTGCAGCAATTGGTCCACTTGTTGATAAAGCGAGCGGCCGCTCCAAGGCTTCGCGCGGCCGCTCGAACCCTCTGCTCTGCTATAAAATCCCCATTTCAGCTCACTGATCAGTATTGGATCTTGAGGGAAGCTTTTCTGGGCGATTTTTGGACGATCCAAGCTGCTGGAAAGCCGTTTAACAAGCTCGGAAGTCCATCCGTTCCATCCTTCATCATCCGATCCATCTCTTTAGAATTCTTATGGTTTGATCCTTGAAGCTTTTTATGATTCAAATCTGATTTTTGTATGCTATTTTGATGTTATTATAGTTATTCGTACGCCTACGGGCAAGAACAATAGTATTTAGTACGTAAAACAATCGTTTAGTATGTAATCATGTTTTGTATAAATTTGGCGTTTTTCACGTATTAGATCTTGATGATCATAGCGCAACCTTGTTTCATTGTTGATGGATTTGTAGCTGTATTTGAATGACTTTAGCGATTGTCGAATGTGTTAGGCGGATACATGTTGAAAAACCGTCCGTTTAATCGTCCGGTAGTAGACTAGTTAACTTGTTAAATAGTTTATGCCATGAAACTGTAACCGGGTATTGGTTTGGTTAAAGTCAGTCGAATAACGGGTAAAAATGCTTACCGGCACGTAAAAGGGTTTAAAAAAGCCTAATGGTGCCGTTACTAGTCTTTGACACGGTTAATGATCTTTGGTAGTTATTTTGGTAAAAATGGCGATCTTAGTAGATCTGGGGTCAAAGTTGGTAAAATGGAATAGGTTGTGAAATGCTCTACTTTATGCTAGTTTAGGTGGCTGTGTTGTGTATTCGGTATCGCTTCCCCAAATTAGTGAGGTTAGAATACTCTTAACGGATGACTAACTTATCTTTAGAAGATCTGCGTGAGATCATATCAGCTGCTCGCTAATGAACGACTTGAAGCGGTTAACGTGTGTACTCGTGTTAGCTTTCTGTATAGTTGTCATGTTAGGATGCCCGAAAGGGACACTAACTGTCGGAAAATGGGAATGTTGATCACGCGCCTATATTACTTATTATATTTAGATAACATGCTAGGATTGGCAAAAATATAGTTTATATAGTTATATTTTCTATTTGGAGTCGTAGTTAAGTTATTTACATGTTTTAGAATTAATTTAGTTTTAAACAAAACTCAAACTTATCTTTTCCTACTGGTAAATTGGGGACAGAGTTTTAGTACAATTGCTCCGCGCGCGTCCATGGATCGATATCTGGTTCTTATCTGTACGTTACTACATATATGACAGGGTACACTTGCCCTATTGTGTGTGTTTTAATATTAAGGTCTAAACCATTTTTATAAATATTAAAGCAAAACGTGTGTTAAAATCCATTGTAAAATATGTATAGTTACGCACACGTCAAGTTTTTGGCGCCGCTGCCGGGGACGCGACGAGCTTTAGGAACGAACCGAGTCAACTTTTTACCAGTGTACATGCTTGTGAATACTTGTTTATACTTCTTTGATTCGTTATTTCATTAATTTATTTGCATATATGATTATTTGAATTTTTATTAGATTTATCTGTTTGTTGATATATTGGATTAATTTTAGATTGGTTTATAGGTTGCATATAGATTCGTTCATTTATCTGCTTATAGGATTGTTTGATTTGCTTTTTCGTTCATTAGGATGTTGATAGATTTAATTTATTGAATATTGGATTAATTGGTTTGTCTATGAATTTTATTTGTTCGTTATTTGATTAATTAGATTTATTTGTTCGTTTTCGGACTAATTATTAATTTCATTCTTTGTATAGTTTTAGGCTTTGTCTGCTTAATTCTGTTCATTTTATTGATTCTATTTGTTTATATTTGATTTTCTTGAATATATTTGCGCTCAGTTATTTTTGCATGAATTTATTGATTCTTTACTTCATTTATTTATTTTTCTGTCTTTTATCGCCTTTTTGGGTTTGTCATATATTCGCCTGTTGCAACTGTATCATTCTTACATGCAGGTTGATGTCCACAAACCCAGGGTCTTCTGGTGATCTTTCTGACGAGGAGCTAAGGCGCCTGAGGAGAAGCGAGCGGATTAGACTTCATAAATTGCGTCTTGTTTCTGATATTCTTATTGCTGCTCCTATTGTTGAGGTCCCAATTGAGGAGGCGAGGCACGATCTGGCCGACGACAACGGGTCGGACGCCCACAGCGACATTATCATGGCGGATGACGACATTCCGCTGAATGATAGTGGTCGTCCAGGAGGAGATGGACTCGCGCCGAGTATTGTCCGTCCGGCTATTTTGGCGGACCATTTCGAGATCAAATCTAGTATCGTGAATATGATACAAAACTCGGTGCAATTCGGTGGACTGGAGCACGAGGATCCAGGCCGACATATTGCTGCATTCTTAGAGGTTTTAGCCACCTTTAAGATGACGGGCATCTCCGATGATGCTATCCGTCTCCGACTCTTCCCATTCTCACTGCGGGACAAAGCCCGGACTTGGCTTCTGTCACAACCCGCAGGGTCGATCACGACTTGGGCAGAGTTGTCACAACAATTCATGCAGCAGTATTTTCCTCCTGAAAAGACACAAAAACTGAGGAATCGCATCATGACATTTCGTCAGGATGACGATGAATCATTATACACCGCCTGGGAAAGGTTTAAAGACCTACTCTTGAGTTGCCCGCACCATGAGCTTTCGAAAAGGCATTTGGTGCAAACTTTTTATCAGGGACTCGGGTATGCGTCTCAGGAACGCCTTGATGTATACGCAGGGGGAGACATCGGAACAAAGTCTCCTAGGGAAGCGTGGAGCATTATTGAGAAGGCGTCCCTAAAATCTAAATCCCGGCAGAATGATAGATCTAGGTCTTCATCTGCCAAGGCTGGTGTGCATGCCGTGGATAACTATACGGCAATTTCGGCACAGATAGCGGCTCTGGCTACGAGATTCGATAACTCTCAGCAACACGTAGCGCAGTCCGATTGTTTGTGTGTGGAGTGCGGGGTATCTCACGAGCCTGGCTCGTGTGCTCAGGGGGTGATGTATACAGGCCACGAGGAAGTGGACTACATGGGTAATCAAACGAGACCCCAGAATAACCCTTACAGCAACACTTATAATCCGGGTTGGAGAAATCACCCGAACTTCGGGTGGAGATCTGGTACTTCCAATCAGAACCCTCTCGGATTCCAGCAGAGAGCCGCCGCACCACAACAGTCCTACCAGTCCCAACAGCCGTACCAGTCCAACCAACAGTCCTACCAGTCCAACCAACAGCCATACCAGGGTCGTGGTCAATCGTCCCAGCAGAGACCGAACCAATACCAGAACCAGGGCGCCGGGAGCAGCTCCCAGCAGCACGCCCCTCATGGTATGTCTAAGCTGGAGGAGATGATGTCTCAGCTCCTTACCAACACCTCTAATTCCAATCAGATCGCTGAGCAGCGCTACCAGCAGCATGAGGAGCGCTTTACGAATTATGAGGGAGAGATGAGAGGCCAAAAGGCGTCGATGCAGGCCATAGAGAACCAGGTTGGCCAGATGGCAAAGATGATGTCTGAGAGACAGCAGGGTGGTCTCCCAGGCAACACTGAGCCGAACCCAAGAGGGCATGTTAATGCCATAATGACGAGGAGTGGTAAAACCACGGGACCAGACACATCGGGCTCACCACCGATCACTGAGACGGTCCAGACTGAGTCTTCGGACGAGGTGCACGCTAGGCGAGTCCCAGCAAGTACAGCACAGCTGCCGAAGCCAGTCACTGACTACACTCCTCCTGTTCCATATCCTGGTAGACTTAGGAAGCAGAAAGACGAGGCGCAATACGGGAAATTTCTCGAGCTGTTCAAGCAGCTACATATAAACATCCCGTTTGTTGAGGCCTTAGCACAGATGCCTAAGTATGCCAAATTCTTGAAGGACATCCTCACAAATAAGCAAAAACTTGAGGACCTGTCCTGCGTTCTGTTGAACGAGAACTGCTCTGCAATTCTGCAGAATAGACTGCCCATGAAAATGGGCGATCCTGGTAGCTTTACCATCCCTTGTCTGATAGGTGATATGACTGTCAGTAATGCACTCGCAGACTTGGGGGCCAGCATAAACCTTATGCCTTATAAGGTTTTCGAGAAGTTGGATCTGGGTGAACCTTCACCCACCAGGATGAGTATTCGCCTCGCTGATCGTTCGATCAAGTATCCACGGGGGTTTGTAGAAAATATGCTTGTCAAGATTGACAAATTTGTTTTCCCTGTGGACTTTGTTATCCTAGATATGGATGAGGACTCTAAAGTTCCTCTGATTCTCGGACGTCCTTTCCTTAACACGGCGAGGACGATTGTTGACGTGGCTGCGGGCCAGATCACACTCCGAGTCAATGATGAGCACGTGACTTTTGACATTCAGAGGTCGATGTGCCATCCTGAGAGCCAAGACGATACACTATACTATCTTGATATAGTAGACCAGTGTGTCAGCTCTCATATCAGAGGTGCTTGGGAGAGAGATGTTTCGGACACACATCTGTTGTGTGGGAGCCTAGATGGCATTATGCAGGAGGGCCATATAGATGAGCAGCCGGTCTATCAGATCGGTGATGATGGTTCCCAAAGTCCGGAGCGTTTTGTGGAAATTGAGCGAGAGGAAGAGGAGAAGGCGAAGCCGTCTGTTGAGGATCCACCGTCTCTAGAGCTGAAGGAGCTCCCGCCGCATCTCGAGTATGCATTTCTGGATGAGGAGGGGCGTCTACCGGTGATCATATCGTCTTCATTGACTGTGGAAGAAAAGAGCGAGTTGTTGAGGGTTTTAAAACTTCATAAACGGGCAATTGCCTGGAAGATCGTAGACATCAAGGGGATTAATCCCTCTTTCTGTACTCATAAAATCTTGATGGAGGATGTCTACAAGCCTTGTGCGCAGCACCAGAGGCGTCTGAACCCGAACATGCAAGAGGTTGTTAAATCCGAGGTGATTAAACTGCTTGATGCTGGATTGATATATCCCATCTCGGACTCTGTTTGGGTTAGTCCTGTGCACGTCGTGCCCAAGAAGGGTGGCATGACGGTGGTCACAAATGATAGGAATGAGTTAATTCCTACGAGGACCGTCACGGGGTGGAGAGTTTGCATTGACTATCGCAAGCTCAATGACGCCACCCGCAAGGATCACTTCCCGCTTCCATTCATCGATCAGATGTTGGAACGACTGTCGGGGAAGTTGTATTACTGTTTCCTTGATGGTTTCTCTGGATACTTTCAGATCCCTATCGATCCTGTGGACCAGGATAAGACGACCTTCACATGCCCTTTTGGCACATTCGCCTACAGGCGTATGCCATTTGGGCTGTGCAATGCGCCGGCGACCTTCCAGCGTTGCATGGTTGCCATTTTTCATGACATGATCGAGGACTCCATGGAGGTGTTCATGGATGATTTTTCCGTTTTTGGGAGTTCGTTCGATCAATGTCTGGGGAACCTGGAGCGGATGCTTCAGAGGTGTGAGGAGACCAGTCTTGTGCTAAACTGGGAAAAATGCCACTTCATGGTGAAGGAAGGAATAGTCCTGGGGCATAAGGTCTCCCAAAGTGGGTTGGAGGTTGATCCTGCCAAAGTAGATATCATCTCTAGGCTCCCTCCACCCTCCTCTGTCAGAGCGATCCGCAGCTTTTTGGGTCATGCGGGATTTTACAGGCGATTTATCAAAGACTTTTCAAAGATCGCCCGACCGATGACCCGTTTGTTGGAAAAGGATGCACCGTTTGTGTTTGGTGCAGAGTGTGTGAAGGCATTTGGCCTTCTGAAGCGTTTGCTTGTTGAGGCCCCTATATTGGTAGCACCCGACTGGGAGCTGCCATTCGAGATTATGTGCGACGCGAGTGACTTCGCTATAGGGGCGGTCTTGGGACAGCGGAAGGACAAGCACTTCCACCCGATCTACTACGCAAGTAAGACTCTACATGATGCTCAGGAGCATTACACCACGACTGAAAAAGAGCTTCTTGCTGTAGTATTTGCGTTCGACAAGTTTAGATCATATTTGGTGCTGTCGAAGACCATCGTCTATACGGACCATGCAGCGATCCGATACCTATTCAGCAAACAGGACGCGAAACCGCGCCTGATTAGGTGGATCTTGCTGCTGCAAGAGTTCGATATAGAGATTCAGGACAAGAAGGGTGCCCTGAATGTTGCTGCTGATCATCTGTCCAAGCTCGAGCATGATGATGCCGAGAACTGCGCGTGGGATACCATTAATGACAACTTTCCCCACGAGTTCTTGATGAGCGTCGAGTCGGTGGAAGATGTATCACCATGGTTCGCGGATTTTGCGAACTACCTCGCGTGCGGGATCCTCATCAAAGGATTGTCGCACCAGCAAAAGAGGAAGTTCTTCGCGGACCTTAAGCATTACTTCTGGGATGACCCATTTTTGTTCCGGGTTGGGGCGGATCAGTTGATCGCCGTTGTGTGTTTGGGGTGGAGGCGGCGCAGATCTTGCGCGATTGTCACGAGGGGCCTACCGGAGGTCACCATGGAGCAAATTACACTGCTAAGAAAGTGTTAGACTCCGGGTTTTATTGGCCCACACTCTTTCGTGACGCCCAGATATTGGTTGGTGCTTGTGATTCGTGCCAGAGGGCGACGAACATATCGGCACGTGACCAAATGCCGCAAAACCCGATTCAAGTCTGTGAGGTCTTTGACATTTGGGGCATAGACTTCATGGGACCGTTCCCCTCCTCACGGGGCAATAGATATATACTCGTGGCTGTTGATTACGTATCAAAGTGGGCCGAGGCGCAAGCCTTGCCCACAAATGATGCCCGAGTTGTAGTGAGGTTTGTTAGGAGCTTGTTCTCACAATTTGGTGCCCCAAAGGCATTGATTAGTGACCGTGGCACGCATTTCTGCAATGCGCAGCTTGATCGCGCGTTAGCACGTTATGGTGTCCACCACAGGTTATCCACCCCGTATCATCCACAGACAAGTGGACAGGTGGAGGTCACTAACCGTGGATTGAAGCGAATCCTTGAGCGGTCGGTTAATCAAAACCGCAAGGATTGGGCGGACAAGCTTGATGACGCGCTGTGGGCCTTTAGGACGGCTTACAAGACGCCTATTGGGACGACTCCCTTTAGGCTTGTCTATGGCAAAGCGTGTCATCTCCCAGTCGAGCTGGAGCATAGGGCATTCTGGGCTCTTAAAACGGCAAATTTGGATCTGAAGACCGGCGGTGAGACCCGTTTCTTGCAGATTCACGAGCTAGAGGAGCTTAGGCAACAAGCCTATGAGAGCTCGATGTTGTACAAAGAGCGCACAAAGAGATTGCACGACAGTCGCCTCAAACACCGAGAAGATTTTCAGGTAGGCGACTTGGTCCTGCTTTATAACTCACGCCTGCGTCTCTTTCCAGGAAAGTTGAAATCCCGATGGACAGGACCGTACACTGTTAAGGAAGTATATCCTTACGGAACTGTCTCGATTGAAAATTCAGAGGGTGTGACTTTCAAAGTCAACGGTCATCGCCTGAAAGTCTACATTGACGGACCGGTTGACAAATCCGTGGAGATGATCGATCTCTACGACCCGCGCGCCTAATAAGTGTGGGGAAGTGAGTCTAGCTAACGACTCGTTAATAAATATAGCACGGCGTGTATGGGCGCGCCAAATAGTATATATGTTCATAGTGTAGTTTAATTTGTAGTTAAGTTGTTTAATTTTAACTTGTTGTTGTAGTTTGTTTTTAGTCTTTGCAGGTTTGATTCGCGCCTTGTGATTGTGTGGATAGTCGCTTCAAACCCATGGTATTATGCTAGAAAGCGTCTAAAAACAGGTATGTTGGTTGTTCGGGTCAAAACGGATAAGTGCAGGTATGTTTGGGTGAAAAGTGCAGGAAAAATGCACATCAGTAGATTCGAGCGGCCGCTCGAATATTCCGAGCGGCCCGCTCCAAACACCCAGTTAAAAAAAAAAAAAAAAATCCGAGCGGCCGCGCGAAGGGGCCGAGCGGCCGCGCGAGGCTCCTGAACAGAAATTCTGCAAAGGGCAAAAGGGGTATTTCACCTAAAAACTGAAAAATTATAACCCTACATCATGTTAAGCGGCCGCTCATTCATAATAACCCACCATTTTGTTCACTTTGCTCTCAAGAACACCAACCAAACCCTTCAATTCCACCTTCAAATCTTCAAGAACAAGGTATGAATCTCTAGTTTTCTTGTAATTTCTCTTGTTCTAGTGTAAAATAGTTTAGTTTCTTTAATCTTTTTCAGAATTTTTAGGGTTCTTCCATAATGTTTAACAAACCCTAATGTTCTTGAATGGATTGTTTGCTTGGATAATGTAGATTAGTGGTTGATTATTGTTCAAATCTTTGAGTTTTTGGGTTTTCTTCATAAGGTTTAAATAAGGTCCGAAATTTTTAAGGATTTGAATGATTTTGTAGCCTCTTGTTTGGTATAGTTTAGTATGTTTGTAAATTAATTTCATTATAGGATTGTATGCTAGTATATATGTTATTGTAGTTAGGATTGTTGTTGAATTTTGGGGACCTTTCATAATTGTTCAATCAATCCCCAAATTCATCATATTTAGGTTATATAATTGTATTGTTTTCTTAATTTTTGGGGATTCTTCATAATGTTTAACAAATCCCCAAATTTTAAGGATTCTAGTTATTAGATTGTAGTTTAAAGTTGGGATATTCATGAGTTTTGGGGCGTTCTTCATAACTAAACAAACGCGCCTCAAATTCGATGATTATGCCATAAATGTTTGGGCTTTAAACACCTTGCGCTAAATGACTTAAAGTTAAGGTGATTTGCAAAGTGAAGGCGCGTAGGTGTTAAAATCCCAACATCACTTTACAACTTCATAATTTCGCAAGTTCGGACATTCAAGCGCCAAAGTTAATAATTTTTCAAAAATCAAGTGCTTGAATGGCCGCTTGTGGAGTGCATTTGGCTAAAACACTGGAAACCGGGCAAACGCCAATGCACAGGATCGAAAAACAGGGCTGCAGAGCGAAAATTGGCGCGCAGACCCCTTCGAGCGGCCGCTCCAAGAGGCCGAGCGGCCGCTCGAACTCTCTGATGTTATTTTTTACTTTTTTGTTTCGCGTGTTTTGGGTCCGGGTCTTATTCCTTCGATTATAACTGACATATTTTAGCATTTTAATGCAGATGGTGCACCGCTTCCTTCAGTTTAATCACGCGGACCCGCGAGAACGCGGGTGCATAGAGACCTTTACAGAACTGTGGGGGCGCAGGCGTTCTATCGCCACGCCTAGAAGGATTTGCTTTGATACATTAGCTGAGCTCAACCAAGAAGAAAGATTCCGGGAAATGATGGACGGGCATATGGAAAACCTGCTCCTAATAGAGGAACCAGTTTATGAGGAACTCACCCTCGAGTTCTTCTCCACATTGCACTACCAGAGGCCGCGAAAATATGACCAGCCGGACTTCCAAAGTAGCGGTAAGCGCTTTGGATTACAGTTCCGTCTGTGCGGGGAGTGGCGCGACATTTCAGTCGCTGAGCTTGGTGTCCACTTAGGAATCTACACGGACGAGGAAGTTGAGGATGAGAGCTTCAACGAACTAATGTACAAATTCCCGAATGACAACGTTCTGAGAGACTCTTTTTGGGCACAATTAACGGGGGAGCAACAGTATAACCCCCAAGGTGCCAAAGCAAGCCAGCTCATTGACCCACTGCTGCGGGTTTTTCAAAAGGTCCTATGCGGGACCGCTGCTGCCAAAAAGGACGATTCAACCGGCTGCCCCACACCTGATTTGTTATTTCTATATGCTCTAGTAAGTGGTGTTCAAGTTAACCTTGCTGCACTTGTTGCTTCTTTTCTTAGTACAGCATCAGGTATGAGACCCGGGAGCATGATATACGGGGGGGAGTACGTGACAAAAATCGCAAAGGGGATGGGCATTTTGAAGAATGTGCGAAGGGGACTGACCAAAGTTCCCGGCGACTCGTGGGTCAACATGGATGTCCTCAGACACATGAGGATTGTCCACGAGTACGCAAGCGGGGTAATAAGGCTAAAAGGTAAACATAATACGATCTGGGACCCGCTGCCAGCAGTGCACATGCCACCTCCCGACCAGCAGCAGCCAGAGCAGCCACAACAGCCACAGCAGCCACAGCAGCCACAGCGGCCACATGAGCACATGCCACCCCCGCAGGAGCCTCTACTGCCTCACCAGCAGCAGTACTACTACCAGCATCCTCAGAGCTTCTATGATGAGTTTGGCGCGTTCAGAACAGAGACGCGCGACACTTTATACCAGCACGGCGAGTCCCTACAGCATCAAGGGGCGACCCTAGACTACCTTGTCTCTGAATTTCATGCTTGTTTCCCAAACCATTTTGGGAATCCCCCACAGAGGGGACATCCGGGGGACAAGCGGAGGCGAGGTGGTGATGCAGCGGGATCATCAGGGACTCGCCATGATGACGAGGATTGAGAAATTGCTGGTAAGATGGTACTATTTTGTTTATGTTATTCCTGTTGGTACTATATATGGGTGCAATCACCCATGGATTTATTTTGTTTTTTGTACTTGAACTATTTACTTTTCCGCATTTTAATTTTCAGTAATGTTTGGTTTGGTTGAATAAGTGTGACAATGAATGGGTGTATTTGATGAGTTTGTTTTGTCAAGAATGTTCATGTTGCAGGGAACTGGCGAGCACCGTTATCGGGGCTCATGCCGTCCATTTACCCGGGCGTTTCTTCGATACCAGGGGAGTATTATTCTCCTTTTTCCCACTATAGATAGCTAATTGATAAACGCTTTCTATTGTCACATTGGGGACAATGTGAAGTTCAAGTGTGGGGAGGGATTATAATCATGTTTGTCCTCTTGTGTATATATATATATATATATGTTAAAAAAAAAAAAATAAAATAAAATAAACCTTTAAAAGTACATATATGTATATATTCTCATATAAAAACATCAAGCCTAACTAAATTTTGATAAAGACAACTCGAGACGCGACAAACAGATGAGATACGAGCGTGTTATATTCGTACACTTGCACCCATTTTCCCTCCGGTTACGTGAGCGTTTGAGCCTTAAAGTATATTACATTTCTTTGACATGCTTGCGAGTGAGCCGGATGTTTTGTGCAGTTTAGAACTTGTCACTAGTATACTTGTTTAGACCAGATACGTGTGAGATTGTACGAACATGATTGAGGCAATTAGGATACCCTTTTGATTTAGCCTTTTCTTTTCGTTCTATCTGTTTCCCGCACCAATATATTATCCACTAGTTAACCATGTTGAACCTAATCCCGTGTTTTTTCTTATTTACCACACCATTTCACCACTAAACCAAATAACCTTTTTCTTTTAAACCTTTTGTGTTAAAACTCGGTTTAGGTTATTGTTCTACTAGTTTATATGTTGTAAATAGTTCGTGTTCGGGTTTATATGTTTAGAACCCGTTTGTTGATTATATAATCCGTTTCAGTTCATTATATATATCATAGATATATATATACGTAAAAAAAATAATAATAATAATAATAATACAGAAAAATAGAACACCCTAAAATAGGGTGAATTAGCAGTATTCGAGCAGTTTTTAGAGCTTTAAAGTTAAGAATTATAATTTAGCTCGATTTAAAATAAAAATCGCCTATATTAGCATTTGTTTTGTACAGTTGTAGTAGTTGCTATTATTTAGACATAAACCGCCGAGTTTTAGCCGATTTGTCACTTTAAATATCCATTCCGCACCCTTACCTTTGCCTAACATTACAACCCATAAAAGACCTCTTGATTTGTGCTTTTTCACACGTTAGTTGGTGAAGACTAGATCTTTTGACAAGCTTATGATATTGCACGATTCATTGTCTTGGCAATGGAGCGATTTACACATACACATTACACGTATGTATCATAAATAAAACCGAGTGTGTGTGAACATTGTGAGTCGTGTACGGGTTAGCGTGCTTGTAAGATCGGAAGTGAGTCGTTGCTTTTTAGTTATCTTATCACCTGTTTATAAATCTTTGTTGGCTTGTCTATTATCGTCTGTACAGGCTATATTTTGCCTTTGTTGCCACTTGGCGAGTTTTTCAGTTATTTTCTGTTTAAGTGTTTGCTTGAGGACAAGCAAAGTTCAAGTGTGGGGAGGTTTGATATACGTTAAATTACACATATAAAAGTCCCCGTTTAACTCCCTTTTTCATACGTTTTTGACCTCATACATAGGAATTGGTACTTATTTTGGTATCTTTACGATTTCAGGTCTTAAACGATGTCCCGGAAACACAAGGAAGGAAAAAACGAAGAGTTCGGCGCGAAAACGGGCCATCAGGCCCTTCGAGCGGCCGCTCCAAGGCTTCGCGCGGCCGCGCGCCCCTCCCAGATATTTCTGGGGACCTTCCAGAAGGCCTACGTCACGTCTGCAGCAATTGGTCCACTTGTTGATAAAGCGAGCGGCCGCTCCAAGGCTTCGCGCGGCCGCTCGAACCCTCTGCTCTGCTATAAAATCCCCATTTCAGCTCACTGATCAGTATTGGATCTTGAGGGAAGCTTTTCTGGGCGATTTTTGGACGATCCAAGCTGCTGGAAAGCCGTTTAACAAGCTCGGAAGTCCATCCGTTCCATCCTTCATCATCCGATCCATCTCTTTAGCATTCTTATGGTTTGATCCTTGAAGCTTTTTATGATTCAAATCTGATTTTTGTATGCTATTTTGATGTTATTATAGTTATTCGTACGCCTACGGGCAAGAACAATAGTATTTAGTACGTAAAACAATCGTTTAGTATGTAATCATGTTTTGTATAAATTTGGCGTTTTTCACGTATTAGATCTTGATGATCATAGCGCAACCTTGTTTCATTGTTGATGGATTTGTAGCTGTATTTGAATGACTTTAGCGATTGTCGAATGTGTTAGGCGGATACATGTTGAAAAACCGTCCGTTTAATCGTCCGGTAGTAGACTAGTTAACTTGTTAAATAGTTTATGCCATGAAACTGTAACCGGGTATTGGTTTGGTTAAAGTCAGTCGAATAACGGTAAAAATGCTTACCGGCACGTAAAAGGGTTTAAAAAAGCCTAATGGTGCCGTTACTAGTCTTTGACACGGTTAATGATCTTTGGTAGTTATTTTGGTAAAAATGGCGATCTTAGTAGATCTGGGGTCAAAGTTGGTAAAATGGAATAGGTTGTGAAATGCTCTACTTTATGCTAGTTTAGGTGGCTGTGTTGTGTATTCGGTATCGCTTCCCCAAATTAGTGAGGTTAGAATACTCTTAACGGATGACTAACTTATCTTTAGAAGATCTGCGTGAGATCATATCAGCTGCTCGCTAATGAACGACTTGAAGCGGTTAACGTGTGTACTCGTGTTAGCTTTCTGTATAGTTGTCATGTTAGGATGCCCGAAAGGGACACTAACTGTCGGAAAATGGGAATGTTGATCACGCGCCTATATTACTTATTATATTTAGATAACATGCTAGGATTGGCAAAAATATAGTTTATATAGTTATATTTTCTATTTGGAGTCGTAGTTAAGTTATTTACATGTTTTAGAATTAATTTAGTTTTAAACAAAACTCAAACTTATCTTTTCCTACTGGTAAATCGGGGACAGAGTTTTAGTACAATTGCTCCGCGCGCGTCCATGGATCGATATCTGGTTCTTATCTGTACGTTACTACATATATGACAGGGTACACTTGCCCTATTGTGTGTGTTTTAATATTAAGGTCTAAACCATTTTTATAAATATTAAAGCAAAACGTGTGTTAAAATCCATTGTAAAATATGTATAGTTACGCACACGTCAACCTTCCCTATCGTAACGCGTTTTGGCGTGGGATTTGCCTACGACCAATGCAAAATCGGGACATGCCCGAACAATAGCGTACCAGTGGTACGCGAGTGGGCTGTTACAAATGGTATCAGAGCCAGGGCCCGGCCGTTGTTCCAGCGAGGACGCTGGGCTCCTTAAGGGGGTGGATTATAACGATCCCACATCGGTTGGGAAGGAGAACTAACACTTCTGTATAAGAGGTGGGATATCTTCCCTATCGTGACGCGTTTTGGCGTGGGATTTGCCTACGACCAATGCAAAATCGGGACATGCCCGAACAATATCGCGGTATGGGAGTTTTAACACCTAAATTTGTTCAAACAATTACATTTAACATAAAACACATAAGCAAAAACATTATACACTAAGACAAATTTGCAGTAAAAAGAAAAACAGGTAAAAAACACAATGGTAACTCGAAAAACACACTGGGCAGAAAGAAACACAATACACAATACAAAAGAAACACCGTATTCAGATAAAAAAACATAATCTATAGAAAAAACGCAATGATCAGAATGAATGAAACAAAGAAACACAATTAACAGATGAAAACAACAATATGGATAGACGAAATAATACATTGTGTTTTTTTCTGCTGCAGATTTGTGTTTTTTTCTGCATAAACAAAACCCCACCTAATACCCACTAAGAAATGTTGTTTTTTTTTATATGGCATAATGATACTCGTTAGAAAGATAATAAAACGGTTGTTAATTTGTTTTTTTTGTTTTTTTTTTTTAAAGAAAGGTCGTATAAAAAAGTTATTAACATTTAAAGATAGCAGAAAAAATGCATGTACATAAGAGCGAGAAAGACAACTTTATCACAATTCCTTTTCATAAAAAATCTCCAGTTCAGTTCTTTTCTTTCCAATGATTTAATCTACACCATCCATTCTCAAAATCAAAGGTTATCATTCCTTCTCATCTTTTCAACAATTTTAGCATTTACCATGCATATGAGAGTGAGAAAGACAGCTTTACCACAGTACTCTTCCATCAAAAAAACCAACTTAAGTTCTTTTTCTTTTCTTTTTTCCATTGATTTAATCTACACCATCCATTCTCAAATTAAATGGTGTAATTCATTCTAACCTTTTTCACAACTTTGTCCTTTGTACAAGATCCGCTCACTATATATATAAGAGTTAACTATCAATTTCTTCCCTGAGGTTTGGTCCAGTTTGCTGCTTCAGTTCAAAAATGTTTTTTTTTTGCAATAGAACCCCTGAGGTTTTGATTTTCTTGTTATTTTCGTCCATTTTACTAACTGGATTTTTTTTCTGTTAAGTCAGGGTATTGTAGTTATTTTACCTATTTTTGTTTTTCTATTTTTTTCAAGATCTTACTTTTTAATATAATAAAATATAATATATTTATTTATTTAATATAACACACCCACCCTACCTACTCCCCCCCCCCCGTCTCTCTCAATCTCTCTCACACACACACACACGCACATCTTCACCTCACCTTCCATCCCATCTTCTTCACCCCTTCAACCCCACCTTTAACCCATCTTCACCCCAACTTCCACCTCTAACTATCAACACAACCACCATCCATTATGTTAGGATCTGAGTTTGATTGTTTTGATTTGTTTATATAAATGATGCGATGAACGAAGTGAATATAAATGGAAAGTGCAGCGGAATGATAAACTTATAAATCAAAACAAGAGAATAATTATTTTCAATCGAATGCTTTCATTAATTGAAAGATTACAATATTACAAGTACAAGCACTGTTCTATTTATAGACAAATCTAAACCACTCATGATCTCAGCTGACGTCACCTAAGACAGTGACCTCTAACGGAATAACAACATAAAACAACTGTTAAATACAAATTACTGTTACATTGTAAAACACTGTAAGGTAAACTGCTGTTGGGGAAAACTCTGATGGTCTTGTATCATCTGTTGGAGCCTAAGTGCTGTTGGCTCCAACAGACCTTTAAGCTTCAGCACTTTAGTCAGCAGTTGTTCTTCATCAGACCTTTAGTCAGCAGTTGTTCTCTAGCAGTGTTTATCTAGCAGTCCTTTGCAGTAGTAGTTGTTTCCAACAGTTGTTGAGTACAGCAGATGTTAGGGTCAATAGTCTTTTGGGAGAAGTGTCTTGTAAATGTTGTTTATTTCTAAGGATCAACTGAGTAGTATATTTTGGCTTTCCAATCATTTGTTCTTTTCCAGGTCAGCAGACCCAACACATTATCTATATCCCATCACCTTGAACCACCATACCCAAAAATGTAGCTGCAGGATCTGATACCAAACACTACAATTATTCAAACAACACCCAAATTCCTAACTTTAAATCAAAGAAACAAAACCTGCTGGGAGAGAATTGGTAAAGAATTTTCCTTTGTGCCTATGATCTAAAAGCAAACTAAAGTTGGAAAATGATGAATCGAAACCTGTTGAAGCCATCGATGAACTGTGTTGGTATCTTCTGTCTCGCCATCGATGAATCGAAACCTGCTGAGACAGAGGAAGATGATTCGAAACCTGCTGAAGTCAGAGCCTAAAGAAGAAAGGTTTGATGGCAGAATTGTAAATAACATATTTTCTTTGTAAGTAATCGAAACCTGAAGAAGAAACAAAAAGAGATGGATGGGTATGAGGGGAAGTTAGGGTTTTGGATAATTAGTTGAAGGAGAATTGCAGACATTGTGAGTTTGGGGTTTTTTTCAAGGTTTACAACCATTAAAAGAGGGAAAATGATGAGGATGAGTTGTTATTGATTAAAATAAACATAGGCAAAAGGTCTAAATTACCCCTCATGTAACTATGCAAAATGACAAAAATACCCCTGACTTAACGTCAGTTTATAACCCAGTTAGTGAAATGGATGAAAATAGCAAAAAGAAATCCAAACCTCAAGGGTTCCACTAAAAAAAAAAAAAAATAAATACAAAAAACTTTTTTGAACTGAAGCAGGAAACTGGACCAAATCTCAGGGACGAAATTGACAGTTAAGTCTATATATAATAGATGTTAAAAAACATTTAGATTCAAATAGTGCACAAGGATTATATGCATTTCCAAAACACAAATTAGCTAAATGAAAATTTAATTTGATATAAAAAAATAAAATATTACCACGTACCTAAGTCGTTAACTTGGCCGATATATCGGTGATATATCACCGATATCTCGGTTATCGGTCATCAATTGATATACCGGTACAAAATATCAGTACCGATATTTTACGGATATATCACTGATATTCCCGATATCAGTATTGTTCTTCTTATAGTTACTGTTTTAAGTCTTAATTGTTAATTGTTTGTGTTAAATATTAGTGTTTCAACTTTCAAGTCTTAACAAGATCCCACTTGCTACAATTATTAGTTAGTTGCAAAAGTTTAATTTGTTAACGGTAGGAGAGTATATTGAATTGTTAGTGTTAAATTGCTATATGTATGGATTTGCATGATATAAAAATTGCTGATATCTCACCGAATAACCTATATCTCAAATATTGGTACTTTACAGATATCTGATATTTTACCGCATTAACTGCTTAGTCACGTACATTTCTAAAACGAATGGGTAATTTTTTTCTCTTTAACAACTTTTTACACCCCTAGATACCATCTACTCTTGCACTTACAAGGATTTGAACTTTAAGGGCAAATATCATGCCACTCGGACACTAGACAACTAGGTTGTGGAAAACTCTGATGCACCGAAACGCATGAGAGGCACCGTACCACGTACCCGAAACTCGCCGGGATGGAAACGCTAACGGGGACGCTGAGAAATGTTTCTTGGCCGTTTCTAAAAATTTGGGGACTCCGGCGAAGATTCCGACTAGTTTTGGGGACTCCGACGACAATTCCGGCTATTTTTTGCCTGAAACAAGGAGGAAATGAATAGCGGCTTGTGTGGTTACTGGTTAGCGGTTGTGATGGGTGGTGGCTGGTGGTTAGGGGTGGTGATGGGTGGTGGCTGGTGGTTTGGTGAGAAATTTATGGAGAGAGAGAGAGAGAGAGGTCTGTAAAATTGAGATAAGATCAAGAGAAGAGAGAGAGAGAGACAAGTATACGATTTAAAATAGGCACCAAGACCCCACATATCTAACCATTTGTTTACATTTTCACCTTTAACCCTATTATTTTTCATTTGTTTACATAAATGGCTTAAAACTTGTAAATTTTATATAGAAAGTATAAAATTAGTTTGTTTATATAAACATTTGTCCTTATACTTGTAAATTTGTATGAATTTTGAAGTTTACATCAACGTATAAATATATTTTGGGGTTTGTGATACATTATCTATAATATATATTTATTTTTTTATGTATTTATTTCCGTACCCGTGCCGTACTCGTTTCTTGATTTTTTTGAGTTTTGCCGTTTCCCGTTCCCGTACCCGTTTCTCGTTCCCGTACCAGTTCCCGTGCAACATAGGTGGAAAAAGAATTATATCACGAATTCAATGTAAACAAATTATAAAGTTGTATTACATCGTACAAAATTCAATGTGTTCATCAAACTAAAGAATTATACATCTGCTGATATTCAAAAGCAATCCACTTGACCTCATAGTTCTCACCAAAATTCAATACTATTGGCATACATGTAAAAAGAACAACTAAAGTCAAACCTTCATGATGAACTTTGTAGACGTGATTTGATCCATGATTCCAGGTGTTGGAGCTCCTGACTGTTTAGCGAATGCGCAAGACCCGGATATGCCTGTCATTTGATCGGCACAAGATTATAAAAATGCAGACTGGTCAGATGAGAACCAGCTCTACAACAGTCCTGTTAAGTGTATTTTAAGTTTTGAACCGGCTGGTGAACCGGACAAGGTGCTCAAACTGGATTTCATAAAAAAATTCCCGTCATATTTCATTTACAGATTAATACTTCAGGTTTAATATTTTATTTATTTAAGTCTTCTTACTACAAATTTAAATCTGCACAAAAAGAAAACTAGTTTCATATTTTTTTTTAAATTGATTATGCGTGTGTGTATCATGCATTTTTAACATCATCCGGTTTTTGAAACTGGTAAGTAGACTGCTAAGCTGGTTCCTTTGGTGACCGGCCGGCGTATTAAAACATTGAGAAAATGCTCAGATATAGGGTACCTATTTGCCTTTCAACATAGCAAATAGAATAAAAATTTCAACTTAAAATTCCTTGAGTCAAGAGTGAATTTCTACCTTAAAGTCACAATTCATGCCAACGTGTTGAAGGAATGGTGGGCCCGCTTGCCCGGCTTCAAATAACACTGTTCCGTCAGCTATACCGTGTGACCATAATATCGGGGTCTGTAATACAACAAAATGCTCATCAGAAGATAATATAAACAGTTCAGTGGGAACTATGTGCCTAGAAAAACATTGCAACTTTTGCGGCTAAATAAATGTCTGTCAACTAATGTGTAAGTAGGGTTGGGTAACAAGCCGAAGCGGGTCAATTTTTATTATGGACCAAAAGGGGTTAGGTCGGATTGGGTTGAACCGCGAACAATTTTTATGCGGTTTTTTAGAGCTACTTAATAGATAATGAATTTGTTAATGATAAATAAATGTAACTACAAAGTTATCATTGAATGTAACAATGTAAGTGTTAAACTGTATGCTTTATAAACAAGACAAATTCATGGACTTCAACCGATTTGATATGTTTCCCTTTTTAACTAAATTTCCTGATTTGACCCGTTTGATATGAAAAGAACCCAAAATGAACACAATCACAAGTGGATAGAAACAGACCCTTTTCGCCTCTGGTGTGATCCGTTCTATTATAGAACTTGAATTAAAAGGTACCCATCCACTAAACACTGCGCCCCCACCAAGAGTTTTTGGATATAAGAGAACACTAGCCAAGGTCAACGCACCTGCAACATTTAAAAGGGTATTACTGTTGGTCTGTTGTTATGTATTCACACACAAACATGTATGTATGCTTTTGTGTGTGTTTTTGTGTATCTGTCTGTCTAAGAGAGAGAGAGACCTCCTTGACTAAATCCACAAAGAAAAACATTTTTAGGATCAATTCCAGCAGCCACCTCCTTGTCAATCATTGCATGCACATTTTGAACCGCTTCAAGCAATGAACTTTCATCCACAGGAGAATTCTGCACATTAAAAAGTTGTTACCATCTCCGTTTTATGGGAGTATCGAGATAAGAATGAAAACCAATTTAGAAGTGCTATTGCATAAAAGGTTAGGCTCCGTTTTATCGGAGGCCAACTTAAAACAAGACGATCGTGTGTGAAACCCTCAAGAGAGACAAGAAAGTTTTAGATAGTAGCAGGGACGCTTCATGCAGGGAGAGCTTGTTTTTAACCGAATGGTGAGTTTATAAAGTCAAGTTAGAAGATGCTATTTCATGTTTAGCGAGACACTAGAAGAAAATTTTAGAGATATTTTATATGTATATTTTACCAAAAAATAAAAGAAAATAACAAAATCTCGCTATTTCCTGCTATCAACCATATGGCGACACATGAGCGCTACGTTATGCTATTCGCTATAGCGGGCGCTATGGTCGCTATTAACAACAATGGTTTGTATTTTGTAGCTATTTTCATTGTAAACAGCAAACACTTACAGGTTTGGTGTAAAATATATAGCGGTGTGGTCCCAAAAACAAAGTGACTACAATAACAAATTAGCATATTTATCAACTTCAGTCGCCTAGCATAATGTTTTAAATTATTAGTGTTCTCGAAATACCAATAAATATCTAGAACGATAAATTATTGCGGCCACACGTAAAACTAGTAAAAAGAAGAAATTAGCAATTATGTTTACACCATGCACCAATTTCATAGGTGGATTTATTTCTCCCAAAACTAATTTAACAAAATTAATGGAGCTCTAGGTGTGGAATGATGTTTACACCATACACCAATTTCATAGGTGGATGCTTGTGTCAGCCATCAAAAATTAACCCACCAAAAGTAATTATGTAGATGTCGGTCACAACTAACAAGGCTTGGGATTAATTAAAAGTGGTTGTTTCTTTTGACCGACAATTTTGTGGCTGGCGGCGATGGTATGAGTGGAAAAAGAGGTTTCACAAATTATATTTTGTTTCACACCGAAGCTTTAAAAAAAAAAAAAAAAAACTGAGATGGAATCTGAATAAAAATAGCCAATCGTTGGTCTTGGAAAAGGTTTAGGAATAATGGTTGGAATCTTAAACCGGAACGGGGACTCTTAGAAACTGAAAATAAGAAAAGTGAACAAAAAAACCAAAGAAAACGAACGGTGGCTGGACAGGGCAGCGGCGACGGTGGTGGCACGCCGCCCTATCTCAGGTTTTTCTAAAGTGGTGACGGCTAGGGTTTGGTTATTGGTGCGATGCAGCGAAGACGGTATAGAGCCTAAGTTGGCTTTGATACCATGTAAGATAATAAAATATTTGATTGATTCACTATTTAGTAAGGGATTGCAAATGAAACCCTAGATACCTAAAGTGGCCTTTGGTCTTCAAAAACTAAAGACCACTTAAAGATTAGATACATATCCATAAAACAGTTATGTGAAACAAAGCTTTTTCCTTAGGACAGTGAGATGGCAGTCATCCTTAAGGGTTCATGCTACATAAGGATTCGTAAAAGATTAAACTAAGGCACTGCAGATAACTATCAATGAAAACAACTTACAGCCGTGACTGGTATCTCATGAATGTCAAACCAGGAAGGCATCAAGGCACCATCTGAAAAGGTTATTGTTAAAACATAACATAATGAATTGAAGAATGTTCAGAAAAATAAAAAATAAAAAGCAGATTGTCATACCCTGCATATTTTGATGTCCTAGGATTAATTTATCTAATTTAAAACACAAGATCGACTAATAAAATGTGTTCTGATAATAATCAAGATTTAGAAGAAAAGTGAAAGATGATAAGCCAAATATTACACCAAACAACATGGTGGCTACAGTATCAAACAATCACAAATGACCTATCGAAGCATATTATGGTGCCCCATGACAATTATTTTGGAATGATACTCGCCCCTAGAGCTTTACCTACTTCCATATCTCTTTTTATATTATCTGCACTTTGCAATTTGATTCCACAGGCAATCAACGCTTCTCTTGGAGCTTATGGTCTTTTGCATCTCATCGATTTACCAAAAACTTGTTTGCTCTAAAATACATGTCAATCTATCATCATCTATTTTCAGATACTATTAGCTCCTGTTTGATGCCTCAAGTCCATACTTGGGTCGTTAATCAACATTAAACATACTTAGCTTATCCCTATTTTGTTTGACCACCTACTTTTATGTTTTCTAACAACCGTTCTCCATGCCTATTCATAAGTGTTCTATTAATAAAGTATATTTACGACTATCAAATCATAAGCTCCAACATAAAAGAATCGTCTTTTTGTTGTTAATTCTTATTAGCATCACTAAAACCTCCAAGAATCATAGCCTTAAAGCAGATTCCTCTCGATCTCCTAATTTGCCTCTTCATATCTATTCCCGATGCATATGACTAATAACTATTATAACTAGCGACCACGTTACCCCCCCCCCCTCCTCCCAACTTCTTTTCCACTTTTTTTAATAGTTTGTAGTAAATAAAAATGCTTAAAAACATCAGCATATGGATCAGCTCCTGTTTGTAACTGCCTCTTCAACATGTTTAATTAACACTACTACATCTGGTTTAAACCATCAAAGAATGTTCAAATCATGATCTTTCGCTCCAATCCTCTACGAGACGTCTCAGGTTCAAATCTTGAAGGCATGGTTGTAAAAATCGCTAGGCACTAGTCAAGCAGTGGGTACCACCTACCGACCAGTGATAAATCACGATTAATCATAATCGGATTTGAATTTTATATGTAGTATTTCAAACTTACATATAGATACACAAAAGTTTCAAGATTTTACATACAAATTTTCAAACTTATTAATCAGATTGGATGAATAAGTATAATTTTTCAAACACTTGAAAGCTTTTGCACAATTATGACCTTTAGGTCCGACTAAGTAAAAGTAAAATATAATAAGAGCAAAAAGTCGGAGAACATTAATAGAATAGAAACAGATACATAATGTAGTGTGTATGTGAGTGTGGTTCAGGTAACAAATAAATAAATAAAGTATATTAATAAAACGATTATTATGAGTTAAAATAAGAATTGGGACATACAATTACAGGTAACAGGTTGAGAAGGAGCAGAAGGGAAGGACCAGCGAGTGTTGGTGAAGTGAGGGGAAGTGAAGAGGGATTTGATGGGTTCGTTGGCTGGACCGGAGTCGCCTAGACCGTGTAGCCATAAGATGAAGCTTCCACAACCCATTGATGATGTTGTGAAAATGGTGATGGAGGTGGAACAAGGGTTTAAGATTTATCACCATTTTATCTTATTTTTTCAGGGTGAAAACTTTGTTTTAAATTTAATCCTTTTTTTTTACTGTTGATTTGGGTCGGGTTTTAAGCAAACCGGGGTTTGGTCAAAATGATTTTTTTTCTAAACATCAAACGAAAGCCCGGTCACCTAAGTAAACCCAATGGCAAAAGGCCACCCACGCCTGTGAACGCAGATGGCGATGGTGACCCGGCCTGCCACAACTCCAGAGAAAACTCACCACCCGAAGACTCACTATTGTAAAACATCTTGTTCAACCTAGAATAAATTTGCTTTAGGTGAGACTCCAACCCACAACCTTCACATTGGAAGGTCATGAGAGTACTAGTTTAGTTTTGCTCAATACGGGTTCGGGAGAGAATGAAATCGGGTTGAAATGGGCCGTTTAGAAAAAAGTATCAAAATTAGTTTACTTTTTTGTATTTTTATGGTAGCTGGTAACGGCAGTGGGGGTGGCTACGACGATGATGGAAAGGACTATAAGGTAGTGTCGAGAGTAACGGTGGTGGCAGAGATAGAGGCAATGGTGGTCGTGTAGATGGAGTGGTAACAGTTGGTGGTGGTAACAATAGGTAATGACAACTGTGGAAGGATCACTCTAAATCCTAAACCTTAACCATAATACGGATCAGTAATCTCCCCTAACTTTTGGAGGGTCTAGAAGTGTGGTATGGGGCATCGTATTATCCACACTTACACATTTCTAGTTGTCTGGTGTTTAGAACAATAGTTGTCTGGTGTTTAGAACGACAACAATGATTTCAGCATTTGAGTCTTCGAAACCACATAAATATTGTGTGTAGTTGTCAACTAACTCATCACGAGCCCCACCCCTTGTGGTGTGGTGGTAAAATTATTGATGTTTTAATGAAGAGGTTAGAGTTCAAGCCTTATAAGAGGCAAAAATAGGTGTATTTAAAAGGGAGAATGATTTAGCCGTAAAGAAAAAAACCCTCATCACACCAATTTTGTACCTGAGTGAAAACTTTATGGGACTAAACTCAGAAAACAAGGCTTTCTTTCTTTTAAATTGTGGGCACTTAGTTAGAGGGTGTTTGGAATTGAGTTTGGGAATGCAAATGTGTTTTTGGTCAAAAGCGTCTATTGGCTTATGACTTTTTAAAAAGGAGTTTTAAAAAAAGTGTTTGGATTATCTTTTGGGATGAGAAACGTTAAAAAGTCAATAGATTGCGTTTTTTTTTAAGTGTTTCGCTTAACTTATTGTGAAATTGGTTGTATGGGTAGTAGATTTGTAAATTTTTTTCAAAGGTCAAGATTTCTAACTTATCAAAAACAGTTTTTCCACCCTTAAAAGCCAAAAGCCAAAACAGAAAGTGCTTTTGGGTTACACAAATGTAGCTAGTGGGAATTGAATCCAGGCCTCCTATAAGAAACTTTAGGCCCTCAACCAACTAGGCTACAAGTGTTGGACTTTCTATAATGATTGATTATTTACTTTAACCCTATCAATGTGTACATCTTGTAGAGCTTTCCTATAAAATGTTGAGGTTGTGGAAGTTTAAATCAACATATATTGAAACCACATGGCCATCATGCAATGAAGTTTAACGGATTAAAAGTAGTTTTAAAAAGTACAAGACGCAGCGAGACAATAGGGTTCCCAATGGCAATAGGCAAAGACACACATCACGTACATACGAATAAACTCTATTTACATCCTATAAGGATAGACGTACAACCTTCCTACGCATATAATATGCCCATGAGGCGCTCCTGATACCTCATGTAAGCTTGCCAAGCAAAAGTGCTCCACCTATTTGACACGCTTTTCCAAACCAAGCCAAAAAGAGTGACCATGTGAGTTTGGGACCAATGTGCACTATTATGTGATGTTCAAGACGCTTCCATACCACGAGAACAAAAGGTGTACTTTAATCTAATAACACGTTCACAATGCGCCGATGTAATAGGCACGGGGTAATATAACAGTAATTTAACAAAAGAAGTTTTATCCGTCTATTACGGTAAAAATGGAGATGTTTGAGGTCCTAAAACAAACACCTCGCTAAAAATTACAACAAACCATGTTTTTCCCTTGGTTTAACAAAGTATACGCGCTTTTTTAATAAATCACAAATACAGTATCTAATGTGGTTATCATATTATTGCATCTACATACATATCTTCCAATGTTCAAGAACTCACGCCCGAAGCAATCTTTACTGACCTCATAAATCAAAGTCTGCCGACAAGAAACCAAGATCATTATTCCAGGCATACGAGTAAAAGGTCAACTATAGTCAAACCTTCACGATGAACTTTGTAGACGTGAGTTGATCCATGATTCCACGTGTTTGAGCTCCTGATTGTTTATCGAATGGCCAAGACCCGGGTACGCCTGTCATTTGGAGATTGTTATAGAAACCAAATGTAAATTACCTAAACCCTTCAACAAGGTCAAAAGGAGAAGTTGGAACCCTCGGACAGAGTGAGTAGTACCTTAAATTCACAGTTTATGCCTAAACCTTGAAGGAATGGTGGGCCTGCTTGTCCAGCTTCAAATAACACTGTTCCATCAGCTGTACCATGTGACCACAATATCGGTGTCTGTGCATACAACCAAACGCTCATTAGAAGCGCAAACTAGTTACAGCTATCTCTCCATTCAATATAACCACAAAATTTCCATTTTGGAATTGGGCTAATCACACAAAAATGTAACCAACTTTGGTCAAATTTCTATCTTAGGCAACACCATTCTTTCAGGCCAAAAAAGACGGTTACAATGTCAAAAAGATTTTGTGGCAACTGACATGTCATGGTGTAGCAGATGAAAACTGATTAAAATGGAAGGAAGCCCAATAATGTTGATTAGAGACCACAAGATTCCCTTGCTTATATTTATTAGATTACATGCGAATACAAACGTGCAACTTTAGTGCAATGGAAAGAGGGCGTTTTTATGTTTGTGTATGATAGCTGATATATGAAAATAGTACATGTTTAGATCACTAGTCTATTTGTCAAATATACCCGTTTTGCTTCTGCAGTGATCTGTTCTATTATAGAACTGGTCGAGTTAAAAGGCACCCATCCACTAAATACTGCACCCCCACCAAGAGCTTTTGGATATAGCAGAGTACTAGCCAAGGTCAATGCACCTGCCATATTTACAATAATGTTAGTGCTGTTTAGTTTACAAACCCCCGATGTATACACACTCTGTGTGTGTGTGTGAGAGAGAGAGAGAGAGAGAGACCTCCTTGACTAAATCCACAAAGAAACACATTTTTAGGATCGGTTCCAGCAGCCAACTCCTTGTCAATCATTGAATGCACATTTTGAACTGCTTTAAGCAACGAACTTTCATCCACGGGAGAATTCTATACAGATCAACAGTTGTATGGCTTTCAGTCTTTACGTTCCACAAAAATAGCAACATATCCACTTGGGTTTAAATTATTTGCCCTTCATTATCCTTACAAGTACAGGGATGATATTGCTTTGGTCCACATTATTGTATGGTATTTTGGATATTAGATAATAGTCAAACATTTCCCTATGTCTTTGTACCAAGTAGGAAAATGTGCTTCTAAGGAGACGCTACTATTGTTTAAGCATTTCTGTTTCTAATTTACTAAGCATATATATATTCCATCATGTCAAAATATTGTTTAAGCATTTCTGTTTCTAATTTACTAAAGCATATATATTCCATCATGTCAAAATATGAAAATATTATTGAAAATAGCAAAATACATATCAACCATAGTTATCAAAATTCAAAAGTCATCGCCTTGAACACCTAGGCGACCAATTTCCTAGAAGCCACCAGATCCCACTTTTCCCTCCTAGATAAAAAAGCCACCGTCTGCTCCCCAAAAACCTAGTCCCCTGACTAATATAATCAACCAATACTTACCAATTTATAGAGATATATATAAATCTCAATCAAATCTTTTTTTTTTTTTTTTTTAAATATATTTGATTTTTAAAACACTTATAGATATTGAATTATTCTTCAATATATAAACACCAAAACTCATTGATTTACCATCAACTGATTTTGTCTACTACATAGTTATCAAAGGCCTGTTAATCCTTTTAGCAAGTATGGCTAAATGAGGCAGTTTATATTTATATTATTTTATAAGATGATTGTTATTTGTAATGATTTGGTGATTTTTTTATTTTTTTTATTTGCGCTTTTTTTTCTCAGGCCCGCGCTTTTTTTGCGCTTCTCGCCTAGGCCACAGGCGGAGCCTAAGCGCCTTGAGTGCGCCTCACGCCTTTGATAACTATGATATCAACACTAGTCACGAAACAAACCACTTTAAATTATTATTGTTTTTAAAATGGCCATAGGCATCAGGAAGGATAAATTATCGTGGCTACACACGTAACTGCTAACAGAAGAAGTTATTAACATGCACATGGCCTTCAAGATCTATTAAATTTTACATCCCCTAATATTTACAGTATAAAATATAGAGAAAGTTTAAAGACGACTTTTTCCGTGGAAAGTTAGAAATATGAATAGATACAGATGAACAAAATGGTGATATATCATGTGACCCGTCTTAAAGAACGAGGACAACTAGTGAACATCTATGTATCTTAAATCTTAATCCTTATTAAACTTTTTCTTTAAGACAGAGGGAGAATACATCTTTGACAGCTTTCTGAAGTTTAGACGTCACAAGGATTCTGTTAAACAAGGAGACCAAGATCAATACAGAAGGAAAATAACTTACAGCTGTTACAGGGATCTCAGGAATGTCGAACCATGAAGGCATCACAGCACCATCTGCAACAGTGATAAAGATATCATAATAGTATAAAAGGTCCAAAACAGTTAACATTAGCAAATAACTAGAAGAGTGAAAGACGGTAGACAGATAATCACACACATAATTATCCTGCAACAATAAACAATACTTTTGTATGCTTGTACCATACAACATCCCTGAATTTTTTTATTTTGTCGAATGCATATTAGTCAAAAGCGTGCTCGCCTAGGCGCAGCCATATAACCAAAATTACGCAAAAAAAAAAACGGTCTGAACAGGTCTGGACATCCAAACGAGGCCTGGAACAGGAACCATAGTTATCAAAAGCCGTCACCTAGGCGACGAATTTCCTAGAAGCCACCATATCCCGCTTTTCCCTCCTAGATTAAAAAAAAAAAAAAAAAAAAAAAAAGCCACAGTCTGATTTTTAAAACCTAATCCCCTGACTAATATAATCTACCAATACTTGCCAATTTATAGAGATATATCTAAATCTCAATCAAATCTTTTTTTTAAATATATTTGATTTTTAAAACACTTATAGATATTGAATTATTCTTCAATATATAAGCACCTCAACCCATTGATTTACCATCAACTGATGTTGTCTACTACGTAGTTATCAAATGCGTGTTAATCCTTTTAGCTGGTATGGCTAAATTCAGTCGGTTTATATTTATATTATTTTATAAGATTATTGTTATTTGTAATGATTTGGGGATTTTTTTTTATTTTTTTGATTTGCGCTTTTTTTTCTGCCCGTGCTTTTTTTGCGCTTCTCGCCTAGGCCACAGGCGGAACCTAAGCGCCTTGAGTGCGCCTCACGCCTTTGATAACTATGACTGGAACCAACCTAAACTAGCCTTAAATCCTAAAATTAGCCTAGAAATGACATGTTTATATTGTGAGCCTGGCTTTAAAACACCATCGCTTTTTACGCACATTCCGCCTAGACCCAAGTCTCAACCTTTGAGCGTTGAACTACTTAGAAGGAATGATAACATGCTAATTTCACAGCCCATCAGCAGTATCCCTTTAAAACTCAAACAAATTGCATGTCTAATTACTCTAAATATAAATCATAGCACTCTCCCTACATAAAAAAAAAAAAAAAAAAAAAAAAAAAAAAAAAAAAAAACATCTTCTAAATTAATTAGATTGATTGTAAATCATTAAAGTCAAATATGGAAATTACATCGAAACAAAAGGCAAATTGGCAACAAGTTACGCCCTAACACATTATGAATAGCAAAACTACCCATATCAACAATACAAAGAAATCAACAAAACCCTAAACCTTAAACCTGCAAATACACATATGATCCATAACCTAAAGCCACAAACCAAACATAAAAACACGAATAAATCGATAGGGACGTACGGTTACACGTAACAGGTTGAAATGGAGCAGAAGGGAAAGACCAACGAGCGTTGGCTAATTGGCGGGAACTGAAGACGGCTTTGATGGGTTCGTTGGCTGGACCGGAGTCACCTAGACCGTGTAGCCATAAGATGAAGGTTCGAGACGCCATTGATGTGGAACCAATAGTTGACTGTGAAGGAGATGATAATAATATTATTGTGGTAATGGTGATGAAGAGTGTCAGGGTAAGTAGGGCTAGTGGTTTTATAGCGAATAATAACATGGAAGATGGGTTCATTTTTTTGTCTTTGGTTGATGTTGATGTTGGTTGATGGGTTACATTACATGAAGGTATAAAACAACAAATGTAATGATTTTGTTTGTTTTTTTTTTTCTTTTTTAGTAATGTTTCTTTTGGAGTAAATCAAAAAAGTTTGTTGTATAAAAGTTGTGTTATTTTACTTAGGTTTATTAATTATCTTTACATCTTTCACACGTGTTCTCTACCGCTCTATCCTAATTTCATTATCATCTCGCTCCTTATCATGTAAAACCCATCCTCCCTTTTACTAATTATGCTTATACTTTGAGCGATTTAGAACCAAAACTATTAATGGTCCATGAGGTAGCCCTCTCCCAAGACTCCAGGGTATTCATATCCGGTATCAACTTTGCATCTTTTCAAGAGTTGATTCCGACATAAAACCAAATAAAACTCTTGACAACTGTCTATGATAATTCGAAACACCAGACTGCCTTCATATTGTAAAACAACGTGTCCAACATCACTAGTTTCAAAGGTGACGATGGAGATCAAGAACACGAAAAACAACTGGTTGTTGTTTACATGATGATTTTCGATGCAAGATTGATGTTTACACTGGCGTAATACGATGTTTCTGATTATTTTACAGTGTTGTAACACAAATTTTATAGATGTTGATGGGGGGTTTTACACTGGCGTAAACAATGTTGCTGATTTTTTTTTTACAATATTGTACATAAAAAATTCAATTATTATTTTTTCTACTATTTTATATATCAAATAAGTGGTATGTTTGTTGTAAATGAAATGAATTAAAATAAAATAAAAATAAAACAGGTCTTTATTTTTTGTTTAAAAAAATGAATAAAAAAATAAAATAAAGCTAAAAAACACATGGTGATGGTGAGAGAAACAATAAAATAAAATAAAACATAACTTGTTACTTTATCATATTGTCCTTTTCTTAATATTTTAATACTTTTTATTAAAAAATAAAATAAAGGGGGAAGAAAAAAACAAAAAACATATGTGGCAACATAAGAACCATTGGATGATTAATAATCAAAGGCTGTAATTAGTTCCAACATGAGAACCGTTGGATGATCAATGATCAAAGGCTGTAATTGGTTCCCTGTTCTTCCAACTCAACCATGTTCTCATTTTACCATTTCCCTTATTTACTATAGCATATATATAGGGTAGGGTTCCTGTAAGAAAATTGTTTTGTGTAGGAAGTGTTTTCAACCATTAGATTTAAAAATGGATGGTGGAGATTAAAAGATGGGATGTGTTTAAAATCTAATTAATATATTATAGGAATTAAGGGTAAGATCGTCAATATGTGTTTTAATTGAGGGTATCAAAGTGTTTTGGAAACTGTTTTAATGCTCCTATATTAATGACTCTCTCTCTCTCTCTCATCTAAATATTATTATAGATAATTAATATTCAATTCTCTCTCTCTCTTTCTCTCTCTCTCTCTCTCTCTCTCTCCTACATTCAAACTCAATTCATCTTCAAAAGAAAACGCAATAACACCCACAATATCTTACGCGCCGGTTCGTATTCATATTTTCTGGTCATCTTCAATCCAACTTATGCACGTGTTTTAAACCTCCAACTTGCAGTGTTATAAAACGCTACCAATTCGCATCTGTTTAAAAACACTATTGATTCGCATCTGTTTAAAAACACTACTGATTTGCGTCTGTTTAAAAGCGCTACTGTTTTGCACCGCGTTTAAAACACTATTGATTCGCATCTGTTTAAAAACATTACTGATTCACATCTGTTTAAAACACTACTGATTTGCGTCTGTTTAAAAACACTACGTTAAAACACTACTTATTACTACGCGTTAACAAAAACGCAGCATTTAGAAAATCTTGTTTTTGGTATGAATAATTCGATTATTATAAGAAGATGAAGATTAAATCTGATTATTATAAAAGATACTGAGATCATGTAGGAATTAAGAAAATGTTATGAATCAAGTTGAAAAGAAAGAATAATTAGTTATTTAAGGATAATAAATCTCCATAATCACTAGAGGAAGTTGCTAAAAAAGTGGGATTGATATAATTAATAAAATGGTTAAAAAGTCTAAAATGCCCATCATCTCAAGTTTTTATTAGATTTAATCCAAAGGTTGAAAACACTTCCTACACTTCCTACACAAAACAATTTTCCTACCGGATCCTCTACCTATATATATATATATATATATATATATATATAGGGAAAGGGTAAAACGAGAACCGTCCTTTCGTGCAAGAACACCGGAAACCATTTGTGGCCATTGATCTTTGATGATCTAAGGGTTAGGATTGAGCCACATACTTTTTTTGTCTTTATCCACCCACTTGCTATTTTTTATTATAAAAAGAGGTATTAAAATATTAATGAGGGTAGTATGGTCTTTTTCCACCACTCCCTCTCTTATCCTTTTTCCTTTCCCACATGGCCCACCTTGTGACATCCGGGAACCAAGCACACATTTTTATAGCTGGCTTTATTGTTTACTTGCTGAATTTCGGGACGAAATTCTTTTCAACTTGGGGATGATGTGACACCCCGCATTTTCAGGTTAAATACTCTTACTGAACTCTAGTTAACTTACATGTTCATACATGGCTAGATACTTAACTAGGGTTAGTTAAGTAGGTTTAACATATGTTAGATGATGTTAACATATGTTATAAGTAGGAAAATCCTTGTTAAACACACACATGAGCCCTGTATCCCAAACGTTGGTGAATTATGTGACATACATAGCAATAATATATACAATTGAATTATGGTGAACATGAAGTACGTGCTTATGTGAATTACATGTTTTTGTGAATGATCGCCTAACTGAAAGGTAATCGTAGATTATGCAAATTACGTGCACAACATGAGTAATATGCTATGTAATAATATAAACAATGGTTTTTATACAATTTAGAATGGTTAATAATATTGGGTCCGGTATTGGGCTAGAACATGGTTAACGGGTCAAGTTAATGGACTAGAAGGGCCCTAATACCAATTGCTTGGGGAACAAGCAAAGCCCCCTTATAATTAGGAGGCAAGGAAAAGATAAAACCCTACCTCCTTGTCCCTTCTTTGCGCCGTGCGAACCCCCACCCCCATCCCCTCTTGGTTTTTCAAGCAATCAAGTAATCCTTCACCTAATCAAGCTAGTTCGGGTTTGATTTCAAGGCCCTAGGGAGTTTAATCCTTCGCAAGGTATACATTCTTATGATTTTTGATGAATTATAATGATTGAAAAACTTTAAAAACCCTAAAAATAATGGATATAGAATCGCATGCATGTATGTATAGGGATTCTTGAACGTTCTTGATGATTTGATGATGATTGTTATTAGTAACCATGCTTAGGGTTTTCACATGATAACATATGTGTTTTGCTATGATTAATATGGTGTTTAATCAGTACTATAGGTGTTATACATGTATTAGGGATGTTCATGAAAAATTAGGGTTTGTAGATTACTTGGGATGCAAGTTTAAGATTCTGGCAGATTTGTTTGAACGTGTTGTAGGGGCTGTAACGGGTTGGTAAATCGATTGTTTTGATGATTTCTTTGCATGATTGTAATGTACAAGGTCTTAGCTTTTCATAATGGGCAAAACCATCGAATTTGGACATCGTTTGAGTCGTTTTTGAAATTTTAATTGATTAGGGGTCATATCAGATTTTCGGATTTGTAAATTGGGCTAACTTTAAATGGTCATAACTTGAGATTTACAATGAGTTAGGTTATGAAATTTTTACAGTAGGTCAATACTGGAAAAATAGAGCTTTTCCAAGTGGATTCATCTCGTTTGGATGAATACACAATTTTTGAGAATTTTTCTACTAAACTGACCTGTTGAGGAAATTTTCTGTTGTACGAATTTTCATAATTTTTGTGTTTGGAATTAAGACAAAACAAAAATAGGTATTGTCAAGTGAATCCCAAATAAAATTTAATAAAAATTTGGGACTCTAATTCATTCGTTAAGTATTTTAAATAAATTGTTTTTCACAGCGCACAATCTGTCCTAAAAACGCAGATTGTGTACGGGGTCTTTAGGTGACTATTTAGAGTTCTATGTGGTATGTAATTGACATGTACTTGTGTGAAAACTTGTATGAGATGTATTTGATGTATTAAACTGATAATAATCACTATAATCACCAACGGGATACGTAGGACATACTTGAGCATGTAGAGTCATTAGGTGTCACTACACGGTTTTGAACTTTTAAAAGTCTTGGATAAACGAGTTACATGGTGTGTTGGTTACGCACGTATACTCACCTAGTGACATTTGTAATAGGGAGTCGGTAGCACGTTACTATTCGTGGAATTTGGATTTTCACTTGCGACCTAAGGTGAGTTTCACTACTCTTTTTCTCAAAAGCATGCGTCTCAGGTATGAGACACTTTACTTAACATTTTCTAGTACGGTTTGGGACTACTTACACATCCCGGGTTGGGATGCCATGGATCCTTATGAGGGTCGGTTACTTTGCTAGTTCGCAATTGTGTCCTTGATAAACTAAACCATTTCTATCATCTGTAAGTCCTCACGTACCGAATGAGTTGCCAGGGTTGGCAAGCGGGTTATTAGTTGATAGCGCTATTAGGTCTTACAAACCTCACACCGGCTCGGGGAGCGCGGGCGTGAACTATAACTTAACGAAACTTTATCATTGTGGATAGACAATGATGTCAGGCATGCGGCACACTTATGTGGCTACACGTACATAGCAGTTCGGTATATTCGGTTAGTTATCATGAATGGGTTAGCTACCCTTGACATGCGATGAACTAGTGGTTACACGGTGCGGGGCACCAACACAACTTACTTACTTACGTGGTTTTGGAAACCAGCGCATTTGCATACTAAATTACTTTACTTTGTGAACTCACCAGCTTTATGTTGACACACGATTTACATGCTTTTGCAGGTAGTTAGCTTCCGGTGCCAGGATTAGAAAGCACTGTACACTTCACTGCATTTGGGCTCTCGGACATACACATAAATTATATATTATGCTTTCGTATGGTTTTAATTTGGGCGCATTGTTTTGCGCATAGTTTTTAAAAAGGTTTAAATTTGGTTTACGCTTCCGCAGCTTAACTAAACTTGGTTTTCGAAAACGAACTAAATGGTTTGGGCATTTAGAGTTCGTTCCTGTGACTTATGGCTATGGGATCCTGGTTTGTCATGCGCCTCGCGGTATAAACCCCGCAGTGGAAATTTGAGGGTGTGACACACCTGACACATCACTCTCAAAGTCAAAATCAACTTTCTCTCTCTTCCATTCCTTCTCTCCTCCTTTTACAGCAGATCATCAAAAATATATTTCATTTTTAAAACATCCAAATATATTTCATAAATTCATTTTACATCTGTGTATAAAATTACAATTACAAACATATCAAACACATTTACATCAATGTAAAAAGACAAAAAGATGATCAAATTTGGACCGAAATCATCATGTAAAACGACAACCACTCGTTCTTCGTTTTCTTGATCTCCATCATCAGCTTTGAACACATAGCCAAACTATCAAAAAAAAAGCACAACTTTTACATCTTATTCAAAAAAAAAATATATTTATTTTTAACAGGAATCTAGTTTACCCCTATGAAAAATTTTTGTAAAAATTACAAAATATCTAAAAATTACAATAAACCTGTGTAAAAACAAACACAGGTTACTAATATTAAACAAGGATGCAAATATATGGGAGGTTACACCAGACTAAGCCCCCTAAAACAACACAAACATTAATGTAAAGAACATAAAAAAACACCAGCGTAAAAATTTAACATTAAACATGGGGGGCTTTTTTCTACATGACCTTGTAAAAATACAACAGTGTTTTAAAGTTTTTTGTAAAAAGTGTAGGATAGTAATGTTAAAACATGGGGGGCTTTTTTCTTTACAGTAGTGTAAGAAGGTTTTATGTAGGTTGTATGTTGTATTAAAAAATAATTCAGGATAGTAATGTTAAAAAAGGGGGTCTTACACCAATGTAAAAAGCACAATTATGTGACTAACTTTAACCAAGGATACCATAAAATTGTGTAAAAATAAACATAGGTTACTAATATTAAACAAGGATACAAAAATAACATGCAACATAACAATGTCAAACATACCCCCACCAACGACCATCTATAAATGTAAAAACCCTATTATTTTACAACAAAAACAAACCAATTTGTTTTACAAAATTTACATTGGTGTAAACACCCCCATAACACATACAAAATAACCTAATCCTATATAGAGGGTTGTTCACACTGATGTAAATTCACACACTCAATTTGTTTTATAAAAGTTTGTATTGAAAAACACGGGGGGCTTTTTTCTACATGACCTTGTAAAATACAGCAGTGTTTTAAAGTTTTTTTGTAAAAAGTGCAGGATAGTAATGTTAAACATGGGGGGCTTTTCTCTTTACAGCAGTGTAAGAAGGTTTTTATGTAGGTTGTATGTTGTATTAAAAAATAATTCAGGATAGTAATGTTAAAAAACAGGGGGTCTTACACCAATGTAAAAAGCACACTTAGGTGACTAATTTTAAACAAGGATACCATAAAACTCTATAAAAATAAACACAGGTTACAACAAAAACAAACCAATTATTTTACACCAGTGTAAAACCCCCATTAGCAACATCGTTTGCTATTAATCAAGAATAAAAAACTAACATACAATTGTCTTTTTTAGTCTTATATGAAAAAAAAAACCCTATTATTTTACAACAAAAACAAACCATTTCTTTTACACCAGTGTAAAACCCCCATTAGCAACATCGTTTGCTATTAATCAAGAATCATAAACTAACATACAATTGTCTTTTTTAGTCTGTTAAGTAACACCATATTTATATTTTAACTAGGATGTTGCCGTTGGCCGCGCGTTGCGGCGGCGAAATTCTGATGTCAGCGTTATGGTTATGGACGTATGTCGCCTTAATATATGCACATATTAGTAGCATTTAGTGGGCGTTTGAAGCCTTAATATATACATTACATATGTTAATAGCGTCTTGAGTTGCATTCATGTTTTATGCCTACAACACTGATGTATTGTACAAAATTTGATGTTTTGGTCCTGTCTTCTAGTATCTCGAGAGTTAGCATCTGTGGTTTATCAAAAGTCATGTTTTGTGATCACTTTTTTCGGTTCATTAACATGATGGAGAGCACTAAGACACCTGATAAACAAAGCAAAGCTTTTAGACTACCGCAATAGTTAGCAAAAAAGCCAAAATCAATAACAATACAACCACCACAGATTCTAAAAGACTAAATTAAAAAATAAATATGGAAACGTTAAGTTGAGGGGTTAGATGGGCAAAATATAAGAGGTGTTAGGGTGCTTGATCAACAACTCTGACATAATTCAACTCATATATATAAATAAAGAGGAAAAAAAAAGAATTATAATTAACCAAGTTATATGTCAATTTTTAATAAAAAATGTTGATACGTCTTAGAACTAAAAAAAAGTTAATACTACTTAGTGAAGTCAAACCAACGATCCATTTCTTTTATAAAATAGCTTTTAAGTTTTAAGTAAATCACTTGTTTTGTTTTGTTCATGCGTCTAACATTTACTGATATACCATAAAGCATTTTTAATGAGTGATTCATGACTAAGTTTTCTCCGGATATGACTGCACAATTTAATTCAATATATAGTTTACTCTTTGAACCCCAACCTACATTTCAATAGATGCATCGGGTTGCATTGATATGGAAAGTCAACATACTTAAAAGAACCAACAAACTTTCTCTGTCTCTCATGCCACCACTGAACCGTCATCTTCACACCACACAACCATGACCACCCGATTACCGCCACTACCACAGCACCACCACCCAACCGTCCCCGTTTGTCTGTGTTTTCTCCTCAACAAAAACCGCATGACGTTCAGATCTGTGTGTCTAAAGTCTCTCATTCCCTCATGTTGTCGGAGAACCATCTTCTACCAACCACCCCAAATCTGGGTCTCGGAGAACGAAGATAAAAGCTAAAGACCTACAAATTGTAGTTGCCGATGGGATCTTCACCGGACCCAAACCAACTTCCTTGCATGCCACTGATGTAGACTTAATTAAGTAACCTTAGATCATGGTTGCAAGCCACCAAGACGTCGATCCCCTCAGTGGTTCATCGCCACGGTAGACGACGACACTTACTATTTCTGTTCAAGCCTACAATCCCGTCGCCAAATCTGAGCACGACACCAACCTACGTCGTCGGTTCGGCTTCATTCCATATGAGCGATGATGTGAGAGGTTTTTTTTCATCACAGCTGACGAAGACATGACGTTGATGGTTATGGTGGTGGTCATGGCGGTGGGTTATTGGGAGCAGGTTGCAGAAAGAAAAAAAAAGACAAAAACATGGGAGAGAATGATAGGTTGATTACAATGGAGGCTGGCTTTTATAAAAAAAAAAATAAACCTGAGGGGTAGATAGTGTCACCTTAAGAAAGTTGAGGGTCAATAATTAAAAATGCATGGTCACCACCGACCATGCTTTTTAATATATACTAGATTGTTGCCGTATGACGCGCGTTGCGGCGGCGTCAATTTTGTTGTCTATAGTTGACGATACATTATGTGATACGTTAATCATGTGAAAACACGTGTTTTACGTATCCATTATAAAACGTTGCAGTTAAAAAAGAAACGGAATCGAACCAAGGTTGGTATTTTAGTTTGGGGAGGGAGGGGGGTCCAACTAACACTACCCCATCTTTACCTTTGAATCAAAACTCAACAGCATCAAAACGTACGATAACTTGAATTTATACCATCGAATGAAAAAGTATTATATTTGGCCTGACTCGTTTCCTAACATAGTTTACATCAAAACATAGACCAACACCAAAAACGTATTATACCAGACCAGACCCGTTTTCGAAAAAAATATGTCGAAACATGAATATATCCCACTTGTGTCACATGATTTTATAATATAAAATGTATTGCAATTAACTAATTAAGTTATCAGTCAATCGTTTATACCTCTCCCAACCCTCCGTTGTTGTGATTGGTGGTATCTGACCAATTTCCTCTTTGTTGACTTCGCCGACGATTCGGGTAGGATAGTCGGGTGGTGTTTACAGATGAAATATAGATTAACGGAAAACGTACATTAAAATAAGCATGAAAACTATATTTAGCTTGACTCATTACCAACAAAAATTTAGGTTGAAATGTAAACCAACTTAGATTTGTGTTGAAGCGTATTTAGAAATTAGCACGTAAACTAATAGCGTTTTTTATCGTTTTCATCAAAATCTAGTAATGGTCTTTGACCATGGGCCATAAAAGTTAAAAAAAAAAAAAAAAAAAAAACTCATATTCAAACCAATAAACAATGTATCTATCTACATATCAAATTAAATTATATATAAATTTTCTAATCCTAGCTATACATGAAAACAACAAATAAATAAATAATAATGCTTTATAATAAATCAATCCACCTAACTTACTACACAATGACCAAGACCATCACGGCCAGTTATCCACCCTTCAAAACATCTTTTACTTTAACCACACACATGTTAACCCATCAACCATTTGATGGTTTTTTAAAACCCACCCATGTAAAAAGCAAATACTAGACATCCATTGTTTCATATATTAACAACACACATTCTACATGTATGTATATATATATATATATATATATATATATATAGAGAGAGAGAGAGAGAGAGTTGCAGAGAGAGCCGTAAATACCGTCGTAGCCACCTCAACCATTATCACCACCGCCTCGCCTCAACCATCTTTGTCGCCATTTCCACCGGAGCTGTGGTGACGGGGAGACTGAGAAACACTCGCTAATCCGGCGAAATCAAGCAGTGTCGAAGGTTCTAAGGTTAGATTGTCTCATCTAGTGTCAGCTACGGGCTAAATCCGAGAGCACTTTGGTGCAACGACGATTGTTGGCTTCAGCGACGTTGGGTTCCGAGATGCCATAACCGACAGTTAAAAGCCCTGGATTTTTGTACCAACGAATGGTAAAGTTTTTTTTTTAACAGTTGTAAATGCGAGACATATCATATTCTAGCTAATATACTATAGGTTGGTTCATTATATGGATTTGGCGAGTTGGTCATAATTGTAATTTTACAAAACATTTGGACGAAGGGTAGTACTGTAATTTCAGTAGGAAGGGTGTTTTTGTAATTTCAGTCGGTTCCACCGACCATGGTTTTTAATGTTATATACAATTCTAGAGTCTTTTTTAAAAGGGTACATAAGAACAGTACAAATTTTTTGAACTGTAAGCATTTAAAATAGTTTGAAGTTGTAGTTTAACAAAACCAGACTTGGATTTACCTCTAAATTCATTGATTTTCAAAACCCAGCATCATCATCATCGGACCACCATCGAACAGATCTGTAACACTAGTGTCTCCTTCAAAAACGAAATAATAATAATAATAATAATAATAATAATAATAGGTATCTCGCCATTCTTGATGAATCAATTCTCTTTAAATTAGTTAAATCCGTTTTTTTATATTATGGACCACAAGCATGTTAAAAAAATAGAAAAATGAGGACTGACCATTATCATAACCAAGTGTGTGTGAACCTTCTATGCTTTATATAAGAAATCAAAGTTCAACACCATTGAATAAAACCACTGAAATAATCACCCTACTCAAAACAGAGCAATAATAATAATAATAATAATAATAATAATAATAATAATAATAATAATAATAATACCTGATCTGGATGTGGATCCACACCCACCACCATCCCCATCTTCATCACCTACCACCATCCCCATCTTCGTCACCCACCACCATCCCCATCTTCGTCACCTACCACCACCACCATCCCCACCTTCGACCTACCATCGAACCACCATCATCGACCCGACCACCATCCCTGTTCCTTCTTCCTTCTTAGGGTTCACCACCACCACCATCACAAAGGGTTTAAACAAAAAACGAATCTGGCTCTCGGAACAGATCTTGTTTTCGAACAGATCTTGGCTCTTTATTATTATTATTATTATTATTATTATTATTATTCATGTTCATCAACATCTCATCTGGAAGATCGAATGATCTATTTCCTCATCTTCGTTGTTATTATTATTATTATTATTATTATTATTATTATTATTATTATTATTATTCACAGCATCATGTGAGAAGGATCTAGAATTCAGGATACATAAACGAGAGTGAGAGAGAGAACAAGAGGGAGAGAGAGAGAGAGAGAGAGAGAGAGGGTGCGGGGTGGAATGGGGTGGGGGTGGGGTGTGTTATTAATAATATCTAGATGTTTAGTTACGATTATACCCTCTCCTAATAACAACAAAAACAAGACATATGGCATGGTATTATTGGCTAGATGAAGTTCTTTAGTTCTTGCACGAAAGGGTGGTTTCTTATGGAACCTAATCCTATATATATATATATATATATATAATATATATATATATATATAGGGTAGGGCTGGCAATGGGTAACCTGTTAAGACACGATAAGACCTGTTTGACTGAAAAGTACACTATTTGATTTTTTGACTTTGTACATAAAACATAAAACTGTGTTATAAACATGAGATATAAATGAGTTAAACGAGTCGTGTTCATGTTTAGAACTTGATTTGTTCGCGCGCGCATCAGAGACCTGTTAACCTGTTAGGGACACGATTTGCCAGCCCTAATATAGGGTCAAGATCGTGTACAAAGCGGTTTTTTTGTGAGAAGTGTGAGAAGTATTAAAAATTGATACTTAGGCATCATTTTTTGAACTTAGTCATGATGTTATGGATTGTTTTGCCTATAAAAACACCAAACATAACAATTAAAAACCGAAAACAATGTATTTTAGTCTTAAAACTTAAAACACCATGCTAAGAACATTAGCAGTGTGTTTTAAGCGTTAAGTAGTGTGTTTTAGCTGTTTTTTAAATTTAATGACTATAATACATTGTATTGTGTTTTAGATTGTTGTGTTTGGTATTTTTCAAGTTAAAACAACCTAAAACATCATTTCTAAATCCAAAACATGATGTCTACATGTCAATTCTTAGTCCTTCTCACACTTCTCACGAAAAATGTACTTTGTACAGGATCCTAAACATATATATATTTTAATCCACCTTGAGGCTTACGCCTCATGGAGGCGAAGGAAAAACACCTCGAAGCTCGTTCCATACATTTAAACCTTGACTACAAGGTAATGTTGGGGGTGATGGTGGTGGAGATAGAGGCGGTGGTGGTCGCGTTGATGGAGTGGTAATGGTTGAGTGGTGGTGTTGAAGACAAACAATGATCATAGGTGGTGCTATGACCACTTTTAAGTTAATAAGATTTTCTTTTTATGATTTTTTTTTCTTGGCTAATATGAATATATCTAAATTGACCAGTTGACTAATTTGAGATGGCACAATGAAAGCACATACAATACATTTTCCCAAGTTAATTATGCAAAAGTGAAATTAGTCCAAGTAGAATATAATACACAAATTATAGTCTTCATCAATCTTTTTTCGGATCTCATTGTTTACCATCTTCATTTCATCCTCATCATCCCCCTCTTCCTCCTTTAATCGATTGTTTTGAGTACTCATTCATTGTAAAGGCGACCATGAAGGAAGGGGTCACCCTAATTTCTAAACCTTAATCATAATATGGATCAATAACCTCCGCTAACTACTTCTTTGGAGTGTTTAGAAGTATGGTATGGGATATGATGGTATTATCCGCACTTAGATGTTTCTAGTTGTCAGATGTTTCGAACAACAATGATGTTGGTATTTGAGTGACACACAAACATTGTTTGTGCCTGTCAAGTAGCTCAACATCACATGAGCCTTGTTCTCGAGTGAAAACTTTATTGAGACTAAAACTCGAAACAAGGTTTTCTTCTTTTTAAATTGAGTGTGTTTTCAGTTAATCACGTTGGTTGTTAAGCCAATGTGACCTTCAACGTTCCAGTTTCCATTATTTATAATAACTTATTATTTACTTTAACCAAATCCATATGTACATCTAGTAAAGCTTTCCGGTAAGGATGTGGAAAAGACCATTCACAGCGTTTAAATCAATGTACTGAAACCACATGGCCATCAAGCAATGAAGTTTAACGGACCAATAGATGTGGTTTTAAGTAGCACAAAACGTGGCGAGACAATAGGGTCCACGAAGGCAAGGGGCAAAGTCAAAGACACACACAGCCACACCCACACATCAATTGCATGAGGCATAAGTATTTATTTAATATTTTATTTATATTTCCGATAGGATACTATCATCGTGTCCCCAAATATTTCATATGAATTATGAATAACCTCTATATACATCCTACAAGACTACATGTACAACCTTCCTATGTACATACCCCACGAGGCACTCCTGATGCGCACCTCATGTAAGCTTGTCAAGCCAAAGTGCTCCACCCTTTTGAGGCGCTTTTCAAAACCATGTCAAAAGAGTAACAATGTCTGAGTTAGTGAGTTTGGGACCAAAACCATAAGGAAGTAGTAAACGTGCGAACAATGTGCACTATTATATTATCTCATGTTACATACACTTCCATAATTTCAACATACCACGAGAACAAAAGGTGTAATTTAATCTAAACCTAATATAATACACTCAAAATGCGGCGATGTCATAGCCATGGGAAAATATAGCAGTAATTTAACAAAAGAAGTTTATCTCTCTGTCTCTTACGCACAAGGGTAGTAAAGGAAATGCTTGAGGTTTTAAAACAAACACTTCGTTATAAAAATATAAAAAACCATGTTTTTCCTTTAGTTGAACAAAGTACACTCACTTTTTAAATAAATCACAAGTTTAGTGTCTAGTGTGGCTATCATATTATTGCATCTACATACATATCTTTCAATAGTCAAAGAACTCATGCCCGAAGCAAACTTACTGACCTCATAAATCAAAGTCTGCCAACGAGAAACCAAGTTCATTATTCCGGGCATACGAGTAAAAGGTCAACTATAGTCAAACCTTCATGATGAACTTTGTAAGCGTGAGTTGATCCATGATTCGACGTGTTTGAGCTCCCGATTGCTTATCGAATGGCCAAGACCTGGATACGCCTGTCATTTGGAGACAGTTATAAAAACCAAATGTAAATTACCTAAAGTGCCCTTCAACATGGTAAAAAGAGAAGTTGAAACCCTATCACATTGCAAATGGGACAGGGTGAGTGGTACCTTAAATTCACAGTTTATGCCTAACCCTTGAAGGAATGGTGGGCCCGCTTGTCCAGCTTCAAATAACACTGTTCCGTCAGCTGTACCATGTGACCACAATATCGGCGTCTGTGAATACAACCAATGCTCATTAGAAGCACAAAAGTGCAATTAACTTTGATCAAAAAGGCAGCTAGCATGTCAAAAAGATTCCATGGCAACTAACATGTGATGGTGTGGAAGATGGAAACCGGTTAAATCGGAAGGAAACCCAATAATATTGATTAAAGTCCACGATACCCTTGTTTTGTTTACCAAAGTATACATTGAAATTAAAAAATGATTAAATTATTATTATCTTAGTGCGTATCAATACAATTGTGCAACTTTAGTAGGATAAAAAGAGTGTGTGTTTACGTAAGTGTGTGTGTAATAGCTGATATATGCAATATTACATGTCTAGATCACTAGTTTTTGTTTTGTTCAAACGTACCTGTTTCGCTTCTGCAGTGATCTGTTCTAATATAGAACTAGTCGAGTTAAAAGGTACCCATCCACTAAAGATTGCACCCCCACCAAGAGTTTTTGGATATAACAGAGTACTAGCCAAGGTCAATGCACCTGCCATATTCATAATGATGATATGTTAGTGCTGTTTAGTTTACAAACTCCAGATGTATACACACCATTTGTGTGTGTATGTGTGTGTGTGTGTGTGTGAGAGAGAGTGAGAGAGAGAGACCTCCTTGACTAAGTCCACAAAGAAACACATTTTTAGGGTCAGTTCCAGCAGCCAACTCCTTGTCAATCATTGAGTGCACCTTTTGAACTGCTTTAAGCAACGAACTTTCATCCACAGGAGAACTCTATACAGATCAACAATTGTACGGCTTTTACTCTTTCCGTCCCACAAAAATAGCAACATATCCACTTGGGTTTAAACTATGTGCCCTTCATTATCCTTACAAGTACAGGGATGAGATTGCTTTGCACATTATTCAACGGTATTTTGGGTATTAGATAATAGTCAAACAATTCCTATGTCTATGTACCATGTAACAAAATTGCGCTTCTAAGGAGACACTACTATTGTTTAAGCATTTTTGTTTCTACTTTACTAATCATATATATTCCATCATGTCAAAATATGAAAATATTATTGAAAAAGCATAATACATATCAATACCTTGGTTTAAAAAAGCGCGTCTTAGGCGTGCCTAGGCTCAAAGCTCAACAAGGCTCAAGCCCTTGCGCTTTTGGTCGCTTAAGGTGCGCTTTTTTAAAAAAAAGCCCACGGGTAACGCGATTTCTTGGCAAAATATTGACTATTGTGCATTAGCTTGTCGTACAACATGATTTTCATGTTGTACATGTATGCAATTCCAAACTAAAACATATATAAAGCTTACTTGTCCTAAAATACTAGGTAAATGATGCTAGAAACCTACAGGAAATATATAAAAAGTTATATAATTAGTTGCACATTGAGTACGAAAAGCGGTGCGCTTTTGCGCTTGGCGCTTCACGCCTCAATTTTAGACATTGTCGCTTTTGTGCGCTTTTCGCTTTTTAAAACCAAGATCGATACTAGTCACGAAACAAACCACTTTAAATTATTATTGTTTTTGAAATGGCCATAGGCATCAGGAAGGATAAATTATTGTGGCTACTGACTACACACATAACTGCTAACAGAAGAAGTTATTAACCATGCCCATGCTTGGTTTTAAAAAGCACGAAGCGCACAAAAGCGACGAGGTCTAAAACCGAGGCACAAAGCGCAAGAGCGGTGGGCTTTTCGTACGCGAGGCGCAAGACAATTATATAATTTTTTTTTATATATGCTATAGGTTTTTAGCATTATTTACTCAAAATATAGATACAAATAAGGTATATATATGATTTAACTAAAATGTACAACCTTTTTAGCTACATGTATAACAATTTTAAGCACAAAAACATCATTTGTACAAAAAGGGCGCTTTTCTCGCTTTTTTTTCTTACGCTTTTCGTACACTGCTCGCCTAGGGTTACATAAGGCGCACAGATTTGCGCCTAGGTGCGCTTTGCGCTTAAGCGCGCTTTTTAAAACATAATGCCCATGACCTTCAAGATCTATTAAATTTTACATCCCTAATATTTACCAAATAAAATATAGAGAAAGCTTAAAGACGACTTTTTGGGTGGAAATTTAGAAACATGAATAGATGCACATAAACAAAATGGTGATATATCATGTGACCCGTCTTAAAGAATGAGGACAACTAGCGAACATCGTATGTATCTTAAATCTTAATCCTTATTAAACTTTTTCTTTAAGCCAGAGGGAGAATACATCTTTGACAGCTTTCTGATGTTTAGACGTCACAAGGATTCCGTTAAACTAGGAGACCAAGATCAATGCAGAAGGAAAATAACTTACAGCTGTTAAAGGGATCTCAGGAATGTCGAACCATGAAGGCATCACAGCACCATCTGCAACAGCGATAAAGATATCATAATAGTATAAAAGGTCCAAAGCAGTTAACATTAGCAAATAACTAGAACAGTGAAAGTAGGTAGACCGATAATCACACCATGCAACATAATTATTCTTCAACAATAAACAATACTTTTGTATGCTTGTACCATACAACGTCCCTGAATTTTTTTATCTTGTCGAATGCATATTAGTCAAACGCGTGCTCGCCTAGGCGCAGCCATACTGCTTTGCGTCCATCAAGGCGTTCAGGTGCAAATTTAACCAAAATTACGCAAAAAAACGGTCTGAGACATCCAAAAGGGCCTGGAACTGGAACCAACCTAAACTAGCCTTCAATCCTTAAATCAGCCTAAAAATGACATGTTTATATTGTGAGCCTGGCTTTAAAACACCATCGCTTTTTACGCACATTCCGCCTAGACCCAAGTCTCAACCTTTGAGCGTTGAACTACTTAGAAGGAATGATAACATGCTAATTTCACAGCCCATCAGCAGTATCCCTTTAAAACTCAAACAAATTGCATGTCTAATTACTCTAAATATAAATCATAGCACTCTCCCTACATAAAAAAAAAAAAAAAAAAAAAAAAAAAAAAAAAAAAAAAAAACATCTTCTAAATTAATTAGATTGATTGTAAATCATTAAAGTCAAATATGGAAATTACATCGAAACAAAAGGCAAATTGGCAACAAGTTACGCCCTAACACATTATGAATAGCAAAACTACCCATATCAACAATACAAAGAAATCAACAAAACCCTAAACCTTAAACCTGCAAATACACATATGATCCATAACCTAAAACCACAAACCAAACATAAAAAACACGAATAAATCGATAGGGACGTACGGTTACACGTAACAGGTTGAAATGGAGCAGAAGGGAATGACCAACGAGCGTTGGCTAATTGGCGGGAATTGAAGGCGGCTTTGATGGGTTCGTTGGCTGGACCGGAGTCACCTAGACCGTGTAGCCATAAGATGAAGGTTTGAGACGCCATTGATGTGGAACCAATAGTTGACTGTGAAGGAGGTGAGGATGGTGATGGCTTCATTTTCTTTTTTAGTTAATGTTGGGCTAGTGGTTAATAATATGGAAGATGGCTTCATCTATTAAATATTTTAGACCAATTAAAAAAAATGAATAAATATGGTTTAAATATGATTTGACATAATCTATTAAATATTTTTTTTTTGAACGGCAAATTTCACTCATTGTGGGACTTGAACCCATGACCTCCCCCTTAGGTGTTCCTAGAATCTTTGCTTCTACCATTGGGCCACCACCCCAATAGCATTAAATACCTAATCTACTAAATGTAAATATTAAAACTTTATTATTTTCTCTCTCATGTTTCCTCTCATAACTTTTAAATGTTAATATCTTTTATATACGAGATTTTTTAAAGAAAAAAATTACACCAAATTAACGAGCGTTTTATTATCTTTCCAACGAGTAACATAATGCTATATAAAAAACGGAGAAAAAAACGACTATTTTTTGTAACCTGACATGTATTGTGTCATGTTTGAAATTAGTTTAGAAAAAAATGTGGGTTTGGGTCGGGCCTGGGATTAGGTGATACCCGACCCAATTACTCTTTTTTTATATTAGAATATGATAACTTATGGCAGAGATTTGTTTAAAATAATAATAATAATAATAATAATAATAATTAATCATATATTGGCAGATGCCATTTTTATAGTTTAGATACTTCTAATTTTATTCACCTTAGTTAGATTTCTCAACCCGGGACGCTCCCGGGTATAAACTAGTGTTACATAATTAATTATCTTTGCATCTTTTTACATGTGTTCTCTTTCGCTCTAACCTAATTTTACTATCACCTCTCGCTCCTTATCATGTAAAACTCATCCTTTTTTTTTCTTTTTAATTATGCTTATACATTGAGCGATTTAGAACCAAAACTATTAATGGTCCATGAGGTAACCCTCTCCCAAGACTCTACGGTATTCCTATCCGATATCAACTTTGCATCTTTTAAAGAATTGATTCCGACATGAAACCAACTAAAACTCTTGATAACTGTCTATGATAATTCGAAACACCATACTGCCTTCATATTGTAGAACAACGTGTCCAACATCACTAATTTTATGGTATTCATGGAATGTCAGTTGGATCAAGGCATTCTCGAGCCTTAAACGCTTTGACCATGTCGTACAACAAAGATATGGTAAACGTATAAAAAATGTTAAGTTAGGACCACCCTAAGTAGTCTGGATCACAACAGCGCCGAACCTTCAAAACTAAAAAAGGTTCAATTGTAACATGTGAACCATTTAATATCATGACAACTTTAAGGATTTCAATCCAAGAACGGAACAACGCAATTTTCTCTTCTTTGGTCTACGGAGTTGTTGATTGTTTCAGCCCGGACGGTTTGGCCGCCTTTCTTGAAGTTCCACATCTTCTGACGTTCTTGGAAACTTTATGTGATGTTTTATTTTTTTACCCCAAAATCAGGAGACGGGGTGGCATTTGGCTCATGTTGTGCTCAATCTCCGTGTTAAAGTCGTCGTCGTCAACAAAAGTCATATCCGGTTAGTAACAACCCGCTAGCCAATCACGATTCATTTCGAGTTGAGAATAAAGATTGAAAAGATGATAATTATTTAGAAGGAAGAAGTGGGTTGGTTTGAATAAAGAAGTGGTATGGTTTGAATTTGAAAATGCAGTAAAAGACGTGAAATGGTTTGAATTTAAATAACGATTTTTTTTTTAAATTGTCCCAATGTTCGAAAAATAACCGTATCCCACCGTGACCATAGTCACATGGGCTCACTTGCCCCTGATGAAGCTAACTGGTTTGCGTCGCGAGTCAAGTGACAAGGGATTTGGGTCGTGCCTCCTGATAACGATGCTAAAACGACCTAACGTATAATCTACGGGGACACGATACCCTGGATCAACATGATCAAATCGTACATCAACAACTCAAACTATATTGTTTACAAAAAAACATAAGGCGTCACAGTCATCATCTTCCGCAGGATAACTGTTACCTTATATTCTTTAAGACTAGTGGGAGTGGGGGCGGGAGAGGGGCGGGAAGGGGGGGTAACACCGCCGCCATAGGGGCGGGATTGTTGGCGTGGGGCTGGGGGCGGGGAGGGGATCACCGGCGTGGGGGAAAAGTAGGGGGACACGTGGCATTGTGTGGTTGGATGACAATTATTATTTAATATTAATTATGATGAAGACATTTAATTAAAAAAAAAAAACTACAATCTGGTATTTAAAAAAAAAAAGAAATTAAATAAAAAAAATAAATAACAATAACATAATTAAATAACTTAATAACCATTACATAAATAACCATTACATAATCCTAATAATTCCTAAATTACTTATTTAAACATTAATAAATCCTAAATTACTTATTTAAACATAAATAAATCCTAAATTAATTATTAATCCTAATTTTCTCCACTATGGAGAGTAGTTGTCCCAGGGGAAGTAGTACTCGGGTGAGACGGAACGTGAGCTGTCCCGTCCATCAGATCTCGCATCTGAGGGGAAGTAGTAGTACTCACTACGAGGGGTAGGTTGGTTATAGTAGTACTCCTCCTCCTCAATCTCCCTCAGGGCTTCCAAGTCCCCCTCAGTTGGGGAAGTCCCATGGTCTTGGGGGATGGGGATGGGGTAGTTTGCTGTTGGGGGATGGGGATGGGGGTAGTTTGCTGTTGGGGGATGGGGGTGGGGTGGGAGTAGTCTGGTGTTGGGGGAGTGAAGCAGCCCAGGGGGTAGGGGGCGACAACGTTAGTCCCTCCATTTGTTGCTGGGCCATGACATAATCCATAGCCCAGACCAATTCCTCATCCGTCCAGTCATCATCGGCAGGAGGATGAGGAGGAATGGTTGGTTGTGCAGCAGCAGCAACAGGAGGGGGAGGTAACCAATGTTGTGGAGGAGGAGGAGGAGGATAAATAGGAGGTTGTGGAGCAGTAGGAGGAGGAGATGAGGAGAATGGTAGTCTCCGGGGGCGGCCCCGTCCCCTGGGATACCGGCGAGAATACTGCCGGATATTAGACGGGCCAGCAGCTCCTGCTTGAAAACCGTCACCCATGTTATTCATTGCTTTAGGGAAGAGGAATAGGTGTGACTGAGAATTTGGTAAGGTGTTGTATTTATAGGGTTAGAAGGATGAAGCAGTGGGGGGGAAACTTTGAAATTCAGAGTTTCAAATTCAAAATTTCAAATTCAAACTTCTGGGTGGGAAAAATTAATGTTTGTACTGTGTGGAGCAGTGGTGGGAAAATTTGAAATTCAAAGTGTAAAATTAAATACTAATTAAAATTTTATTACTTTAATATTAATTATTTTTTTATTAACTTAATATTAATTATTTTTTTATTAATTTATTATATTTTCCGGTTTATATTATTATTATTATTATTATTGTTATTGTTATTATTATTATTTAATTTATAAAAAAAAGAAAAAAAAAAGAAAAAAGAAATGCCAAGTGTCACTTCCCCCCACCTCTTCCCCCCCCTTCCACTCCCCACAATTATTTTCCCCCCCAAAAGGGACCCACAAGTGCCACATGGCGCTTCCCCCCACCTCTTCCCCCCCCCACCACTCCTTATAGTCTAAATATATGTAAAATTTATTACTTAATTGTATCATTAATATTATTATAATATTAATTGTATAACAACTAGCTTATTATAAAAAAGACCTTGTCACCAACCATTTGTGTTCATCTAAAAAACTCTTTCAGCATTTTTTTTAAAGATTCTACAGAGCGAAACTAAATATTTCAATGGCGACATCAAAGCTACAGGCTCTCTGGAATCACCCTGCTGGCCCTAAAACCAGTCAGTCGTTTCTTTTATATCTTTTTGTATTTTTTATTTTAATCATAACAATAATAATTACGTGAAATTAGGTTGATAAAATTTAGGATTTTTAGGCTGGATTAATTATCTGATTCACATATCATTTGATTTTGTTATTGAGATTATTATATGGAGTTTCATAGATGTGCCCTAGTTTGACTTTTTAAGTCAAAGGTAATATTATTCAGTTGCAAAAATGGATATGATTTTCGTACTAATTTTGCCCTATTTTTTTTAATCTTGTTTAATTTTTGATAAATTTATTCTGGGTATTAATATTTTTGTGGAAATATTAAGAATACACATATAAATTTAGAGTTTACTGCTGGCATGTTTGACTATTAAAGCCAAAGGGTAACAATTTTAGAGAGAATCATGAGAGTTTGTAGTGATTGATCAGAAAAGCTACGGGGATCTTTAAGGAGATAGATTATGTGTATGCATGCGAGGACTAGAAATAGTTATGCTAAAATTTATTAAAGATGCCGAAGTTTGATCGTATAAATGATTATATTCGTAGAGTTATCAAGTTTGGTTTTTGCAAGCCATTGTGTTCGTGAAGATACTGTTTTCATCATCGACACCCCCAGCTCGATAGTGGTTGTGCATCAAGCCTTGGACATAAGGCAAATAACATTTAGCAATCCGGACAAGCCCGATTGGTGCATGTACCCCGTGTCTTTTAACTATCAACGCCACCACATGATGCATGATTAACAGTATGTCGTTTTTGACGTTATTTTCACGAAATTAGTAAAATAACGTTAAAGTTAGTGCAAACTTACGCGACTGATGGTGTTAGAATAGATAATTATCTCCACTGGCCACCACAACATTAGTTGCCAACAATCCAACTTCCGCTATTTTCTGCCTTTAGTCCCTTGAAGGTCACCTACCCGGCGCAAGCTACGTGTGTATTACCTGGTCTCACGGTTATAAAGAAAAAGGGAAAAAGTATTTATGTGGTTGAACTTTATGCGTTTCCGTGGTGTTGCTTTGATATTATTAATCATCGTATTCCAGGAATTATCAGATGATTAGATCTACTAATGTGTTCTTGTAGTTCATTTCTGGGCTCCAACTTTCAAGTGGGGAATTAGCATAGCTAACATTGCAGATTTTGCCAAGCCACCTGAGAAACTTTCATACCCTCAACAATTTGGTATATATTTATTTATTTCTTGACTTTGTTCATAAAATAAACTTTCATATTTGACTTTTTAATGTAAATCCAATCACTTGTTAATCTCAGATTTGACAAGAACTTTTTGGTTTTCATTAATTTATATAAATAAGCGGAACAGTATGTTTGTATTTTGGAAAATACGAAAGGGATTGTTTCTTTGGGAGAGGGTGGTTATTGATCACACAGTTGGTGTTTACCTCTTTATAATTTCTCTCCAGCTGTCACAGCCACCGGAATAATTTGGTCTCGGTACAGCATGGTAATTACCCCGGTAAGTCAAATTATTACACTCTATTTGTACCATCAATTTCAAGTTTTTGATTTGGCACATAAGTTAAGTAAAATGTTACATTTGTTATATGGGCAAAATACTCTCATCAATAACGACTAACGACAAATATATGAACTTATCCAGACCCCAATTAATGGCTTTACATCATACACTTGGTGGTTAATGACATGAACATTTTGATATATCTTAAGGGTTCTTGTCAATGTACTTGTTGGGACATGAGATCATTAAGAACTGATAATACAAAACTAAGTAATTAACTCTTAATTAGTTGCGACTAAGTATTTTGGTACTGACCGTCAAGGTTGATGCCAACAAGTGTTTCCTACCAATAGAAAACAACTTACTACTGACGGGTTGATCAAAGCTAAAGTTAAAGTGTTTTGGTGATAAGAATCAAGATCTTATTTTGTTCTAGAACATTTTGATGATGATGATGATGATGAGATCTTTATTTTTCTACAGTTCTATTTTAGTACTTGTACAAATTGTCGTGTCAGTTTGGTCTTTCAAGTTTAAATTATGCCATATCAGTCATTCGGTCACATGATAACCTGTGTAATCGGTATTTTATGCTGACATGGCATCCACGTGGCATTTCTTTTGAATTGTTATTGACTTCACATTGGTCATTGTGCAAACTGTCTTGCTAATTTAGTTGTTAAACTTTGTAGAAATGTTTCATTGTCTTAAAAAATTTGTGTGTTTTTCTTGATTTTGACTTTTTGTTCATCTTTGATACTTTCTATTACAGAAAAACTGGAACCTTTTAAGTGTAAATCTTGCGATGGCTGGAACAGGATTGTATCAACTCTCCCGAAAAATCCGGTAAGTCAAAACATGAAATCACCATTGACTTTATTTCGGTCAAATCATGTCACTTTGTTATCTTTCCATTTCTAGTAAATTAGTTATTTTAGTAGATATTTTGTGAGTAAAGAAGAAAAGATTAATAAATTGATGAACTTGTTTAAGACTCACCATAAGGTTTGACCTGGCAAGCAAGGAAAATGTAACTTCTCGTCAAACGTCTAACCCATTCATCAAATACAGTTTAAGGGAATCTTATTGACCAAAATCAAGGATTCGAGTATTTTGCAATCGAGTGAATTTGTTGCACTTCAGGTTGACTTTGTACGAATAAGAGACAAGTTTTGACATTTGTGGTCGGATTTCTTAGTATTAAGTTCAAAACTGACATGGATAACGATTGTGTTTGCGTTGACTGGCAGGCATGATTATTTTAACGAAGAGGAAACCGCTGCTCTAAAGGAATGACGATCAGAAACCCAAGGCAACTTCCTGCGACAAAACGACTTACATTTAGGAACTTTTGTATCGGTCGTTTTACTTTTATTTTCTGGACAATGTTGGAGCTTGATGCTTGTTCTAAAATAATGTCATTTGTTCTATTTTTTGTGCATTTACAGTTTTCATGTCATGAGCTTCTATTGTGTTAAATCTAGAGATAAATTAAAACAAAAATTAAAAGGAATGATATGATTCAAATATGAAAATCTCACAACTTGTTTGACCTCAAAGTCAAAGTATGCCTTACAACTTGCATCAATTTTCCAATCTTTCATTTGGTACTGAAAGAATTCAATTAGTCACAATTTCTTGCACTTTCTTTCCCATGTAAAAAGAAAAATTAATTAAAAAAAAGAACATTTATCGTTCTTGATCTTCCGCTTCTTCTCCATCTTCATCTGCGTCATGAGCATTCAAATCCAATTTGCTTTCATTGAGAACTTGTCTTCCTGCATTTGCGTATTCAGAAACCTGAAAACAAAGAAACGTTTAAATTTTTATGGGGAAACAACCCGGCCAGACCCAAGTTGATCCATATTCAAAATCAAGTCGACCCGTATAAAAAATCACTGATTTTGACACACTGACTTGACTAGACTACACTATTCATTTTGCCACATGTGTGTGAGTTAATGCAGCGGTTTATTGGGTGACGGTTCTTTTAGAAAAAAAAATATGTGAACCAAGTTACCTCATTCTCTTCCATGGGAACATCATTAATGTCTGGTTTCCCATCAGTTGGATCTGTCTCAACAGATTCATCAAGATGCTCATCTGGCGAGTCTTTCTTTTGTTCTTCAAGTAAGGCTATCTGATGTAATAATCCATTCACAAGAAACCATCATGAAACATAAAAGGAGACAGTTTCAATGGTAGTGTTTGATTGTTAGTCAAATATGCCAATATCAATAATACTATTTGACCATATATGTAATAAATAATCATTTAATGGTAATTACATAGCTTTCGATTAGATATGTTTAGCACGATGTTACTACCCTTAAAGAGTTTCCAACAAACAAAGCGTATCCTATAGAATCCCACTCATAACAAAAGCTACTCGAAGGGTTTGGAGGGGTGAGACGAGGGCAGACCTTTCCTTTGTCCCAAAGAATAGAGAGGTTGCTCGCCTACTCCCACTGAGACTCCCCTGGATCTAAAAAATCTCCTTTTGTTACATGTAGAGCGTAGTAAGCCATGTAACACTATGTGTGGCCAAGGGAACTAAAACCAACAAGACACGGAGTACTCTTTAGTAAGAGTACTATTTAGTAATAGTAGTAGCTACCGATAACATACAGTTGTCACTTGTCACATAACTATATTAGTAATAGATAGCAGAGCAAGTAGCAAAGAAACGCATGAAATGGTACTAAAAGTATCTATAGGCACCCCTAGAAGGTCTCGACGTCAAGTCAAATCTAAAGCAAAGCTAAGGCAAAGGTGATAAGACAAACTAAAATCTACAAAAGAAGCTAAGTGTAGGCAAAAACTTAGCGTCCCAAGGCAAATGTACTACAAAATCTATACACTCCCGTTACTTTTGTCCTAAATCTCCAAGAATTCCTATCTCCGATCATGTCATCTGAGAGGTGCAAGGCTAACAAACTCTAGTCATTAAGAGGTTTCAACATTGCTCAATTTTAGAAAGAAAAAACATGCCCGAATGAAAAATCTACACATGCAAATCATAATATCGGCATTTATTATTCACAAACGCCTTTATGCCGCCTCCTTGCAAAGTACGTATATTCAAATTTAATACACAATTATGCAGCCATGTTTATTTTTATACCAAAAGAATTCTTACAGCAACATTAGTCCTAAGTGTCAGAAGACAATTTGAACTTCATAAACTCAACATTTCCTAAATGGAAATCATGCCAAAGATTCATCTCAACAGCGCCAAACCTATGATTTAGTTAGAACATGTGACTTATAACAATAATCCAATACGATGCACCTAAACCTTACTTTCCTAAACTATTTGTGTTCTTTTCTAGGTTGATAATATTGTTTGCCCTTTCTTGCAGGGTCAATGTTCTCAACCTCAAGTCTATCTATGAGATCTTCTGCCTTACACTTAGTTCCGTCTCATACATAAACGTTCACATTGGGTCAAAAACAATATAATGCCCTGAATTCCTGAAACCTGAATCTACTAAGACTCTCTTCATGCATCGAATGCCTCAATACACAAACATAATCAAATTAAAAACCCTAGAGTCCACCTTCAGTAATTCAAAACATACATAATTTATCTGAGAAATTTAGCATTTCAAATCACACAATATCAGTGTCGTAAAAATCAGGATTAATACCCGGTAGTTACCATTTAAATTTCACCTAGACGGACCTAAAATCAGTTCTGTCAAAAAGCAGTCAAAACTATCAAATTTCTGTTAAAATCAGTCAAAATTGATCAAAATCTTTCAAGTATTTGAAAAACTATACTTATTATTCCAATCCGGTTAACAAGTTTGAAAACTTATACATATCAAATGTGGATTTTTTTTTTTTGTGTGTATATATATAAGTGTGAAAAATTACATATAAAATTCCAATATTAATCCCTTATAATCCCTAGTCTAGTGATGAACATCAACTGAACCATTAACCAAAACCGAACCGAAAATAGACGAAACCAAACCAAACCAAACCAAACCAAAATCAACCAAAAACCGAATTAGACGAAAACCAACTAACTGAAGACTAAATTAACTGGAAAATCAGTTTTCGCTTTTTTTTTTTTTTTTCTTTTTTCTTGATTAACTGAAATTATCTGAACCGAACCGAATCGTTCGTATTTTCGTATATTTTCTAGCTTTTATACCTACATTTCATTTAATGTATTCATTCCTAAGCAAAAAAAGGGCCCACATTTGGTTTTGGTTATTAACCGTCCACACTCGTGGCAGTGTCTATGCTACCGCTGCATCCCGCGACACCCTTATAGCCTACTATATGTTTATATATAAATACGTATAACATTCCCATCCTATTAACGGCTAGTGACTAATTTTTACAACCATAAACAATATAAACCCAAATTTGATAAAACTAACAATAAGACCCAGATAACAAAGTTATGGAATTAATACCGGAATATACTTAATCTTACGACGACGAGGCGGCTCATTCTCCTCTTCTCCTCCGTCATCCTTGACGTCACCATTGCTATGACTTTGACTTTTACGAATGGGAGTCCATTTATAGAGCTTAAGATAAGACCCATTATCTTTATTAGAAGAACAATTTCCATTACTACTATTAATAATACTAACTTTATTATTATTATTATTATTAATATTGGGTGTGGCGGCGGTGTTGGTGTTGGTTACGTGGACCCACTTCTTCTTCCATTTTCGCACTGGGCCTGTGAACACGGTTGTGGGTCCGTACCGACTCGAGGATCGCCCGAGTCGACCACCCACTCCCTCCATGCTGAGTCGGATCGGTGGTGATCGGAGTTTCTTTTATTTTGCTTGGGTTAAAAAAGATGGGAAGGTTCCGGGAGATTAACATGGACCTTTGTATGACACCCTAGGCAAATCCTATATCGGCCGTGGCCAGGAGAGATCCTTGGTTCATAAGTAATCCAAAGCCTCTTAAATCACCAACGCGTTTTGGGCTTAATGCTAGTGGATGAGAGGAGAACTCCACAGTTAAGCGTGCTCAGGTGGGAGTAGTATCAGGATGGGTGACCTCCTGGGAAGTCTCCACCGGGGCAACCAAAAACAAATCCGTGAGCTCTGGATGGGCAACCCATCGGGGCAAAGCGGACAATATTGGTGGTAAGAGAGGCCGGATGTTACAGATTGGGTACATGCGGGTGTATACTGTTTTGGTGGAGTGATGTTGTTTCAACACTTTTGACTCTGGAATGGGTCCCATTACTGAGTAATTAGACTATGGGGTGTGGTTCTCCTTCCCTCTTTTTTCCCTTTGTCCACATCAGCGCCACATCATCTTCCCCTTCTCCTCCCCCTTCTAGGGGAAACAGTTCCTTCTTCTTTCCCCTTCCCCTTTCCTTTATTTTAATATTTTAAAAAGACAAAATATATTTATACATAATATTAATACAAGAAAAGACAAAAAACAATTATGGAGAAGTGGTTCGGGGAAGACGGGAGAAAAGTCCCGATCACACCGAAGGGGGGGGGGGGGGGGAGGGTTCCCCTTGGGGAAAGAAGCCACATCACTCTTCCCGATCCTTTCCCCCACCCACACCCCTTAGTCTTATAAAACCTTATTTTATTTTTGGAAAAAAAAAAAGTTTAAGCTTTTTAACAAGGGAAAATCATGAAAGTGAACATTCACGAAATATAAAAGAGCATGAATGAACATTGGAAGAGGCTAACAAACCAAACCTATAAACTCATTATTTTGTAAAATAATTATACTTGTGTTTCTTGAAAGTTGATTTTTTCACATTATATTTTTTAGGGTAAAGATCAAATATAAAGTGTTTTTTGTTTTGGTAAGAACTGTGAGAATCAAAGAGGTAAAAAAATTTTATTTTTTTTTAGAATTTTTTTCTCATGTGCTTAAACATACTTTCTAGATAAATAATACAAAAAAAATTAAATTTTTTTAGTGTAATTACGTCATTAAAGTAAATACACTAGTTTACACTAGAGTAATTATGTAATTACTCTACACGTAATTACTTTACACCAATTTTTTTTTTTAGTTTTCAATACTATAATACATGTCTAACAATATGAGAAAAAAAATACTCTCCTTTGATTCTCACAGTTCTTATCAAAAAACACTTTGTACATGATCTTTCCCCATATTTTTTAGAACATGTGTAGGGGATGAAAAATATAATGCCTCTATTTTTTATTGGTCTATGTGACAGCTGAGTTAGCATGAGGCTTGAATTAAAAATAGAATGTAATGGGGATGATAAAAATTTAAGGCCCTTGTTTTTTATTGGTTGTTTATTTTATTATTTTTTTTAAATTAATCAATTAAAAGTAAAAAAAGACAATATTATTTAAAAAAAGTTACAAATAATTTTAAAACACACAACTAATATTAATTAAAATCATACAACTAAACAAACAACTTTAAAAAAATACGATAGCAAATTTAAAAAAAAAAACGCAACATAAAAAAAAACACACTACAGGTTATATTTATTAAGAATTTGTTGCCTATGATATTGTGCAAGTCGTAGGGCGTCTCCCTCGAGGTGATCGATCGATCTGGACAAAAACTCAATGTCCTTTTCCCTTTGCCTCGCTTCTTGGATGTCCACGAACCTTTTATTCTCGACCACTCTTTTGTGCATGGTTTCCAAACGTCTTTGGCAAAGGTCGTGAATATCTTGTAGTCATCGATTCATTTCCTCAAAATCTTCCTTCAAGTCACCACCTCCCGAAGACGACTCTGCCTTTCCACCTTTTCGCACTCTTCTACCTGGTGGTTGAGCCAAATCCTCCTCTTCCTCTTCGTCCTCCTCCTTGTAACATTTCGCATTTAATCCTATGTACGTTACGATGATTATTAATAAAACGTCGAATTTTATCATTATCGTCCCTTTTAAAAAAAAAAATTCGTGACGCATTTGGATCCCTAGTACCATACTATAAACATATATTAGTGTTAAAGTGGTGTTATAATTGTAAAAGAAATTATTGCCTGGGCCGGGGTTCGAACCCGTGCCCAAGGCCGGTTCATTTACACACAAACAGCCCAACCATCTGATCCACACAACTTATTTGTTTCATATCTCAAGCTTTTAGTTATATATGATTACTGATTTGTAACAGTTGACTCGAGGAGTCAACCTGCGAACCCATCATCCATAATTAGCATAACAAACCGCGTTTTTAATCCCTGATATGGTAAAATTCGTGATTGGTTGACTGACTCGCGTCTTATACACGCCAATTAGCTGTTGTAACATTCCAAATTAAAGTCCAATCATGCGTCATTGTCTTTAAACGGGTCAACCTTACCAATTCGAATCACACGAGCCCCTCACCATAAATTGGACCCTCTTTCACATCCTATACTCGCCGATTAACCTTTCTCCTCTCTAAATTTCTGCTAAAAATCCCTATACAAGCCCAACCAGTCGCATTTTTGACTTTTCGTTTGACCAATCAATTCGTCATCAAAAACAGTTGTAAGTCCAATCTTTTTAAAGGGTTTCGTTGATCGGCTATTGAGCAGCAATAACCCCATGAATAATCGGGTTATTGCTTGCTCATTTGGATTATTGTAAAACCTAGGGTTCATACGTTTGAATTGGGGATAAGCTTCTGTTTTCTGTGCGTTTAATATATAATCAGAAACAAAACAGACACAACCACTGATCTAGATCAAGTGGTTGTGCCGTCTGTCTGTCACCTAGGGTACGCGGGTTTGAGTCCCGCCTTATACACTTTTTTCTTTTTCTTTTAAAATGAGTATATAACTGAATCAGTTAGACTATATAATTAATTTCAACCATAGTTTAATCGTTCTCAAGGTCTAGACCAGATGGTCTAGGCTTGTGATTTGAAGACTCTGACCCGGGTTTGACGCGGGTTCGAGCCTCACCATGTGCAAACCTTTTTTTAGAAACCTTTATACTTATACATTCATTTTATTTTTAAAAATAGTTTTAAAAATACTAAAAATGCTTTATAAATTCTACAAAATTTATTTTATGTTATTCAAATGATAAACTTTGTTGTCCAATTTTTAGTTTTCCAAAAATTATTTATTTATTATATATAATAGATATTACAAGTTTATTCTATTATAATTATAAAATTCTATAAAAATATCAAAACGATTATATAAATTTCCACAAAAATTATTCTAAGTTTATAAAACATTAAACATTTCTGAAAAAAATTTTATTTTCGAAAAAGCATTTATTTAATATTTTTAATCGATTTTTGGTTATTTTAATCATAAATAAATCATAATAAATTCATTTTTCAATATTTTTGCACCAAAATTTTATATAAATTATTTCTGTCCATTTAGAACAGAAATACAAATTTTAATTTAAAAATTCTTTAATTTTAATATTTTTAGATATTAAAGTTATATTTTGACAAATAGAAATAAATAGACTAAATATTCTATTTTTAAGAAAATAATTTTATAAAAATTATTTTCATATTTAAAACTTTATAATGTGATCATCCTTAATCAAAAGCCTACAAAAAGACTTTTGTTTACTTATCAATTTATTTAATAATTAAACGAATCCTTATCCCCAAATTAGGAACCCTCGAAAATACTTGTAGACTAAAAAGACTTAGACTTATTTATTACCTTATACATAGGGTAATACTTGGCAACGTTGGGCTACACATATTCTATTTCACGAGACTTAACACTTTGCTAAGGTGAGTTTACGTAACCATGTTTATGCAATTCTTTATACTTGAAACTTGATACTTAAGCAATTCTACATACATGTCTAGTTGTAAAATTTAATGCCTCATGTTTTAGACACATACTATTAGACTTAAACTTAAACTTAGATAATCATTAGCTATGGCCAAGCCGGCGATATTCAATGATAGATCTATTGGATTGACAATCCCACCTAGATTCGTTGACCATCATTTATGGGGAGCGCGGGTGATTGTTATCGTTCCAACGTGATATTAAGGTGAACCGTGGATGACGGGATGGACCTAAACTTGTCGGAGGTTTGATTATGTGCATACTATACTTCATGTTTATTCATGCAGACTTAAACTTACGATAGACATATAAATTGCTAAACTTTTATTATTCTAAAACTTAATTGCTTGACATGACTTATGTATTCTCACCAACTTCTAGTTGACCCCCCCATTTTTTCAAACTTAACAGGAAATAATGATGCTTGAAGTCTAGAGCTAGCATGAGGAGACAATTTGAAGTTTATGCTTTGTTTGGTTATTTGATGTACTAGAATTTCATTCAAGACTTTGTTATGTATTTTCAAATTTTGGATATTTTCCTTTATATAAATTTCAATTAAAACTTGAATACCATGTGCTACTGTATACTCATTCTTACGTGACACCTCGATGTTTCCGCCACCGGTTGGGGTGTTACAGATTGGTATCAGAGCCTTGGTTATAGGGAATTAGGTTATTAGAAAAATAATCTAGACTATAACCTTAGGGATTTAAAACAGTACTTGCTTCTCTTACTTGTAACCCTAATTGCTTCCTTAATCTTATCCCTATCCTACACCTTATACAACCCTAAGCCTTACAAGTTGTCTGCTCTTATTCGTCTGCTGCAATCCTGATCCATCATTAGATTAATAGGACAAAATCCTCAGGTTTAGCCTGAACCACCTTGAGATCTCGTCGAAGTTCTAGATTTTAATAACAAACACGTGCAATCTGGAAGGGTGGACGCCTGTATTCTGAGTCTTCTGTCTAGGCTGGCATTGCGCATATATCCCAATCAGACGAGGGACCCGGATGCCTACCTGGGAATTCTCGGGATGAGTGTTCACTTATAGGCTAAAGCATGTGATCTTCACTATGTTATTAGAATCTAGAATCTTTGATAAGTCAACGTTTTTGTTTATTCGTTTTAATTAATGAATAAATGATTACATTCCTTATATTACCTCATTCATTTCATTGTGTCTCTTACAGATCATGCCTCCACGTCGCAACACTCGCAATAACAGTGGTGGAAATCATGAGGAAGGTAGCAGCAACCACAACCATAACCACGATACTAACCACAACAATGGAGGTGATGCCCAACTGGCTGCGATCATCTCTCAACAAATGGCGCAACAGATCGCAAATCTGGTTCCTAACTTACTGGCTCAAGTCATCCAAATGAATGGGAACGACAATGGAAATGGAAACGGCAGTGGATATGGAAACAGCAATGGAAACCACAATGGGAACGGGAATGGAAACAGGAATGGTCTCCCAGACTGCACTCTCAAACACTTTAATACCTGTAATCCTCCTAAGTTCAGTGGAGATGAAGGAGCTACTGGTCTTCTACAATGGTTCGAGGGTATTGAGAATACCTTCATTAACAGTGAGTGTCCCGATAACTTTAAGGTCCGTTATGCCATGAGTGTTCTTCACAAACGAGCACTCACTTGGTGGAATGAGGAAAAGTGCACCCGCGGAGCTGAAGTTGCACTTGCTATGACCTGGGATCAAGTCAAGGAGATAATGAAAGATGAGTTTTGTCCCCGTAACGAGGTTAAGAAACTGGAGGACGAGTTCCACACCCTTGCTCAGGATAGTGGGGAAAACCTTGCTTATAATACCCGCTTTCACGAGCTCAGTTTGTTGTTGCCCCATAAAATCACTCCCCTACCTGTAGCCATCGAGAAGTATATCGGTGGCCTACCTATGCAAATTCAGGACACGGTATGGGGAAGGAATCCTGCCACCTTGGAGGAAGCCAAACACCTTGCGGCTACTCTCACCGATAATCATGTGAAAAACGGTACTCTTTTTCGCAAGAACACCAAGAAGGCTGCTGCAAAGGACACTCCTCATCCCGCTATTGAGGTTAATCCTGAGACCTCAACCAACAGGAAGCGCAGGGCTAAGAACTACATGGTTGCTACCACCCCACCCGCAGTGCAAACTCTAGCCAAGAAACCGTATGTTGGAAACCACCCTCTTTGTAACACTTGTCAATATCACCATGCTGCTAACATACAATGCCGCCAATGTAATAACTGCAAGCGGTATGGACACTTTGCTATTACTTGCCAAGCCCCTGCCCCTCAAAACAACCCTGCCAGAAATAATCCAGCTTCCAATGCTCAAAATGGTAGGCATGTTCGTGGCCAGTGCTTGAATGTGGTAGTACGGAACATTATAGGGATGCTTGCCCTAGACTTGGAAACCAGAACCAGAACCAAAACCGCAATCAAAACCAGAACCAAGGTGCTCGAGGTCGCTCATACAACCTCAATACTAACCAGGCCCGCGACAACAACGAGGTGGTTAATGGCACATTTCTCGTTAATAACCACTATGCTTCTATATTATTTGATTCGGGTGCTGATAAGTCATTTGTATCACTAAAGTTTGAACCCTTACTTAACGTACCCCAAACTAACCTAGAGGAACCTTTAGTGGTAGAGGTAGCTAATGAGAAGTCTATCTCGATCGATTCTATTATTCGTGTGTTGAACCTTGATGAACATACTTTCTCTATCGATCTCATTCCTATGCATCTTGGAAGCTTTGATGTCATAGTAGGCATGGATTGGTTATCAACCCATCGTGCTGAAATCCTATGCTTTGAGAAAGTTATTCGCATTCCTCTCGAATCTGGGGATATTTTGAAGATCTATGGTGAGAAGCCTTGTGGCGAGCTTAAGCTCATGTCTTGTACTACTGCTTAAAAATACTTACGAAAGGGGTATATGGCTTTCTTAGCTAACGTGATAGAAAAGAAAGACAAGGGCAAAAGTATCCAAGACATCCCAATCATTCGGGACTATCCTGAAGTCTTTCCAGAGGATTTACCTGGTTTGCCTCCTGCTCGACAAGTGGAATTTAGGATCGATCTTGTTCCTGGTGCAAATCCTGTCGCCAAAGCTCCTTATCGTCTTTCACCCTCTGAGATGCAAGAACTTGCCAGTCAACTACAGGAACTTTCTGATAAAGGCTTCATTCGCCCCAGTTCTTCTCTATGGGGAGCCCCTGTTTTGTTCATTAAGAAGAAAGATGGATCTCTTAGGATGTGTATTGACTATCGAGAACTCAACAAACTCACCATCAAGAATCGTTATCCCTTGCCTAGGATTGACGATCTTTTCGATCAACTTCAAGGAGCAACCCACTTCTCGAAGATTGATCTTCATTCTGGTTATCATCAGCTTAGAGTCCACGAAGAAGACATTCCCAAGACAGCCTTTCGTACACATTATGGTCATTACGAATTCATGGTCATGCCGTTTGGATTGACCAACGCTCCCGCAGTGTTTATGGATCTAATGAATCGGATTTGTAGACCCTACCTTGACAAATTCGTGATCGTCTTCATCGACGACATTTTGATTTACTCGAAATCAAAATCCGATCACGAACAACATCTTCACTCAATTTTGGGTCTCCTAAAGAAAGAACAACTGTATGCCAAGTTCTCGAAATGTGAATTTTGGCTTAAGGAAGTTCAATTTTTAGGACACGTCATCGATGAGAACGGAATTCATGTTGATCCCGCGAAGATCGAAGCTGTCAAAGATTGGAGTGTTCCTAAAACTCCAACAGAAGTCCGTTCCTTCCTTGGTTTGGCTGGTTATTATCGTCGATTCATTGCCAACTTCTCCAAGATCGCTGTTCCTCTCACTGCCTTAACTCACAAGGGTAAACCTTATGAGTGGGGACCAAAACAAGAGGAAGCATTTGAAACTCTTAAGCTGAAACTCTGTGAAGCTCCTATCCTGTCTCTACCTGATGTTAATGATGACTTCGTGGTCTATTGTGATGCATCAAACCAAGGTCTTGGTTGTGTTCTCATGCAACGAGGCAAGGTTATTGCTTATGCGTCTAGACAACTCAAGACCCACGAAAAGAATTATACCACCCATGATCTTGAATTGGGCGCTGTCGTCTTTGCTCTTAAGATTTGGAGACACTATCTTTATGGAACCAAATGTGTGGTTTTCACAGACCACAAAAGTCTCCAACATGTCTTCAACCAGAAAAATCTTAACATGAGGCAACGACGTTGGGTTGAGTTACTTAACGATTATGATTGCGAGATTCGCTACCATCCTGGCAAAGCGAATGTTGTGGCTGACGCACTCAGTCGTAAAGAGCGCATCAAACTTTATTGTGCGAGAGTTCGTACTGATCTTCAGGATCGTATCCTCCAGGCTCAACATACTTCAGTCATCCAAGGTAACATGTACGAGGAAATGTCTTGTGGTGCTGAGACTCAACTTGAAACCAAACCTGATGGTCTACTTTATTTTCTCAATCGACTTTGGATTCCTGACCGTGATGATCTTCGTACCTTCCTTATGAACGAGGCTCATAAGTCTCGTTATTCTATTCATCCTGGTGCTGACAAGATGTACCAAGATCTTCGTTATTCGTATTGGTGGCCTGGTATGAAGAAAGATATCGCTCTTTTCGTTGCAAAGTGCCTTACTTGTTCAAAGGTCAAGGCTGAACATCAACGACCATCTGGTATGCTTGAACAACCAGAAATTCCTGTATGGAAATGGGAGAGCATAACAATGGACTTCATCACTAAACTCCCTCGTACACCCAAAGGTTTTGACAACATTTGGGTAATCGTCGACCGTTTGACCAAGTCAGTCCATTTCTTACCAATTCGTGAGAAATATTATGTGGAAAGGTTAGCAAAGATGTACGTAAGTGAAATCGTATGTCGCCATGGTATACCTTTGGACATTATCTCTGATCGTGATGGTCGTTTCACCTCTCACTTTTGGGATTCTTTACAAGACGCTTTGGGTACCAAGCTAAACCTGAGTACTGCTTATCACCCTCAAACAGATGGTCAGACTGAACGGACCATCCACACTTGAGGATATGCTCAGGGAATGTGCCATCAATTTTGGTGGCGCCTGGGATTCTCATCTTCCATTGGTCGAGTTTTCATACAACAACAGTTATCATGCCAGCATTAACATGGCTCCTTTCGAGGCACTCTATGGTCGTAAGTGTAACACCCCAAAAATGTTAACTAATAATAGTATGGTGGAAATTATATATAATTATATACCTATGTGTATAAGTGTATAAGTATGAGTATGTATGTATGCGTGTATATGTATGTATGTAGATGTTGTACCCCTAGTTGTAAGTGGTGCATTGGTAATTGTACTTTTGACAAACATAAAATTTACCAAGTTAGTCACTTGGGTAAATTGGTAGAAACTTAACTAATAAAGAGGGAGGGGTTAAATGTGAAATGACACACACTTGAGGGGTGGTTTGGGGAAGACTAGAAGAGATAATGTTAGGAGGGATTAAAAAGAAAAAGAAAGAAAGAAAAAGAAAGAATAGAAACGTAGAGAGAGAGAGGGGGGAAGAAAGGGGTGACAAAGAGGGTTCTCCATAACAGCCCCTATAACTGAGATTAAGTGAGAAAAACACCTCTAATTCCCTGCATGTTCTTGGATTATTAACCCTCTTGTGGTGTTAATCTCATTGGTAAGTTGTATGATTTATTTTGGTAGAGTTTGGAAGTAGTTTGGTGGGATTCCATGATTATGTTGTGATAATTACTTCTTGTGGTTAGGAAAGCATGCTTGTTATGTGTAGTAGTGTAAAATTGAAGAGATTATATGTTAATTGCTTGTAATAGGGTTGAATTGAGAATGTGTTAAGTGGGTGTTGGGATGAAGGTTTCTGTTGACTTTTAAAAAGTCAAACAGGACCTTAATCTCATAAGAACCCAATTGATTATGCTTATTGTTAAGAAATTCATAAAGATTGTAAGTATAAGTATAGAATTGGGAATGTTGTGTCATGGAATGGTATAACCACTTGAATGTAGGAATATGCACACCAATTGTATAATGAAATGCCTAGTAACTTAGAATAGGTGAAATTGTGGGAAAATACATGATAACTATGATGGTAGATGTTGTAGCTATGTGGTTATGTTAGTTTATCTACCTTGTACCAAGAGTGGTAAAGGGTAAAGTGCAAAAAGCTAAAGTATGAATTCCTTCGCAATGTAGGTGTGAAGGTGGAAAGTACAAGCGGTTACAAGGAGCAAGGTGCGCACGATAAAGGTAAGTTGGTTACTACCAACTAATTAGCTAATGAGTATGTTAGTCATAGTTGTTTGTATGCATTTTGTGATTGAATTTGGTAGAATGGAAGTAACATGAAGTATCCTTGTGGCTACACAAGGGTATAAATTGGTAGAATGGTTTAAATAGTGGGAGCACCCTTACGGGTCAAAATAGTAGGAACACCCTCGATGGGTCAATATGGTGGAAGTACCCTTAACGGGTCAAAATGGTAGGAATACCCTTAACGGGTCAAAATGGTAGAAGTAAGGATTTCATTATGGATCCATGGACCTCCTAGGTCCCTTGGACAAAATGATCATATGGTTTATAACCTACTAAACGTTTGCCTTGTTGATTTGTATTAGGTAAAGCACATGAATGAAGATCAAGTCTCAAGCGAGGATGGGTTATGCACGCTCACGTTCTTTTGGGTTGGGTACCATGGCTATATTAGGATCTTTGAGTCTTTAAAACAAGTTGTTAATGTTTTTATATGGTTTAGGATATGGGTCAAAGATTCGCATGGTAGCCAACTTAGGCTTTGTCTTTTGTAAACTTAACTAGTGTCGCCAAGGTTGTTGGCGCATTGTTGGACACGACGTTTTGGTTATATATATATGTAATGGATGTTATATATTGTCTACATGTTAAAAAAAAACAAAAAACGAGTCCTTACAAGTTGGTATCAGAGCCAAGGTTTGAGCGAACCGAGCACATTAGGTGCTTAGACTCAAACCGGAAGCTCGTGGGGGGGGGGGGGGCGTGCATCCGATTCGAGACTTGATCAAGGTATGTGTAGGAGTAATGGGTGGGAGAGTTAGTAAACGAACTCAAAATGTTGGAAAAATCTTGGTTACAAAGTGGCCAAGAGGATGGTAAAGTAGGAAAAAAAAGGGGGGTTGCAGAGGCCACCGTAACCTTACGGTGGCTACTGTAAGCTACGGTAGCCTCAGGAAGTTGACGGTGGTTTGATGTTGCCATACGGTGGAAATTGGGCCATCAGGCCACCGTAACCTTACGGTGGTACCGTAATGTTACGGTAGACCCAAATTTTTTTTATTTCATTTTTGCATCGGTTGTTATCATATCTTTATGTGGGAATGTATTAAGGGTACGATAACATATAAACATGTGGAATTACCCTCCTAGTATGAAATAGGTGGAAAGTGTGGTGACCCAAGTATTGGGAGTAGAAATTTTAGAAAGTATAGATAACGATAGAAATACTGTGGTATGGAATACGTGTTGAGTGATTGTTAATGTTTCAGAATCATGGTGGAAGAAGGTGATAACTCCGCTAGGGAACATGAGTACCAAGAAAAGATAAAAGAGTTGATTGCCACGGAGATGGGTAAGGCGTGGACTGTTAACCTTGCCAAGATAACACAAGAGGTGGAAACGAATGTAATGGGAATAATGGAAGGAATGATGACGAGCAGGTTTGATGAACTAAAGAAATTGATTGAAGAAGGGTCGTCCGGCTCCAAGAATGTTAAGAGATGTACATACCGAAACTTTATGTCATGCAACCCCACGGTGTTTAAGGGAGAAATAGATCCACTCGAATGTCTGAGGTGGATCTCGGATATGGAAGGGGTATTTGCACGAAGCCATTGTGAAGGCGAAGACGAAGTAATGTTTGCTACGGGTCAGTTGCGACTCCGCGCGAAGGATTGGTGGGACAGTTATAGTAAGGAAGTGGGGCAAGAACGAGTAAGAACCATGACATGGGCTGAGTTTAAAGAGCCCTTCCTGAAGCATCATTGTCCTCAAACTGAAATCGATCGCATTCAGGAAGAGTTTCTACACCTCCGCCAGAAGAATGAAACCATTGATGGGATCACGAACATATTTCTTGACAAAATGAAGTTTTGTCCAGAATTGGTGGGAACGGAACGGATGAAGATTAACAGGTATCATGCCATGTTAAGGGCAGAATACCGGGAGTTTATCACTGCATCGAAATGCAACACATTGGGTGAACTCATCGATTGGGCTCGTGAACGAGAAACGGAATTAAAACGCCAAGAACAACGGGGTGAGAAGAGGAAGGCTGAAAAGACTTGGGAGTCGCCAAAGAAGGCTAAGGGGCACGAACAAGGCAAGAAGGATCCTAAGACGGGTGAAATACCGAGTTGTAAAACGTGTGGGAAACCGCATACGGGGGAATGCCGTTTGGGGCAAAAGACGTGCTACAATTGTGGGAAGGTGGGACATCCGTTTTACAAATGCCCTAGTCCGGTTCAGTTGTGTTACCATTGTTATGAACCCGGGCACTTCAAGGCGGATTGTCCCAAGCTCAAGAAGGAGGCACCGAAAGAAGGAAAGAAGAATGAAACTTCGAAGGCTCGTGGAAGAATGTTCCAAATCACTACTGAAGAAGCAAAGAACCACCCCGAGGTGGTGTCGGGTATGTTACTAGTCAACAATACTCTTATGTATGTGTTGTTTGATACAGGGGCAAGTAGGTCTTTTGTGTCTACCAAGGTGATTCACCACCCCTCCTTTATCATAGAAACGTTGTCAAGCCCATTAGAAGTAGAAATTGCGGATAGTAAGAACTATTTATTACACAACGTATGTAGAGATTGTACTCTCACGGTAGAAGGGGAAGACTTTAGGGTAGACTTGGTACCCATGTCTATGGGGGAATTCCAAGTGGTGATAGGCATGGATTGGTTGGCCAAACACCACGCGGAATTCCAATGTAAGAATAAAATCATATACGTTACCTCACCTTGTGGGCGGCGGGTGAGTTTTATAGGGGATAGAAAGGTCGAAGCCAAACTATGTACCTTGGTGGAGACCATGAAACATGTGCGTAATGGGGGAAAGGCATTCATGGCCTACGTGGTTGATACCACTATCACCACCCCCAAGATTGAAGAAGTACCGATTGTTGGGGAGTTTCGGGATGTATTTCCGGACGATCTTCCGGGGCTTCCTCCCGAACGCGAAGTAGAGTTTAAGATTGAATTGGTACCCGGGGCTCAACCCGTTGCAAAAACACCATATAGGTTGGCACCCACCGAACTCCGAGAGTTGATGACGCATCTTCAAGAGTTACTCGATAAGGGCTTCATTCGTCCGAGTGTGTCCCCGTGGGGAGCCCCTATATTGTTTGTGAAAAAGAAGGATGGGTCTATGCGAATGTGCATAGACTACCGGGAGTTGAATAAATTAACAATAAAGAACCGCTACCCCTTACCCCGTATTGACGATCTATTCGATCAATTTCAAGGGGCGAGTTGGTTCTCAAAGATTGACCTTCGCTCCGGGTACCATCAATTGAAGGTAAGGGAAGAGGATGTGGCCAAAACGGCGTTTAGGACTCGGTATGGGCATTACGAGTTCCTAGTAATGTCCTTCGGGTTGACAAATGCTCCGGCCGCATTCATGGATTTAATGAATCGGGTATGTCGTTCGATGTTGGATCGTTTCGTGATAGTATTTATAGATGACATTTTGATTTACTCCCGAAGTGAATCGGATCACGCGGATCACTTACGGGAAGTCCTTGAGACGCTTAGAAAGGAAAAGCTTTATGCTAAATTTTCTAAGTGTGCCTTTTGGTTGAGGGAAGTCCAGTTTTTGGGACACGTAGTGAATGAGAAGGGCATTTCAGTAGACCCTTCGAAAGTGAAGGCAGTGGTGGAATGGGTTTCTCCCAAGAACCCGAGTGAAATTCGAAGTTTTCTGGGCCTACCCGGTTATTATAGAAGAATCATCCAAGACTTTTCAAAGGTGGCACTACCTTTGACCCGGATGACAAAGAAGAATGAAAAGTTTGTGTGGGGCGAAGACCAAGAAAGAGCCTTTCGAATGTTAAAGGAGAAGTTGACCAGTTCGCCTGTTCTGACCTTGCCTGAAGGGTCGGATGATTTTGTAGTTTATACGGATGCCTCGCATCAAGGGTTGGGGTGTGTTTTGATGCAACGGGGGAAGGTCATCGCCTACGCATCAAGACAACCCAAACCCCATGAATGTAATTACCCCACACACGATTTGGAATTGGGGGCCGTAGTATTTGCGCTGAAAATCTGGAGGCATTACCTGTATGGGACAAAATGTACCATATATTCCGATCACAAAAGCCTCAAGTATTTCTTCGAACAGAAAGATCTCAACATAAGACAACGGAGGTGGCTCGAGTTGATCAAAGATTATGATTGTGACATCGTGTACCACCCGGGCAAGGCTAATGTGGTGGCCGATGCTCTAAGTCAGAAGGAATACCCACCCCCGATTCAAGTGAAGGCCTTGGGTGTTGTAATTACACCTACCCTTTTGGGCGAGATACGAAAGGCCCAAGTCGAGGCTTTGCAAGCCAATGACCCAAAGAAGATAAGAATGAAAGGGATGATAGACAAGTTGGAAGAAAATGCGGACGGGATGAAGACCCGATATGGGCGGGTATGGGTTCCTTGGACATGTGAAGTCAAGGCTTCATTAATTGACAAGGCACACAAGTCCCGGTTCGCAATCCACCCGTGGGCAACCAAGATGTATCGGGATCTAAAGAAAGACTATTGGTGGCCGGGAATGAAGCGCGACATCGCTAAGTACGTGGAGAAATGTTTGACCTGTTCTCAAGTCAAAGCCGAACACCAAAAGCCTTATGGGAAGTTACAATCACTTGAGGTCCCGGTGTGGAAGTGGGACGAGATCACTATGGATCTCGTGACAAAATTACCGAAAACGAGGAAGGGTTATGATGCAATTTGGGTAGTGGTAGACCGGCTCACTAAAAGCGCACACTTTTTGGCTATTCGGGAGGCCTATACCTCCGAACGGATGGCAGAAATCTATGTGAACGAAATTGTATCCCGGCATGGTGTACCCGTGTCTATTGTGTCGGATCGGGACACTCGATTCACGTCCCGGTATTGGAGGAGGTTTCAAGAAGAAATGGGTACAAAGTTGTTGGTTAGTACCGCCTACCACCCTCAAACCGACGGACAAACAGAAAGAACCATTCAAACTCTCATAGATATGTTAAGGGCATGTGTTTTAGATTTTGGGGGAAATTGGGATGAACACTTACCATTAGTGGAATTCTCTTATAATAATAGCTATCATAGTAGCATCCAAATGGCACCATTTGAGATGTTATACGGAGAAAATGTAGAACCCCGGTGTGTTGGGGAGAAGTGGGTCAGCGGGAGTTAGCTCTAAGTGATCTGGTGGCTCTCACTAACGAAAAAATTAGCCTAATACGGGCTAGAATTCAAGCCGCTCAAGACCGACAAAAGGCGTATGCGGATCGTAGAAGACGCCCGATCGAATTTCAAGTGGGAGATTTTGTGTTATTAAAAGTCTCCCCTTGGAAGGGCATTATCAGATTTCGTAAGCGCGGGAAGTTAGGCCCGCGTTATATAGGACCCTTCAAAATTTTGGCACGGGTCGGGCAAGTGGCTTACCGGTTGGAGCTACCGCCATCCTTGAGTGGGATCCATGACACCTTTCATGTATCCCAGTTACGGAAGTGTCTCGCAGATGAAACCGCGTACGTGCCTCTTGAAGACATAGAGGTAGACGATAAGTTGAATTATGTAGAAAAACCGGTAGCTATAAGAGATTCCAAGGTGAAGCGGTTGCGAAATAAGACCATCAACCAAGTTTTGGTTCAATGGAAACATCGGAAGGGTTCGGATCTTACGTGGGAATCCGAGGAAGAAATGCGGAAGCACTATCCTGCTCTATTCGGTACGTATTTAGGTTTCGGGGTCGAAACCTCTTTTAAGGGGGGTAGACTTGTAACACCCCAAAAATGTTAACTAATAATAGTATGGTGGAAATTATATATAATTATATACCTATGTGTATAAGTGTATAAGTATGAGTATGTATGTATGCGTGTATATGTATGTATGTAGATGTTGTACCCGTAGTTGTAAGTGGTGCATTGGTAATTGTACATTTGACAAACATAAAATTTACCAAGTTAGTCACTTGGGTAAATTGGTAGAAACTTAACTAATAAAGAGGGAGGGGTTAAATGTGAAATGACACACACTTGAGGGGTGGTTTGGGGAAGACTAGAAGAGATAATGTTAGGAGGGATTAAAAAGAAAAAGAAAGAAAGAAAAAGAAAGAATAGAAACGCAGAGAGAGAGAGGAAGAAAGGGGTGACAAAGAGGGTTCTCCATAACAACCCCTATAACTGAGATTAAAAAACAGTTGTAAGTCCAATCTTTTTAAAGGGTTTCGTTGATCGGCTATTGAGCAGCAATAACCCCATGAATAATCAGCTTATTGCTTGCTCATTTGGATTATTGTAAAACCTAGGGTTCATATGTTTGAATTGGGGATAAGCTTCTGTTTTCTGTGCGTTTAATATATAATCAGAAACACAACAGACACAACCACTGATCTAGATCAAGTGGTTGCGCCGTCTGTCTGTCACCTAGGGTACGCGGGTTCGAGTCCCGCCTTATACACTCTTTTCTTTTTCTTTTAAAATGAGTATATAACTGAATCAGTTAGACTATATAATTAATTTCAACCATAGTTTAATCGTTCTCAGGGTCTAGACCAGATGGTCTAGGCTTGTGATTTGAAGACTCTGACCCGGGTTTGACGCGGGTTCGAGCCTCACCATGTGCAAACCTTTTTTTTAGAAACCTTTATACTTATACATTCATTTTATTTTTAAAAATAGTTTTAAAAATACTAAAAATGCTTTATAAATTCTACAAAATTTATTTTATGTTATTCAAATGATAAACTTTGTTTTCCAATTTTTAATTTTCCAAAAATTATTTATTTATTATATATAATAAATATTACAAGTTTATTCTGTTGGGTCTGCTGACGTGGAGAAGAACAGATGATTAGAAAGCCAAAATATGCTAATAGTTTGATCCTTTGAATAAACAGTCTTTACAACTTACTTCTCCCAAAAGACTGCTGACCCTAACAACTGTTCTATCCAAACAACTGCTCAACAACTGCTGATACAAAGAACTGCTAAATAAACAACTGATGAAGAACAACTGCTGACCAAAGGTCTGATGAAGAAAAACTGCTGATACAAGTACTGAAGACCAAAGCACTGCTGGAACCAACAGCACTTAGGCTCCAGCAGTGGATACAAGACCATCAGAGTTTTCCTACAACAGCTGTTTAATATCAGTGCTTTCAATGTAACAGTAGTTTGTAATAGGCAGATGTTTATGTTTGTTATTCTGTTAGAAGTCACTGTCTTAGGTGACGTCAGCTTAGGTCATCAGTGCTTTGAGTCTGTCTATAAATAGAACAGTGCTTGTACTGTTCTATTGCATCACACACACAAACATTCTCTCAGACAAACACTGTGTGATCAGGCTGAGGGGGAGTAATTGTACGATTGTAATCTTTTAGATAAATGAAAGCTTTCGATCTGAAAACATTTACTCTCTTGTTTTGATTAACAGTTCATTATTCCGCTGCACAATCAAACTCAGATCCTAACAATTGGTATCAGATAAATGAAAAGATTCTATTTTCATTTCATTATTACCATATTTAGTTAAACAATCAAAACAATCAAGCTCAGATCCTAACAATTGGTATCAGAGCTTGGTCAATTAAATTCGATCTAACAAATCAATTTAATAATCAGCTCACAATTATTGATATCGTTTGTCTGTTGGATTGAAAACAGAGTAATAGTTTAATTTCGTTTCAACCGTTTTTAAACAGACTTTGTTTTTTGAAAAATCAGAGAATGGCTTCAATCAATCACGATCCACATAACACTGGCACGAACAACAAGCCACCGATGCTTGTCAGATCTGAATACAATATCTGGCAACGTTGGATGAGCCATGTTCTAGCTCAACAAAACACTGGGTGTTGGAAGTCGGTTATCTTCGGACCACATGTTCCGACTGTGCCGAGTACTGAAGACCCCAAGGTGTTTGAGCCAAAGAAACTTGAAAACTACTCCGACCAGGATTTTCAGAAAATTGAGCTAGATGCTAAGGCCTTCAGTATTGTGGCCATGGCTCTACCCAATGATATATATGCTGGGTTGTTACACTGTAACAGTGCAAAGGAGTTGTGGGATGCACTGAAAGAACAGTTTGGTGGGACTGAGGAGGTTATTGAAAACAATCGTGAAATACTTAACCAACAATATGAAACATTCAGTCATGTCAAAGGAGAGTCATTAACTCAACAGTTTGAGAGGTTTAATTGCTTAATTAGTGAACTAAAATTGGTTGGTCTTACTTACCCTCATTCAACCTTGAACCATAGGTTTTTAATATCATTACCAGACAAATGGGACACTATTGCTATTGTGATGAGAAACTCAATTGGATTCAAAGACCTATCACTGACCCAGCTTCATGGTAAGCTCTTGACCTATGAGAGAGAGCTTAACTAGAAAAAGAAGCTCCAGGACTCTGGAAAAGTGTCTGATGACTATGTATTTGGGAATACAACACTTTTGGGTCATGATGAGGTGCCTGGAAACACAAAGGATCAGAGTTATGATCATTTCATTGACATAACTTCAGGTTTTAACTCAGGTTTTAACTCTGATTCTTATTCACCAAACTATGCTTTCACAGCAAGTGGTGGTGATATCCAGGCATCTGACAATATATCCTTTGAGTATGATGACCTGAAATACTTTGACCCTGATGATTTGGAAGAGATGGACATTATGCACCAATTGGCCCTTCTCAGTGTAAGAACTAATAATTTTTACAAGAAAACTGGGAGAAGGTTTCCAGGGTTAACTGGCAGATCTAAGGTTGGGTTAGATAAATCAAAGATAAAGTGTTACAAATGTCATAGACTTGGTCATTTTGCTAGGGAATGTAGGGGTCAACATGGTACACCTATGATAACCTATCCAAATCAAAGACCACAGACCAACACTTATCAGAATTCCTATAATGCCCCTGGACCAAATGTGCAAAACACTGCTCATTTTGCACAGTCCTCAAACACTGTTCCTGTCCAGTATGTCCAAACCACTGTTCCTCAGATTCACTATGTGCAAACACCTGTTGCTCAAGCACCTGTGCAAACGACTGTTGCTCCATCCCCTGCTCCTGCAGAGACCAGTCAATAGAGCTTCTTTACACAAGGCTTTGTTGATTGGAGCAGTCTACCTGATGAGCTAACAGATGAAAATTTTGCACTAGTTGCCAAAGCTGAAAATGAACCAGAAAATTTTTGTTTCATGGCCATGGTGGATGAGATTGAGTCTGAGGAGGTGGTAACTGAATCTGATGTTGTGACTGATGATGTTGTTAGTGAAGTTGTTACAGGTGAAAAACCTGAAGAAGAGGTTGTGAATCTCTCAGATCCCTGGGGTGCATCTGATGACTGTGAGTGCAAGTGTGATTGTGCATTGATGGCTGCTGCTAAGGTATCTCCTCAAATTCTTAAAGAGTTGTGTTCTGACAAATGTGTGATAGCATTTGCTAACATCAAAGAGGTGAATGAAAACCTTAGAAAGAAAATTTTGGATGATGAAGTTAAATTTGAAAAACTTACAAAAGATTTAAAAACAAGTTTAACTGCAAAAGAGTCTGAAATAAGCAGCTTAAAACATGAAGCAACCATAACCAAAGACCAGCTCCAAACTTTGATAGCAAAATATCAAAGTTGTAAAAGTGAGCTTGAGTCCACCCAAGTTGAATGTGAGAAATGGGTGGAATCATGTAGAGGTTTTGAAATGTTACTCAACAAACAAACTAAAAGTCATGTGAAGTTTGGCTTTGGTTTTGAAACCACTGCTCCAGCTTTTGAAAACACTGATAAAAAGAGTCAAAAGTCTGTTGAGGTAATACCAACAAACCTGCAGGGTCAAGAGATTAAAATCACTGAACCAAATGGTAAGAAAATTGTTCTTGAAAAACCAGAAGGTTCCTCATCTTTTACTGAACTTGAAAAGTATGAATTTAAACCTACTTGGTCTGATGAGTGTGATACTCTTGAGAATTTCAAACCTGTTGATTTCAAAACACCTGAGGGAAAGACAGCTCCTCAGGCAAAGGTCATTCCCTTGGCTAAAGTCATTCCCCTGAAAAATCTTCCAGCAGATGCTCAAACATCTGCTGAAAAGAAGGCTGAAAAGGGGAAGAAGAAAGAAAAGACTGTCAACTTGTTCTGTGATTTCTGTGAAAAGAAGAATCATGTCACCAAAAACTGTTTTCTTCTAAAAGCATATGACATTAACAAAGGAACAAGTGAATGTGATTCCAAAGCCACATGCTCAATATGTGGGAAAAAGAATCACAAGACCAAAGAGTGTTTGTATCTCAAAAATTTTGATGTTAAAATACAAGAATACAAAGCTAAAACTCTTGCAAATCCTGTGGTTAGTACTTCAAAAGGAAAGCCCAAACAGACCTTCACCCCTGTCCAAACATCTGTTACAAAAAGGCTTGAAACATCTGCTTCTAGAGATGTCCAAGTAACAGATGCTCCACCCACAAGCAAATACCCAAGAGGTTATGGTCAACCTCCATGTCACAGTCTGCCACATGTTTATGAGGAGCCAAAAAGACCCTCTAAACCAAGAGTGAACAGAAATCCATATGGGTATTATCATCTGTCAGGAAGTGATCAAACAACTGCTGCCCCAAGTGTTGACATCCAAGCACTGGCAAATGGTCAGCAGCAGTTGTTGAACTTAATTCAGAAATTGGTCCAAACCACTGATCACTTTCCAAAGCTTGAGTCTGAAAGGTCTGAGGACCCATCCAAAGCCAAACTGGCTTTGGACACTCACCAAAACTAATCATTTACTGATGTGTAGGGAGCTTCTGCTTGTTTAGATAGTCTTTGGTATGTAGATAGTGGAGGCTCCAGGCACATGACAGGATGTAGAGCCCTTCTTCTGGACTTCTTGGCTCATGGAGGGGGTGATATATCCTTTGGTAATGATTCTAAAGGTAAGGTGTTGGGTTCAGGGACTGTACAAGCTGGAAAACTCAAGTTTGAAAATGTCAATCTTATTGATAATCTCAAGTTTAATCTTCTGAGTGTCTCACAAATGAGTGACAAAGGTTATGGCTCATTTTTCACAAAGAAAACTTGTAAGATTATTGGGCCAGAAGTGGTGAAAAAGATTGATACCATTATTGCTGAGAGCAAAGCACAACTTGTTGCTCATAGAAGTGGCAATGTGTATGTTGTTGATATGTTAAAGGACAATCCTATGGCAAATGTCTGTCTATTTTCTGCTGCCTCCACTAAGGAGACAGAATTGTGGCATAGGAGATTGGGTCACACCAACCTTAATACTATTAACACACTCTCCAAACAAAGCCTTGTCAGAGGCTTACCATCAAAAGAGTTTAAATGTGATGAGCATTGTGTTTCTTGCTTAAAAGGGAAACAACATAAAAGCTCTTACAAATCCATTGATGAGTCCAAAACTAGTCAGTGTCTACAACTGTTGCACATGGACTTGTTTGGCCCTGTTAAAATCATGAGTCTAAGAAGAAAGAGATTTTGTCTTGTCATAGTTGATGATTTTTCTAGGTTTACATGGACTTACTTTTTACATTCTAAGGATGAGACTGCAGGTATATTGAAGGACTTTGTCACCAAAGTTGAAAAACAATATGACTTGCCAGTAAAAGTCTTCAGGAGTGACAATGGAACAGAGTTTAAAAATAAGGAGTTGGATGACTTCTGTGTGTCAAAAGGGATTGTGAGGCAGTTCAGCATCCCAAGAACACCAGAACAAAATGGGGTGGTTGAGAGGAAAAATAGAACCCTTATAGAAGCTGCAAGAACCATGCTAGCAGATTCTGGTTTACCACTGTCCTTTTGGGCAGAAGCTGTAAACACTGCTTGCTATGTTCAAAACAGAGTTTTGATCAACCCCAGACATCAAAAAACTGCTTATGAAATTTTGTTCAAAATCAAACCATTAATTTCATTCTTCAAAATCTTTGGCTGCCCATGTTTCATTTTAAATCTCAAAGATTCCATTTCAAAATTTGCAGCCAAAACTCTGAATGTAAAGTTCAATGAACTTTCATCTCTAAAAATCCCTGCAAACCCTGCTGAACTATTTGATTTAGATAAATTCAAATTTGAAGATATCACTGTTAAAGCTAACAATGCAGGTATTCCACAGTCTCCACAACAAGATTACAGAACAGATGTTGTGATTCCCAGTCACTACAAAGTCTATTCTGCCTCAGAGGAAGCAGCTGTTCAAAACAATTGTCAAAACTCTGCCACAGCTGTGTCAACCACTGTTGGCCAGTCTTATCCTCAAACCACTGCTTCGCCCCTCACAACCACTGATCTATCATCTGTTGACAAAAGTCAATCATCTGTTGACAAAAGTCAGTCAAGTTTCACACCACTTGGACCCATTCCTCCATTACCATTCCAAACATTTGATGGCACTACAGAAGTACCAACAGATGTTACACCAACAGAGTCACCAAACCTCTGTCCATCACCTCAAAATGCCATTGTTCCATATCAGGGAGATCTTATTTACTTAAGAGCTCATCCACCAGACCAGATCATTGGCAACATCAGAGAGGGTGTGCTAACAAGAAGCCAATCCTCAAATATCTGTCTTTTTGCAGGTTTCTTATCCCTCACACAACCTGTCAAGTACCAAGAGGCACTAAAAGACAACAGTTGGGTAGAAGCCATGCAAGAAGAACTCCTTCAATTCAAAAGACAACAAGTATGAGAGCTTGTACCACTTCCTAAGGATGTTTGTCCTATAGGAACAAAGTGGGTCTTCAAAAACAAGACTGATGAAAGGGGTATTGTTGTCAAGAATAAAGCCAGGCTTGTGGTTCAAGGCTTCAGACAAGAAGAAGGAATAGATTATGATGAGACTTTTGCTCCTGTAGCAAGACTAGAAGCCATCAGACTCTTTTTAGCCTTTGCTGTCAACCACAACATAAAGGTGTATCAGATGGACATCAAATGTGCCTTCCTTTATGGCAAAATTCAGGAGGAGGTCTATGTATGTCAGCCACCTGGTTTTGAAGACACATTCCATCCTGACTATGTCTACAAGCTCAACAAAGCTTTGTATGGACTCAAACAAGCACCAAGGGCCTGGTATGAAACTCTTTCCACATTTCTCTTATCCATTGGCTTCACAAGAGGTAAAATAGACAAAACTTTATTTCTTAAATGGAAAGGGAAACACTTAATGATTGTTCAAATATATGTGGATGACATCATTTTTGGATCCACATGTAACCAAATGTGTGAAGAGTTCAGAAAACACATGACATCAGAGTTTGAGATGAGTGCCATGGGTGAGCTTCAGTGTTTCCTTGGTCTTCAAGTGAAACAACTGCAAAATGGCACATTCATTCACCAAAACAAATATGTAAAGAATTTATTAACCAGATTTGAGATGAATGATTGTAAGCCATGTAGCACACCCATGAGTATAGTCAAGCTGCTCACTATTGATGACAAGGATGAACTGGTTGATCAAACACATTATAGATGTATGATTGGGTCTTTACTGTACCTAACTGCATCTAGGCCAGACATTATGTTTGCTACCTGTGTCTGTGCCAGATCCCAGGCTTCACCCAGAAAGTCAAACCTTATTGCTGTGAAAAGGATATTCAGATACCTCAAAGGTGCTCCCACACTTGGTATCTGGTATCCTGCTAATGGAAACATTGAGCTTTCAGGTTATTCAGATAGTGACTTTGCTGGCTGTCACACCACAAGAAAATCCACATCAGGAGGGTGCCAATTTCTAGGGAATGCCTTAGTCTCCTGGCAAAGCAAAAAGCAGGCAGCTGTTTCAACTTCAACAGCTGAAGCTGAATACATTGCTGCTGCAAGCTGTACAGCCCAACTCATGTGGCTTCAAAATCAACTACTGGATTTTGGGATAACTGCACTTCGGACTCCACTCATGTTGGACAGCCAAGCTGCTGAAAATATCATCAAGAATCCAGTCTCTCATTCCACTACCAAACACATTGACATAAGACTTCATTTTGTCAGAGACAGCTATGAAAAATGTTTGATTTCTCTGCACCATGTTCCAACAGAGGATCAGTTGGCAGATGTGTTAACAAAAGCTTTAGACACATCTACCTTTACAAATCTGATTTCCAGAATTGGTATGTTAAACATGGATTAAACAATAAATTTTAAATAAATCATAATAAAATGTTTCAGAAAATCAATTTTTTTTAAAATAGCTGTTTGGTTGAAAAATCTGTTTGTAACATCTGATCAGACAAAACAACCACTGTTTCATTCATATCCACTGTTGATTGAAAAATCTGTTTCAAAACATCTGATCAGATAAAACAACTGTTAGTTAGAAAAATCTGTTTCAGAACATCTGTTCAGATAAAACAACTGCCTCCTTATATATTTATACTATATCTAAAAAAAAAAAAAACAGTTGGATCCATCAGCTGTTTGTATCAGTTGTTTGCCAAAAACAGCTGTTCTCCACCAGATGTTTCATCCATCAGATGATTGCCACGTCTGCTCATATAAGCAGCGGTTTGGCCACATCAGCGGTTTCATTGAGCCTATAAAAACCCTATTTTACCACAACAGACGTTACACTGTCTCATTGTATTCAAAATACTGAAAACCGCCTTCTTCATTCTCAAACCCTCCATCAAACTTCAATCATCTTCACCTTCGAAATCCATTATAATGGATCTTCAAGCTAAAGCCACCCACAATTGTCTTCCCTATCTGATTAAAACAGATGACAATGTTTCATTCCATTCCACAATCGACATTTTTCTAAACTCCAAATACTTACCCATCTTAACCGCTAACGCCCCCATTTATCTTGATACACTCCAAGAATTTTGGTTGAATGCTGAGTTTTTACTCCAAGACAAAAAGCCTACTTCCATTATTTCCAAAATTGGAGAAACCAGTATCGTCATTACCCCTGAAACCATATCCACAACCTTCACACTGAATGACCTGGCAGGTAAGGACTCCTTTACTAAAACAGAGCTTCACATTGAGTTTCAAGAAAGAGGGTATGATGGTCAGATGACTGGATCAACTCTTTTCAAAAAGTTTTTCCCTCCAGTCATGAAATTTTTCTTCCATACTCTTCCTCTTTGTGTCTCTGCTAAGTCCACATCCTTTAATGAAATTCCATTAAGGATGCAATATCTGGGTTATGCCATGTTGTCAAACTCTGACTTCAATCTTTCCCAGGGATTGTTCATGGACTTGGTATCAAATGTGAAAGCAGTCAAGTCTGGGTCAAACAATGCTTTTCTTATTTACCCAAGAATTCTTAGTGTAATCTTACAAAAAGTCTTACCTGAAAAAGTTTTCAAAAAGGGTGATGCTATGCAAATGAAAAGCTTAACTGATGAAACTTTCACAAGAATGCTGGGTGGAAGCACCCAAGAAAAAGTGTCTAAAGTGTCAAAAGTTTCTAAAACACAAACAAAGAGGACAAAGACGACAACTGTTGTCAAAACCTCTGTTGTTGAGCCCACTGCTCCTGGTGATCATGGCACTACATCCAGTGTTGTGAAACCCACACCAGCCACTTCCAAAAAGAAACATCCATCCACAAAAACCACCACTCAACCACAAATGAGGCTTCTGGATGTTGAGGTACCAGAAGAAACATCTGTTGCACAACAAAAGCAACCTGAAACCACTGTTGTTACTTCCTCACAATAGTTGGACATACCTCCACCTGACCAAACTCCTCATGAATCCTCCCAAAAGGATCATGTTGTAAGCCAAGGGGACACACATCATGATACATTTGAGTCACTTGGCCAAATGTTCACAAGCCCCTCTCCCAGGGCTAATTCTCTTGTTACTCCTCCACCCTCACCATCACATCATGTCCCACAAACCATGCAACCTCTGTTTGAGGCAATTGAAAAATCTCAGGAAGATCCCAGTTCCTCTCTTCCACCTGTCACTGAGAGTATACATCCACATGTGACTGGTCCTGAGAATATTCAATCTGCTATCCCACAAACAGAAGAGGAGGTTACACCACCTGAGTTCAATGCAACTCTAGGTGAGTTTTCAAGTGGAGCAGCCACTACTGATGTAGAGACCACTGTCTCACATCAGGACAATGATTACATAGCTAAGACTCCCTTGAAGGCAACAACTGTTGAAGCCACTATAGTGTCTCCAAAAACAGTTGGAAGTCCCCAGTACCAAGAAAAAGGGGCATCTGATTCACCTATTAGGACTGAATCAGGTAGAACTACCACTGGTAGGGACTCAGATGATCCTATTAACTTAGGAGATGGGTCAAAATACCAAGAATTGACGGACAGAGTCTCTGTGATTGAAACCTCTGTAGCTGACATCAAATCTGATGTCAAGCTTATACTGAGCTCCATTGCAGATCTTTCCAAGAGTCAACCATCAACAACTGATATAGCCAGTGAGTTATGGAAATCCGTTTCCCCCATCATCATAGCTCACAGAAAACTGGCTGATCAGACACATGAGACTTACATGGCTGAGATAAGAAATATGGTAGATGCAAGGTACAAAGATACCCATGCTGATATTAAAGCCATCAAGGACCACCTGCTGAAGACTACTGGCTCTGCCCCTACCACCATCCTCAGGGATGAAAATGATGATGCTTTCACGGCTGATGATGCCAAAAAGGGGGAGAGTGGCAGAGATAGGCTACCAAAGCTGGATCCCTTTGGTTGTCCTCCTTCTCAAAAAGGCCAAGCCAAGTCTGCCAAGAAACCAGAGTCTACCAAATCAGCTCCACAACAACAACAACAAGCAACACCAACAGCACCACCACAACAAACCACTGAGAAGAATAAAGCAGTAGATGATTCTGCAAATATAGAAGCTGAAAAGGCTGCTCAAGAAAAACAGAAAAGAGCTGACACCTTGGAAGTTAAAGCAGAATCATTAATTGAACTCAAGAAGAAACAACAGCTGGAAACTGAAGATGTGGGATCCTCTAAAAGGATGAAAAGACCTGCTAAGCATGTTAGAAAACCACCATCTAAGTTAAACACCTCTGTTGACAAAACCACTGCTGCTGAAACCACTACAACCCAAAACACTGAAACTACCCAAAACACTGCTTCCCAAACCACTGTACCCAAACCAACACACACACCTGAACAAACAACCACCAAACCTACATCACCAGCCAAAACCCCAACATCTGCTGGTTCTACTAAAAGGCCAACAGATGTTAATCCAACCACTGCTACCAAATCACCATCACCCAAAATCATGTACACAAGGAAGAGAAAATCAACCTTTGTTGTACATGATGAAAACATACACACATCACCAAACACCATCTCAACTGCACAATCCACTCCTCCTATCACAGCTATTCCAATCACATCATTCTCACCACACACATCCAAGTTCAGATCCCATAGACCACCACCAACCATTACACCGTTGGTTGTTCAGTATCCCCTTGAACTTGATCTACTCAAGGGGGAATTACAATCCTTCTACAATACTGAACAACCATCAGACAGATCCTTCCCATCTCTCCCAAATTTCCCTGTTCCCCTCAACATTGATACTTATCTGAAATACAAGGGTGAACAGGTGGATGCCATCATCAGGGAGAAATGCAAAGGGAAGGATGACAGGACTGCTCAGGGCATCCATTCAGCAGAGCTTAGCAAACTCAGAAGGATTGAAGACTCTGCTAAGACCCTGAGCAATTCCATGTCCTCCATGCCTCTCAGTGTAGACTTGGAAAAGGAGGTAAGGGAATCTCTTCTGGAACAGATTATGGCAACCAAGCCTTACAAAGCAAACAAAAAGCAGTTCAATGGTTGGACTACACATGCTTTGAGAGAAGAACTACTCAGAATTGAAGAAATGGCCAAAGATCCCAAGGCTAAAGTCTCTACTCCTAACTTTGGCAAAGGCAGAGACCCAGTCAGAGCCTTGAAGTTTAAAAGGATGAGGCAAGAGATTGTAGCTGCCAACTATGGGGAGATGAGGTCAGTTTCCAGATGGTCTGAGTTAAGGTTGGTTGAGACTTACAAAAGTCTGGAAGAAAATAGGAAGAAGGATCCCAGCCTACCAAGAAAACCAATTTACACTGATGAGCCAATGATGAAGAGACCCCAACAGACCTTTACCTTGGACAGCTTACTTGACACCTCTGACCTAACAACTGCTGCAAGAAGACAGTTCAAGAAACAGAAGGAAATGTCAGAGGATGATCAAAGAAAGTTTGCTGATACATTCATCAAGGAAGGGCTCTTCAATCAAGTCCATTTCTTCTCTGATCCTACAACAGAGAAGCTTAGAGAACTCATTGGAAGACCACCTTTACCCAACTCATCAAGAATAAAACTTCAGCTCAGCAAATCCACTGACTCAAAAATTCTAAAATGGAAAGTCAACAAAGACAACCATGAATTGACATTGCTCAGGTCAGATGGAAGGGTTCAGAAGATCAACATGGATGATGCTTACAGCCTATGTGCAGAAGATCACCAAACATTGCTAAATCTGGACCTAGAAAGAGATGAAGAAGACTTGTTTGCTCTGAACTTTGAATTACAATTCAAAGGTCAAATCAGAGAAAGTCTGATGAGAAATAAAGATCAATAAATAAAGCTGAGTTTTGGCATCATCTGTTCTAGGGGGAGATTGTTGGGTCTGCTGACCTGGAGAAGAACAGATGATTAGAAAGCCAAAATATGCTAATAGTTTGATCCTTTGAATAAACAGTCTTTACAACTTACTTCTCCCAAAAGACTGCTGACCCTAACAACTGTTCTATCCAAACAACTGCTCAACAACTGCTGATACAAAGAACTGCTAAATAAACAACTGATGAAGAACAACTGCTGACCAAAGGTCTGATGAAGAACAACTGCTGATACAAGTACTGAAGACCAAAGCACTGCTGGAACCAACAGCACTTAGGCTCCAGCAGTGGATACAAGACCATCAGAGTTTTCCTACAACAGCTGTTTAATATCAGTGCTTTCAATGTAACAGTAGTTTGTAATAGGCAGATGTTTATGTTTGTTATTCTGTTAGAAGTCACTGTCTTAGGTGACGTCAGCTTAGGTCATCAGTGCTTTGAGTCTGTCTATAAATAGAACAATGCTTGTACTGTTCTATTGCATCACACACACAAACATTCTCTCAGACAAACACTGTGTGATCAGGCTGAGGGGGAGTAATTGTACGATTGTAATCTTTTAGATAAATGAAAGCTTTCGATCTGAAAACATTTACTCTCTTGTTTTGATTAACAGTTCATTATTCTGCTGCACTTTCATTCTATTTTCATTTCATTATTACCATATTTAGTTAAACAATCAAAACAATCAAACTCAGATCCTAACATATTCTATTATAATTATAAAATTCTATAAAAATATCAAAACGATTATATAAATTTCCACAAAAATTATTCTAAGTTTATAAAACATTAAACATTTCTGAAAAAAAATTTTATTTTCGAAAAACCATTTATTTAATATTTTTAATCGATTTTTGGTTATTTTAATCATAAATAAATCATAATAAATTCATTTTTCAATATTTTTGCACCAAAAATTTATATAAATTATTTCTGTCCATTTAGAATAGAAATACAAATTTTAATTTAAAAATTCTTTAATTTTAACATTTTTAGATATTAAAGTTATATTTTGACAAATAGAAATAAATAGACTAAATATTCTATTTTTAAGAAAATAATTTTATAAAAATTATTTTCATACTTAAAACTTTATAATGTGATCATCCTTAATCAAAAGCCTACAAAAAGACTTTTGTTTACTTATTTTTCGAATTTCTTTTATGTATTAAACAATTTATTTAATAATTAAACGAATCCTTATCCCCAAATTAGGAACCCTAGAAAATACTTGTAGACTAAAAAGACTTAGACTTATTTATTACCTTATACATAGGGTAATACTTGGCAACGTTGGGCTACACATATTCTATTTCACAAGACTTAACACTTTGCTAAGGTGAGTTTACGTAACCATGTTTATGCAATTCTTTATACTTGAAACTTTATACTTAAGCAATTCTACATACATGTCTAGTTGTAAACTTTAATGCCTCATGTTTTAGACAAATACTATTAGACTTAAACTTAAACTTACATAATCATTAGCTATGGCCAAGCCGGCGATATTCAATGATAGATCTATTGGATTGACAATCCCACCTAGATTCGTTGACCATCATTTATGGGGAGCACGGGTGATTGTTATCGTTCCAACGTGATATTAAGGTGAACCGTGGATGACGGGATGGACCTAAACTTGTCGGAGGTTTGATTATGTGCATACTATACTTCATGTTTATTCATGCAGACTTAAACTTACGATAGACATATGAATTGCTAAACTTTTATTATTCTAAAACTTAATTGCTTGACATGACTTATGTATTCTCACCAACTTCTAGTTGACCCCCCCCCCCATTTTTCCAAACTTAAAAGGAAATAATGATGCTTGAAGTCTAGAGCTAGCATGAGGAGACAATTTGAAGTTTATGCTTTGTTTGGTTATTTGATGTACTAGAATTTCATTCAAGACTTTGTTATGTATTTTCAAATTTTGGATATTTTCCTTTAAATAAATTTCAATTAAAACTTGAATACCATGTGCTACTGTATACTCATTCTTACGTGACACCTCGATGTTTCCGCCATCGGTTGGGGTGTTACACTCCTCCTCCTCCACATTAATAGAATAATTTAAGCTCACATAGTGAGCATCGGATGGTGGTGTATCCGGATCTCGCGACGAGGAGGTTTGTTTCGTTTTGCTCTCCTTCCTTTGCGCCTAACACCGGACCCCATGGGCGGTACCGGTCCCCACTTAGGACTTTTTTTTCAACATTTCCCAAATCCTCAAATATGTGAACGACCCACGGGTTGCGTTGAATTCCTCCAACGCTCTTGCTAACACACCATTATCACCTTCCCCACTAGTCTTATTGTCGCTGCAACGTTGGTAAACTTCCGCAAAAGCATGACATATATTATTTATATCGGTCCACTTTCCCAATATCAAATCGTTGTCCCGATATTCCCCTCGACCCATGGCGGTAAAAAATAGCTCTCGAATTCTTATCCAAAACAAAGGCTTGTCTTGATAGTTCGCTACAAAAAAAAATTAATATTAAAATGAGCTGATTAACAAAAACAAAATTATATTAAAAAAAATACGATTAAAAATACTAACCAACTTCAGGATCCTCCGATATGTCGAGCCAAGCCCGCGCTAGTGCAAACTCCTCGTCTCTCGTCCAAAGTTGATACTTCTTTTTTTGATGAGGCGCGTTAGCCTCTTTTTTTTGTGCGAGCGCCTCCCCCCCTCCGGTTGAGAACCCTCGGGTTGACGTGGTTGTTCAGGTTTCGGTTCGGGGAGTTTTAGGCACGAGCTCGGGCTCCTCTTGAGAACCTTGGCCACAATTTACGTTCATGTTTGACGCAAACCCCATTGACCCTTGAAAAAATTGACCCGACATGCCAAGTAATTGTGCGTACTCTATTGTGTTTGCGTCAAAATCGCCCCAATTAAAAGTCGGTTACGGTTGGGTTGAGAACCTTCGCCACAATTTTCGACACCCACATATATGTAGGTGTTTGGAATAATTAGTTTGGAAATATTAGTTTTTGTAACTGAAATAATATAATAATGATATCTAAGACACATTAGATATGAGAGTTTGTGAATGTAAGTTACTAATGCACGTATGTGCAAATTGGTGGCAAATCATAATGCCATTCGGTGCGGAACCGGTATAGGGTGGGCAAGCTAATGCCGACCCGGTAAACACCGCCCCCTTATGCCCGGTAACAGTATGGGCGGCAAGAATATGACTTTGGTGCCGGGCCTCAAATATCCAATCACAATCAAACCATCGGGTCACTGCTCAAACTCTCCATTTTTTAGCAAATTATTATTTGATCGAAGGAGTAGAAGAATGAGTTTACAGATATTCAGATCTGCTTCACGAGTAGCTAGGTCTTTCGTCTCATCTGCTTCTAAGCAGAAGCATCTCTAATATATTAGGAAACTTTGTAATTGATTTGTAATTAGTCAAAACCATATCTCTTCCCGAATTTAGGAGATTCGGTTGTACTCTTAATATAGACAATTATCAATAATGAGAAGGACAAGATTTCAATCATTCTAATATGGTATCATACCTATCCCTTCGATCCTCCCTGTAACCCTAAATTTGTCGCCGGCAGTCTTCTTCTTCTTCTTCTTCTTCTTCTTCTTCTTCTCCGAATCTCCTTCTCTGCCTTCCCACTTCTTCGCTTCATCCCCCTTCCCTGCAACCAATGGATCCCAAACTGCACCCAGAATTGACTGTCTCTAATATCAAAACACACATTCCTCTTGTTCTTGAGAACGATTCCCCCAGCTACACCACTTGGACCACCCTATTTAGAGTTCACTGTCAAGCCTATGAGGTGCTCGACCACCTGTCACCCAAGCCCCTGGCGATGGCCTCTTCCTCCGACGCTGCTAAATCCGATGCCCTGGCAGCCACTGAAGCCCTATGGTCTCGTCTAGACGCCATAGTGCTCTACTGGATATATACCACCATATCCCCTGCCCTCCTCAATATCATAATCGTTTTGAGCCAATCGGCCCACGACGCGTGGAATACGATTCAGACAGAATTCAATGACAATAAGAACACTCGTGCAATATTTCTTGGTCAAGAATTTGCTAACCTCTGTCTTCACAACTTCTCCTCCATGGAGGAATATTGTCAACACACTAAGAATCTGGCCGATCAGTTGATTAGTGTTGGATCCCGGTTGATAATCAGATGCTCGTCACCAAAGTCTTGACCGGACTTACCAAACAGTTCGATGGCATCTCCACGGTTCTTCAGAATCGGGACCCTCTTCATCCGTTCAGTGAAGTCCGGTCCCGCCTTAATCTTGAAGAGAGCAAGAAGAAAAGACAGGCTACCCGCGCCGCCCAACACTCCTCAACTGCCCTCGCTGCCACGTCCAATCATCTGTCCAACCCCTCCTCACCAGCCCCTGACTACAATACATCGGAGAGGGGAAGCGGCTGCTCACGCGGTTCCCGTGGTCGTGGCCGTGGTGGCCGCCATGCCAACAACCGCAGTCAACGCCCATTCTCTGCTACACCTCAAACTCCTACCAACCACCCTTATATTATCTTTCCATCTAATTGGACTGCCAATCAGTGGGCAAGTGTTTTAAACAACCAGTCCCTTAATCCCTTAAACCAAGCGGCCCGCCCACATATCTTCTTAACATTCTTCCAAGCAAAAACCATGCCTTTCGGTCTCCCACAACCCACCTTTACAATTGCACACCCGAATATGACCACCTTAGAGTATTCAGATGTCTTTGCTGATAACTTCTAATGAAATAAGATGCCAACAAATATCTGATTAATGAAACTACTGATTACTGTTGATTGATAACTTCTAATGAAATGTTTGTAACTACTAAAGAAGAAGTTACTGCAGAATCAAATCACTGATGACCTAACTTTCTGATGAGCAAACTACTTATGAACATTGATACACATGCGTTTTATAGGTTTACAATTGCGTTTTTACTTTTTTTGAACATTGATACTTTGTAATATATAAATGCGTTTTATGTTTTTCCAAGGTAATTTGAATAATATCAATACATTAGATGCGTTTTAGTATATTTGTAGAATCAAACCACTGATATACTAAATGCTTCAGAATCAAACCACTGATATACTAACTACTGCATAATCAAACCACTGCAGTATATTAGATGCGTTTTAGTATATTTCGAAGAAGAAGTTAATAACTACTGCAGAATCAAACCGCTGATGGCCTAACTTTTTGATGAGCAAACTACTGATGAACATTGATACACATGCGTTTTATGGGTTTACAAATGCGTTTTACTTTTTTTGAACATTGATACTTTGTAATATAAAATGCGTTTTAGTATATTGTAGAATCAAACCACTGATATACTAACTACTGCAGAATCAAACCACTGATATACTAACTACTGCAGAATCAAACCACTGCAGTATATAACATGCGTTTTAGTGATTTTATAAGTGCGTTTTATGTTTTTACAATGGCAGTTGATTACTATCAATTTTATAACATGCGTTTTAGTGTATTATAAGTGTGTTTTAGTGTATTATAAGTGAGTTTATCAACATAGCATTTCAATATAATACTCACAGATATAAAGATGCGTTTTGGTATATTATACATGCGTTTTAACAACATCACATTCTGAAATCATTACAATCAAAGACATACATAAAACGCCTTAATAATTTATATTAAACGCACGATCACATCAAAATTTTGTTTTTATCACATTCATAACTGTATTCTGTACAATCGAAGGCCTGTCATTATTCTTTTTGTTTCTTTCGTTCTTTTTGCTTCATCTGTTTCATATAAACGTAATTTTGCTTCTTCGTTCTTTTGCTTCATCCGTTTCATAATTAACGATCCATAATCGATTGTTTATTGCTTGATCGTCGTTCATTGATTTCGTTGAATAGATGCTCTGTTTTTGTTTTGTTTACAGAGTATGATGTTTATGGAGTTTTGAGTTTGTGATTTCCACGATTATAGCACATCATAATAACTGTCCATTAATGAGATGATTTGGGCGCGATGATTTTAAAAAAATCAAATTATTATAACAGTAATTTGTCTAATTTGCCCTTGATTCGTTAACGGAAACATAAAAACACGTTGATAATTAAATTGGGGATGTTGTTTTAAAACGCAGATCAACGGCTGAGATGACTTCCTTCACTTTGTATGTTAAGGACACTTTGTACAATAGCCTCTCTCATCCGGGCAATCCTTCGCCTTAGTCTAGTTTATGTTTATTGCCTTCTGTGATTGAAGTTGTAGTTTGACACCGTGTCGTATTTTGGGGTGAACTTGTAATTTGACAACGGTAAGGTATTTTGTAAATAAACTTGTAATTTAATAACGGTATGTATTTGTAGTTCAACTTGTGAATGGAATATGATAATCATATCTTAAATTGTAGATTACTATCGTAAATAGGATTTTATAGTTTTTTTTCTGCATTTTAAGCAGAAAACAATTGGAGTTTTTTTTTTCTTTTATAAATAAACATTTTGTTCAGAAAACGGTAGGTAAAATATAAATAAATAAATATTGTAACCTTTGGATGGAAAATGGTTGGAAAAAATAGAAAATTTGGTCGGTAATATGAAGGAAAAACTGACACTTCTTTCTTGGGAATTCGGTCGGAGGGTTCATCAGAAATTGTCAGAAAAGTAATACAAAATTAGATAAAAACCAGTCGGAATTTTGTTGGAAAAATTGACACATTTTTTTTCAAAGAGTAATAAAAATGTTGTTGGAAACTCGTCGGAAAAATTGACACTTTTTTTTTTGTCAGAAATTGGTTGGAAAAGTCATCAGAAACTTGTCGGAAAAATTTTACTGACTAGATTTTTCCGGCAAAAGACAACATTGTCGGAAACACCCTTTTCCTACCACCGACATAAAATTTGGTCGAAGTGCTTGAATAATATAAAAACATTAATCTTTGAACCTGTAAATTTAATGTGTCACGTCATATTGTTTTGGGGTGTGATGTTACTTAAAGCATAAACGAATCACATAATATGTACACCATGTATATTGCATATGAATTAGTTGCATCGTGAGCTTCATTGCATGCTAGCTTTATTATGTTTATGTACAATGTCTATGGTGCATCAGTCGTGAAGCCTTCAGCACAATGAGTTAAATCGGGGCATGGTGTATGGACCCTCAAATAAACTCTTATAAATGAATCTATATGCGGCCTCCGTCAAATGTACTCCATCCCAACTAACATATGTATCCGGATCAGTACATGTAGTTGAGGATGAACCACCACATTCGACTGACTGGTTGAAGTTATATGGTCCTCCACCACCACAACATGCCTTCAAACCTCCATTAAGAAACCCTGTAATATTAATTATGCACCATGATCAAATTACATGTATACTTCACATAACGTACCAAGAGTTAATTGGATGCTTATTACCAAATTTTTTTGGGGATCGATAAAGCTGCATGGCAGCATTGTAGTAATCAGCGTATATGATATCGACATGGTGATAATTAAACTTTCGGATTTTCTCTAATTCCCTTTGAAATAGCTGGTTATGGTAGTCTGCAAATTTGTTTAGCCAAATGATGCAACCAGTTTTGTTATCATACATTTTGGCATCAGAGTTATTGTACATTGTCAAATAGCTCGATGAACATCCGATGGGAAAGTTTCCAGGAACAATAATGGTTTTAGCACCAAGTTTAATTACTTCCTGCATAAATTTAAGTTAATAATCTTGTTATCCCACAAACCGTTACCTACTAGATATAATATTGGTGTGTTGCATGTTAATAATCTTACTTTAACTGCTGTGATGATAGTTTTGACAACAAGAGGAACAAACGACTTGACTTCATTGACGAGTTTGCCAGCTCGTAGTTCGTGATTGTAGTCATTGCCACCAATCTCACCCATAAGAATCAATGAATGTTTAAGAAGTTGTTGGCAATCTGCCAAAGAAAAATTAGTATGAATCGAAACAGGTAAATTAAGAACAATGGGTTAATATTGATATACAAAGACTGTTGAAGTACGTACCTATAGAAGTGGCACATAAAGATTGTTTAAACCATTTGAGTTGAACTTGTAAGGTTGCATTAGTGGTTGGATTTGAAACTCCTCTTGCTTCATGAAAAGATGAACTCAAGGCGGTTGCGCCTGCCACCGCGTAGTTCACTCCTTGTCGTACATCTTTGTTGCTGAGATTCCTCTCGTCACCCACATACGGTGGTATCAACGGCAATCCAAGAGCTTCAGCTTCACAACCAGAGAAAAACAAAAGTATTTAAATTACAAGGAGCATGCAGATAATAATCAAATATTAACTATATATATATATATATATACAATGGCGGATACAGGAATTTTTTTCACTGGGTTCCTTTTTTTAGGTGTTTCAATTTCATATGACTAAACATAAAAATTTCGGCTCGGTTCAAGTGTTCGGGTCGGATAAGGTTCATCACATAAAAAAATACGATGTAATAATGAATTATATGATTTATATCTAATTTAAATCATTCATTTCCCACAACACCCTTATCAAAAATTCAATCTTTTTTATCAATCTTGATCATACAACCAACGGGTATCTCTAAATGTGATGAATATTATCTCATTTGAATCATTTCCACAATACCCTTCTAAAAATATTCAATCTTTTTAATCTTTTTGATCAATCTTGATCATATAAACTAATGGGTCTCTGTTTTTCAAACACTAAGTTCAATGGGTCCAACAGCAAGAACCATCAGCAGTAACAACAGAGGATTATTATTAATATTAATAGTAATAACAAGATGAAAAATAAGGCTACTTCAAGGAGGCAAAATGGAGTGGTTTCTTGTGGAAAAAGAACAGATTTTGGGTAATAACATCAATAAACTATCTCCTAATAAGATCAATGTTTCTGTAAGAAACATCAAATTTCATCACCTAATTTCTGTAAGAAACATGAAATTAATCGCCTAATCAATAAACTTACAAAGCCAAGGAGAGGAGAGGAGCCGACGTCCGAAGGCAGCAGGCTGGAGGAGGCGGAGGGGCGGCCGGCGGCGGACGTCAGACAGTAAGCAAGGAGGAGCCGAGGAGGTCTGAGGGGGATTTTGATTTGAGAAGCTTTGTAACGTTTTTATTATTTGGAAATTGGAATGGAGGAGGTCTGTGTAACTGTTGTTTGTTTGAAAGGAGGAGGAGGTCAAGAGTTTGGGTTTTGATAGTTTTAAATAGACAAAAAAAAAAAAAAAAAGAAGCTGGAAATAAAAAACATGTGGGATGGGAATCGAACCTGAAATCACATGAATGTGCATGCCGGGTATTCACTACTAGAAAAAAGCCCTTTCTTGACACGCATTGCGTGTCAAGAAAGGGGTCTGATGACAGAGAAAAGAATGTCAAGGATGGCGGTGTCATAAATTTAACATGACATATTTTCGCGTGTCATCTGTTTATGACACACATTTATGACAGTATTTATTGACACGTGTTATGACACTTTTTAATGACACACATTTTTATGACAGTTTTTAGCGACACATTTTATGACAGAATTTTATGACGTTCTTTGCGTGTCATAATTTTTTAATCTAAAAAAAATTCAATTTTACATATTTACCCTCCTGGATTTATTGCCATTTTATTATATACAAAATAATTAACAAACTAATTACAAAAACATCATTTCATTATATAATCCATATTTATCTAATTACAAACTAATCCGAGACAACGTTTAATGTTTACAAAAATATATTGTATCGACATTACATTGCCTTCAAACAAGTTTCAATCATTTGAAAATAAATATAGCGGCATAGCTCGACCATTCGAATGACATCCTATCCTCATTTGCGTAATAATCCACTCCTCCCAAACCTAAGAGAACAATAAAATTAATGCATTAGTAGAGGCCGGCCAATATATTGAACATTAGTTATGTATGGATCAACTTATCTTTTAACATCTATCTTCAAATAATTATTAATTAAAACAAAAGATAAATGAACAGACGCTTCTAATTTAAGCGAGATCATATTTCTTTCATATGTAGTTAGTAAGAAAAGTTACATAATCAGTCAACAAAGAACAGTGCTTTGATCATTATTGATGATCCCCAAACAGTATATAAGAAAAAGTAATCTGAATACTTATTTTGAATAGAAAAAATGTAAAAGACTATTAATAAAACATGGTTATAGAAGACTTAAATTTGAAAAAGTTTTGTGAGTTTATCCATTATCCAACATTCAGGATTAAAACTGCCAAAAGGCAGGTACATGCATATGCATAGATTGCAACAAAGTCAGAATACCAACATATAAAAAAACCTCAAGCATAAATAATGTGCAGTTACCGAGTGCAAGCAATGAGAACAAAAAGGGAAGCAAAACTGCATAATTTGGTTGATTCACCATAAATAGAAAGGACCTTTACCTCATCCATGTGACAGACATTGCACTTATCCAGGTCCTTCCATTTAACATGGGTCTGTAACCAATTGGCATGTTGTATGTTCTCCCCGATGTCGCCTTCATACTCGATGTCCCCTACAAATAATAACATCTGTAATACAAGGCTGAATAACCAAACAGATTTTTCGCCTGAAATCTTGTTTAGACCTCGATGAATTTTAACAAACGACTCATCCAACACAATTGCTGGCCACACAGCATGACCTGAAGCCACAACAAACATGATAAGCCTGATCAAATAAGGAACACCGTCAAGGACTAGCAATTACGCAAACCATTGAACCAAGGGAAAAAGGTCAATCCTAAACACGAATGTTCAAAGTATTATCTGGTCACAAAGATCCTCGACCTTGTTATGATGTTATCTAATCTCACATAACATAATGCTGGTATATTTAGTCACAAACTGAAGTGAAAGCAGCCTATTGACATATGACACATATCTTATTAGCGAGACACGATTTGAGATTATTAACTTAGTCAAACTGACTGAAACGGCACCTAAACACTATTGTGCACCTTTAAAAGGCTGCATTCACGTCATACATTAAGTACCCAAATGGTGTCGCGACAACACGACAAAAACAAAGCATCAACTTTAATGACTTCCAATGTTGCTGGACAGCGTTAACTAAAGTAACGCCAAGGCAGGAAGCTGAGGTGCTAAATTTGGCAGTAACCACATAATAGAAGCATACAAGCCAAAGAACAAAAAACATCGACGAATCCCAAAGGGTAAAACCAGCTTCTGGAAGTTACAATCGCATTTAATTTCAATAATGAATGCAAGATCTTGATGTCCATACCAGTGAGTTTGGCCCATATTATGTCCCCAGGCTCAATATCATGACAATCATCCAGATTAGCAGACGAATAGGCATACCACACGCAAACACCTGAAGACAAGTGAATGTCCTAACCCCTAATATTATTGTTTAACATCGTAAAACTATTTGTCAAATCAAATTACAATCATTAAACAATGAAAAAAAACACACAACCTCAATCATAGACAGAACAGAATCCGAACAGATAATGAACAGAATCCGAACAGATAATATAAAAAAACATTCATAATTTACTTCTGGCAGGCATGAACTTAAGACATGTACTAAGGAGATTAAACCATCTTCAAAACATAATAAGCATTTAAGAAGCCAACACATAATATATAAGAATCAAAAATCAACAATCCATAGCTCAGAAGCCTATTATCAGAATAACTACATCAAAAACAGTACCTTATAGAACTGAGTCCTGACTATTTAAGAAGCCAACACATAATATCAGCGAACGTCCATAACTGAAAATAAAGCACAATAATCACATTAACTTAGTGTTAATCGAACAATAACTGTGGAGTTTCATAGTGAATAAAGCACAATAATAAAGCCTAACAATTTATTTTGAAAAAACAAACTATAGTAGTTAAATTCAAACACCCACACCGCCTTTGTTAAAACTTAAAAGATTAAAATAAATTGAAGAAAAAACAAATAAATTCATAGCACGTCTTGACTTCTTCAAATAAATTCATACACTATATGTCAAGAAACAAACAATGAAACACAAATAAAATAAATAGGTATGTGATATATATGTATTCTGCAGTATTTATGTGTGTGTATATATATATATATATGTATTGTATGTATTCTGATATTCAGTGGCGAAGTTTGACCCGAAGGTTCGGGGGTCGGAAGTCACCCAAAAGAAAAATAGATAATGAGCCAGCCATCAACCACAAATGTAAACTATGGACTACAAAAAAAAGCAACCACCAACTATCAAGTTTAACAATGGTGTGCTTTAAGCTTTGAAATAATGTCATATGACAGGATCAGTTTTCAGTTACTCTAAAAAGAAAAGTGGAAATAGAAATAAAAAGACTGATGATGAAACATCAAGCAAAATCAGGCTTTTGTGAACATAACATAACTTGATAATATCTGAGCTTATCAAATATATGAGAAAGGAGGTGGTGGAGAATATGATGAAAGCACCTTGCATCAAAACAACATCTAGTAATAGAACTCGTATAACAATCGAACTTTTCAAGTGTGGCAACACTTATGGTAACAAATAATTATAAATCTACTTACCACCAATGAGTTGTATATCAAGTGCTCTCTTCTGTCAGCTATAGAAGGTCTTACAATTTCGCCAGTATACTCAATTACCTGTAACAGATTATATCAGCTGTCATAAGTGTTGGGACTCTCAATAGAGAAATTATCATGAGGACTTGAAACAATAATGGAAAAATATTCCCAGAAAGTAAATGATGTACTACCATATCACCCGCTTTGTGTGGCTGTTTTGCAAAGATGCCAAAACCATGTATTGCAGATTTCCCTGTGCCAAATAACAGCCCAAGAAAAATGAACGAATTAAGACAAAAAACATCAAGTCTCTTACTGTATGCAAGAAAAATAGAAAGGTGAGGGATTCAATATATTAAATATAAAGAAACAAGTCAATTTCACATTGTGTTCAAGTCCAGGTGCTAAACCGGAATTGGGAAGAACAGATCTAGTGAGATAGAACAGAAAACTGATTCATTAACTCAATAGTCACACGACATTTATCTCAGTATCAAATATTGATATCTTGCAAAGGGTGAGAATGGGGGTTAATCGTCGTTGGTCTGAAATGATGAAAAAAGGAAAGAAACAAACCTCTGGTGGTGTGGGTTTGAACCACAGATACTCGAGTGTGGGGGTTAATCGACGGTCGTGTGGGTTTGAACCATGAGTGACGGTGGCGTTAGGACAATGTTAGGGTTTGTGGGTACAAAATCCGAACTGGGTTTGTGGCGTTAGGGACAATGTTAGGGTTTGTGGAATGGGGGATCAATCTTAGGGTTTTGTGGAAGAAGATGTTGTGAATGGGGAATCGATGGTTTTTCTGAAGAAGAAGATGTTTTGTTTTAGGAGAGAGAGGGAGGTTTTATGGGAGACGGGCGAAGTGATTGTATTTGAGATTTTGGTGACGGAAAATTATGACACACATATTCATTTATCGTCATGTTTTTTAAATTTATGACGGAAAATTCTTGACGCGCAGAGAAAAAACGTCAAGAATTTATTAGTTTTTATCAAAAATGACACATTTTTTATGACATACATTTTTTTATGTCATTAAATTAGTGTATGTCATTAAATGTATGTCATTGAAGGGCTATTTTCTAGTATACAATATATTCTAATGGGTTCCTTTGATAATATTCTTATGGGTTCCTTTTTTTTTTCTATATACATTTACACTAAAAATTAGAAACCGAGTGGGTTCCCGGGAACCCGCCGAGATGGCTTTAAATCCGCCCCTGTATATATATATATATATATATATATATATATATATATAAGGTTAAAATCTGTATTATATAAACTAAGTTCCCAATGTTACTTGTATATAAATTGATAGTGACAATTTATAACCAAAATTCTATATAATATCAATGAATAATAAGAAATAAATGGTATAAATGATTATATATCTTTACAGAAATCATTTGGATAAACTCAAAAGACAAGTTATATAACATGATATGCTATGGGTTCATATATAAATCATAAATGAAGCTCAAAACGATGCCTATTAGTCAATTAATTTCAATAAAAATTTAGACATGTCGAAATATTTAAATTGCTAATTAGGCTAATCGCCTAGCTAATTACAAATTTAGCAAAATGTTGAATGGAAATTAATTATGGTACCGATGAAGTCAATAATGAGGCGGCCGTTGGAGCAGCGACCAGTGGGCTTATGAAAGAAAGTTTCTCCATAAGGTGGGAATAAAAAATGAGGTGGCTTGCTGTGATGAATAGAGACTAGATTTTTAATGTTGCCTGTGTCTGCCAGTGAGTTGCCAAAGCTGATGATAGAAGTGTAATTGCACTCGTAAGCATACGAGATCCTACACATAAGTAACAGTATTGCAAAGCAAGTGGAAATGGCCATTGAAAAGCTGAGTTGGTTTCCTAGATTGTTGATCATCTATCTATTTATAGAGGGACACAAAGTTTGTTTAACTCTAGAATTGGTTAAGCTTGTTTCACTTAACCAAGTCACCTATAGAAACGTGTTGGGGGTTTAAACAAATTAACAAGTTTACTAAAATTATGGAATCTAATAATTAACTAAATAAAAATAGATTTTATCTTACTCTTTTTTTAATGGCTAAGGGGCTGTTTGGTAAGCCTCTTAATGAGGCTCTGAACCATTCAGCGCTTAATGATTCAGCATTCAGCGCGTTTGTTTCAGCTTCTGAATGGAATGGTTAAGTCTGAACCATTAAGACTTGAGATACGTTGCTGAATCATTAAGCACTGAACCATTAAGCACTGAACTATACTGAACCTTAATGAGGCTCTCCTACTAATGTGGGACAAGAATACTAACCATTAAGAGGTTCAACTTAATGATTCGGCACTTAACCATTCAGACCTCTTAACCATTCAGCACTTAATCAACCAAACAGCCCTTAAGGCTAACATCACCCTCACCTATCTACTACTATATATAAATGAAAGTAAAGTTGGGACACATGTCATCATATGGGAGCATAGTTTCTGTTTTTCCAGCTCATTTTACCGGGTCAATTAAATGGGTTATGGATACTCCATCTACTATTAAATTATTTTTTCTCTCTCATGTGCATGACACATGCACTTTCCCCTATGATTTATAAACATTAATAACTTTTTTAAATGTCATTATTTTTGAAAAAATTACACCAAATTAAACGAGCGTTTTATTATCTTTCCAAGGAGTACCATTGTGCTATACAAAAAACGAAAAAAAAAAACGAGCGTTTTATTATGAAACAGAGCTTAGTAACAACTGTTTAAGGTCTGTTTACTAAAGACCAAATCAAGAAGTCAATCATCTGTTGCAAGCAAAGTCTGTTTACTAAGGTCTGTTATAGAGCACTGGGTCTGTTAAGGAGAGCTGTCCGAAACAGCTGTTGCTTCAAACAGCTATTACTAAGGTCTGTTCCATAGATGATATGTTTATGGAACAGACCTTAGTAACAGCTGCTTGAAGCAACAGCTGTTTCGGACAGCTCTCCTTAACAGACCCAGTTCTCTGTAACAGACCTTTATAAACAGACTTTGTTTGCAACAGATGATTGACTTCTTGAAAGAGAGAGAGAGAGAGAGAGAGAGAGAGAGAGAGAGAGAGAGAGAGAGAGAGAGAGAGAGAGAGAGAGAGGGGGGGGGGGGGGGGGGGAGGAGGGGTGGGGTGGGGTGGGGCGGTGTGGGGTAAGGTTGATTTTTTTGGAAAAATTATTAAAATTTTAAATAGAAGGTAAAAAGACAAAAATACCCCTGACTTAATGAGATTTTTTTAACTAAGTTAGTGAAAAGGACGAAAGTGGCAAAAAAAAAAAAAATCCAAACCTTAGGTGTTGAATTGCAAAAAAAAAAAAAAAAAAAAAAAAACTTTTTTGTACTAAAGTGGCAAACTAGACCAAACCTCAAGAACGAAATTGGCATTTAACTCTATTTTTTATTAGATTATTAAAATTAAATTGTAAAAAGACTAAAACACCCTTAAATGATGATATTTAACAAGAAAAAAATTAACTGTGTTTGTGTCAAAAGACAAAACGTGCAAGATTTTAAAACATAAAGTACATAACTCATGAATTTAAATGTAAATGACTTTCTTTGATTGTTATAAATGTAAAAGACAAAACATGAAATTTAGTCTTTCTATTATGAGTTAACAGAAATCATAAATTTAGAATATTTTGAATAATTGTAACTACTATTAATAGAAATAAACCATTTATGAAAAAGGTCATAGTAAACCAAGAGGGTGTTTGGGATTGCGTTTTGAATCTGATTTTTAGATTATTACGTTTTGAAAACGCAGATAATCAGTTTTTAGTGTTTGGATTGCGTTTTGAAAACGCAGATAATCAGTTTTTAGGCTACCAAAACGCAATAAGCTATAAGCAGCTTCACCCCTACTTTTCCAAACGCATAATCTATTTTAAATAATCAATCCTAAACACCAAAATAAAAGAAAAACCTCAAAAAGTATGAAGTTAATTGCTTCCGTTGTATATAGAAGTTAATCAATGCAAAGAATTTTGAATATACTTTTGTTTTTGTTTTCTATTTAATATGAAAAGTTGAAATGGTTTATTATATAAGTTTAAAGTATAGTCATAGTAAATTATATTTCAGAAGCTTATTGGGATAGACAAATTTAATATAAAGTAATAAAATTTGTATTATGATATAACATAGAAATTAATATACTACAGTACGAGAAAACAACAATTTTAATTATGTTAATAAGAAGAAAAATCTATATTTAAAAGAAAATGTACGTTTAGATGAGGAGCAGAGACAAAATCAAGCATTGCAGGGCGTGATTGAGGCGGTGATCTTGAAGGTGTGACTTTTTTCAAGGATTGATTTTAATATATTCTGGATTAAAATAGAATTCATATTTATTGGTTTTAACATAATTAATGACTTGTCTAGACATGATTAATGAATTACCTAAACACATTGTGTTTCTTCTTTGTATGAACAAAAACTCACAAAAAAAAAAAACATTTTTTTATTTATTTATTTTTTTGTATAGCACTATGGTACTCGTTGGAAAAATAATAAAATACTCGTTAATTTGGTGTATTTTTTTTGTATAGCACTATGTATATTACAAAGGAGATGTATTTTGGAAGAGGAGCAGAGCCAGGAACACGCATTATAGGGCGTGATTGGGGCGGTGGTCTTGAAGTTGTGACTTTTGTTGGAAATGAGTGAATTTAACCTAAATTCCTATTTACTAGTCTGAACATGATTAGTAACTTGCCTTGACATGATTAATGAATTACATGAACATATTGTGTGTTTTTTTTTCTGTATGAACAAAAACCTACCAAAAAAGTCGTTTTTTGTATAGCACTATAGTACTCATAGAAAATGTAATAAAACGCTCATTAGTTTGGTGTAATTTTTTTGAGTTAATGGCCAAAATCGTCCTTAAGATTTGGCCAGTTTTACTACATGAGTTCAAAATTGAAACTTTTTACATCTAGGTCCTTCTATTTTACATTTTGTTGCCAATTTCGTCTCTGAAACTAACCCAGTTAAATATTGTCGTTAAGTTGGGGGTATTTCTGACTTTTTACCTAGGAAATCAAGGGCATTTTGGACATTTTGTATACTTTATTTATTTTAAGATTTTGATTTCTTTATTTAGCCTTTAAAAAGAAAATCCCTTCTACTCTCTCCCCTGCATCTCTCTTCAAGTTCAAACCACCACCACCACTACCATCACCATTCACCTATCAACCACCACCACACAATATCAACCTAACATCACCAATCCACTCAACCCACCATTTTCTTTCCTTCAAAACCACTCAACCCACCATTTTCTTTACAAAACAACACACACCCATCTAGAGAGAGAGAGAGGGGGCGGAGCTCCGGAGGGGCCCGGTGGCCCTGCTCCCGAGAACACAACCATCATCCATTTTCTTTCTTTACAAAACCACTTACCCCACCATTTTCTTTACGAAACAACACACACACACACCAGATCCGATACCATAAAAAACAACCACGAGACCACCACAATCATCCAATTACCCGTCGATTTACCACTTCCCTAAACCCATTGCTGCACCACCTCCTCCATAGTTTTTAATCGAAATGTTTGAATTGTACTTACTGTTTACGACCGAGTTAGATTGGATCTAAAAAGGAATTGATTTAGCGAAATGGTGGGTTTTAATCGACGTTTGGAAGGGTTGTGGATGTCGGTGGGTCGTGGGTCGGGTTTGTGTAGCAGGAGGGTGGTGGTTTAGGGTTCACAGGTCTAGAGACAGAAGAAGGTGGGAAGGTGGGTCCCACTTATTAAATAAAAAATATTAAAAAATAAAAGGTCAGGCAAAAAGACATAAATACCCCTCAACTTAACGAGAAAATTTAACTGGGTTAGTGTCAGGGACGATTTTGGCAAAAGAACCTAAAACTAAAGCACCCATATGTAAAAAGTTTCGATTTTGGACTGATGTGGCAAAACTGGCCAAACCTCAGAGACGATTTTGGCCATTAACTGATTTTTTTTTAAATCTCGTACATAAAAGTTATTAACGTTTCAAAATTGTCGGGGAAACATGAAAGAATTTTTTTTAAGGAAATAAAGGGGAGGATGCCACGTGGCACACCAAAAGGGGACGATGTCCTTATTAAGCGCCATGTCAACTTTAGTGCCTTTTTTTTATTAATATATATATATATATAGATATAGATGAGTTAATAGCAAAAATCGTCACCGAGGTTTGGTTACTTTTGCCACTTCAGTCCAAAACCCAAACCTTTTACATCTCGGTCCAAAACCCAAACCTTTTTGCCAAATTCGTCCCTGAAAGATTTGGGTTTTGTTAAATTCGTCCATGAAGTTCAGTCCACAACTTAAACGTTGTCAGGGACGAATTTGGCAAGAAAAATAAAACTGAAGGACCCAGATGTAAAAGGTTTGGGTTTTGGACTGAAGTGGCAAAAGTGACCAAACCTCAGGGACGATTTTGGCTATTAACTCGATATATATATAGATCAACGTTCAAAAATTGTAAAGGGGGAGGGGGACATGAGAGAGAAAAAGATTTTAAGATGGCAAAGGGGGATAAAGGCCTCACTTAGTGTCATGTGTCACTTAAGGGGTATGAGGGCTTAACCTAGTGTCATGAGTCATCCAACGACTAAAAAGGCCTAATCTAATGTCATATCACACACCATGCTTTCATCTATATATACTTACTATAATAGGAGAGTCGTGAGTCACAAAAGAAAGCTGAATTGTCAAGCATAGAGATAGGCCAACAATGCTTGTGTGATGCGAAAAATGATGTCATTAATCAAATTAAAGTATTTAGAAAAATATGTGGGACACTCATATAAATTAATTAAATAATGCCACTTGCCTTAACAGTTGTTCATTAGTGGGTCACTCGTGCTACATAAATTAATTAAATAATGCTACTTGCCTTATTAGATGTTCATACATCTGTTACTCTAAATATAAGCTCCACATTCAAATTTCAAACTTAAAACCCCCTATACAAATATATAAATGTGACCTCTCTCTCTCTCTCTCTCTCTCAAATAATATACTGCTCTCTCTCAAATTATTCGTGAATGCCCTCTCTATCAAGATTCTTAAATCATAATAGATGCTCTCTCTCAAACTCACATTCAGATCGAAGGATTCAAGCATCGGGTAACCAAATCTTAATCGATCATAATAATAAAAATAAATTTTATCTCTATGCAATAATCGTGGAAGTTTTTGTCTGTTCCATTAGCAAGCAGAGTATTGGGTTGAAAAAGGTGTTGATTTTTGGAAGATTCTTACAATCAAAGAAAAATATTATTTGTATCATTACTAACGGTTCAACGGTGGCAGTATCAAACTCAAGATAGGTATGTATTTTTGTTTTCTTAAAGGCAACTTATGCTTTTGATTAATTTGAGTGTTGCTTGATGTAGTATTTTTGTGAATATTGTACGATTACCAGATAGAGGCGTTAGCTCAAGCAATCAAGGAGAACACTATATCGTTGTCACACCCCGCCTAAGGCGGAAACGCGAGGTAAGATGAACATGGTGATCACAAACATTATTTATATGAGAAATACTAAATGTCATTTATTTCACATAACAATCAAGGTCTTAATGTCAAACAGAGTTACCTGCCATAGAAAATGAGTTCAACAACTACATCAAATAACAAAACGAAAGACTTTTGCAAGCATTCCTAAGCTCACTTTGTTATTATCCTTACTGGTTACCTGGAAAACATGCTTAAATGTGTCAATTAAAAACTTGGTGAGTTCATAGGTTTTGCTGACTCGATAAAACAATTCGTTGCTCAGAAAGTTTCATTGTCTGTGTCCATGTAGAATATAGTTACCATGAGCACCATAACCAAACCACGACGTTCGTGTGCACCCCACCCCAATGCCTTGTCACTGGACATTGTAAAGTATGGATAATATGCATTCATATGTGTTAGCACCACTAACAGTTAAAGAGGGTGTCAACCCAAAGAGTACTATTCATATGATCCACGGCTTATTGCTAAGCTAATGGTTCTAGTTGTCCCGGGAATTTTTTGTCTGTGACAATTGTGGGTCTAACTCATGTAACACATATTGTTGTCATGTACGTATGTGGGTCTGTAGCATGTTTCTCCCCAGAAGTTGTAGAACAGTAAAAAGTAAAAGGGGCCACAAAACTCACCCGATGTCTGGTTATGTGATCTAGCAGAAAGATTGAAGTAACTATTGTCCCAACAAAAAGTGCCCTATAACGTCAAAGATATCTTAAGTTTTGTTTACTTGTCGTTTACCATACAAGCTGTTCACCCGACTTCTGGACCCTTTTGTCATGTATATGTGGGGCCATTGCACGTGATAATTACTACGCATCTTAATTGTAACTTTGTAAAGTGTATTGTTTTGTGTAATCCGGGAGTTTTGAATAAGTGCAACATTATATGTGATCGTGTATGTTTTGATCCAAAAATCGGTTCCTTGACAACTATTAAAGCCGAGCGCGGTTTATAAAACATTAATCATGATGTGGGTGCATTCACTAAATTGATTTGTGTCACATAGGTGTGTGGTATGCATACATGCGATAAGTGTACATGTGTGTGTCTGGAAATCAATTAACAACAAACAAGATAAAGCCTTTAGAAAATCATTAACTTATATGCAAGATAGGGTCGATTACTAGACGACTAAGGGTCGAAGGTCGGGTAGATGTTGATGCACGTTATGCGACTAATGCTTTTGGATTCTATATTCTAAGATGTTTTGCTAATTACGTGGGGGCGAACGTGGAAATAAGGAAGGGCGAATGGGAAGTAATGGACGAAGGTAGGGAGAATACGGGTGAATGTGAAGATAGTATTACAAGTCCTGATTTGAACCATGTTCTGGGACGAACCTGCACATTCGACCCTTACGGGGGGGGGGGGGGGGATGTGCAGGGCTATAAATAGTTCAGATTTTGTTATAAACTTAACTTTTTGTCATTTTTGAGTCTGGTTCGATCTATATTCTCTCTAGGTTTTCAGGAAAGGTCTAGAACTTGATTATTTCATCTTAAACACTATTTGTAAAGATTATAACACTTGTTTATGAATGAAATGGATATTGAAAAGGTGAATTTGAGTGTTTGATTCGATTACTATCATTTTGTAACTGATCTAGGGATTCCGCACCTGGATTAGTAGATCTTATATGATCAACTAAACTTGTTTTTGTAAAAACGATCCCCCACAAAGTGGTATCAGAGACTATACGGATCATACAACTACAAATTGAATGTTTTTGAACTGATTTGGACCCAAAATTGATCAAAACTTTTCTGTTTTGAATGAACAATGAGTTTTGATGAAAATTGATTGATTCGGACTAAATTTTACGGATAAAATCAAGATTTCTATTCATTAAAGTTGTTCTAAATCAATTCCGAAGCAAAACCTGCAAATCATCATCAAAATTCATCAACTTTTGAAAAATTGGGATCAAAATAACTGATTTTCAAAGAATAACCGTTTTTCAAATGGGTCGGGTCGAACCTAGGAGAGAAGGGTCGAACGTGTAGTGTTTTTGGATCGAACCTAGCTTTTTCAGGTCGAAAGTGAAGTATTTTAGGTCGAACCAAGAAGTTGTGTGTGTTGTGTTTGTACATTCGACCAAGTTTGGTACATTCGGCCTTACGGGAGGTCGAACGTGGATTGTAAGTGGTCGAATGTGAGTTAGTGTGTTACATTTTCTACATTCGAGTCAGTTTTAAGGGTCGAACCTGGAATTTTTCCTCATTCGATCCCCCGATTGCTGAAAAGGGTCGAACGTAGAGTCTGTTTGAAAATTTTTCTAAGTGTTTCGCATTTCGGACTTCATAGATGATATGTGGGAATTTCCAATAACACCTAGGCCTAATACTACATAGCAACAACACGTTACCATGGATCCTTGGGCTGTAGCTGCACAAAAGACGAGTACTCACCATCTCAGCCGATCAATTACCTCGCGATGAGCAGGTCGATTCCGCAGACTGTTGCTCAACCTCAACAGCAACCCATGAATGATTATTGGGGAGTTGCAGCAGCAGTGGTACACTCTCAAACTACAAATGCTATTTCTACTCTAATAAATGATTTGTCTTCAGGTAGCGGGAGTTGTCCACCGAAGCTGATGGAGATGATAGATTACAATCAATGACATAAAAAGTTCAAGATTCACTTGGAAGGAATGGGATTAGAAGGTACAGATGCATGGCAGATGATTGCTAAAGGATATGTTGCACCAGTGTTGGAGAATACAGGTGAACCAATTCCTCTTGAGAGTTTAGCTGAGGATGAAAAGAAGAACTTTGCAGTGGAGAAGAAGGCTTTCTCCCAACTATCTCAAGCTATCAATACTGATCTTCTACATCAGTTTGGTTCATGTACTACTTCCAAACAACTTTGGGATATGTTGAAGAATCGTCATGATGGTAATGAGAAAACCAGAAAGTTAAGGATGGAAGAATTGAGGAAGGAATTTGAGAATTTCAGTTATGTTGGGAATGAGACTTTGAAGGAATTGATTCCTAGATATTGCCATCTTTTGGCTGAATTGTCAAACTATGACATTAAGATTCCTATGTCAGAGTTGGTAGACAAATTTGCTGATTCTCTACCACCGTATTGGAACCAACATATTGAGGTTTTAAAGGAGAAAGATGCTTATCAATACTGGACCATCAATGAGCTTATTCAAAAGCTAGAGAACAAAGAGTTAGAAGAGAATAGGAAATCAAAGAGATCACAATTTCCTCAGAATCCGGAGTTGTATCATGCTGGTACATCTTCTACTTTGGCTAGTTCAAGTGTTGGTGGTACTGTTGCTCCACACATTGCATATGTTTCAAGTGTCATAGAACCACCTAAAAACCCAATAAACTACCTTGCTCAAACTTCATCTAACACACCACCTTCATACACTAATTCTTACATTCCACCGTTTTCACCAATGCAACAAGCAGCATGTTACACATCTAGTATGAATCAACCTCAACAACAACGTTACATTCCTCAAATGAACCCAAATCAACCAAGTCAAAGTCCGGTAGTGTTGGAAACATCCAACATGAACAATGTGACAGTTGAAGTTGCTCAGCAACACATTGTATTGGTTTCAGCAATAGTTGCGTCATACTATGGATTGGTGGCTAGTCAAATTGGTAACAACAATCTAACCAATGAAGACTATGCTCAGATTGATAAGGAAGAAATGGAGCTTATCGATATCCAATGGGCTTTTGCGAGTGTTATGAGACGAGCAACTGAGTTTATTGAGAAGACAGCAAGAACTGATCTGGCTACATCACCCAACACCACATATGGGTTCAACAAAGCCAAAGTCACTTGTTTTAATTGTGGTGCTAAAGGTCATTTCAAGAGGGAATGAACTCAGCCAGCTCAACAAGGTAACAGAAATCCATTCGACTCAAATTACCAAAACCGTCAATCTCATAACCAAGTAACCTATTAAAGCCAAAACAACAACTATCAACCACATAACAATTACCAAAACCGACAGAACACCTCACAGAGTAATTATGCTAGACAAACAACTACACCCAACCAAACTCAAACTCAAACACCACATAACCCAACCAGAACCATTATTCCTATTTCCACACCAAATAGCCAAACACAAACCGAAAATCAAAATCAGGCCTTGGTGATACAAAAAGATGAAGGTTTTGACTGGACGGGGATGCAATTGGGTGTTGAAGAAATTACTGTTGGGAATGTAGCTTGTGTTGATCAGAAGATTGATTTAGAGGAGTCGGTGATAGTTGAAGAAGTTTTGGAGACTGAGAAGGTTTCTGAAGTGAAAATTGAGGAGATGGTAGATGAAGCTGATATCTCAATAGAAGAATCACAAGTTGAGAAGACTTCGGAAATGATCATTGATTCTGTCACTGATATTCCTGATGAGCGTGATTTGGCGTATTCAGATTCGAAGAGTGAAACAGATTCAGAAGCTAGTGCCAATTCATTAGATGATGATATTGATCAACTCCTGGCCGAAGCTGATTTTCTAATGACTCGGAAGTCATGCATTGTTGATGACGCTTTCACAAGGATTGACTACTCTAAGTTCTTTGCTGGAAAGGAAGCGCTTTTTGCTTTGATGGCTATGACAGATCCTTCGAAACAGGTAAGTTCTGAATCCACTATTGATATGAACAGTGATAAGTATTGTGGAACTTGTGATAGACTGACAGAGGAAAACAAGCAACTCAAGGTTCAACTTGAGAGTGCGAGAATCAACTGTCAATCTTATCGCAAGGAAGCCCATGAGTTTAACAAAGTTCTTGATGGTTATAAAAAGGATACTTTTGATCTAAAGAAAACTCTTTCTTTAAAACAACTTGCTATAAACAGTCATATAAATGAACTTGAAGAAACAAAATTAGAAATGGCAACCATCAAATGCTTTGCTGAAAAGGTCAACAAAAAGATTGAAAGTTACAAACACATTGTTTATATGGTTGACCATATCATTGAAGAACCCTCACAACCTAGTAGTGAAAACTACAAGGCTGTTCCATCCCCAGTGTTATTTGAGAGCCACAATTTACATTCAATAATGTAGAAGGATCGAATTGACAAAAACAATTGTGTTGATCAAACAAGTCTACTAAATCAAGTGCGGAATCCTTGAAACAGTTACAAAATGATAATAATATCAACAAAACGCAGAAATCATCATTAAAACATTCATTTCATTCATAAACAAACTCAATTACACGTTAAAAAGATGTTTATAATCAATAACAGACGTGAACAAAGTTGACTCAAAACCCTAGGGAGAACACTGACTGGAGGGAAAACAAAAATGTCAAAAAGTTACATCTCAAAAATGAACTTGGCCTTATATAGGCCTGCACATTCGCCCATATAGTATGGTCGAATGTGCAGGTTCGACCAAACATACTGGTCGAACCAAGCAATACATTAACATCTATATCTACCTTCGACCTCCAGTTCTCCTTCGCACCTTCAAGTCTCCTTCGACCGTTTATAAATCTTCCTTCGACCATATGAATACTCCTTTGTCCGTTCGACTGATGACAAAAACATATGTTAAATGTAATCCAAAGCATTAGTCGCACAAAATGCATCTACAAACTCCCCCTCGACTATTTCTTGGATTGTTTACGCTCTTGGTCCACTCTTTTGTTCATCAGCTTTATGTGTAATTGCTTCTTTTGTTCTAAGGTCATCACTGGTGCATAAACTTGTTTCGGCTTCTTCTTCTTGACATCAAGAACATCTTGAACTTTCACAAACTTACCAAGCTTCTTATCGTAATCAGATCCAGCATTTATATCATAAGCAAAGCACAGGAATACCACACGTTGGTATTTGCTTGCTTGATCACAATCTTTCACCTCACTGTAAATCGGATTATAATACAACATAATGATATCCTCATGTGAGCAGTTAATCAACCACATAGGATCAAATATGTATATCTTCTTGAAATCTTTCACACCATCTTTCAAAACAATCACAGCCTCTGTAGTTTTCCAGTCATAGTACCACCCGATGAAATCTTTAGCAAAGTGTTGTGGGATCGCATCAACGGAATGTGTTTCAACACTTTCGGTGGTTTGTACTTCAATGTCACCTTGGGCATTCTGGTTATCTCATCAATCTCTTTCTTATGAACAATCCGTTTAGGATACTGAGGAGTGAATAAATTCCATTTCATCCTGCTTTCTCTCGACATTCGATCAACAAAATAAGCAATATGATCGTTCACAGATCCAGTCAACTGGTGTCTACACACATCTCGAATCGCCCAGTATGGAAGTGTCTTCAGATCATGGAATCTTTCAAAATAAAGTATTCCTTTTTCCTACTTAACAGCTACACATTTCAACTGTTTCACAAACTTCCATCCCAACGCTCTACCTTTGAACATCTCATTGTGTAGTTTGTAAAAACTTCCCTGAATCTCTGTCTTAGGACGATTTGCTTCTTTCTCCTTCAGTTTCCTCAATAACTCCTTCAAACTATCAGATTGTTCTGTGTTTGGTTTATCATGCCCTGGAAATACTTCTTCCATGAATCTCTTACTCTTTTCACGAGCAAGTTTCTCGGCTTCTTTCAACAATTCATCAGTAAATTCAGCAAATCCAGAATCTTTATCCTTCTTGAAATATTCTGGATATTCTTCACTGGTTATGTCTTCAATCTCAACTTCTTCAAATACAGGCACATCATGATCATCTGAATGATTACCTACTTCCTTTTCAGGTAAGTTGGGAATCTGATTATCAACCAATAATTCTTCCAACGTTTTTCCAACCTGTTTTGCCAAACTTCTAATATCTCTTTCGACATCGCCGCAGAAACTTCTCCATCCTCCAAATCTGGATCGTTATACTCCAAATCAAATATCCTGTCACTGGATTAAAAGATCTCTGAAAATCTGCTAGTCATATCTATCGTCCAGACTCTATCTGTTAACATCTGGCGATACATCTTCTTATCATCGTCTGATAGTGATCTAAGCTTCTCATTCCAAAAGACCGTATCATCATCAACAGATCCTCCAGGAGCTTTTGAGCTGGATCCTCCTTCACCTTTTCCAGATCCTCTTTTCTCACATTTGTATTTATCAGTATCGTCATCATCATCATCACTATCTGAACTCGCAGAGCTGTTTCCTTCACCGGAATCATTTTCTGAACCATCATCATCACTATCATCTTCCTTTTTCTTCTGAGGATTATCACCAGCATCATCATCATCTAACTCCTCATCTTCTTCCTCTTCATTATCAGATGGTTCGAAATCAACTTCTTCTTCATCTCGCTCTTTATCCTCTGCACCAGCTTGCAATTGAGGAGCTCTAGAGTACAAGTCTTTAATCAAATTAGCCATGTTCTTGTTACTCTCTTTCAACTTCTTATTCTCCTCTTTTAATACCATAAATCTCTTGGTGTTCCTCTGTTCGTGTTTTAACAACTTCTTGTTTTCTTTTCGAAGTTGTTTAATCTTGGCTTCAAGTGCTCCCTGATTGTCATGAGATGTTTCAACAACGTCTAGCATCTTCTTGTCGTTGTTTTTCAATTGCTCTATCTCTGCTTGCTGCTGATTGATTATTTTCATCATGTCAGCTAGCTTCCAGTTCACAGCGTTCATCACATCACTATCAACTATGACCTTTGGTGTAGAAGCTTCAGCAGCAGCAGGCAACTTTCCTTTCTTTATCTTCTTTAGCACTCTATCCAGTGCATCATTAAACTCATTAACAGGTAAATCAGTCTCCTTTTCAGTACCTGATGTTGTCTTCTGCTTCTTTGCAGCTGGAGTTGCAACCAGTGATTTTGAGCTAGATGTTGGTGGTAGTTTCTTGCCAGCAATCAATGATTCTATTTCTCTAGCTCTCTTCTCCGTAGGTCTTAAAACCTCATCCTTCTTCTTGAATTGGGGTTTTTTTTGTTTCTCCCCTTGCATTGGCGATCCAGGAAAATCCTCTGATCCCAAGCCTAAACCCTCATCAGTTTCATCTAAATGAATAGGGCTTTTAGTTCTCTGTTCCTCCAACGACTTGTTGAGACTGACAGACTCACCAGCCACAGTGGCCTTGGGCGTGGTGCTCTTCACTGTCTCTGCGTCAGAATCCCATCTCTCATCTTCTTGCGTCTCTTCAGCATCTACAGACGCCTCATCTACCAAATGCAACCCTTTCTTCGCCATACTCTTATGTCTTCTGAAAACTTTCTTCTTAACTGGTTCAGCTTCAGTTTCTTTTTCCTTACCCTTTCCACTCTTTGCTCTAACATTCACCACTTGACGCTTTCGTTTAGCATCAGGGTCTACTGGATGTAAAGGATTGTCTTCATCTGATCCACTATCAGCATGTCTTACCTTATCCTGACCTGGGTCTGTATAATCTATCTTGATCAGGTGACCAAATAGATTCTTCAACGGTGGTCGTTCATTCAATGGCACACCCTTATACGCCTTCATGCTAGCAAGAGTGTTCAGATTCATATGCTCCTGAACAATAATCTGCTTAGGATCTCTCTTCAACTTCTTGTACTTAGCATCAAAGATCATCTGAAGAAATCGAGGATATAACAAGAATTTCCTGCTCCTTAACCCTCTCACAGGTTCTAACATGTGTTCCATCAGCATCCCAGACACATTGAACGGTTTGTTCAATATTAAAGCCACCATCAATGAGCTGATGCTCTTTCTCATCAAATCATATCCACTAGTTGCTGATCCAAAAACATGAATCATCACATGTGCAAGATATTTGAACTGAGGACATAGCTTTCCTTTATGTAACGAACCGTCAGTTATAGGTCCGTTATACTTCATTCGTAGAAAGCATTTCCGTTGTTCAGTCCACGTCAACTCTCTGGGATCCGTCTTAACATCCTCTAACTTCAATGCTTCTCTGATGTCGTTCTCAGAGACGATCACCAGCTCCCCCTGAATATTACTGACAAGTGACGATTCGCCTTCCCAGAAGTCCATCTTCGCATTGGTCCAGAACTCCTGTTGGTGATCACGGTAGATAATACCTGGTGTAGCAATCGCATCAATCACTCTACTCCTCTTCAAGAACTCTATAATCCCGACAAACTCAGTATGTTTCTTCACATCGCCTAAATACGCACAGCAGTTGTGTGCGGATTCAAACGGTAGATCAACACTCTTTTCTTTCTCAGCTGCCTTCGAAGATGATCCAGCAGGAACACTCGCACTTTCCTGTTCAGACATTGTTAAGCTGCAAAACAAATCAAAACAAACATGTTAAAACGGACAAAACAAAAACTTGAAAAATTTTGGTTTTCAAATCCTACATTCGACCAGTTCGTTGGTGCGAATGAGGAATTTTAGGTACGAATGTGAAAAACTAAGGGTTCGAATGTAAAATATTTTGAAAAATTTCTTCATTCGACCACTTAATCTTCATTCGCCCAAATAAACATTCTCCTTCGCCTAAACTGTCACATTCGACCGTTTGTGATGGGCGAAGGTGACTGTTCATCTTCTTCAAAATTTCAGATTCTAATTTTGTTTGTTTTAAACTACCATTTTGATTTGGAAAGCACCTAACATTACCGATTAAACTTTTCCAATTATCAATTTTAACAATCGTACATTGATTATGTGTTTTTAATAAAAAAACTAGGGTTCGAAAAACTGTCACAATTGATTATGCAAACTATTGATGTTTAACTCGATGTTTTTGGATAATCTCCCCCTAAAACACTTAATCAAAGAATCCCAATCAAAATGATGTCCAATTAACACATTTTAATCTATGTTTTTAGTCGGTTAGGGCTCGAACTGAAAATCGTTGATTATGAAGTGGATATTAGGAATTAACTTGCAAATAATAGTGTAAAAAGATCAGTGGAATCAAACGAACACAATAGTACAATCTAAAAATCACAAGCAACAAGGTGACCCTATCTCAGAAAATTTGAAAATGTTTCGAATAGGGTCGAATGAACAGAGATTGGAATATATAGGCTTCACATTCGAATGTTTGACTAGGTCGAATGTGATGCTTTTTCTACCTTCGACCCTACTGAAAGGTTCGAATGTAGAAAAAGGGTTCGAATGTGAAATTTTCACATGAACACTCACATTCGACCGTTTAAGACATACGAATGAGAAGACAAAATTCCATCTTCGACCCAACGAAGGGGCGAATGAAACATGGAATTTTTGAAAATTTTACCAAATCTCAAAATCGAGTCCCGTTCAAAATATTTTTCAACTTTTAAGCATCCAACAATCATTATTTCTCATTTAAAGATTACAAAGCTCAAATGGTCCATCAAGTTTTAGAAAATAGATATCAACCACCATCAGCTATCAAAAATAAGATAGAAATATAAAATCTTTTTGGATTTTCTAAAGTTTATGTTAAAACACACCTAAAATCTTTTTGAGTTTTGCATTTTTGACAAGAAATATAAAATGCTGAAAAGTAAAGATAAAGCAGTAAATGTTTTGGGATTTCCGGTAAAGGGATCATATCAGTTATTGAGAAATCTGATCACACCGTTGATCTTTTTGATTTATTATCATTAAAGACAATGTGTGATCTGGCAACTGCTGATATTGTGATCCACATAAACTCACATGCAGACTTTTGTGCAGTGCCTTAAACTGATACGATTATGTATAGTATAAACGTAATTGTCTATGGTTCCCACGCACATGACATACTCCCGTATCAAGAAGAATGCACAAAGACTCATTGTAAAGCGTGATTATGTGTTCATCGTCTGTAATTTACAAGGTATGAGGCACAGAGGTATACAGGTCAGCAAATTAATGCAGCAAAGTAACATGTGCTCTCTACCAGGTTGAGGGCGGATATCAATCATGATTTGCATCAGTGATTGATACGTTGTAATAGATAATCTTTGATTATCATAAAACATGGAAAGTTCCTCAATTCGGTAACTTTAGGATTTGGCTTAAAGCTCTTTCATAAAGACACCCTATCTGATCTAGGTCCGTAATGACTTACAGCAGAAGATCAGAGAGGCTATCCCAGACAACTAATAACATAACGACCCAAAACCTCCGAGTTTTGTAGAAATACCCTATCAAACGAAGTTACGGTACTAAGACCATATGCCCATGAGGAGTTCATCCACACATCAATTCATTTGATATGTATGTATCAGGCATGCAGTAATAGGTCTACGAAGCCTATCAGCACATCACACAGACTCAGACACACGCCTTATATTGCATTGCATTTCTTTAGAATATGTCAGATCCCCACTGATGTACTATCATTTCCCCATTTTTTTCCAGGAAATCATTTTGGGTTTTTCTAATTTTTATAAATTTTTGAGTTTACTGTTCCCACGGATAAGCTGGAGCATTTCAAATATGTGACTGCCCAAGATATCGTTTGGTCACAGAAATCTGACGGCATTAATCTAAGGGAAAAAGATATAGCAATCAGCAATGATTTTCTAATTTTTATGTGTTTTGAAATTTTTCAATGTTTATGGATTTTTGCATTTTTCTGAAAAACAATAAAAACTAAACTAAAAAGCGATAAACTGAGGTGGTGATCAGTCTTGTTTTTCTTTAATACCATTAGCTTTCAAAAGATATTCAAATCTTGATTTATCAAAAGCTTTGGTAAAAAGGTCTACACGTTGATAGTCAGTGTGGATTTTGACCATATCGATCAACTCTTTAGCATAACAATCACGGATAAAATGGTATTTGATCCGGATATGTTTAGCCTTTGAGTGATTTACTACGTCTTTTGTTAATGCAATTGCGGCTTCATTATCACAGTAAATAGGGGTTTTAAGAAATTGCAAACCGTAGTCCACCATCTGTTGTTGTATCCAAAGAATCTGTGAGCAGCAGCTCGATGCTGAAACGTATTCTGCTTCACATGTGGATAATGCAACTGCAGTCTGTTTCTTGCACTGCCAGGTCACGAGCCTGCTCCCCATAAACTGGCATCCAGCCGTTGTGGATTTGCTGTCCTTGTCACAGCCACCCCAATCTGCATCACTAAAAGAGATTAGGTCAAAATTATCATCATTAGGGTACCATAGTCCTCTCGACGGACAACCCTTCAGATATCCAAGGATACGTTTGACAGCTGCAAGATGACTCTGTTTCGGCTTCGATTGATAACGTGCACAGAGACATGTGGCAAACATTATATCTGGTCTGGAGGCGGTGAGATACATCAGAGATCCGACGATTGCTCTGTATGTAAATGGATCAGTTAGCTCCCCCTTAGCGTCAACTCCAATCCCGTGATTAGGTTGTATTGGGGTATCCATCGGCTTCGAATCATCCATCTGGAATCGGCTCAAGACTTCAGAAACGTATTTCGTCTGGTGAATAAAGATCCCCATTGGTCTTTGTTCTACCTGCAAGCCTAGGAAAAACTGCATCTCTCCCATTGCGCTCATCTCGAACTTTTCCTGCATAACACGTTCAAATTCTCTGCAAAGAAGTTCGTTAGTAGAACCAAATATAATATCGTCAACATAAATCTGGACTAGAAGCAAGTCATCGCCTGTTTGTTTATTGAACAGTGTGCAATCTACCAAACCTCGCTTGAATCCTTTTGAAAGAAGATACGTGCTCAGCTCCTCATACCATTTCCTTGGAGCCTGGTGCAACCCGTAGAGAGCTTTGTTCAAAACATAGACCTTATCCCGGTGAATAGGATCTTCAAAGCCTGGTGGTTGACCTACGTAAACTTCCTCCTTGACCACATCATAGAGAAACGCGCTCTTAACATCCATTTGATACACCTTAAATTTCTTGTATGATGCAAACGCCAGAAACATTCGGATAGCCTCTAAGCGTGCAATAGGTGCATAGATCTCGTTGTAATCGATTCCCTCAACTTGCTGAAATCCTTGTACAACCAAACGAGCTTTGTTTCTTATGATCACTCCTCTATCATCCTTTTTGCATTTGAATACCCATTTAGTTCCAATCTTCTTTCGTCCTGGGGGCAAATCTGTCAGTGTCCATACACCAAGTTTCTGAAACTGCAACAACTCCTCTTGCATAGCTTCTACCCAAGCGTCATCCAAAAGAGCGTCCTTGTAAGTCCGCGGCTCAACATGCGAAACATAACAAGCAAAAGACCAGTCATTCTGAAAACCTGATTTTTGAATTTTGGCATATAAAGCAAGATTGCCAAGGTTTTCCGGTGAGTTAGCATTCCTCAGTTGACCTCTCGTCATCACACTACTACCAGGATCACCAATAACCTGCTCGATCGGGTGAATTCGATGTATCCGAGATTCCGGATAATCTGGTACTTGGACTCCCGTCTGAGTAGTTAAGTTCTCTGCAGAAACTAGATCATTACCCACATTCGATGATGAAGCACCATTTGTATTTGGGTTCACTGGTGGTGTCACTGTAGCATAATCTAAAATAGCTTCACTTGTAACATCATCGTCGTCATCTTCAGATTCTGATGAATTCAAAGTTGTGGAAGCTTCTTGGAATACCTCTTCTTCAACGACAGGAACATTGGTATCATTAGAAGCTGCTTGGGGGTTCACGGTGATCGGACGCACCAACGATGATGTCACTGCGTTTTCGACCTCGTAATATAAACGTAATACAACCTCTTCAACCAAGCTATCTAGGTTGAATGATTTAAAGATATCTTTGTAATCAAACATCCAGTCTGGACCGCTTCCCTGTAAATTCTGAGTATACCGTTGCACTTCAACGTTAGCCCACTCCTCGACTTGATGAGTTCATTTGTTGAATACCCGTTTGAGCGGGGTTGCATATCCAACAAAGTATCCTTCTTCAGCCTTCGGTGCGAACTTCTCAGATGGATTAAGCATAGTACAAGGAGCTCCAAATGGTTCTAGATACTCTAAATTCGGCTTTCGACGATTCAACAGCTCATAAGAAGTTTTGCCAAACTTCTTCACCGTTAAAACACGATTAAGAGTATATCAAGCTGCGTAAATTGCTTCGTTCCAGAACATTACTGGAAGATTTGAGTCCGCAAGCATTGTTCTCGCCGTTTCTATTAGAGTCCTGTTTTTGCGTTCGGCGACACCGTTCTGTTGTGGGGTATACAGAGCACTGTATTCATGATGAATTCCTTTGTTTTCACAAAGATCGTCCATCTGTGCATTCTTAAACTCCGTCCCATTATCACTCCTAATTCTCTTGATCTTGAGACCATAGATATTTTCTAATCGAGTGAACAGAACTTTCAAATTATCAAATGTGTCGCTTTTATGGTGTAAGCACATAACCCATGAAAATGTTGAAAAATCATCAGTCACCACAAGACAGTACAATTCTCCAGCATGACTTTTACGCTTGACCTGTCCGAAAAGATCCATGTGCAAACGTTCAAGTGGCAATTCAACGGAATTGACTTTCTTTGGCTTGTGGGATTGTTTGTGCTGCTTACCCTTCTTACAACTCACACACTTGTCATTAAAGTGAAAATGTTTAACGTTCACGCCTGTGACAAGTTCATTCTTCACCAATTGATTCATCTTTCGTAGGTGAATGTGTCCCATCCTCCTATGCCACATAATTGATTCCTTTTCTGTAGCCTTGGAGAGAAAACACATGACTTGGCCTTGTGTGGTCATCGCTTTAGACATGTCAAGAATGTATAAGTTGTTCACTCTCGGTGCCTTTAACATCACCCACTCTTTTGGTAACTCGAAACCCGGATTGAGTATGTAGCAAGATTTGTCATCAAAGAATACAGAAAATTGCTTGTCACATATCTGACTGACACTGAGCAGATTGTAATCGATTTGCTTCACATAAGATATCCTCTCAAAACTCACTATTCCATTGCTGACACTACCCCCCATGGTAATATAACCTCCCTTGTTTCCTGCAAACGCTACATAACCTCCATTGATATTTTTGATATCGAATAGTAGTGAAAGATCCCCTGTCATGTGACCAGAAGCTCCACTGTCAACAATCCAAAGACTGCTCACAGGGCCAGCTGAAGCTCCCTGCACATATCAAGTAAAGAAATTAGATTTTTCAGGGGACCCAAGCCTGTTTGGTCTTGGGTCTTTGAACAGTTTGTTTCAAAGATTCAGATTTCTCACAAACAGTTTGATTTGAATCGATCTTTTTCTGATTACTCAAACCTTTTTCATTCTCTAATTTCACATTTTGTTGTGAAGTTGAAGCACCTTCAAAACCCTTTGGTGACCAAGATTGTTCAGATCGTTTCAAGATCCGGATTTGAGATTTTGGAGTCTCAGCCGGTTTCTTTACTTCTTCTTTGAACGAAACTTTCTTGGTTACCTTCTCTGATTTAACAGAGACAGGTCCAACTGTTGGTTTGACAGTAGGTTTATCAGGAACCTTTTTCTTGTCAACAGTTGTGTTCACCATTGGTTTCTTAAGAGATTTTTCAGTAGCTATCCGGTTACGGCGATCATATGTCATCGGACGATTTTCCCTCCTTTTAAAATAACCGCTTTTATTATAAAAAGGTGCTCGTTGAGGGACAAATCGTCTTTGTGGATAACAATGATTATCGACTGGACATTCATATTTCTGCTTCATTTCCACCTCGTGCCTCTTGTGCCTTACATACGGGCAGTGAGCAAGTAAATGCCCTCTCTCCCCCCACTTAAAACATGCACGGTACTCTTCAAAATTGTTCTTGGCATTCGACTTTGCATAACTAGTGATAGGATATTTATCATCCACACACCTTCTTCTTAAACTCTCAGGAGCTGGGTCCTTTGAGTAAGTCGGCTCAAGAAAACCATTTGACTTTTCTTTTGGTTTAATAAATTCTGTGACATGGACCTTTGGTTCTTTAGGAACATCCAAATAAATTTTCTTTAAAACTTCTGGAGGTACATCATTTGTTCGCTCATGTTTCGGGAACCAAATGGTACTCTCCTGCCAGATTTTCTCAATTTTTGAATAGTTAGCAAATTTTATTGGATATTCTTCATTAGAAATTATCTTATCGGATCCTTCCATCCGATAGAAAATTTTAACAGGTTTATCACAAGATTCATTTTGCTTTTCATTTTTATTCTCAATTTTCTTCTCAGCGGGCTTAACTGATTGATTCTTTCTATGAGCGTTAGCCATGGGATGCACAATCTGAGATGGTGAAACAGGTTCAGTAGTGATTATGTGATTTTCATCAGGAATATCACACACCTTTTGAAAAACCTTATCAGACTGTTCATCCTCTGAATCAGAATCATCAGCAGCAACTACACCTTCATCATTTCCCAATACAGGTCTAACATCAGAATAAGGGTCTCCCACACTAGAGGTGTTTGACTCGTCATCTGATGTAGAGTCGGATTTAACTGAGCTCTCCGGTGCTATTGAGTACAAATTATGGTTTTCAAACAACACCGGGGCTGGGACAGCTTGGTAATTGGCACTACTCGACTGTGAAGGCTCTTCTATTATATGATCAACAACATAAGCGATATGCTTATAACTCTCAAGTTTCTTGTTCACTTTTTCTGCAAAGCACTTGATGGTGGCCATTTCAAGTTTTGTGTTTTCTAAATCATTTATATAATTATTTATGGCCATTTATTTCAAAGATAAAGTCTTTTTCAATTCTGAAACATCTTTCTTATAACCATCAAGTACTCTGTTAAACTCTTTTGCTTCTTTTTGATAGGATTAACAGTTGATTTTAGCACTCTCAAGCTAAACCTTGAGTTGCTTATTCTCATCTGTCAATTTATCACAAGCATTGCAATGTTTAACACAAGTTGAATTTGAATTAGAAGCAGATTCAGTACTTACCTGTTTTGGAGGTTCGGTCATGGCCATCAATGCAAAGTGTGCTTCCTTCCCAGCGAAAAACTTTGAATAATCCATCCTGGTACAAGCATCATCCACCATGCATGATTTCCGGGTCATCAAAAAGTCAGCTTCAACAAGCAATTGGTCAATATCATCATCCAGTGAGTTAACACTAGATTCAGAATCAGACTCACTCTCCTCATCAGAATAAGCTGAATCAAACTGCTCTGGAATATCAGCAACCGAATCAAGAATCATCCCAGACTTCTTCTCTGTACAATCATCACTCTCTTCATTCAACTCCTCGATCCTCACCTCAGATATCTTTTTAGTCACTACCTCCTCTTCAACCTCTACCGGCTCATCCAAATTCATCTGCGGTGTAACACAAGCCACATTCCCAGTTGTAATTTCTTCAACACCTAACTGCATCCCTGTCCAATCAAACCCTTCGTCTTTCTGTATCACCAAAGCTTGGTTTTGATTATCTGTTTGGGTTTGTGTGTTTGGTGTAGAAATAGGAATGATTGTTCGGTTTGAATTTTGTGGTGTTTGGTTTTGGTTTTGGTTTTGTGTTGTGTTTTGTCTAACAGTAGTATTTTGTTGGGTATTTTGTCGGTTTTGGTAGTTTTGTTGTGGTTGAAAGCTTGAGATATTTGGACTTTGGTAAGATACCTGATTTTGGGTTTGTTGGTTTTGGTAGTTAGAGTTGAAAGGATTTCTATTTCCCTGCTGAGCTGGTTGTGTGCATTCTCTCTTAAAATGGCCTTTCTCACCACAATTGAAACAAGTCACTTTGGCTTTGTTGAAGCCAAAGTGGTGTTCGGAGAAGTAGAAAGATCAGTTCTCCCAGTTTTCTGAATAAAATCAGTAGCTCTCCTCATAATACTTGCAAATGCCCATTGAATATCCATGAGCTCCATCTCTTCTTTATCAATCTGTGCGTAGCTTCATTGGTTAAGTTATTATTACCAATTTGACTCGCAACAAGCCCATTATATGATGCTACCATGGCTGACACCAATGCTACGTGTTGTTGAGCAATCTCAACAGTAACATTGTTTAGATTCGATGTCTCCAACACAATCGGGCTCTGATTTGTTTGACTTTGGTTGACTTGCATCGGGTTCATTTGAGGGATGTATGTTTGTTGTTGAGGTTGGTTCGCTGAATAACATGCTGCTTGTTGTATGGGTGAAAATGGTGGAATATAAGTTGTAATAGGATATGATGGTGGGGTATATGATGATGTTTGAGCAAGATAATTGATTGGTGTTTTGGTTGGTTCAACATGGTTAGAGACGCACGCGATGTGTGGAGCAACAGTTGAACTCGAGCTTGAACTAGAAAGAGAAGAAGAAATACCACCATGATACAAATCTGGATTTTGAGGAATTTGTGCTCTTTTCGCCTTCCTCTTTTCTTCCATTTCCTTATTTTCCAGTTTCTGAATAAACTCATTAATTGTCCAATATTGGTACGCATCCTTTTCTTTCAAAACCTCTATATGCTGATTCCAATATGGTGGTAATGCATCGGCAAACTTGTCCACCAATTCTGACATAGGTATGCTTATCTCGTAGCTTGAAAGCTCAGTGAGTAAATGGCAACACCTTGGAACCAACTCTTTCAGCGTCTCATTCCCCATGTAGCTGAAATTCTCAAACTCTTTTCGAAGTTCCTCCATCCTCAACTTCCTCGTCTTCTCGTTTCCATCATGCCTATTCTTTAACATGTCCCACAGCTGTTTAGATGTTGTGCAAGAACCAAACCGATGTAACAGATCAGTATTGATGGCTTGGGACAATTGAGAAAACGCCTTCTTTTCAATAGCAAATTTCTTCTTTTCATCATCTGCAAGATTCTCCAACGGAATAGGCTCACCCGTGTTCTCCAAGATCGGAGCAACATAGCCCTTCGCAATCATCTGCCACGCTTCTGTTCCCTCTAAACCCATTCCCTCCAGATGGATCTTGAATTTGGTCTTCCACGTGCTGTAATCGACCATCTCCATAAGCTTAGGTGGACGGCTTCCACTTCCCGAAGACAAGTCTTGGATAAGAGTTGAAATGGCATTTGTCGTCTAAGAGTGTACCGCTGCTGCTACCACTCCCCAATAATCAGCCATTGGTTATGGTTGTGGTTGTGCAACATGTTGGGGAATAGTACTAGTCATCGCCATGTAATTGATAGGTTGTGATGGTTGACTAGACTTTTGAGCGGCTACTGACCAAGGATCCATGGTTCTCTGCTGTTGCGGTGTCGGATTAGGTCGTTGTGTAGTAGGAAAGTTCCACATATCGATCTGAAAATGATTAAACACGAAACGATTAGAAAAGTTTTATAACAGAATCTAATTTCGTATGTGTCGAGTGGTCGAATGTGCAAAATTGTTCACTTTCGACCGATTAAGAAGATACGAATGTAGAAAATAACAGACTCAAATCACTTTCAACCGTTTACACCCTCGTTCGACCGTTTAAAACTCACTTTCGACCGTCCGATTGGTCGAATGAAACTAAAATGGTCGAATGAACAACTAAACACTGACAAACTCTAGATTCGACCAACTGAAACACCACGTTCGACCAAAAACACCTTGGTTTGACCAAATAAACGCACACGTTCGACCAGTCTCCCTAGGTTCGACCCTGCATATTCAAAAACGGTTATTCTTTGAAAATCAGTTAATTTTGATCAAAATTTTCAAAAGTTGATGAAATTTGATGATTCTAATCAGGTTTTGTCTCGGATTTGATTTGGAACAAGTTTAACAAAGAGAATTATGCATTTTATCCATGAAAACAAGCTCTAATCAATCAATTTATCACCAAAATCAGTTTATCAATGAAAACAGAAAGTTTTTGATCAAAATAGGGTCCAAATCAGCTGTACTATTATCAAATTGTAGTTGTTTGATCCATATGGCTCTGATACCACTTTGTAGAAGGATCGAATTGACAAAAACAATTGTGTTGATCAAACAAGTCTACTAAATCAAGTGCGGAATCCTTGAATCAGTTACAAAATGATAATAATATCAACAAAACGCAGAAATCATCATTAAAACATTCATTTCATTCATAAACAATCTCAATTACACATTAAAAAGATGTTTATAATCAATAACAGACGTGAACAAAGTTGACTCAAAACCCTAGGGAGAACACTGACTGGAGGGAAAACAAAAATGTCAAAAAGTTACATCTCAAAAATGAACTTGGCCTTATATAGGCCTGCACATTCGCCCATATAGTATGGTTGAATGTGCAGGTTCGACCAAACATACTGGTCGAACCAAGCAATACATTAACATCTATATCTACCTTCGACCTCCAGTTCTCCTTCGCACCTTCAAGTCTCCTTCGACCGTTTGTAAATCTTCCTTCGACCATATGAATACTCCTTCGACCGTTCGACTGATGACAAAAACATATGTTAAATGTAATCCAAAGCATTAGTCGCACAAAATGCATCTACAAATAACACCGGAGAGTTCAATCAAATCTGACTCTGCATCGGATAATGAATCTAACACTTCTAGTGTTGGAGATCCACATTCCGATGTGAGACCGATTTTAGGATTGAATGATGAGGGTGTGACAGCAGTGACTGATGATTCAGACACTGAAGATGAGAAACCTGAGAATGTGTGTGATATTCCTATGGAAAATCACATTATTACTAATGAACCAGTTTCACCTTCTCAGTTTTCTCATCCTCAGGCAAATGCACATCGAGTGAATCATTCACTAAAGAAAGAAGTTAAAAATGAATCAGTTGACAAACCCGTCAAAGTATCTTATCAGATGGAAGGATCCGATAAGATTATCTTTGACGAGGAGTATCCGATAAAATTTGCCAACAATTCAAAAATCGAGAAAATTTGGTAGGAAAGTACTATTTGGTTTCCTAAACATGAAAGGACCAATGATGTACCTCCAGAAATTTTAAAGAAAATATATCTGGATTCTTTAAAAGAACCTAAGGTTCATGTCACTGAGTTCATTAAGCCAAAAGAAAAGACTAATGGTTTTCTTGAGCCGACTTACTCAAAGGACCCAGCTCCTGAGAGTTTGAGACGTAAATGTGTGGATGATCAATATCCAATCAATTCCTACGCTAAGTCGAATGCCAAGAATGTTTTTGAGGAATACCGTGCATGTTTCAAGTGCGGGGGAGAAAAGGGCATTTACTTGCTCATTGCCCGTACGTGAGGCATAAAAGGCACGAAGTTGAGATGAGGTAAACCTATAGAAGTCCAGTTGCCAATCATAGTTATCCTCAAAGACGTTTTGTTCCTTAACCAGCACCATTTTATAATCAAAGTTGTTATTTTCAAAGGAGGGATAATCGTCAATTTACCTATGATCGTCGAAACTGGATTGCTATGGAAAAACCATTGAAGAAACCAATGGTGAACTCAACTGTTGATAAACAAAAGGTTCCACCAAAACCTGCTGTTAAGTCAGAGAAGGTAACTTAGATGGTTTCATTCAAGAACGATACAAAGAAACCGTCTGAGACTCCAAAATCTCATATCAGGATTCTAAAACGTTCGGAACAATCTTGGTCACCGATGGGGTTCTTTGGGTGCTTCCATCTCAACTGCAATTGTGAAAGAAGAGAAAGGTTTGATAGATCATAAAAAGGTCGATTCAAAACCTAATGATTGTGTGAATGAATATTTGAAATCTAATGTTCAAAGACCCAAGACCAAGCAGGCTTGGGTGCCCCGAAAGAACTAATGTTTTTCTTGATATGTGCAAGGAGCTCGAGCTGGCCCTGTTAGCAGTCTCTGGATTGTTGACAGTGGAGCTTCTGGTCACATGACAGGTGATTTGTCGCTGCTATTCGATATAAAGAACATCAATGGAGGATATGTAGCGTTTGCTGGAAATAAAGGCGGTTATATCACGATGGAGGGAAGTGTGAGTAACGGGATTGTTAGTTTCAAGAGGATTTCATATGTGAAACAAATTGACTATAATCTGTTAAGTGTGAGCTAAATCTGTGACAAACAGTTTTCTGTGCACTTCGATGATAAATCTTGTTATATCCTCAAACCCGGCTTTGTTATTCCAAAGGAGTGGATCATGCTGAAAGCACCAAGAGTGAATAATCTTTACATTCTTGATATGTCTAAGGCGATGACAACTCAGGGCCAAGTTACGTGTTTCCTATCAAAGGCTACAAAGAAAGAATCTATTATGTGGCACAGGAGGATGGGACATATTCACCTCAGGAAAATGAATCATCCGGTGAAGAATGAGCTTGTTGAAGGAGTTAATGTCAAACATTTTCATCTCAATGACAAGTGTGTGAGTTGCAAGAAGGGGAAGCAGCACAAACAGTCCCACAAACCGAAGAAAGTGAATTCTGTAGATATGCCACTTGAGCGTTTGCATATGGACCTTTTCGGACCTGTCAAGCGTAAGAGTCATGCTGGAGAACTTTACTGTCTTGTGGTTACTGATGATTACTCTAGATTTCGTGGGTAATGTGCTTGCAATACAAAAGCGACACGTTTAACAATTTGAAAGTTCTGTTCACTCGTTTAGAGAATGTTTATGGTTTAAAGATCAAAAGAATTCGGAGTGACAACGGGACGGAGTTCAAAAATGCACAGATGGATGCTCTTTGTGAAGATAAAGGAATTCATCATGAATATAGTGCTCCGTATACCCCTCAACAGAACGGTGTCGCAGAAAGGAAAATCAGGACTGTAATTGAGACGGCGAGAACAATGGTTGCGGATTCTAACCTTCCAGTAGTGTTTTGGAATGAAGCCATATACGCAGCTTGTTACACATTGAATCGTGTGTTAACAATGGTCCAGATTGGATGTTTGATTACAAAGAATTCTTTGAATCATTCAATCTAGATAAGTTGGTTGAAGAGGCTGTTCTAAGACTTTATTACGAGTGTGAAAACGCAGTGACTTCACCGTTGGTGCGTCCGATAACCGTAACTCCTCCAACAGCTTCTGATGATACCAATGTTCCTGCAGTTGAAGAAGAGGTTTTCCAGGAAGCTTCAAATACTCTTGATACTTCAGAATTAGAAGATGATGAAGAAATCTCCAGTGAAGCTATTCTAGATCATGCAACAGAGACACCACCAGTGAACCCAAATCCAGAGGTTGCTTCATCATCTAACATGGGTAATGATCTGGATTCGAAAGAAAATTTGACTACTCAAACGGGAGTTCAAGTACCTGATCATCAAGAATGTCGGATTCATCGTATTCACCCGCTCGAGCAAGTTATTGGTGATCCTGGAAGTAGTGTTATGACTAGAGGACAACTTCGTAGTGCAAACTCACCTAAAAATCTTGGTGCTTTAGCTTTATATGCAAAAATTCAAAAATCTGGTTGTCAGAATGATTGGTCCTTTGCTTGTTATGTTTCACAGGTGGAGCCGCGGACATACAAAGATGCTCTATTGGATGATGCTTGGGTTAAGGCGATGCAAGAAGAGTTGTTGCAGTTTCAGAAGCTGAGTGTGTGGACACTTACAGATTTACCTCCAGGAAGGAAGAAGATTGGAACCAAATGGGTGTTTAAATGCAAAAAGGATGATAGAGGCGTAATTGTGAGAAACAAAGCTCGATTGGTAGTTCAAGGTTTTCATCAAGTTGAAGGAATTGACTACCATGAGATCTATGCACCTGTGGCACGTTTAGAAGCTATTCGTATGTTTCTAGCATTTGCTTCGTATAAGAAATTCAAGGTGTACCAAATGGATGTCAAGAGCGCATTTCTATACGGTGTGGTCAAGGAAGAGGTATACATCGGTCAACCTCCAGGCTTTGAAGATCCTATCCACTGGGATAAGGTCTACGTTCTCAACAAAGCACTATATGGGTTGCACCAAGCTCCATGCCAATGGTATGAGGATCTAAGCACGTAGCTACTGTCCAAAGAATTCAAACGCGGTTTGGTAGACTGTACTTTGTTCACCAAAAGAACAAAGGATGACTTGCTTCTCATCCATATATTTGTTGATGATATTATTTTTGGATCTACTAACGAACTTTTATGCAGAGAATTTGAAAAAGTAATGTAGGAAAAGTTTGAGATGAGTGCAATGGGGGAGATGCAGTTTTTCCTCGGCTTGCAGGTGGAACAAAGACCAACGGGCATCTTTATTCACCAAACCAAATACGTATCTGAAGTCTTGAGCCAGTTCCAGATAAAAGATTCAAAGCCGATGGATACCCCGATACAACCTAATCACAGGATTGGAGTTGACGCTAAGGAGGAGCTGACAGATCCTTTCTCATACAGAGCAATCGTCGGATCTCTGATGTATCTCACAGCATCTAGACCAGATATAATGTTCGCTACATGTCTCTGCGCACGATTCCAATTGAAGCCGAAACAAAGTCATCTTACAGCCGTCAAACGAATCCTACGATATCTGAAGGGTTGTCCGTCGAGAGGACTTTGGTACCCTAATGATGATAATTTTGACTTTGTTTCTTTTAGTGATGCAGATTGGGGTGGTTGTGACAAAGATAGCAAATCCACAATGGTTGGATGTCAATTCTTGGGTAGCAGGCTTGTGACCTGGCAGTGTAAGAAGTAGACAGCAGTCGCACTATCTACTTGCGAAGCAGAATATGTGGCAGCCTCAAGCTGTTGCTCACAGGTTCTGTGGATTCAGTAGCAGATGGTTGATTACGGTTTGCAATTTCTAAAAACCCCTATTCATTGTGACAACAAAGCCGCAATTGCATTTACTAAAGACACGGTCAATCACTCAAAAGCTAAGCATATCCGGATTAAGTATCACTTTATCTGTGATTGTTATGCAAAAGAGTTGATTGATATGGTCAAAATCCACACTGATTACCAACGTGCTGATCTTTTTACCAAAGCTTTTGATAGATCTCGATTCGAATTTTTATTAAAAGCTAATGGTGTAAAAGAGAAACAAGACTAATCATCACCTTGGTTTATCACTTTTTGCTTTAAATTTTTAAGTTTTACTGTTTTCAGAAAATTCAAAAACCCAAAAATATGTTTTACATTTTAGGGGGAGTCTTTATTCAGAAAAACTAAAAACATTGAAAAATCCAAAAAGCCATAAAAATCAGAAAAACCCAAAATGATTTTCCAGGATTAAAAGAGGAAATGATAGTACATCAGTGGGGATCTGACACATGCTAAAGATTTGAAATGTTATATAAGTCGTGTGTTGAGTCTATGTGATGTGCTGGTAGGTTTCGTAGACCAATTACTGCGTGTTGGATACATACATATCAAATGAATTGTTATGTGGATGAACACCTCATGGGCATATGGTCTTAGTACCATAATTTCGTTTGATAGGGTTTTTGTACAAAATTCGGAGGTTTCGGGTCGTTATGTTATTAGTTATCTGGGGATAGCCTATCTGATCTTTTGTCGTAAGGTTTTACGGACCTAGATCAGACAGGGTATCTTTATAAAAGAGCTTTAGTGCCAAAACCTAAAGTTACCGAATTGAGGAACTTTCAATGTATGACGATAATCAAAGATTATCTAATGCATCGTATCTAATCATTGATGCAAATCGTGATTGATATAAGCCCTCAACTTGGTAGAGTGCAAAAGTTACTTTGTAGCATTAATTTGCTGACCTGTACACCTTTGTGCCTCAATACCTTGTAAATTACAGATAACAAAAGCATAATCATGCGTTACAATGTGTATTTGTGCAAAATTTCCTTGATACAGGAGTATGTGGTGTGACTGGGAACCACAGACAATGTTGTTTATACTATAAATAGCTGTATCAAGCACTGCATAACAGTCTGCATGAAGGCTTATGTGGATAACAATATCAACAGTTGCTAGATTACACATTGTCTTTAATGATAATATACACTAAAGATCAACGGTGTGATCAGATTTCTCAAAAACTGATATGATCCTCTTACCGGAAATCACAAAATATTTACTGCTTTATGTTTACATTTCTGCATTTTACATTTGTTTATACAAAATATACAAAAACTAAAAAAGATTTTAGGTGTGTTTTAGCATAAATTTCAGAAAAACCAAAAAGATTTTACATTTCTGTGTTATTTTTGATAACTGATGGTCATTGATGGTCGTTTTCTGAAACTTGATGAACCAATTTGAGTTTTGTATCTCTCAAATGTGAAATGATGATTGTTTGAAGCTTAAAATGTGTGAAAAAGATTGAACGGGATTCGATTTTGAGATTTGGTAAAATTTTCAAAAATTCCAATTTTCATTCGCTCCTTTCGGTGGGTCGAATGTGGAATTTTTCTTACATTCGAGCCTTTAACATTGGTCGAATGAGAGTGTTCCATTGTTAAAATGTACATTCGAACCCTTTCTCTACATTCGAGCCTTTCATTAGGGTCGAATGTAGACAAAGTTTCTCATTCGCCCCATTCAACTGGTCGAATGTGGGAGCCTATAAATACCTACTTTCACTTTCGAACCCTCATTCGAAATTTTTCAAAATTTTTTGAGATTACCAACCCTTGTTGCCCCTGTTTCTTTGATCTTTGATTATTGTTCCCTACTCATTTTTGATCATTCTCATATCAGTTTTTCAGGTATTCATCCAAAATGAATCCAGATTGCTTGTTTTTGTTCTCGAACCCTCGTGCTTGAATGATGCACAATTTTAGGCTGTTATAGGCAAAATTGATGATTAGGTTTTAGTTATAGATAGTTTTAGGGGGAGAATAAAAAACAATCTAGGTCAATTACAGACTGATTGTATGAATTTGATCTTTCAAAATGTTTTAGACCTAGATTGTACATAAAAACTATCTAAAACTAAATGTTTGTAACAATTGATTGTTGAGAAAGCTTAATCGGCCATATTAGATGCTGAATGAATGAAAATTACATGTTAAAAGGGACTGAATTGAGTTTTGAAAATTTTGGTCATAAGAACAGGCAGATTCGACCAAAATTGAAGGGTCGAATGTGGCCTAAACGGTCGAATGTGGCATATTAGGTCGAATGGACAATTTTAATCAAAACTTTCACATTCGAACCTCAGAAAATCTTCATTCATACCCCCGATGGGTCGAATGTGGGATTGTCAAAGACCAAATTTCAATTTTGTAAATTTTGTCCGTTTTTAATGAATTTTTATGTTTCGTTTTTGCAGAATTCCAAATGGCAGAACCACAAAACACTGAAGTACCAGCTGGATCACCTGGTAAAGCAACTGGTAAGCAGAAAGAAGAGGAATATCCATTCGAGGAAGCTTATAACTGTTGTGCATTTCTTGGCGAGGTCAAGAAACACACAGAATTTTCTGGCATTGTTGACTTTTTGAGGAAAAGTAGAGTTGTTGATGCATTAGCTACACCGGCAATTATCTACAATGAGCATCAAGTGGATTTCTGGAAGAATGCAAAGATGGATTACTGGGAAAACCGAACAGCAATAGTAAGCAACATTCAGGGACAGCTTGTTATTGTTACTGAAAATGATATTCGGGAAGCATTGAGATTTCGAGATGAACCGACAGATCCTAGATGTTTATCTTGGATAGAACAGAGATTGTGTTTTCTTCGTATGAAGTACAATGGATCAATAACTGATGGAGCTTTGCACAAAGGAAAGCTGTGTCCGCAGTTTAAGTATCTAGCTCATGTTATGATACATGTTTTTGGATCCGTTAGTGGTGGTTATGACGTGATGAGAAAAAGCATCAGTTCATTGATGGTTGCTTTGGTGCTGAATAAGCCATTTAATGTTTCAGGAATGATTTTTGATCACATGCTTGAACCTTTGAAAGGTTTGAAGACGAAGAAGTTCTTGCTGTATCCTAGATTCTTACAGATGATTTTTGATCTGAAGTATACTACTCTGAAGAAAGATCCTACTCAGATTTTAGTTCAAGATCACATGAATCTGAATACGCTGATAAGGATGAAAGGTTATAAAGGGGTTCCTGAGAATGAAAGACCACCACACAAGAACCTGTTTGGACACTTGATTAATTCAGGTTATGAGGATCCGGGGGAGGACAAAGCTAGAAATGCTAACAGTGATTCAGACAATGATGATCCTTTGTTTTATGTTAATCCAGAAGCAAAGAGAAAACGTCAAGTGGTAAATGTTGGTGCAAAAAGTGGCAAAGGGAAGGGTAAAGCAAAAGTTATTGAACATGAACAACCAAAGAAAACAATGAGAAGAAAGACAAGCATGGCGAGAAAAGGAACGATGTTAGTTGATGAAGAGTCTGCCGATTCTGAGGAGACTCAAGAAGACGAGAGATGGGACTCAGCTGATGAGATTGTCAAACAAACCAAGCCCAAGGCCACTGTGGCTGGTGAGTCTGAAAGTCTGAACAAAACCATAGAAGAATAGAGACAAAAGAGTCCAATTGCAGTTGATGATATAGATCTGGATCTTGGTATTGGTGAACAGGATTTCAGTGGATCTCCTATGGTTGGTGAGAAACAGAAGAAGCCTAAGTATAAGACGATGTCAAAGAAAGAGGAAAAAGAAAATCCTAAGAAAAGACGTGCTAAAGAAGTTGAGATTATAGTTGCAGGAAAGAAAGTTCCTGAAGTTAGTAGTTTAAAATCTGCTACACCTGTGACATCCCCGGTAGCAAAGAAACTGAAGAAATCTACTGCTGAAAAGACTGTTGATCCTACTGCAGATTTTGACGCTACTTTGGAAGGAGTGATGAATAAATTCAAGAAGAAGACTCCTGTTGCTGAGGCTTCTATAGCATAAATTACTGTATCGAGCAATATGATGGATGCAGTCAATCAGAAGCTTACTGATATGATGAAACTAATTAACCAGCAACAGCAGGAGATCAAACAGTTAAGAGCGAATGATAAAAAGATGTTAGATGTTGTTGAATCTTCTCAAGAAAGTCAAGAAGCATTGGAAGCAAAGATTAAACAACTTCAAGAAGAAAATCAGACATTGTTATTACATGAACAGAGAAACACACGAAGAATCATCACTTTGTTGCTTGAGAATAAGAAGATGAGAACGAACAATAAGAGTATGAGGAAGCTCATTGATGATTTATATTCGAAAGCTCCACTGTTGAAAGCTGGAGAGGAAGATAAAGAACCTGAAGAATAACAAGTTGATTTCGAACCATCTGAGTCTGAAGAAGAAGAAGAGGATGATGAAGAATTGGATCAGGATGCCGGTGATGCTCTTGAGAAGAAGAAAGATGATGATAATGATGGGTCTGGAGAAGGTTCTGGAGAAGACAGTTCTACTGATGACGATGACGATGATGATGATACGGAAAAGTATTGATGCGAAAAGAGAGAATCTGATAAAGACGCAGGTGAATCTAGCTCAAAAGCACCTGGTGGAAATACTGATGATGACAGTATTTTCTGGACTGAGAAGGTAAGAGCTTTATCAGATGATGATAAGAAGTTGTATCGTCAGATGTTGACAAAGAAAGTTTGGACGATCGAACTAACTGGAAAGTATCTAGAGATTTTTGAGTCTAAAGATATGAGATATGAGCTTGAATATAATGATCCTGATCTAGAATATGGTGAAGTTTCTGCAGCCGTAGCCAAAGAAATTCTTGAAGGATTGGCGAAACAAGTTGGAAAAGCTCTTGAAGAGTTGATGAGTGATAATCAAATTCCAAATATTCCTGAAAAAGAAGCTGGAAATCACTCTGATGATAGAGATACTCCGGTATTTAAAGATATAGATATTGAGGATATTACCAGTGAAGAATATCCTGAGTACTTCAAAGATAAACAGGATGATGCATTTCCTGAATTCACTGATGAGGTATTGAAAGAGGCTGGGAAACTTGCACAGAAGAAGAGCAAAACATTCGTTAGTGAAGTATTCAAGAATGCAGAGAATCAGAAACTGAATGTTGAACAATCTGATGATCTGAAGAGCTTGTTAAGGAAATTAAAAGAAAAAAAAGCCAACCGACCCAAGACTGAAGTTCAAGGTGGTTTCTACAAGTTTCACAATGAATTGTTCAAAGGAAAAGCTCTCAGTTGGAAGTATTTGAGACAGCTAAGGTGTGTTGCTGTTAAGTGGGAGAAGGGAATTCTATATTTCAACAGATTCCATGATATAAAGACATTACCTTACTGGGTTGTGCGAAATATCTGCCGACATACTTCATCTGGAGCAACTGTGAACAACGATGCAGTTGGCTATTTCGCAGATCGTGTGGCTAGAGAGAGCAGAACTAGATGGGATGTGTTCACGCCGCAGTATCCAAAAAGAATCGTTCACAAAGAGATTGATCAGATAACTGGGCTGAACAAGGTGACGTTAAAGTATAAACCACCGACTGTATTGAAACATATTCCTTTGATGCCGATTCCACAACACTTTTCAAAAGAATTCATGTGGTGTTACTATGATTGGAAGACCGCAGAAGCTGTTATCTTACTGAAGGACAAGAGAGATGAGTTTAAGAAGATTTACATTTTTGATCCGATATGGTTAATCAACTGTTCTCATGAGCATATCATAATGTTGTATTACAATCTGATATATTGTGAGGAGAAGGATAGCGAACAAGCACTGAAATACCAACGTGTGGTATGCTTGTGTTTCTCTTGGGATGTCAATGCGGGATGTGATTATGATAAGAAACTGGGAAAGTTTGTGAAGATTCAGAAAGAAAAGAAGAAATCAAAACCAACTTTCGAGCCAGTTATGACAAAAGAGCAGAAGACTTTATTGCGTATCAAGCTAATGAACAAGAAGATGGATGAATCACGAAGGCAATCCAAGCAATAGTTGAGGGGGAGTTTGTTGATGCACGTTTTGCGACTAATGCTTTTGGATTGTATATTCTAAGATGTTTTGCTGATTACGTGGGGGCGAATGTGGAAATAAGGAAGGGCGAATGTGGAAGTTGTAACACCCCAACTGATGGCAGAAACATCGAGGTGTCACATAGTGACGATTGTTCAATAGCTCATGGACTAGAAATGTAAACTTTGATACATTGATTAAATAGTTTATTACATTGAAATGAAATACAACGATTCTATATGCCAACTAACTGAAATACAATGAATCCAAAATCTAAGTAAAATTCCTAAAGCTTAAAAGTCATCTCATAAATAACCTGAAACATGTACGAAAATAGTATATGTCAATACAAAATGTATTGGTGAGCATACCCTGTTTGAATACATATACTAGAAAAAGAGTTTCGCAATTCACGTTTTATACTGTCTATAATTTAGTGTTCAAGCTATGTACAAATGTCACCCAAAATCAAACCTTTAGAGTAGAAATGATATCCAAGAATAATGGGATATCTAGTATATATGTATAGTAGTCGCCCAATAGTATGATTATATATAGTATGCGACAAAGCAAGTAGTTTATACATAACAATAGCCAAGTACTATTTATTGCTATGCTAGGCCCACACCGGGTTAATGATTAAGGTCATAAGTACACACTATCAGCGAATCAACAAGTAAAACACATACAAGAATTGCGAATGTGAATATAGATTAAGGGGAAAGATCCGGTACAAAGTGTTTTTTCGGTAAGAACTGTGAGAATCAAAGGAGGGTATTTTTTTTTTATTTTTTTTCGAAATTTTTTTTCCCATATTGTTAAACATGTATTATAGTATTGAAAACTAAAAAAAATAAAATTTGGTGTAGAGTAATTACGTGTAGAGTAATTACATAATTACTCTAGTGTAAACTAGTGTATTTACTTTAATGACGTAATTACACTAAAAAAAAAATTTTATTTTTTTTTGTATTATTCATCTAGAAAGTATGTTTAAGCATATGGGAAAAAAAATTCTAAAAAAATAAAATAAATTTTTTTTACCCACTTTGATTCTCACAGTTCTTACCGAAAAAAACAGTTTGTATTTGATCTTTACTCTATAGATTAAAGCATGATTAAGTGTGTGAAGTAATAAGCGTACATGAGTCACCCCAAAAGTGTAAAACATGAAAAAGGGGAAAGATATACTCACTTTCGCCAAATGACTAGATGACTAAGCGAGCGTGAAAATGCGAGCAATCCAAAGATTCAACAACGAAACTAGTCCAATTTAGAAGAAAAGAAACCGAATAGGAAAAAATATCAAGCTTCCAATTCGCCAATTACAAGAGCTTACAATCAAAGCTTCAAATGTAGAAGTAATATACTCAAGAAGAAAGGTATGAGGGAGAGTTCAATCGAATTGAAACAATCAATTTAGAGGTGCACAGTGTAATGAGTCATAGGTGGGTTTTATACTAGTTTTGGATTCAATTAGGCTTTAAAATTGGTCAACACAATAAAGTAAGGTTTTAACATGAATGGACTATTTGACTAGGACTTTGACTAGGATTTTGACTGAGACTTTGACTAGGACTTTGACTGGGACTTTGACTTTGACTGTTTGACTTTCTCAGCGGACCGCGAGAGCTAAAAAAATCAATATTTCTAATTTAATCAATTTTAAGTTCTGGACTTGTTTCCTTCAATTTCTAAGTTGTTTTAGGACCGAAAATTAAGAGCTTTGAGTATCAAGGTCTGAAACATACGTGCTCGGGTGTAGATGTGAGTATAAAACGTGCATACTTTTACTTATAAAAATTATAAGTTTTATTAAGTTGTAAATTTTGGTCCTATTAAAATACGCGGATTAAAAATGAAAATTTCGAAATAGTTGAGGAACCAATTATGCACATTTATGAAAAGTGAAGAGTGCAGGTTGTCACAGTCTCCCCTACTTTAGAAAATTTTGTCCCGAAATTACTTTCAAGTGAAGGTTTCCATGAAACAAAAGACATTTGTAAAAAGGCAAGTAGATTTTAAGAAATGCATGAGCCATGATTTGACAAAGTTTGCAGTAGTTGTTTAATACCCAAAATAAAAGTTTGAAAATCCTTAAAGTTTAACCCAAGGTTAGAGAATTAAGAGTTTATAATGAGCAAGGTTTGGGAAAAGTATGTAATTGGTGAAGGCAGGGCAGTGTTATAGTAGCTTCCCTTACTTTAGAGAAGTTTCTGACCGAACTTTGCTAAGGACATGCAGCGAGATTTCAAATAACAGAGAGTGTAAGTGTATACAAGATTGAGTGTTTTTTTTAGTGTGTGGTCAAAAGAATGATTATAGGAAGGTGAATTGAAGCTTTGGTAAAAATGTTTTCATCAAAAATGATAGTCGTTGGTCAACAACCTATTGATGAGGTCGGAACCAACGCTATTAAATAGCCCAAAATTCAAAAAAAAAAAATAGAAAATAATGGGTAGGTTCTTGGATAGACTCCTAGTCCGCTCCCGCAGTATCGTTTATGCTTATATATAGGGTGTACCGCACCTAACCCACCACACTCCCGATACTTGGGACTCGTACTGATTGTCTACCAACAACCTAAATAGAATTACACACCACCCCTATGTACCTGTAAATCCATGATTGCATTCCGGACCGTAATCATCGATTTACCTTACACTAGGGTGTTATGCTTTTCCATAACACTAACATAAGTAATACAAGAAACAATGCGTGCAACCAAACTGTGTTAAGTAGTAGATACTGCTCAAGTATAAGATGCGGTTAGAGGTTCTTCCCCTTTCAGGTTCACCCTTTAACCGTAATGAGATTAATGTATAAGTATAAGACATGATTAGGGGTTCTTCACCTTTCGAGTTCACCCTTAACCGGTAAATTTCTGTTCACATCATTGGTCTCTAAACAACCATATTCATAAACTCTGAGGATTACACCCTTCCCATCGGGTTAGAGGAATACTCTGAACCGAGTCGTACATGGGAACTGGCTTAGATCTCATACGAGCTATCGACTAGTATGTTCATTGGCCATGATGATGAACAAAATAATGTAAAGTATAGCAGGGTTTTGCTCAAAATAGGAAAAAAATATGCATACCAAATATGCGTTCATGTACGTATATAAGTATAGCATGAAATTTCGATTGTATGAATAGTATAATATAAATCAAGTAAATCGCACAATTTGCACAAAATGAAAGTAAACGAGTTAAATTAATGCTCAAAACTAGTGTTGTAAGAATAAATATTAATAACCAGTGCAAAAATAGTTGCGAATAACACGTGAGAATAACCACCAATAAAAGAATAATACGAAAATAATAAGATAATGTGTGAACGTAACTATAAAAATGGTGTAAGGATAGAAGAATGAAATTTACTGCAATTGAGAGTGCACAGAACCTACATACAGTCTACTGGCATGCGAGTTAAAATTTAGTAGTTTTGCATATACGCACTATACGATAGAAGGCATTTAGCAACATTCCGATGAAGATGTATCCAATATTTTGTTAGACCAAAAGTTTTGCGACTAAGAGTGTGCAAGTGTAAAAAGATACATTTTCGTTTATAAAAACGTAGTTTACTTGTATTTTGTGATATAGTTGAAAGAATAATAGTAATGCATGAGAATAACTTTTTAGAAATCGAAGAATGTTATAGATTCAAAACAGGTTCACATGAAAAGATTTCGTAGGTGCACATTTTCATGTGTTTACGAGAATTCGAGTTTGAAAAGTGTTACAAGGTATATTATTAGTTGCAAATTCCTCCCGAAAACATATATTGGATACATTATATGAAAACATGCAGATTTACATTTGATTTGTAAAATATGCAATGCAAGTTTATAAAATGCAAGATGAAACCATTTCATGAAGTGTGTGTGTAAATCTAATGTGTTTCGAAAGAGCAAGATTTAAAATGATGTGAAGGTTGTGAATGATCCCAGATGCCTTGACGAATTTTGGAAAATAAAATTTTCTATATTTAAACATTTCTTTAACTTGTGGGTTGAAAAGTCGGAACTTTTTTTAATTGTTATGAAATGTTCGAGAAAATCTAAGTGTTACCCGTTAGGACTGGGTAAACTTGAAACCTTTTAATTGTCAAACTTTTACGAAATTTATGCATTGAAAGATTGTTTGTTTGTAAGGATCGTTAAGGCATCTCTTTGGGCTCATTGCGGGCTACTTGTTTCAAGGCACAAGGTGTATATAAAGTGTGTACTAATCTGGCGAATAGGCTTTGTGAAAAGACATACAGGATAAGTGTACTAGTGCATATCGTGTAGGTAGGCATTTATGTATGAGTTTAGTCTGACTAAGAAGTTCTAACTAATGGTAGTTGGCTATGGCTTAGGAGACTGGGTGCAGCAATATTAGTATTAGGTATATGAGGATATACTGTGACTTCGATCAAGTAAGTTTGTAAACATGAAGGTATAAAACTGGTTGAAATACTAAGTTTGGAAAAACCATGTTCATTTTTAACTGTATGATGACGCAACATTCCTAAAATCAGAATGTGATCAAAGTTAAACACAGAGTTTAAAATTTAAGTCGTGGGTAAAAATGTTTTAACGCAAAACGAGTAATACCCTATAGTGTAAAAATCATAAAGCATAAGTGAAATAGTGTAAGCTTTAATGCGATAATATAACGAACAAAAGGTTTTAATAATGATGATAAGGAATCCAAAAGCGAATGATCAATGAATAATGGAATATGAAACAACTAAGTGATTAAATGGAATCTTCAAATGATAAACAAACATAAGTATCAAAAACATTGGAATTGTTTCCATAGAAAACTTTGACCAACTCAAGTATTTGAAATTTCCTAGTGACTTGTGGGGGTGTACTTTAGGCTATAAGTGAATGCTCATCCCGAGAGTTTCCCAGGTAGGTATACGGGTCCCTCATCTGATTGGGATTTATACGAAATACCAGGCCTAGACAGAAAACTCAAGATACAGGCGCTCACCCTTCCAGATTGCACGTGCCCCATCACTAGTGAAATCCAAAACTTTAGCGAGATTAAAAACGAGGTGTAGAAATAGATCATTGCGATGTGGATTTCACTCCTAACTCAAAGATGTATTTCAAAATTGAAAACTATTGTGGAATGAAACCAATCACTAAGTTAAGGATATCAGTCCCAGCTTAATGCTTAAGTTTCCTTTTGAAGGAAACACTCTTTGAGGTGTGGATGTCACTCCTATCTCAAAGATATATTCCTAAGATAAATAACATATAGAGGAGTGAAACTAATCACCAAGGTATGGATACCACTCCTAACTTGGTGATATCGTTTCATTTTTGAAATATGAGTGTCTTCTTCTCCAAGCAAAATATCGAAAGAATAACGAGAAAGAATCATACGAAAATATCTTGAAAGAAAATATAAGAATAAAGAGAAATATACACGAGAGGACTCGTGAAAGTAAGCTTAGTTATAGACTAGGCTAAAAGGCTCTCTAATAAGCTAATTCCCTATAACCATGGCTCTGATACCAATCTGTAACACCCCAACCGATGGCGGAAACATCGAGGTGTCACGTAGTGACGATTGTTCAATAGCTCATGGACTAGAAATGTAAATTTTGATACATTGATTAAATATTTATTACATTGAAATGAAATACAACGACTCTAAATGTCAACTAACTGAAATACAATGAATCCAAAATCTAAGTAAAATTCCAAAAGCTTAAAAGTCATCTCATAAATAACCTGAAACATGTATGAAAATAGTATATGTCAATACAAAATGTATTGGTGAGCATACCCTGTTTGAATACATATAGTAGAAAAAGAGTTTCACAATTCACGTGTTATACTGTCTACAATTTAGTGTTCAATCTATGTACAAATGTCACCCAAAATCAAACCTTTAGAGTAGAAATGATATCCAAGAATAATGGGATATCTAGTATATATGTATAGTAGTCGCCCAATAGTATGATTATATATAGTATGCGACAAAGCAAGTAGTTTACACATAACAATAGTCAAGTACTATTTATTGCTATGATAGGCCCACACCGGGTTAATGATTAAGGTCATAAGTACACACTATCAGCGAATCAACAAGTAAAACACATACAAGAAATGCGATTCTGAATATAGATTAAAGCATGATTAAGTGTGTGAAGTAATAAATGTACATGAGTCACCCAAAAAGTGTAAAACATGAAAAAGGGGAAAGATATACTCCCTTTCTCCAAATGACTAGATGACTAAGCGAGCGTGAAAATGCAAGCAATCTAAAGATTCAACAACGAAACTAGTCCAATTTAGAAGAAAAGAAACCGAATAGGAAAAAATATCAAGCTTCCAATTCGCCAATTACAAGAGCTTATAATCAAAGCTTTAAATGTAGAAGTAATATACTCTAGAAGAAAGGTATGAGGGAGAGTTTAATCGAATTGAAACAATCGATTTGGAGGTGCAAAGTGTAATGGGTCATAGGTGGGTTTTTATACTAGTTTTGGATTCAATTAGGCTTTAAAATTGGTCAACACAATAAAGTAAGGTTTTAACATGAATGGACTATTTGACTAGGACTTTGACTAGGATTTTGACTGAGACTTTGACTGGGACTTTGACTTTGACTGTTTGATTGTCTCAGCGGACCGCGGGAGCTAAAAAAATCAATTTTCAAATTTAATCAATTTTAAGTTCTGGACTTGTTTCCTTCGATTTCTAAGTTGTTTTAGGACCAAAAATTAAGGGCTTTGAGCATCAAGGTCTGAAACATGCGTGCTCGGGTGTAGAAGTGAGTATAAAACGTGCATACTTTTACTTATAAAAATTATAAGTTTTATTAAATTGTAAATTTTGGTCCTATTAAAATACGCGGGTTAAAAATGAAAATTTTGAAATAGTTCAGGAACCAAATATGCACATTTATGAAAAGTGAAGGGTGCAGGTTGTCACAGAAGTAATGGACGAAGGTAGGGAGAATACGGACGAATGTGAAGATAGTATTACAAGTGCTGATTCGAACCATGTTTTGGGACGAACCTGCACATTCGAGCCTTATGGCGGGGGGGGGGGGGGATGTCCATGGCTATAAATAGTTCAGATTTTGTTTTAAACTTAAATTTTTGTCATTTTTTTAGTATGGTTTGATCTGTATTCTCTCTAGGTTTTTAGGAAAAGTCTAGAACTTGATTATTTCATCTTAAACACTATTTGTAAAGATTATAACACTTGTTTATGAATGAAATGGATATTGAAAAGGTGAATTTGAGTGTTTGATTCGATTACTATCATTTTGTAACTGATCTAGGGATTCCGCACCTGGATTAGTAGACTTGTATGATCAACTAAACTTGTTTTTGTAAAAACGATCCTCCACAGTAGACATGATAACCGTTGGGTTTACAATAAACTAGATGTGTCAGTTAGTCGAATAGGTACCTATTTGATGCGAATGATTGAACCTTCTAGTCTCCAATTGAGCTTCCAAATCTTGAGTCTTGAAGCTTGAAATGGAAAGATGGATGTGGTTTAGAGGTGTAGTGATCGACCGAGAACAAGAACAAGAGGAAAAGAAAGAATATGTGGTGTGTTGGTGTGAGGTTTTGAGTGATTCAAAGGGTCCCTTTTATAGTTTCATTAATGAGTTATCAAAACTTTATGGGATTGAGGGTTGGATGGTACAATTACTAGTTCAGTGAAATGTTTTGACAATGTGAGCTGTCACTTGGTTGTTTTTAGTCGATCATCATCATCATCATCCTCACCATGATTCTTGGCCAATTAGTATCCATCATAGAAGGGGTATAAGATCTTGCTTAAGGGAAATAATCAAGGAAGTACACTTCTATTTAGAGGTAAGATAGGGACATGACTTTGGGACAATGATTGTTCAAGTGAAAATGATGGTTCATCCATGTCTATACTCGGCCGATTAGTTGTCAAGGTGTGCAAGGAAGTTCTAGCTTCCTAGGGAGGTGCTTATGAGAGTTGTCAACTGCCATTTTGGTATAAGATTTTTTCATGCATGAGATCCTTGTTTGCTTCCTTATTTTCGGTTCAAAGAAGACAAAAACAATACACTTATGGCAAGCCACCACTCATTGGAAGTGAAGCATGATAAGGTGAAAGGCCTATATTGGTGAAAGTTAGAGACAAAAACAAATATCTTCTAGTCTCTATGTGTTAGAATTTGGTTGAGAGGAAGCCAAAGAGGGAGTAGTTGACTTGTATGGGAGCTTGTGAATGATTGGTCTTATGCCTATTTTGGTGAATAATGAGTGTGATCTAGGTGTCTTGCAAGTTGTCCCTTCCTATACATACATACATACATACATACATATACACGTGCATATATATATATATAGGGTAACGATAATGTGGAAACCCACTCTTATAGTGAAAACTCTGGAAACTCTGACTTCCAAATTTTTTTTTATTTTTGAAAAAATTAGGGCATGTAATATACATGATTTTAAGCATTTTGGGCCAAAAAAATCAAAAAAAGCGCCGAGCACTTTTTTTTAAAAAAAATAAATAAATTTTTGACTAACACATGTTAAAGCCAAACTAACACGTGTTACCCATTTTTTACCCGAAGACGGTTTTTATTTTTTAAAAAAAAACGGCTCGGCGCTTTTTCGATTTTTTTGGCCCAAAATGCTTAAAATCATGTATGTTACATACCTTAAAATTTTCATAGAGAAAAAAAGTCGGGAAGTTAGAGTTTGATAGAGTTTTCAAGGTTTTCACTATAACAAGGGTTTCCAATATAACCTTATACTATATATATATATATATATATATATAGTTATACATGTTCATTGTATAGTCCTAATCCTATATATAAGCACATGGTTGTTTAGAGGTATAGGTTACTAGACTTATCATGTAAGATTGTGTGTGGTCAAGACTTGTCTCCTTCATCTAGTTCAAGTACAATATTTCATCATGAGCATGTGTTGTCATTGTTACAAGTTGTCTTGAAAAAGACATGTCAAAGAAAATGAATTGTGCACATGTGCTATAAAGTGTCATGTATGTGCAAGATATGGATGGATTTGGTTTTTGTCTTGTTTGTACATACATATATATATATATATATATATATATATATATATATAGGGTATGGATATTGTGAAAACCCTTTGTTATGTAGTAAACCAAATAAACTCCATCCTATCCATCCATTACATGCCATCAATGGTCTAGATTAAACCATTGTACTTCCAATCAGAAAAATTAATTTTTTAATATCCAAAAGATGATTCAGGGGTAATATGGGGAACAACCAACTCCTCTCTCTCTCTCATAAGTACCACATCAAATCATCTCTCCTCTCTCATCTTTTCAATGTCATCACCTCTCTCCTCTCTCATCTTTCCAATGCCACAATCTCTCTCCTCCCTCCTCCTTCTTCTTCTTCTTCTTCATTATCATCTTTAAAGAAAATCATCAACCATCTTCTACACTAATGAAAAACAACAAGCATACACCTTCAAAAAAATCATCAACCACCACCACCGTCGTTCCGTCTCTCTCTCAGCAACCCTCTCTCGTTTTTGTCTCTCTCTCTCTCTCTCTCGTCCATCTTCCCCTCCCCCATCTTCATATTCTTTGTGTTCTTCATCTTGTTGTTGAATGTTAGCAATAGTGGTGGTAACCGGATCTATTTGGTTTATCTTCATCTTCTTGGTGTTCTTTATTTGGTTTATCTTCATCTTCAAAAGTTATAAAAAAGATGAGATTGTGTTGTTTTTGTTGCTGATATGTATGAATATTTACATATTCTATTGAGTTTTTTTATATATTTTTTATTCTTGTGTTGGTTTATTTTGCTTGTGATTTACGTTGGAATTGAATTGTTACTGTTTAATTGTTTGTTTTGTTTTTTTAGTTTTTATATCTCAATGATTAATTTTGTAGCATTTATTAGAACCTACTAGCTTTAAGTCTAATATAACAGAAGTATACAGGTAGTTGCATGTATTTTTACGAGGGTAACATGTGTTATTTGGCCAAATCAACGTGCCTAGTAGGTAACATGTGTTATTTGGACAAATCAACGTGCCTAACAGGACGGTAAAATCAACGTGCATATAGGGTAACATCTGTTATCACTTCCGTTAAACTTAACCTGTGGGAATCAGCACAAAAAAACACCGTTATAATTTCTGTTAACACGTGTTATTATCGTGGTTGTAAGCTAACATGTGTTAAGTTAAACAAAAGAGTAAAATACTATGTCTGTTTGAGATGTGTAATAACATGTGTTATCCTTGTGTATGCAAATATGGTAACAGGTGTTAACCTGGTAAAAACCTTTAAACCCCTACCAACAAAAAAGAGTAACACTAGGCGTGTTTGTAAGGTGTGATAACAAGTGTTACCCTTGTTGTATTAACAAACTATTAACACACGTTATTACAAAGTATCATTACAAACTTTTGAACCACACAAAAACCTACCCATGACATTCAAATGAACTGCATGGAAGGTTAACATATGTTAATGTTGCATAAGAGGTTAACATGTGTTATTTGGTAACATATGTTAAACTTATGTTTATTTTGTCAGCCTTTTTTTTTGTCTTGCTTACCCCCTATAGTTTTCACATCATAAGTTTACTGAGAAATAAAGCACACAAACGATTAACACACGTTATTACAAAGTATCATTACAAACTATTAACCACTTTAACAAAATAAATCTAGTAACTCTATACATTGAGTACAAAAAAGAAAACGTTATTAAAAAGTTTTTCTACATATTTTTCTCGGCTTCCTTCGACTTCGTTTTGTTAACATATGTTAACCAGTGGGGGTCTTCGTTATCAACTGCAAAACAATAGATGAGATATTAACCGGTGTGACCAAGTCATCATCTAACATACTAAACAGGAGTAACATATGTTAGTCGGGGCCCAAATGTGAACATGTGTTATCAAACACAATTGTTATTTGGTAACACGTGTTATTACAAACTATCATTACAAACTATTGAACAAGAGATAAACCTACCCCATGACATTCAAATCATAAGTTTACTGAGAAATAAAACACACAAACTATTAACACATGTTATTACAAAGTATCATTACAAACTATTAACCACTTTAACAAAATAAATCTAGTAACTCTATAATTTTGAATACCAAAAAGAAGACGTTATTCAAAAGTTTTTCTACATATTTTTCTCGGCTTCCTTGGACTTCGTATGTTAACATAACCGGTGAGGGGTCTTCGTTATCAACTGCAAAACAATAGATAAGGTGTTAAACGGTGTGACCAACTCATCATCTAACATACTAACAGAAGTAACACATGTTAACCCAGTCACGCATTTCATCAAACACATGGAGTGCATATATCCAAAATACATAAGACATTATAATTACCTTCCATACATTCACCATTAACTTTAAATGGACATCCATATATCCAAAACACAAAAGACCTTATATCTAGCTTCCATACAATCACCATTAACTTCTAACATACTAACAGAAGTAACACATGTTAACCCAGTCAGGCATTTAATCAAACACATGAAGTGCATATATCCAAACCACAAAAAGACATTATAAACAAAAAACCAGAACCAGTGAAAAAGAATCTAATAAACAACAAACAACAAGTAAAATACAACATTACATTCTGCACTTAAATTAACATAAAACACAACAATATTATCCACTCAGGCATTTCATCAAACACATGGAGTGCATAAACTTTAACCAACAAATTTACCTATGATCTTTATGGTGGGTCAAACAATAAGAATAGAGAGCATCAACACAGCTTCAAAATAAAAAAAATGTTTACACATAGTCGCTGAAAAAAAAATCTAGCAAAGACCCAAAACAGAACACAGAGACAAAAACAAACCTATTAAAAAAAACAATTCCAAAAAGGGTGGTGTCGGTGGTAGTTCAAAAAAGAAAAAAGAATAACAAGATAAATGGTTTAAATGGACAAACAAACCTTTCCACCAAGATAAATGGTTTCCATATTAGAGTAGTTACAACAAATGGGATTCTTGCGAAGCCTGGGACTGCAAACGTAGATCCATCAACTCAGTAGCCACACACATGTGTGAGAAAAAATGTTAAAAAAAACGAAAAAAAAATACGAAAAGGGTTTCAGGTACAAACCTGCAATGGTGACATCCCCTGCAAAGTTGTTGAGAATCACACCACGTGGAGGAGATGAAAATGAAGGATCCATGTCTAAAGGTGGATCTTGAAGGTTAACTTCCATGGATGGTTGATGAAGAAAGGTGTGGGAAGGTTGGTGAATCTTTGGGAAAATAAAAGTGGATGTTTGTAAGAGAAAATCGTGGGTAAGAGATGGTTTGGTGAGAAGTACATAGTAAAAACATGGGGGAATGTGAAAAAAGAAAAAGGTTGATGTGATGGTGAAAAAGATGCCATATGGTAAAAAGACCATCTTACCCTTTTTCATTAAAAAAAATAATAATGATTCTTGATGATGTGGCTTCATAATGGCCACATATAGGGTTTATTTGGTTTACCAAATAACAAGGGTTTCTTGGGGATACTTACACTATATATATATATATATATATATATATATATATATATATAGGTAGAGGATCCGGTAGGAAAATTGTTTTGTGTAGGAAGTGTTTTCAACCGTTGGATTAAATATAATTAAAACTTGAGATGACGGGCATTTTAGACTTTTTAACCATTTTATTAATTATATCAATCCCACTTTTTTAGCAACTTCATCTAGTGATTATGGAGATTTATTATCCTTAAATAACTAATTATTCTTTCTTTTCAACTTGATTCATAACATCTTCTTAATTCCTACATGATCTCAATATCTTTTATAATAATCAGATTTAATCTTCATCTTCTTATAATAATTGAATTATTCATACCAAAAACAAGATTTTCTAAATGCTGCGTTTTTGTTAACACGTAGTAATAAGTAGTGTTTTAACGTAGTGTTTTTAAACAGACGCAAATCATTAGTGTTTTTAAACAGACGCAAATCAGTAGTGTTTTTAAACAAACGCAAATCAGTAGTGTTGTTAAACAAATTCGAATCAATAGTGTTTTTAAACAGATGTGAATCAATAGTGTTTTAAACCCGGTGCAAAACAGTAGTGTTTTTAAGCAGACTCAAATCAGTAGTGTTCTTAAACATATGCGAATCAATAGTGTTTTTAAACAGATGCGAATTAGTAGTGTTTTATAACACTGCTAGTTGGAGGTTTAAAACATATGCAGAAGTTGGATTGAAGATGACTATAAAATATGAATACAAATCGGCGCGTAAGATATTGTGGGTGTTATTGCGTTTTCTTTTGGAAGATTAATTGAGTTTGAATGTAAGAGAGAGAGAGAGAGAGAGAATTGAATATTAATTATCTATAATAATATTTAGATGAGAAAGAGAGTCATTAATGTAGGAGCATTAAAACAGTTTTCAAAACAATTTGATACAAATGACTTTGATACCCTCAATTAAAACACATATTGACGATCTTACCCTTAATTCCTATAATATATTAATTAGATTTTAAACACATCCCATCTTTTAATCTCCACCACCCATCTTTAAATCTAATGGTGAAAACACTTCCTACAAAAAACCATTTTCTTACAGGAACCCTACCCTATATATATATATATATACACACATGCACATGGGCATGGGTTTTTTAGTCCATTGCGTAATCTATCTCATGAGTGTATATGTGTATGGTGTATAGCTTAGTTAATCATTATCATCCATTCATGTATATTTGCGCAATAAAAAAATATCGTTTTGTTTTATAAAATATCATGTGAAAAATACATACATATTTCTGTACTTGTGGATTCTTATGACACTTATGGCGTTCGGGTAAGGTTTATTTCCATATGATCATTCCAACATTAACGCGTACCGTTACACATATTTAAGTAAATATAGTTATTGTACGGACTTGACTAGTGGACTTGGCGGGTGTCACAATCGTTTTTTGAGATGGGGTCAGGCAAGACACTGATTGCAATTATACTTTTACGTCATTACGCTTATCTTTTGAGAAAACCGTCTTTGTTTACTGTTGTGTTTTTTGTTCCGCTGTTGTACTGGTCAACAGGTATGTTGGTTGACTGTGTTCTTTCTTGAGTTTGTTTTCAAGATGTGTGGTTGAAGCATAATCGTGGACGTTTTTGTCTGTTCCATTAGCAAGCAGAGTATGTGATAAAGCACCTTGATTTGAAAGTTGAGGAGTATTGGGGTGAAAAAGGTGTTGATCTTTGAAAGTTGATATTTGGAAGATTCTTACAATCAAAGAAGAATGTTATTTATATCATTACCAACAGTTCAAGAGTGGCAGTTTTTTGTAAGATTATCTCTTGAAGACTGATGGGTGTATACAGAAACAAATATGTCTCAATCTATTCAAGAGTGGCAGACAAGATTGTCTCCATCTTACAATCAAAGTTGACTTGTATGTATTAGCAAGATTAGTTGTAAGTTTTCTGTAAGTTTAGTTGGCATTAGTTCACGTTTGTAGCGATATCAGCACTTGTTTTTTTAGAAGACTTCTATCTTCTATGTTTGTAAACAGTTTTGTTTTGTGATGTTTTGGCTGTATTTTGTATCTTGTATGTTTGTTAACTCGAATGTTTTCAGTAAAATTATGGAAATTCAATAATAGGTTTCATTGCCATAGCAGTTTTTTGCAACGTCTATTGACATTTCAACACATGCTTGTAAATAGAGTATAGAATAAACTAAAGACTTTGTTGAAACGGATGGTTATTTTATCTTAAAAACTGTTAAAAAAATATGATCAAATGTTGATGAAAAAATGTGACCAAAACCTCCACTATGCCAAAATGTGGCTTTAGCCACACATTTCCTAAAATCGTCCTGCCACACTTTTTATTGAATGTGTAGCTACATGTCATTTCTAACATTTGAAAAACCTCCAGCCCACTTTTTGCCACACATATTACGTATTCATGTGATCATTGTATAACAACTCAAAACCTTTAGTCACACTTTAAGAAAAAACTGCGACATTTACTAGTCACACTAAAAAAAGTGTGACCAATTGTGATCTAAGGCAACATTATTAATTTCATGTGATGAAAAACTACAACTTCTCGAATCCTTTAGATCACAAAAAACAATAGTGGATCATACATGTCTTAATGGACCATAATGGGCCTTAATAGATTACAAATGACAATAATAAATAATAAATGTCTTAATGGATGGTATTGGGGTTTGATGGATCGCAATTTACAATAGTATATCATATATGTGTTTATGGACCATATTGGACCTTAATGGATTGTAATGGACAATGGGAAATGGTAGATTATATATGTGTTTATCGACCATATTGGGCCTTAATGGATCACAATGGGAATTAGTGGATTGTATATATCTTAAGGTAAAATACTGCTACCGAACCAATACTGAACCAAAATACCGATACCGATTTTCGCCAAAACTTGATACCTAAAATGAATCGGCATTAAGATTGGTTTGGTATCGGTATTTTTGGTATTTAATAACGAAATGCTCATCCCTATGACCATGTATGTCTTAATGGACTCTATTGGGTCTTAATATATCACAATGGACTATAGTAAATCATATATGTTTTAATAGAATATATGGGAACTTAACGTATCACAACAGATAATAGTAGATAATACATGTTTTAAACGAACCATATATATAATTTATATGAATATGTTTTAAGTTTTTATTAAAATTAAAGTACGTTTTGAAATCCTTTAAAAAGTTACATGAGATTTCTTAAATATTAAGGTTGCTTTACGTAAATTTTTTCCCACTCCCATTTTTGTATGTCAGGGCATAAGGGGCGCTCAACTGAAGTTGTTTTCACTTCACTGATTTCTATCAATCCTGCACTGTCACATCACTTCACTGATTTTCTTCACTGAAACACTTTTTTGTAGGCAGCACTCCACTGATTCTTTACCCAACTATTAATTATTTTCACACATAATAATAATAATAATAATAATAATAATAATAATAATAATAATAATAATAATAATAATAATAATAATAATAACAATAAGAAAGGAAGAAATGAGCACATGGGCTGTCGTGAACTTGTGACAAAGAATGAATAAAAAGAATATTTTAATCATTTTTTCTCTCTCTTTATACTTCACACACACTACACATATCTATGCATACATAACTTTTATATCTATCACCATCTTCATCTTCATCTTCAACCTTCAAGCTTTCAGAGTTAAAAAAAAAAAAAAAAAAAAACCCTATAATTAAAGAATAGAGAGAGAGAGAAATAAGAGACTAAAACATAAAAAAAAAAAAAATTGTGTGAAAGTTTGTGCCAACGTCCGTGAACCAGCACGGTAACTAGAACCCGAATTTGGTTCACGGGACCACTACCAGCATGGGTGGCGGCGGTGTTACCGTGCTGGTAGTGGGGTACCCATGACCAATTCTGGTAGCATCCCGTCCCCCTCATAATACTAAAATTAAAATTATACTCAGTTTATCCCTTTTTCTTAAAAATTCAAATTCCCCCTATTTTTCAATCCCGCTTATCTGTCTTTTTCCTTTTAATTTTTCACAATAATTTATCCCACTACAGAAGTAGAGTTCACACCTTAGACCCACTGTAGTGGGGCGCGACTTTTGCATTTTTTTTGAAAAATAGCGCCCCCCACACCATAACATAGGGGCACTATTTTTGCCAAAACTGCCGAAGCGTTACAAAAATAACGCCGAACCAAACATAAACCATCCAATGAAAAGTTGACACGTAGCGAGGGAAAAAAAACGGTCAAAAAAATTTGACCGTTGGAGCATTTTAATTTTGAACGGGAACTTTGTTTTTTTTTTTAAGATTTATATATATATATATATATATACACACACACACAATATACACATACAACACAATCACAAACTAAAAACCACACTACACAAACACACTACAATTTTATAAAAACTACACTACAAACACACTACAAAACCAGCTATGGGTGGTGGATTTCCAAATGACCTTGCCAAGCCGTCGAATCTCCTGCGATACGCTCGCCGGAGACGTCGTGCACCAGTGTTTTTTTTCTCCACCTCCTCCTCCTCAACAAGTGTTTTTTTCTCCACCTCCTCCTCCTCCTCAACAACAGTTTTTTTTCTCCTCCTCCTCCACGTGTCTCCAACTCCGTCCCCACCATTCCTCCACTCCCTGGATACACTCCCCACACACCCTGATGCTGATTTCACTGCAGAGGAGATTGTGTGGGCTGTAGATTACGTTATGGCTGAGAGAGGATTGGGGCGTCTACAGTTTGTGGAGACCCAACCGAACCCCACCCCAACCCCTCTTGACCGGGAGCCAACCGAGGAGGACCTAGAAGCTTTAAGGGATGGATAGAAGAGGAGCGAACAATTTTTCCCCTCCTCACGAGTACTTCTGCATCCCGTCGGATGCGAGGTCCAACGTCGCGATAGCGATCGTTCCGTATTCCTGCCGTACTACACACTCATGGACTGAGACAATTACTCTCCATAGGGGAGAAAATTAGGATTAATTATTTAATGTTTAAATAAGTAATTTAGGATTATCTAATGTTTAAATTAATATTAGTTGTAACTTTTTTTTTAATATTAGTTGTAACTTTTTTTTTCATATTAGTTGTAATTTTTTTTAATATTAGTTGTAACATTATTTTTTTAATATTAGTTGTAATATTTTTTTAATATTAGTTGTGTGTTTTTAATATATATTATTTGTAATTTTTTTATATTTATTTGTCTTTTATTTTAATTATTTTGAGTAAAAAATAAAAAAAATAAAAAAATAAACAACCAATCAGAAACAGAGGATTTATAAATAAAACCCCTACCACTACATCCCTTTTTCACTTTCTCTCTCCATGCTGACTCAGCTGTCACGTAGACCAATCAGAAAGGGGAGCTTTATAAATAAAGCCCCACACTACACATAGTCTTACAAAAAAACAGAAGTAGAGTTCACACCACAAAGAGAGAGACACACGCTGAAGCATGTGTGCCGGCAATCGCCTCCAACCTAGGGTTTCAGCGGCTTCTGCTTCGACAAGGATATCTGAATGTCCATCGGAGCCCTATTGCTACAATGAGATTTGAACGACGCATCTTGGAACTTAGGGTTCCGGTGTCTTGAATAGACAAAGACAAGCGATATAAATTTTAAAAACAACATAATACTCTGAATCGTGTAAGTATGTTTTTAGAATTGTACCTTATTGTTGTTTTTTGTGACAAAAGCAAAAGCTGGCTCTGACTACGAGGCTTTGGATTGGAGTTTGGTTTGAGAACCGAAGGGCAAGGTAAGTAGTTTTACTCTTTGACAAAGCGGTGGAGTGTGAGGAGTCCGACGGTGGTTATGGTTTGATGGTTCGAGTGATGGTGGTGAGTCTTCAGTCAAGGATAGACGGAGACAAGGGGTAGAAAGATACTTACAGAGGACTAACATCGTTTCTAGCCATCGTTTTCTATCCTTCTATGACGCTTATGATCGGAAGGTGAGATTGAGTTTTTGGTTAACCCTTCGCTCTTTGAAAATGGACCCTCGACCTACCCGACTCATAAAATAAACCAGTCAAGAACCTTAAAATCTTCAAAAAGATGGACTGATTTGAGTAAAGCATCCAAATCTGTTTAAAGGTACAAAATTTCATCTCGCAATCGACTTCATAGTAATGTTGTAAGCTTGGGTCATGCTTGTTTATTATCAAGCTTTTTCTTTGGCTTGTGCTCTAAGTTCAGTCTCTGGTTCCTCACGAGCTTACATATATTATACTAGTTTGAGACCCGTGGGGACCCACGGTGCAAACCATAGTAAATAAAAAAAAAATATATTAAACTAAGAGTTGTATTATTCAAGTTTAGTGGCTACAACGTAAAGTGTTAAGAATAATGGTTAGCCTGATATTTTTTTTCTTATATAAACATCATGCGTTGATATGAAATGGGTATTAAAATTAAAACTAATATATAACTATGGTTTTCATGTCAAAGTGGATATTTTTTGTAAGCTATAAGTAACGTTAGTAATGAAAACCGATTACCTATTATGATCAGTACTCAACCAAAGTATAAACTTTAACAAAAAATAACAAAAGGTATGAATACATTGTGTTTTTGTAAATGACTTTTTATCATATTTTTATTTTTAATGTAATTGTAATTAGTACATAACTTGTTTTATTGACAAATGGCAACGCACTGTTCAAAGCACACAAAAAAAGTTTAAAATAATACTTTATTATTGAAGTTGTATATACATAACGTCAATAAAGATAAGTAAAAAATTGCATCAAAATTACTCACATTATTCATAAATCCTGAAAGACTTCTTTGTACACAACGTTTGATGTTTTGTTCGTCAATTTCACCATTTTCATCTACTATAACTATCTTCAGTCCATCTCGACTTCTGACTCTTGAAAGCGCAACATACAACTGCCCGTGTGAAAAAACTGGATCCTTCAAATACAATCCAACTCTGGATAAGGATTGTCCTTGACTTTTGTTTATTGTCATTGCGAAAGAAACAGCAAGTGGAAATTGCCTTCTGTTAAATTTAAAAGGAATTTTCTTATCTGAGGGGGATAAAGTAATTCTTGGAATAAAAGTTCGCATTCCAATGTTACTTCCTGATATGATTTTCGCTTCAATGACACGTTTTCTCATTTTAACAACTTGTAACCTTGTCCCATTGCACAAACCGCTTTTCTGATCAATGTTTCTGAGTAACATTACGGGAACGCCAACTTTCAAAACCAAACGATGGTTTGGTATTCCAGAAAACTTAAGACCATTCAGGACATCAGGAGAAACTAATCTTTCATCAACCTGTTTGTTAACATCTTCAGACTGGCAAACACTATCTGAACTTAGATACTCAACTTCGTCACCGGGAAACATTGAAAGTAATATATCATTAATTTCATGAACAACTTCATTCTTCGGTGCCAATATAGCTCGATCTTGAAAATAAGTAGGAATGTGGATGTTATCCAAAGTGAAGGATAAACAAAGGCTATCAAATCAGAAACAGGATCCGAAGATTGAGAAATAAGTAAGTCATCAGGTATCAAAATAACATCCTGATCATCGTTTATTGTATCAACCTTTCCTCCTCCTATGTCCAGAAGCCAAGATGCAAACTTTTTAGTTTCCTCAATATCAGAACTGCAACTTCCAGAAAGCAAACTCATATTTTTTGTTTACTCTAAAACAGTGCATTTGTGCCAAATGTATGATGAACTTAAAGAGGCATTAACAACAACCTTTCCACCAAATAACAAATCAGACGACTCATCAGCATGTACACCAAATACATCTTTTAAACTTCGATCTAGTGCTTCAAAAGCATGTTTATGAGTCATGGGTGCTTCATCCCATATAATCAAGTCAGTTTGTTTAACCAGCTGTGCAACATCACTATTAGGTGGTATGTAGCACATAGAATCTTCAGTTAGGTTTATAGGAATACGAAACCTGGAATGTGCTGTCCTACCACCGGCCAATAGCAAAGAAGCGATACCACTCGAAGCAACATTCAAAACAATCTTTCTTTTACATCTTATGGATGAAGATAGAGTCTTCCATAGGAATGTTTTACCCGTACCACCGTAACCATAAACAAAAAAAAAAACCCTCCTTTTTTTTCCTCAACAGATTTAATTACACAATTATAAATATTTTTTTGTTCATCTGTTAAAGAAGAGAACTGAGAATCAAATTCTTCAACCAAACTGTTTGAGTCATAGCCCAACTCCTCACAAATAAGACGATTGTCTAATAATGATAGAAACTCATTCTCAGGATATGGCATACCTACGAAATGTCGTAGACTGCAACTATTACGCAATAAGAACTTCTCAATATCAAGCAAAGCTAAATTCTTAAGTTCGTCGTCTGAAAGGATCAAATCTGGGAAAAAAATGTGTTAGAATGGAATATATAGAATAAAATTAACATATAAAATGAATAATTGAATATGTGGAACCATTAAAAATAGTATAATTTACATTCCTAATAATTATGAATCATTACAATTTAGTATATGTCCAAAAAATTCTAGAAAATCTATTTTAAAGTAATAATATATTAAAAAAAGTTAAAAACCTGGACAGTTTGAATCTATTCTTCTCTTGCGTAAAATGTCATCAGACAAATAATTCCATGTTTCCTCCCACACAATGTCAGGTCTTGACAAACTGTTGGACGCTAAAAGAGTTGCAAATAAGTTTCTTAGATAAGGGCCAGAACCTGCAAAAGTCGTTTCCTTTATTGCTTCAACATATTCTGTATCATCATCCAGGAGTCCCATTGCGTAGCATGCATCCCTAAAAGATGATTGTACTTTCCTATCAACTTTAAGAATATCTTGAAATGATGTTAGTAAGACACCCACTAAACAAAGACCATTAGTACTGTTGATGAACAACCGACATTGAACTTATACTATCCAAATATGCATTCATCCGTTTACGTCTTTCAGAGATATTAAGACATTTGAACTTATACTATCCAAATATGCATTCATCCGTTTACGTCTTTCAGAGATATTAAGACTCACTAAACAATAAATTACAATAAAAACTATTATTTCTTAATCAAAAATTAAGAATTAAAGGTATAAGATGAAACATAATAAATTACGTACCATTTGATATGTCGGATAACGGTGTTGCGGTATTGATATCTCCAAACATGTTTATAATATTTGTTAGTGTAAAAAAATAAAAAAAAAGCTAACAATGTAACCAAATGTAAAAGAAAAAAACAAAGATTAATCATTACCGTTAGATTTACGCCTCAGGTCACCAACTTTAGATTTCGGTAAACAAAAATCATACTTTGGGGGATCGGACATTGTAAAATATATGTTTTTCTTGAATACAATAAGTATATACCTGAAAAATTAAAGAAAAATATACTAAAAATTATTGAAAAATAAGGAAACTTTCTACTGCCCCTGGTTTATAAAAAGAAATGTGCTTTCAATTTGTGATTTGGGTTTTTTTTTTTAAAAAATTTTAATATAATCAACCGACGGGCTCTTACAGTCATCCGTTTAAATGATGGATGTTAAACTAAAAAAAATGTTACTAACGGAAGATATACTTTGTGTGCAAATGGCCTTTTAACAACTTTTATTTAAACATTAAGAAATTATTGGTTTGTTAGGATTTTGTATGTTTATAATATGTGTTAGAGTTTTGGGCCGTAAGTTTTATAGGGCCTGCATTTTTTCAGTTATTGCATATGGAATTGGGCTGAATGTTGATGGACTTATGGTTTGTATTAACATACACCGATTCTAATTATGGATCCACCTGAAAAACAGATAACAAAGTTGCTTCTTATTTTCTTTTCAGATCTAGGGTTAGTTATATTGAGAAAACCAGCCGTACCAAATTGTAAACATGACAGAGACTGAGAGAGGAACAAAAATAATGACACGAGCATGAAGGATCGGACGACAACGACTCTATTAGGTAATTATTAAACCGTTCGATTGTTATTATTTCCATTAAATAACAGAAACTTCGATGCTGTGTTTATGTTTGAAAATCGTGTTGGATTTTATAACTTTGTTAGTGACAAATCCGAATCATTTTGCACAAATACAGACTTTGGTTGCTGTTTTATAAGTATTGAAAATAACTAATTCTGCATTATTCTAAATACCTAAATGTCTAATTGAAATCTATGTTGTCTTGAGTATAATCTCTGTTTTTCTAATTTGTAGATTTAAATTTTGAGATTTGGAAATACTTTTCATGGCACATATGTTGCTTTTTGAGCTGCAAGTTAGCAACATGTTTTAGAAATAGATACATAGCATACAGAGAAGTTAGTGGGCTTGTGTTTTAATGATTCAATTTATAATTCCGAGTTTGAAATATTTAATAATAAGAAAATTTAGAAGTTAGAACTTAATTTATAATGCAAAATATAATGTAGCTATAAATATAAATATAACTATATATATTTATTAACATTATACAACCATTATAAACTTCAAACGGCCAAACTGCATTATTATTATAAATTCTTTCTCTGTTTGATGAGTTGCAACATATTTAGACATCTCCATGGCATAACTATCCCACAACGTTAAATAGATGCGCAAGCCCCTTCAAAAAAGTACAAATTATTTTAGTAAAAAATAAATACACAATTTATAAAGCTACGTAATTTTTTTTGTATATAAAATGCAAACAAAAAAATAAATAAATAAAGAATACATACTCGATATCTTGAATTTCCATTGTTAACCTCTTTTTATCAGCGACAACCTTTTTATCTTTATCATCATTGCTGAAGAACTTGTTAACATGTCCTATAACATCTAAGATCAAGTATAAAATAAACATTAATGAAACATAACTTATAAAACTATTATTATGGTTTGGTTGTGATGAAAAAAAGACTATTATATTCGGAATTCTTTGAAAGGGCACAAAAGAGAAACCAAAATCTGGACCTTGGAAACCATCATATTCGGAAACTTGAGTATTCATATTCAAGCAGAGTTTGTTTGGGTTTGGAGCATACTTGTATTTAGAGGAATTGACCCCAACTCCTGGATTTCTTATAATAAGAGAAGAATTTTCAGTCAGAAACCTCTCAAATCTAAAAAACAACCGCTTAAATACATTCGCTTGAATCCTGTCACCCTGTTAATTATAAAAAAAATAAGAAAACACTATAAATATGTATCTACATAATTGATGTATTTTAACGTACGCAAATAAGAAAATTCATATACATTAAAATTAAAAACATCACAACTAAAAAAAAAGTTATGAAATTTAAAAATAATAGGATATAAAAAAAACGTGTTGTTGAGATTTACATTTTCATCACATAGGATCATTTCAATTGAGTACACATCATTAGGATTGCGACGATCGGGTAGACACCAAACCCGAATAATCTTTAGCATTAACGCCACACCGTTTCGGTTTACATGAATTTGGTTAACCATTGTAAACTCATTTGCATCTACAGCAGCCATTGATCTTGTTAACTGGAAAAAATAATGTAAAAACCAATAGATGACTTCAATAACACAACAAATCAAAATTTGACTAAATAATATTTATGTATTTAAGATGAGAAACAGAAATTAACCTAATAATATATCTTTGCGATTACTCAAAGTGCATTCAACGTGTCTTATTACAATCGTATGTGAATTGGTTTGACTTGTTTATATAGTTATTCAATCAATTCAATAATAAGAAATGGATGAAATAGTGGAGGTTAATTAGCATTCGAATTAGCATTGTTATTATTGTTATAACATTATGTATTGATTGAATTTAGTCAACGTCAAGCATTCCTTGATTAACTGGCGTATGTCAAGCATTATATAGGTATTCATATATTGATATAGGTATTCATATATTGATATAGGTATTCAATCAATTCAATAATAACAAATGGATGAAAGAGTGGAGGGTAATTAGCATCCGAATTAGCATTGTTATTATTGTTATAACATTATGTATTGATTGAATTTAGTCAAAGTCAAGCATTCAAACCATAACTGCCGCATGTCAAGCATTATAGTTAGTTGTGATTTTTTTTGATCTATTCGATGTTATTTAACTAAATGTTCTTTATATGTTATGTCAAGCATTTTATAGGTATTCAATCAATTCAATAATAAGAAATGGATGAAATAGTGGAGGTTAATTAGCATTCGAATTAGCATTGTTATTATTGTTATAACATTATGTATTGATTGAATTTAGTCAAAGTCAAGCATTCAAACCATAACTGCCGCATGTCAAGCATTATAGTTAGTTGTGATTTTTTTTGATCTATTCAATGTTATTTAACTAAATGTTCTTTATATGTTATGTCAAGCATTTTATAGGTATTCAATCAATTCAATAATAAGAAATGGATGAAATAGTGGAGGTTAATTAGCATTCGAATTAGCATTGTTATTATTGTTATAACATTATGTATTGATTGAATTTAGTCAACGTCAAGCATTCCTTGATTAACTGGCGTATGTCAAGCATTATATAGGTATTCATATATTCATATAGGTATTCAATCAATTCAATAATAACAAATGGATGAAAGAGTGGAGGGTAATTAGCATCTGAATTAGCATTGTTATAACATTATGTATTGATTGAATTTAGTCAAAGTCAAGCATTCAAACCATAACTGCCGCATGTCAAGCATTATAGTTAGTTGTGATTTTTTTTGATCTATTCAATGTTATTTAACTAAATGTTCTTTATATGTTATGTCAAGCATTATATAGGTATTCAATCAATTCAATAATAAGAAATGGATGAAATAGTGGAGGTTAATTAGCATTCGAATTAGCATTGTTATTATTGTTATAACATTATGTATTGATTGAATTTAGTCAAAGTCAAGCATTCAAACCATAACTGCCGCATGTCAAGCATTATAGTTAGTTGTGATTTTTTTTGATCTATTCAATGTTATTTAACTAAATGTTCTTTATATGTTATGTCAAGCATTTTATATGTCACACCCTCAAATTCCACGTGCGGGGTTTTACCGCGAGGCGCATGACAAACCAGGATCTAAGTCAACGGTCACAATAAACGACACTATATGATACGTAAAATGAAATAAACAACCATCAAGTTTCCATAAATCCATTCGCTGCGGAAGCGTAACTTTTATTACAACCCAAAATGTAAAAGTACGTAAGTCTGAAAAAGATATGACAATGCATATGTAACCTAGACGCCGTGTGACTCCGTGCGTCTATGATAAGCTGCTACCTCAACGACCTGAGACAAACATGCTAAAAACGTCAGCAAATAATGCCGGTGAGTTCACAGGTTTTATATTAAATGTTTAAAGTAATAAAAGCCATCATGTTATCACTATGTCAGAAGTAATAGCGTTAGCTAGACGCATGAGTTATACTACTACGACCGGAAACCATTACAGACAACGAAATATGATTTTGCCCGAAATGATTTAGCGTACGACCGAGACAATATGCACCCGTCCGGCTCCCAGCCGACGAGTGGGGTCTGTCAATCCCAATAGATCTATCCACATTTCCCCCGTTATGCTATCCAGCATATTCATGGTTTCCCCGGGACTTTACGTATCGTATAGTATGTAAATGAATCAACCACTAGCATAACATGATAATTTATGTAATAAGTATAAGCATGTGTCTCCCCCAAAATGTAAAGCGTAAGGCGGGGCCGTGAAACTCACCTGATACTGCTCTTTGCACTACGACAAGTAAACCTGCTCAATAGACGGCCCCTAATACCGGTGACCTATCATGATGAGCATATAAGGTGTTAGACTAACAACCCGTAGGTTGATTAGTCCCTAGTAGTCCAGACCATAACCGTGTACATATGCAATGATGTTTCAACGTTTAACCGACCGTACCAGACAAGGCCCGACATCCCATTGGTGACCCGACATCTCATGTGTTAGACAATGCAAGACATCATGCCACATATGCAGTTAAACACTTAATACACGTAATAGATCACCTAGTCTAGCATAATGTCCAATTAACGTGTAAACAGGTCCGAACACGTATTACTAAGTCATTGGGTGAATCCCGGGGTTCCTATCATGTTTCTAGGCGTCAAATCATGTTCCGGGATGTTAAAATATACATACAGCAGCATTACACGCGATTAGGAAGCAAACTAGCATTTAGGAAAGTCAACATGTGATTAGGGATGGTCAACAGGCGATTACAAGGGCTAATCGCCCCTTAGGATAGGCGATTAGGGCTATTCATGTGCATTATGGGCGATTATGGTCATAAGGTATGCAATTCAGGGCTTAACTAGTGATTAGGATCACAATCGCATGAAATGGAGGCGATTATGACTCCAATCGCCTATATACACGCGATTAGGCTTCCCATTCAGGCGATTAGGCCCCTGATCGCCTATAGCATAGGCGATTAGGATGCCCAATCGCCTATAGTGCAGCTGATGTGGTTTTTCGCGCGTTTAACCCTCCAAATCAGATCCGAAACGTGTAAAAACACCCAATAATCATCCTAACACATTAACAAACATATTTCAAGCAAAACCCCTAAGTTTTCATCATTATAACAGTTCCGAATGCGAGCGTTTTCCTAAAATGGCAACTTAGCATGTAAACATCACATCAACATGCAAGAACTTGCCCTAAATAGCAAATATCCAGATTAAATCACATAACCACGTTGTCCGATAGCATCCTACTGTTCTAGCATCATCCTATAACAAACCCTAACATCACACAATCAACAACATACCTCATATCATCCTTAATCATCCAAAATCCTTCAAATGGGTCAAGACATCAAGTATCAACAATACACAACCAAAACCATTCAAACTCCTAGGACATCATCATACTAACTTGTAACAGCAATAAACATCATAATAACACAAGAACAACCATGATTCAATCCTAAAAATCCTATCTTTAAACACATATAACACATGTAATGGTGTGGGTTTGTTTAAAAACGGTTTTAAATGGATTTTCAAAGATAAAAACATTTATAAGTCAGGTCTGGACGTTTAGGGAGTAAAACATAATCAAATAAAGGTTTGGGTTTGAAGAACACACCTTGTAATCAAGAGGTGATGATGGAATAAGCTTGAAAATGGTGGTTTTGATGCAAAAACGGGTTCCAGAGGGTGTTTGTGCGTTGGGTTATGTTATGGGACGGCTAGGGTTGCACAAATGATGTTTTGGAGGTCAAGGGTGGTATTTATAGGCGTTTCTAGTCGTTTGGGGCAAATCAGGCGAGTATGCAGCTTTATACGCGAGTAGGACTGCTAATCGCATGAACTTTCATGCGAGTAGCCTCCTACTCGCTTAAAACCTTCCTCCAATCGCCCCTATATTGGCGATTAGGCTATTCCCCATAAGCCTAATCGCCTGTAACCTCTGTGTTCGTGTGTTTTGCGCGTTAAACCCCGTTTTAACATATGTTAACACATATTCACATACCGGTAAGCCACATAATGATTGTAAACATATAATGCATGATAAATAACACGTTCCCGCCCGATCACCAATTCCCGGGACTCGAGACTTGTGTGGGTGCGTTAAACCCGGCGATTCCACGAATCACCGATTCTTGTACACATGGTTATGGACCGACACCCAATGGTTTCTCGAACCATTGTAACGACTCCCGATGATTCCCGAATCATCAGTACGACTTAATTGACCCCAGTTAAGTATGATATTAAGTAGTTATTTAAAATGTTTTCGTTGAGATAGACTCGTATGCATGTAAAGTACGAAACGCATGTATGTAAAGTATAAAAGTATTGACCTGAATATGCCGGGTGTCACATTATAGGTATTCAATCAATTCAATAATAAGAAATGGATGAAATAATGGAGGTTAATTAGCATTCGAATTAGCATTGTTATTATTGTTATAACATTATGTATTGATTGAATTTAGTCAACGTCAAGCATTCCTTGATTAACTGGCGTATGTCAAGCATTATATAGGTATTCATATATTCATATAGGTATTCAATCAATTCAATAATAACAAATGGATGAAAGAGTGGAGGGTAATTAGCATCTGAATTAGCATTGTTATTATTGTTATAACATTATGTATTGATTGAATTTAGTCAAAGTCAAGCATTCAAACCATAACTGCCGCATGTCAAGCATTATAGTTAGTTGTGATTTTTTTTGATCTATTCAATGCTATTTAACTAAATGTTCTTTATATGTTATGTCAAGCATTATATAGGTATTCAATCAATTCAATAATAAGAAATGGATGAAATAGTGGAGGTTAATTAGCATTCGAATTAGCATTGTTATTATTGTTATAACATTATGTATTGATTGAATTTAGTCAACGTCAAGCATTCCTTGATTAACTGGCGTATGTCAAGCATTATATAGGTATTCATATATTCATATAGGTATTCAATCAATTCAATAATAACAAATGGATGAAAGAGTGGAGGGTAATTAGCATCCGAATTAGCATTGTTATTATTGTTATAACATTATGTAATGATTGAATTTAGTCAAAGTCAAGCTTTCAAACCATAACTGCCGCATGTCAAGCATTATACCTAGTCAAAACTTTGAATAATTTCATTTGGCGACCATTCTTGTTGAAAGTTGTAACATTAAACACGCCAATTTCTTTTTTTTTCTAAACAAAGTAGTTCACCAACCTGGAGACGAAGATCACTTATGAAATTCAGCCAACCATTACAAAAACAATAATCACGACCAATCCTTTCTATTGCAACGTTCCATTGATGTAAATCATCTACATACATAGTGATTGGAACATTAGGGACACCATCGGGATAATGCTTATTAATAAAGGAGTAAGGTATAACCTGAAAGCAAAATTTGTGATCAAATAATATGGACAAATTAAGATACTAAAAACATGTAATATAAAGTATCGAACTTAATGGCACTTACCATAGGTGTCGTCAATTCATGTTCAATCATTTTGCAGAATGACACATCCAATTGCATTCATGGAGAATGATTGTAATGCTCCATCATGAAAGTATTCGGAGCAATAAAGTCGAATATGACGTAAAACATAGAGAAGCATAAATCATGTACAACTTTTGACCATTCATTTGTTAAGCAGAATTCATCATCTATAAATTCTAACAAAACAAACCAAGATTGACCATGGTATGTCGAAACTTTAATGTTGTTGTTTCGTAAGTTTTTAGATAACAAAAACCTGTTCATGGATTTCGGCAATGTCTGGACAAACACGTAAAAAACAACATTATAATAACGAATAAGCTTTTTTTACTTAAAAAAAATTAGAAACGTCATACCAAAACTCGTGCGGAAGGGTCATGAATAACCTTGAAGAATTTGTCACCCTTGTGATAAGCCATAATGAAGTTATTTGTCCTAATGAAATCCTGTTCTTCGTCTGCAAAACAAACTTTTGTTAAAGTATCCATAAAGTCACTAATACTCGAAACTGATTTCAATTATCTTTTTTTATGGAATCCTGTATTTTGTTTTTTTTATAATCTTTTTTTATATTCACACATACTCGAAACTGATTTCAATTGCAATCTGTTATTAAAACCACAATCATATCATCAATGATTAAACCTGATCAGAATTACTTGTGTGTCGATTTCATCCAAAGCAGAGACTTGATCCTAAACAGATTATCAAATGGTGTTAATAAAAAAAAAAGATTCTGATCATTACAAATAAATCCGAAATAAAACGATTGTATTTCTGTTTGGTTTAATATGTTAGTAAACCGCTATGTATGGATTTCATACAGTGTCAGAAACATAATCGAAAACAGATTAGATAGTTATTTTAATAAGAAAACGTGTTAATAATTACATATTTTGTAGAAGGTTGATAGCTATACGATTGTGATTTATCTTTGTAGAAAAATAATGATAGAAACCGATTGTGTTTATCTTTTATGTAAGATGATTGCAAACATTATGTATCAATCTAATCAAAATGCAGAAAAATTATCAAAAACATTTCGAGATTCATGTAAGATTGATGAACAACATACCTTGCAAAAAGAACAATGAGAGAGGAATGAGGAATGAGAAAGGAATTATTAGGATAGGAAGGAGGAAGATGTTGTAACATACAAATGGATGTTGACAAAAAAAAAAGAGGTTTATATAATACTTTTTCATGGAGCCCCATTTAGGATTTGGATCCTTGAAGACCCTCTCAAAATCTAGGATTCAACCCTAGTGTTTTCATTTATTATATAGATAGATAATTTTAATGCTCAGATTTGTGGGATGAATGTTAAGGAAGACATGGTGTAAGTTTACTCTTCACGACCTTACAAATTCTATCCTCAAAGGTGCATTCAAGTGATGGTGTAAGTTTTTTTCTCTGACTTTTGATTCATGGTCTTAGAGGAAGAAACTAATTTTTTTTTTTGTTTATTGCATATTGGATTTTATTAACTTTGATTCCTGGTGTTATAAGAAACAATTGAAGATCTTATGCAATACAAAAAAACACACACATATTTATCTATACTATACTAGCCGATTACCCCGGGAGGGTCCTGGGGTTAAAAAAAATCTAATTTGACATGATAACCTATTGCAAATGGCTCAAGTTAACTAACCACAAAATCTCTCAATCATTGCATGTCCATAGTATTCTAATCAGTAATAACTCATATTCCCTAACCTAAAACCTAATCAGTAATCATCTAAAGAATCACCTATGTAAGCTGCAACTATTCAAAAACTGATCACATCTCTCTAGTCTCTCATTAGAGTCAAACTCATCACATCTCTCTAATCTCTCACATTCTTTTTTTTTTTTTTTTTGAACGGCCAATTGGAATCACTCACGGATCACTGGAGTATCATCGTGCCACCAGTGATACCACGCGATCATATTCCACCACCAAGTAACCAATTCAGGAGGAAACTCATAATTATGAGAAAACCCCCTTTTGTGAGATTCGAACCCAGGACCTTATAGTCCCTAAGTCTTATCCCACCACCAAGATGCCGCTGGGCTATAATGCCTTTGGCTCTCTCACATTCTAATGACTCATATAATTCGTAACCTAATCAACTAAACAATCACTTAAGTTGGAAGTTGTAACCATTAAAAAACTTATCACATCTATGTATCAAGTCTCACAATACTAATATTGATACCTAACCTAAAAGAATGTATAACTCTAATATTAACACCTATCATAAATGCTAAAAAATGCACAACTCTAATATCAATATTCAATACATAACCTAAAACAATGAATAACTCTAATATTAATACATGTCATAAAGGCTAAAAAAAATACATAACTCTAATATTACCTAACCTAAATAAAGAACAGAATTATACATAGGAATAAACATCGGACAAAATTGCTTATAGTGACAACTTGCAGAAAAAGGAGCGGCGGAGAGTGGTGGCGGAGGTGTGAGGATGATACCCCGTTGTCGTAATGGAAGAAACAGATTGGTGTTGAAGACATTATTTATACTATTGGTGTCTGAATCTAGTAAATAATAATAACTCTAATATTAATACATGTTATAAAGGCTAAAAAAATACATAACTCTAATATTACCTAACCTAAATAAAGAACAAAATTATACATAGGAATAAACATCGGACAAAATTGCTTATAGGGCTCAAAAAATTATGAAGACATTATTTATACTATTGGTGTCTGAATCTAGTAAATAATAATAAAATATTGTTGTTTTAGTAAAAGATTGTATAACTTATAACTATATTAATGTATAACCATATATTATAATCAAAGAATAGGTTTTGTCTTCTACCGCTTTATTGTGGATAAAAATTTACAAATTTGAATAACATATATGACGAAAAAGTTTTTTGGTTTAAAACATTAAAAGTTTGTAAACCCTTATACAAAACATATTCAATAAACATTGAATATTATTTTCATCTACATACATAGTTGCATAAAAAGTATTAATGATGAATAATATATATATATATATATATATATATATATATATATATATATACTAGTAGGAAACCCGCGCGATGCAGCGGCGACAACAATCTACAACGTGATACTCGTTTTCTATAAGTCAAACGAAATCTAAAGAAAGTCATTTAGGAGGAAATAAGTTATTATCAAGGTTTGATTCAAATTTGGTGTTTAGTTGTTCGAACTATACATATAGGGAAAGTATAAACTGAAAACCCCATTGAGTTAAGAAAACACTTGAAAAAACCATCTAAATTTTTTTATTTTTATTTTTTGAAAAAAATACACAAGGTAACATGTATGTATTAAAGCGTTTTGGGCCACAAAAATAAAAAAAGCGCCGATAGGATATTTAAAAAAAGAAACAAAGTTTGTGCTGTTGCATATGTAGCAGCGCAAATTTTGTTTATTTTTTTTTTAAAATATCCAATCGACGTTTTTTTATTTTTGTGGCCCAAAACGCTTTAATACATGTATGTTACCTTGTGTATTTTTAAATAAAATTAGATGGTTTTTACAAGGGTTTTCTTAGTTTTCTTAATTCAATGGGGTTTGTAATTTATCCCCCCTATATATATAGTGTTAGGTTATTTTCAGAAGAGTGTTTTATTGCGAGAAGTGCGAGAAGAAACCTAAATCTTACTTTTTATTAGTAATGGTTCATATATTTTTGAAGATTTTACTTTTTATATATCATTGTTTATGTTATATATTTAAAAACTCATTAAATTAATGCAATCAAATGTTTTTTTTAATGTTTAAACTCTTTCCTACACTTGTTTTATATTATGTGTAGGTAATGTTCTTACACAAAATTTGTACATGTGTAGGTTATATAAATTAATGAAATTTCTTCGCATATTTGTTTTTTTTCAAGATAGATGAATAAACAACACATTTCAACAATGTTCTTACATTCTTATTTTTTTAAAAACGAAAAAAATGAATTATTAATCTTCTTCTCGCACTTCTCGCATTAAAACCTCTTCGGAAATTAACCATCCCCTATATATATATATGTGTGTGTGTGTGTTTGTGTATATATGTAGTTATATGATAATAGTGTTGAAAGCAATGTACACAAGGGCTCTACATCTTGTAACTTAAAAGAGTAATAGGTCTTTAAGAGCAGCCACAATGATGGTAAATGGACGGGTCCAAAGCGGCATGGTCCGCTATAGCGAATGACTTCCGGACGGTTGAGGTGGCACCCCTTTGTACTTTATGATTAAATATAAAAAAAGTATTTTTGTGTGTGAGGTATAATTTAAATAAAAGGAAAAGTAAGTGATGAAGTGGATGTTTGGAATGGTTTAAGGTTATAGGAAATAATGTGGTTTGAAAGGATTATGGTTTAAAATGGTTTGGATTGGTTTGAAATGATGTGTCGTGGCGAGGTGGTGGTTTGAAATTATAAACCACTTCCTTATTTTGGAAGCTCTATTATTTGTAAAGTCATTTTTAGCACTAACTATTTACCTCTTTTCTTTAATAAGTTTGGACAAAACAACTTGTGTATCAAGGTGGTTCACACATACTTGTACCTACTAACTTTTTTTTTTTGGACTTTTTGAATTTAAGGCTTATTAGCCTTAAGCCCTTATCTCACCTAAAGGAAAGGCAACACGATGTTGGGCAGCCCATACTTGTATTAAATTTAAATCAGTGGTGTATTAATTATAATTGCGGATTTAATAGGTATTATTTTTTATTTAACTTTTACGCTATGCATTACCTGATTATTTTTAATGGATTGTTTCATAAGCTTAAATTTTAAAGTGAATTATAAAACAAATTAATTGTTATATCAAATTTATTCAATATTTATATCAAAGTATGAAGAAGGTTAAAATAAAAATACAACATTAAAATGTAGGTTATAAGGACAGTGCGGGGGCGTGAAAGATGATGTAGAGCTCCTCCACAACATCAACACCACCCCATATTTGGTGTGAAAGGTGGTGTGGGGCAGTTTGAATGGAGATATCCATAGGCGTGGGGCAAAAGTTGAGGATGAGGTGGATGATTATAGTTGTGGTTGGTTCTTGGATTATGGGTGATTTTTTTATTGGTATGTTCATTATAAAATAAAAAAAAGCCTTCACGCCACCAACAACCCGTGGTTTTTTTAGAGGAATTGATGTGGCTGCCACATGTCGCTCCATGCCACTTTCACCCCAATGACCACACCGTGTTGCGTAAGATGAAAATTTTAAGGAATTGATGGGATGATTTGGTGTCTTCATGAGATAAATAATTAAATACTTACACCGAATCATATAATTTAAAATTGATTAACCACTCATGTCTAGGAGAATGTTTATATCTTGGAATGACCACTTGAGACCCTTGTTCCCAACGTGGAAAGACGGAGATCGACTTAACACGTTAAGACCACCTTAAACCGTAGTAACACGCAATGCAAACTAAAGTTCCAGACTCAATTGTGTGGTTCTTCGTAGCAATAGCCAACATCTATTAAGTAAACTATATTGGTGAGCCAACTCAACAAACAGAAATGATGAGTACTTGCAGTACAAGACTTAACCATAGTTGTTAATATGTACAATCACGATCATCCAGCCATAGTTGACCCATCAGCATGTTGGTCAAACATGAGTTATCAAGTTGGTCATGCAACATATATATAGATGGCTAAGATATTCCATCCATGAATCAGATCAATGCTATATAGTTTTGCAACAAAAGAGTAAAATATGCAACATGTTTGACATTGAAAGTCAAATAAAGATGCCTCGGTGCACAACTTAAACTTGTTAGCATAACATAGAACAAAAATTACAGGTTTAGTAAAGCCTAAATAATACACTAACCAATTGCAATGTTCATACTCTCAAAATGCAGGCTAATTCGTAAACCCGAGCACTTCTACTCAGCAATGCTACTTTTATGCGATTACCATACCATCAACTATTCAAAGAAACAAATTTAAACAATTGAAAATTAAAGGAAGCAAAACAGTAAACTTACTTTTTGAAACATAGTGGTCACTTACAATGAATAATAACAATGGTCACCAAAGTTGGCAATCCATCCTTTGAACGCCACCAGCCCAGTTCAAGTGTTGGTTAGCATGATATTGATGAGGCATTAGTTCTCGAATGACGGTTTTAAATAACTGACATATCAGCTCAAGGCAAACCTGTTTTGACTTGTTATTTTAACAAATAATAAAAAACATTCCACTAGATTAGTGATTAGCTTCTACTAATAGTTTTTAGAGTACTGATCCTGTCCTATAGAACCTTGACCACTATACTTTTATCATTGGTATTCAAGACTACTTGTGTTGACACAAGTAAAACAGATCAGAAAATTAATGATGTTCACATGATGAATATTTGGTAGCCATCTAAGAAATTATTCTTTCTTTTTCTCCAAGTCCGTCATGTATTGTATATAAGTAAAAAAACACGTTGAGTCAGACGGTAATTCAGGTAGATAAAATACATCAAACAGGTTCCATAAAACCGAACTAAATGACATCGTCACATACCTTGTTGCCTGGACTCTCAAGAAAAAAAGAAGCAATCTTCTTCAATTGGAACTGATACATGCTCTGAGCCACAGCAAAGGCAGCCTCATTCCTTGCATATGCATTTAAGAACGACTGCACAAACCTCTGCAACAACATACTGATTAGAACCATCATGTTAGTATGAATATGAAAGTATTCAAATGATAAGGTTGAAGGAGGTGGAAAGAAGGAAAATAATGTTAGCTTCGGATTACATATTAAATTGAAACTATTATAGACAAACAATAAAAATAAATAAGGTGGTCAATAAGTGAAGATGAAGAAATAATACATGTAACTGAACTTCAGTTGCATCATTAACAATCAAAGTTTCAAGCTGAAACAAATGACAGAAAACATAAGTTCTTATAAGCTCAACAAATTTTATAAGGTGGTTTATATAAACAGTTGATAAGTGTATGAATATTCATAATGTAGCACAAAATTTAGTTTGTAATGTATAATATTCAAAATATGTAAACATCCAAAAATTTATTGTTCGATGGCTAGGGTTCTGCCGCATCAGGTGACAATGATATCGGTGTTAGAAAGCCTTGCGGGGACACAGGTTTGGGTGGTTCCAGTGGTCGTAGGAGGAGGTGTTGTTGTAGCAGGTGATCCATGGCTACAAATACCGCATAAAGATGGTCTTGCTGACAGCTTTGCCTCGATCATTAGCGGATTTGGGGGGATAAGTTTTTAGCAAACATATGGTCGCTTCTTTTATCATCTTTACTCTTATAAGCTTTTCAAACTCAATCGATACCTACACAAACATCAAAAATCATCAATATATTATGAGATTAATAGAATCGCTCAAAACTTCATAATATAACCATTAAATGTCTTTTTTCATCTCAAACAAAAAAGTATTCAAGTCCAATTTTTCGGTAATGACAGCTTCAATATCGTCATAATCCAACGAACAACTTCTGCTACCACACACACAGGGGCGAAGCTTGGTTCTCGAATCGGGAGGGGCCAGACTCAATTTTTTTTGGTCGGTAGTGGCAAATCGGCGGGGGCCGGACTCAACCCGGACTCGATTTACCTACGAAAATCGCAAATTTATACCACTGCGCAAAAAAACAGGGGGGCCAGGGCCACCCCTAGCCCTCAACATCCTTCGCCCTTGCACACACACATACAACAACAAATAAATAAAATAAAATGAAAAACATTTTATAATAATGTGGCAAGACAAATTACATTTTATCAAAATGCAGTCTATCTCATCCATAGTTGTAAAAAACGATCCACTTTAATATGCAAGTTCTTGGTTATAACAAAAGATAGATCTCACATATTGTTGTTGTCTCAAGTCATCATAATAAGATAATTAGCTACTCTAATAAAATAAGAAAGAAGTTTGTTAGCTGCTTTACCTCAACAACAGAAAAATAGAGATAGGATTAAAAGCTTTAAAATTGTTTTGAGGGGAAAACAAAGAACCTGGAATTCACCCACCCAAGTCCCATTGACCATAGTTCTATTATCACAATATTTAAGGAGCTCTACAAGATGCGATACAGTATATTCCAAATAAAGCTTTGGAGGCATTGACAAATTAAAACTCACCATCCGTTTGGTGGTAGCGGATAAACGTTTCGATTTTAAATGTGTTATATTTACAAACGCCACCAATAATAAAAATAATAACAAGGATTCATCAAAATTCACAAAATAACACTAAATTTCATTACAAAAAAAAAAACTATAAATTTAAAAAAATAAACAAGTGTATGAGCTAAAATCATACCAACTCCAAACCACAAAGCTTCTTCAAATTTAATGATCTTCTAAGCCAAACAGTTAGTTCTGGGGAAGGAATCTATATCTGCAATTATCACCAAACAGTTAGTTTCTCATACACTTCTGAATCCTTCCAAACTAAACTGGATCTAAGACACACAACGAAAACCCAAATCTTTGGACTGGTTTTAAAGTTTAAAGATCTAACCAGATCCAAGTCATGTAGATGTTGATTCGTTTAAGGAGCTCAAAACCATTACATCCCCAAGGACCGCTTAAAACGTTGATGTTGCGGTTGTGATGGTGTTTGCTGCTGGTGTTGTGTTTGAAGAGGGAGAAATAAGAGAGACAAAGGTAGCAATAGCGCAAAAAAAGCCCTAATCGGATCCATGAGGTCGGACTCATCATAGATCTGGTTAACTCGTGGTTTCAGGTTCTTGAATGCTAGAGAGAGAGAGAGAGAGAGAGAGTGCGGCGGATTAGACTTTTGAAATGTGAGCTATGATAGATAAATCTGAAAACCCTAATGTGTATCCGTGTGTTTTTTTCTTAGGCTTGTAAATCATGCATTATAACTTGCACTCTTCATAATTGTTAAGAGTTTGTATGCATTGAACCATTGTACATAAAGCTTTTAAGTATTGTAAACTTTAAAAAAGTGGCAAATGACCATTCCTGCTCTTCCTATATGCTTATTAATATAGTATATATATATATATATATATATATATATATATGGTTTAGGTTCATGTACAAAGGCCAAAATGTGTGAGAAGTGTGAGAATCAATATGGGAGTGACATGTGGCACAAGGTGTTTAGGCATTTTAGTAATTTGTACATACTATTAAATAATGATTAAAATTATAATTTTGGTAAGAGAGGTGAGAGAGAGCATAAAAATAGGTAAAGAGAAACATGAGAAAGAGAGAGAGAGAATGGTCCTGGTCACCATCATCATCGTCATTACTAACGTCATAGTGTTTTAACAATCAACGTGTGGTGTTTTATGTTTAAGATAGATTTTTAGTTATTCTATATATAAGGTATAGTGTTTTATTAAAGTTTTGTAAATGGTGTTAATCTTACATGGTGTTTTACCAATTACAAAATTTTAAAAGTGTACAAAAATAAAACAAACTTATATCACCATATGAAGATAAAACACAAAAATATGAATATAAAACACCACACTGTAATACAGTAACAACTATGAAAATATAACACACTATTATGAATTTAAAAAATAATCCACCATGAAACACACATCAATATCAATTAACATATCATAATACCACGTATATATACTAATCCTCTACATACCTGCTGCAATATAAGTACTTCATTGTAGTTAGGAAATTAGATGCTCAGGCTTGACTCAAAAAAGTTTAATATTGTCAAAATAAAAAGCACCATTAATCCTAATATTGGACGTAATATAAAAAAACACTTTTGGCTGACTAACGACAACAACATTGACATAAATTATGGTGTGAAAGCATCGTGCACATTTTTATGGTGTAAAGCTCTTATACCATATAAATTATATATTGGCCCCATTCGGTGTTTGTGTTGGTGGCGCAGACAGAGAGGAGAGAGAGACAGGAGAGAGATTGATAGAATTTTTCCTTTATTAACAAATTTCAAATTAAATGTGAATTAAATGTGGGTGACGATTTTACCTTAATACCCCCCAGCCATCTAATTTATTATTAATAATATAACACTAATTACCAAAATGCCACTTACTTAATCCATACCATAGATTAAGATGATCTAATGGCTAAAACACCTTCTCACACTTCTCACAAAAAAAAACACTTTGTACAGGATCTTGACCCTATATATATAAGAAAACTATTTTTTTTACAACTGCTATACACTATAAACTTCTTAAAACATATTTAAACTAATTGCTTAATTTGATTAAAAATAAACGGTTAACAACTAAATCCAATTACAAATTGACTTACTCAATTTTCATGTTCTTTGTTTAAAGATAAAATAGATAACGGGCCCGATAACAGGCCCAAAAGATTAATAGTCCAATAAGACAGTCAAGTGAAAGTTATCTACTCAATCAAGATGTTTATGGTTTTAGTAAAATTTTGTATCCCTTTATCTTTATTAATTTAAAACGATATGCTATAAAATAAAACTGTTTTTGTCTTCTACAACTTTAAAAAACAAAAATATGAATTGTTTTTTAAGACATTACATGTATAAAACCGAACACACGTTCTTTTTAAACCATTGCTTAATTTGAGGTGAAACCATAATCAATAAACATTGTTTATTATTGTTATTATTGTCACTAAAAACAAAAAGGTACAAAAAAAAAAGCATTAAAGAAACTAAACAAAGACAAATTGAAGAATACCTGCAGATGTCTTCAAGGTGTATGCAGAATCTTTTATGAATTTATGAATTTTAGATAATGGTTCTATTTATAATGTTAGGAGAACAACTTATGAATCAATATTTATCTAAATTTTAGTAGATATATCTCAATTTAAATTGAAAGATATACTTCTTTTTTAAAGTTTAAAAATAAATATTTTCAGAAAGGATGTTAAGAAACGTGTCTATTTATTACGTAAATTATCTATTAAATAATTTGTAAAAATTCAAAACGAATCCTTACATTGCAAATCTTTACTGATTATTTGCTTTTAAATATTTAAAAGAAAAAGCAATTGGCTAAAAGAAATATATCTTGCACCTCATTATGCCACGTGGCATAATCAAGAGAAGGTTGAAGCCACTATTGAATGCTACGTCAGCAAGGGTTGAAAAATATAACCATTCTAATAATACTAATACTAATAGTAATAATTATTACTCTTGTAATTAAATAAATAAAAAATAACCTTGCTATAAGGTGACACCATGTGTTGCAGTGTTGCGCGATTCTTTCTCCTAACTTCTCTAGATGAAGTATACCTATCTATCTTTAGAAGGGTAAAATTCAAATGATAGCATGGCGATTGGGCTAAATTTCAACATCGTAGATAAAAACCTGGTTTAAAAGAAAAAACATGATTAATGAATAACCTGAACACTTTGTGGTTTTTTTCCCTGTATGAACGAAACCCAAAAAAAAAATAGTCGTTTTTTTCTCCGTTTTTTATATAGCACTATGGTACTCGTTGGAAAGATAATAAAACGCTTGTTAATTTGGTGTAATTTTTTTATTTAAAAAATCTCGTATATAAAAGATATTAACATTTAAAAATTATGGGAAGAAATATAAGAGAGAAAAATTTAAATTTGTTTTTAAATTTTTTTTCGCCTAAAATAACTCAATTTAATTTTAGTAATTGAGAATAAATTTAGCGTTTTATGTTTATCTTTTTTTTTGGGAATATTTCATAGAATAGTAACCAAGTTTTAAAAGTGTTCCAATTAGATCACTTCGTCCTTTTTTTGCCCAATTAAATGACTAAACATTCAAATCGAGTCTTATAAAATTTTGCATGTGTCAAGAATGACATGGAAGAGAAGATGTCGGGGTCAGGATTTTAAATATATGTAAATGTATTAAAAAAAGAAAATAACATGTTAATTATATTAAAAAATTAAAAAAATATTTTAAAATCCACATCAGCACTTAACGTTGGCATTAATAAATAGGAAAAAAAATAAACAAAAAGCCACATTACTATAGTTACCTACAAAATAGATGAAAAACCTCTAATTTACATACTAAGTGAATTGAGTGACCTGATTGAGACATAACAAAATGGTGAGTGACCTAATTAGAACACTTTTGAAACTTGGTTACTATTTTACAAAGTTACCCCTTTTTTTTAATTAAAAAAAGAAATAATTCAAAAACACTAAAATCTTTCAATTATGATGCCACGTGGCAGTTTCATGGAGAGGTTGAAGGCACCATTGCACGCCACGTCAGCAATGTTCAATTCTTTTATATATATTAATAGATTATAATGCATGAGTGAGGGGTAGTTTAAGATACCCAAAAGTTAAGAACTTATTTTTCATTAATAACCCTAAAATGAGGGTAAAATAGTCATTCATACATTATTTACATTTTAATGCCCTATCTTAGTTACACTTTAATCCCTTAAACTTCACTTAACTTTTGTCTATTTAAATTATAATTAAATTTCTTTTCCTTATTTTAAGCAAACCACCCCCCATGATTTTTAAATAGTCATATTTTTTTAACACGTTTATATCTATACTATATTAAGGGGTGGGAGGTTGGGTCCAATTGGCAAAGCCATTGGAGTTAAGGTGTTGCTCCCCTTGAGGTTAAGGGTTCGAGCCTCGTCAAAGGCGGATTGGTGTAAAAATTTGTTCAAAAAAAATATCTATACTATATTATAATGCATGAGTGAGGGGTAGTTTAATATACCCAAAAGTTAAGAATGTATTTTTCATTAATAACCCTAAAATGAGGGTAAAATAGTCATTCATACATTATTTACATTTTAATACCCTATCTTAGTTACACTTTAATCCCTTAAACTTCACTTAACTTTTGTTTATTTAAATTATAATTAAATTTCTTTTCCTTATTTTAAGCAAACCACCCCCATGATTTTTAAATAGTCATATTTTTTAACACGTTTATACTTTTATAAAAAAAATTACATCATAATAATGATCATTTTATTATATTTAATTTGAGCATAGTATTGCTATTTTTATTTAAAAAATCTTTATGTGCTACGTGATTGACGATACATAGGAGTGAGCAATAACTAAACCGTTCACCGAAGCCAAACCAAAAAACTGAAAAAACTAAACCAAAATCTATTGAAAACTGAAAACATCCGATTTAACTTAATATTGGCTATCGTTTTCTTTTTGTACCCTTAGTTAACCCAAATTAGTTAAACTGAAACAGGACCATTAATATATTCATAACAGTATGCCCGCACGATGTGGTAGGAAACACAGACACTTCTAATGGTTCTTGGTTGGGTTAAGTTCAGTTCGGTTATAAGCCTCAACCGAAACAAAAATCGACATTATCGGCTTATCAATCTTGTTAACCAACCGTTTAATTGGTCCATTCTATTTAGTTAGATTGTCGTTTTTACTTCGGTTTAGTTAATTTTGGTTAATAACCAAAACCAAACTTTGGTTAAAATTTTGCTTAGAAGCATATGAAATAAAGGTATAAATACATGTAATGGATGTATAAAGTATATACATGTATGAATGGTTCAGTTTTAGTTTGTTAATTTTGGTTAACTTAGGGTACAAAAAAACCGATATTAGGTTAACTCGGTTTTGGTTAATTTTATGTTCGGTTTTGTATGTTTTTGTTCGATTTCGATTGAGTTTCAATTATTGCTCACATCCAGATATTGCTAAGCACGTAAAAAAACAAATTTTTAATTAAAAGTATATAGCAAATTATACTCTAATATGGTTTGAAGCTGAGTAGATAGGTTTATGAATTGTAGTGGCGGTATAAATAGAGGGGGTTTTGAAATTTTTAGCTTTTATACCTAGGCCTGTAAATGAACCGAATGTTCATTTAATTTTAACCGAACACGAACACATAATCAAACACATTTTTGTGTTAATGTTCGTTCATTAAGAAATTTGTCATGTTCTTGTTCGTTTATGTTCGTTCGTTTAAACCTAAACGAACAGTTCACCAACAAACATAAACGGACGTTCACGAACATAATAAATGTAAACGATTTTGTATTATTGGAAAAACCCAATCACTAATTGGTTATATATTTATACAAGTAGCTAAAGCCCAATTTATGTTTGTATTTATGTAAATATAACTACGTATGTAATTAATAAACTTAAACATACATAAATAAACGAACATAAACAGACGTTCACGAACATAAATGAACAAACTCAATGTTTGTTCATGTTCGTTTATTTAACTAAACGAACAAATTTTTTGTTTGTGATAGTTCGTTTATTAAATAAATGACATAAACGAACTTTCCGCCGAACAAGTTCACGAACAGCTCATGAACATTCGGTTCGTTTACATGGCTATTTTTTACCTTTATTTCATGTATTTATACATCCATTTCATGTACTTCTAGGCAAAAAAAACTTAGCCAAAGTTTTTTTTTTGTTATTTTACCAAAATTAACTAAACCGGACTAAAACCGACAATCTAACAATACTAACCGAACCAAGGAACCAATTGTTTAATAAGATTGATTAATTTATGACTTTTGATTTTAGTTTCGGTTGGGACTAATAATCAAACTAAACAGAACCATACACACCCTTAAAAGTGTTTGTGTTTCCCGCTGCATCGCACGGGCACTCTACTAGTATTAAATTAAATAGGAACTTACCACATGATGTGCCTTATATAAACAATCAATGGTTATTTTATTATTATTTCAAATTTACAAAGGAAAAAAAATTATTGAAGAACTTACTAATCCCTATTTCAACATAAAATGGTTGTGAATATACACTAAACCAATACCCTTGCTTTGACCTTTCTCAAGGAGTAAGGACCACGACTTTGGTAGATAAACTTACCAGAAACCACACCTTGTACCAATTCATGCTCTGCTATATATGCTTGCTTCACAAGATATGTCTGCGCGCTACATGGTGCTTTATATGTTATATTTTTATCTATAGTTTTAATAGTTCCTTTTAGAAAATATAAAATGCTTAAATAGTTAAGTAGTTATGCTTAACATTTTATTTTTATATTGAGATCATACTTTGATTCATTTGGTTTTGTTTCAAGAGCTTGGTACCAAAACTCTACACGTTAAGTTAAGGGCTATAGGAGATAACAAGACTAAGATACTTGGCCAGATGCCCAGACAACTCTCGGAGCTCTTACTCATTCTGGCATGAAATTTGGCCCCATATGTACCTCCGTGTATGTATTTTTTTTTATTCCAATCTAGTTACCATTTGGTATGTTAACCATCAATTTTGGAGACTTGTGGTTGAAGATAAAACCGGTAAACTACATTGGATTGTGTTCTTTAGCTTTTGCAAATTTAAGCATGTTTGTTTATTGAAACGGTAAAAACATTAACTATTTGATAATTTTCTTTTTATTCTTTTTTATTTTTCCATGTGATTGTAAATCTAACATAACCTAATCAATTGAATTCTAGGTCAATTGTATGGACAACAATCCGATATCTAAGGACAATACTAAGGCTACCACATCATCTAATGCATCATGTAAAGTTGTGCAAAAAAAAAGTTACTTCTTTGAGTAACATATCAAAAATGGTGCAACAAGAAAAGCTAACAATGCTATGTATTTGACAATTTTCTTTTCTTAATTTTCCACATGGTTGCTAATTTTTCTTACGTCATTAATTTAATTTTTTAGGGAAGTGTGAAAACTAGAAAAAAAAAAGTATTTCATCTATGCCTGAGACTCTACTTCTTGAAACACCATCACATTTGGAATCTCAAGAAAATGTTCCACAGGTATGTATTGCGCAAAATGCAAATATATATTGACTTTAACTTTATCATGCTAATATGCCATATTTTTTTGTAGACATTTAAGTGTGTTCTGTATTCTTGTCATGTGACCAACCACGTGGCATATGGTACAATTTACTATTCAATGGAAAATCAAACCATTCATGGAGTTCCATTACAAGATAATTGCTATAGAGTTTCTGTTGATGAAGCTATAAAGGATGCAACATATTTATCAATTCAAACAGGGGAGTTAGAAACAGTTGGCCAAGCATTAGTTTCTTTTGTTCCTTGGCCAAAATCCCTTGTCAAATCTGACGAAAAAGTTTGTTTTTTTAATTAATCTTGAATTAAGGATAACTAAATTAGGAATTTTTATATATGTTTTCTTGTTTTTGTTTCTCCAGCTACCAGATTCACCATTCAATCAAATACAAAACACCACAACTAAGTTCGCCAAGAAGCAAAAGAAAAGTTTTACAACTCTAGATGGGTTAAAAAAAATTGCAGGAAAAGAACAAGAAGATGAAAATTGGCTAAGAATTAGATTTTTAGTATTTAAGCTTGAAACTTATGTATGGAATTTTGCTTATTATTTTTATAATATCATTTGATTTTCTCATTTTTAATAGTCATATAAAATCACATAAAATATGTGTCACCAAATGTTAGAAAATAGCTACACATAAAGTTATAATATTTCATGTGGCTTTATATAACAATTATGTGTGACCAAAGTTTAACCAATAGTCATACTAAAAATTATAAATTTCATGTGGCTTTACATAACAAGTAGCCACATAATCTTAATTTTGTTTATTTTTATGTGACATAATGATAGCAATTGTCATGGTAAAATGAAATACGTGTGACCAAATGTTGGACAATACCCACAAATAAAATTACAATATTTCAAGTGGCTTTATATAATCATTAGTCACACTATCCTCCATTTGTTTTTTTGTGTGATAGAATGATACCAAATGCCATGGACAAAACGGATTATGTGTCACCAAAGTTAGGCAATAGCCACACCATTGTCACTTTTTTATGTGATGGAATAATAGCAAATGTCATAGGAAAAAAATATGTGTGACCGAAAGTTAGAATATAGTCACACATATAATTACAAAATTGTTTCGTGTGTCTATAAATAGTTTTTGACCACACCCACAGTAAATTCATGTGACTATATAATAGAAATGGCCAAACTTACAGTGAATTCATGTTGTCATTCCTACCCTTTAGCCACAGTTAATAGATGAAAAGCTTACTAAAATAATCATTTTTGCCACATATTTTTTTAATTGATGTGGCTAAAACAAAACTTTTAGTGACTATATAACTAAAATGGCCACGCTTAGAGTAATTTCATGTATACCCTTTAGTCACATTTAATAGACAGAATGCTTGATTTCAAAAAGAAATATTGGTATCCTTTAGCTACATTTTATAAGTGCTACAGCCACTAAATGTGAATATGACCGTATGATACCTACGATGACTCGACCTATGGTCACACTTGAGCTGGAAAAGTGTGGCGAAAGGCATATATATGGTCACACTTTTTTTGTATGGCCGTAGGCATATTTTGGCTTAGTGCTCAGTTGAACATTAAGAGTGTTGAGTGGAAAATTTTATTATTATTATTAATTAATTGATTTATATATGTTTCACATGGTAATTTCTAATTGGAAATTGTATTGGATCACAACTACTTTAAGAACATGTGTTGACAAGTCAACAGATGTTGTGATTTATAAATAATACAACCCTCTATAAAATCAGTTTTTAAATTTCTATAAAGTTTGTCCGTACCATTATCTCATCTTGACAAATAAATAATAATAAAAATTTTAAAAGCATGTGTTAAGCCCCTAACTTTTGAACTTTTAAAGGGAAAGTTTTAAATTAACATAGGGAAGCGTGGTTACGATTTTAAACATTAATAGAGTTGAGTGGCAATATAATAAGAGTGTTGAGTGGAAAATATTATTATTAATTGATTTATTTACGTTCCACATGGTAATTTCTAACTGGAAATTGTATTGGATAACAGTTGTTTTGAGAACATCTATTCACAAGTCAACAGATGTTGTGATTTATAACTAATACAAACCTCTATAAAATCAGTTTTAAATTTCTATAGAGTTTGTCTGTACCATCATCTCATCTAGATAAATCAATAATAATAAAAATTTTAATAGCATGTGTTAAGCCCCTATTTTTTGAACTTTTAGAGGGAAAGTTTGAAATTAACATAGGGAAGCGTGGTTACAATTTTGAACATTAAGAGGGTTGAGTGGCAAAGAATAAGAGTGTTGAGTGAGACGTATTATTTTTATTAATTGATTTATTTACGTTCCACATGGTAATTTCTAATTGGAAATTGTATTTGATGACAGTTGTTTTTAGAACATCTGTTGACAAGTCAACAAATGTTGTAAAACAAACGTTGTGATTTATAACTAATACAACCCCCTATAACATCAATTGTTAAATATCTATAGAGTTTATCCGTACCATCATCTCATCTAGATAAGTAAATGATAATTAAATTTTTAAAAGCATGTGTTAAGTCCCTAACTTTTGAACTTTTAAAAGGGAAAGTTTTGAATTAACATATGGAAATATGGTTACGATTTTGAACATTAAGAGGGTTGAGTGACAAATAATAAGATTGTTGAGTGGCAAATATTATTATTATTATTATTATTATTATTATTATTATTATTATTATTATTATTAATTAATTTATTTACGTTCCACGTGATAATTTCTAATTAGAAATTGTGTTGGATGACAGTTGTTTTGAGAACATCTGTTGACAAGTCAACAGATGTTGTAAAACAGATGTTATGATTTATAACTAATACAGTACTCCATAAAATCAGTTTAAATTTCTATAGAGTTGTCTATACCATTATCTCATCTAGATAAATAAATAATAATATAATTTTTAAAAGCATGTGTTAAGACCCTACTTTTTGAACTTTTAAGAGGGAAAGTTTTAAATTGACATAGGGAAGCATGATTACGATTTTGAACATTAAGAGGGTTGAGTGGCTAATAATAAGATTGCTGAGTGAAAATATTATTATTATTATTATTATTATTAATTGTTTTATTTGCGTTCCACATAGTAATTTCTAATTGGAAAATGTATTAGATGACAATGGTTTTGAAAACATCTGTTGACAAGTCAAGAGATGTTGTAAAACAGATGTTATGATTTATAACTAATACAACCCTCTATAAAAACAGTTTTTAAATTTCTATAGAGTTTGTCCGTACCATCATCTCATATTGGTAAATAAATAATATTAAAATTTTTAAAAGAATGTGTTAAGCCCCTAACTTTTGAACTTTTAAGAAAGAAAGTTTTATATTAACATAGGGAAGCGTGGTTACGATTTTGAACATTAAGAGGTTGAGTGACAAATAATAAGAGTGTTAAGTGGTAAACATTATTATTATTATTATTATTATTATTATTATTATTATTATTATTATTATTAATTGATTTATTTACGTTCCACATGATAATTTCTAATTAGAAATTGTGTTGGATGACAGTAGTTTTGAGAACATCTGTTGACAAGTCAACAGATGTTGTGATTTATAACTAATACAAAACTCTATAAAACCAGTTTTTAAATTTCTATAGAGTTTGTCCGTACCATCATCCCATCTAGGTAAGTAAATAATAATGTAATTTTTAAAAGAATGTGTTAAGACCATAATTTTTTAACTTTTAAGAGGGAAAATTTTAAATTAACATAGGAAAGCATGGTTATGATTTTGAACATTAAGAGGGTTGAGTGGCAAATAATAAGAGTGTTGAGTGGCAAATATTATTATTATTATTATTATTATTATTATTATTATTATTATTATTAATTGATTTATTAACGTTCCACATAGTAATTTCTAATTGGAAATTGTATTGGATGACAGTTGTTTTGAGAACATCTGTTGAAAAACAGATGTTGTGATTTATAACTAATACAACCCTCTATAAAAACAATTTTTAAATTTCTATAGAGTTTGTTCGTACCATCATCTCATCTAGATAAATAAATAATAATAAAATTTTTAAAAGCATGTGTTAAGCCCCTAACTTTTGAACTTTTAAGAGGGAAAGTTTTAAATTAACATAGGGAAGCGTGGTTACGATTTTGAACATTAAGAGTGTTGAGTGGCAAATAATAAGAGTGTTGAGTGGCAAATATTATTATTATTATTATTATTATTATTATTATTATTATTATTATTGATGGGTTGGTTAAAAGATGTGTATAAACGCATCTATAAATGAGTTTTAAGGAATGTTAAGTTGTCGAATTATGTTGCTTTGATATTATTATGTTATTTCAGGATTTGATGACTAAAGGAAGCAAATATGACGGCTTGGAGTTGTTCAGGTGAGAAACGGAAGCTTACGTGAGCTTGAAACTCAAAATCTAAAGCAAAAAGGGATCTGGCGTAGGATACGCCAAAACTGGCGTAGCCTACGCCAGTTGCGTAGGCAAGGGATGCAAGTTTGGCGTAGGGCACAAGACGTTGGCTCAGGCAAAGAAGACTTGGCGTAGCCTACGCCAAAAGTGGCGTAGGATACGCCAGAAGCAGATTTGGGTCAATTGTTTCCTTTTTCAAAGCAATTATGATGGAAACTTTTTAATGTCGAAATTGAGGGATCTAGGGTCGGTTTTATTATTCATTCTTTCATTCCTAAGCATCATCCATCATTCTCATTCACCAAGAATCATTACACAACAACTCTTCCAACCCTTTGAAGATTAATTGATGAAGATTCAAGACAAGAGATTGAAGAAGATCATTATAGCCATGCTTGGCTAAAACATTTGTATTACATTGGGGATGTAGGCTTTTGATATCTAGGGTTTGAACACATTGGGTATTGTTCTTAAACTTTTGTTTATGTTTTTGTGTGCTTGAATTAAATGTGTTAATTGGTGATTAATCTTATGCTAAACTCATTTTAGTTAATTGATCTTATGCCAATTTCTAGTGAGATAAGCATGATTCCTTACGTTAACACAAACATAGGATTGTATGTTCTAGGTAATGAAGTATAGTTTAATCTATCTTGATATTGATAAAACTTGATACCTAAGCCTATTGAACAATCACTCCGTTAGTGCCAATTACATTATTATTGTTTACCCAATTGTTAAAACCCTAGTATTCAATTGCTGAATCCTTAGTGTAATATTTTTAATCCGATTGTTTACAAATATCCTTTTTATTTATAATTTCAATTAAATTCTTAGTATCATAAACAACAACTTAAAATCAAAAATCTTAAATGAACAAAGTGCAATCTTCATAAGTCATATAGCATCTTCATAAGCAATACTTTCCAATCAACTAAACAACACTCGCTGACCACATGCTCCTTGGATTCGATACCCTATTTACCCTAACTACATATGTTAATTAGGTTTTGCATGACCCTAACGACAGGTCATCAAATGGCGCTGTTTCCGGGGAGCTAGTGCGCTTAGTGTTTAGAGATTAGTTGATTTTGTGATAATCTGTTTAAGTGTTTGTTTGGTTTATTCTCTATTTTTTCTTTATTACGCGGGTGTGTTACTTGTGCAGTTTACAGGTAGTGTGCATGCGTACAAGACATTCGGGGAGGACATATCCTTTAGTGTTTGAACCGGAAATCGAAAGAGTAGCAAGAAGAAACCGACAACTCCGGTTAGAGGAGCCGATTCCTTCTAACCCTTAATCACCACTTACACATCAAACCTTGTCTTTTGGAACTATACAAATGGCAACCTCAAATCAAAACCGCCGTTCGGGTGAAAACCGTATACCACCCACTCCACCACATACAAACCGAGCTCAACACCCATAACACCAACCACTTCAATCAAATCATAACCAAATTCCCAACATCCGAAATGTTAATCAACGACCATCCATTCAAAACCGTGGCAATCCCACATTCGACCCTGTGAACAGATTCAATGAAGGAAGATATGATGATCTCGAGGATAACATTGATGAACTAAGAGAAAATATCAATGATAATTACCCCTTTAGTGTCCCAAGTTATCAGTCATCAGAGCAAGTCAGCGTTCACGCATACCATTCGGGGGAAGATAAACAGTCGGAAAGGGAGTATACTGAAGAAGAAGATGGTTGGGGGTATGGCAATAGTAATGGTAGGCATGAAGATGAAGAAGACTACCAAAGTGATCATCACTCCAATGTGGGTGCGCACCAAAATGTGGGTAATGAAGGGTATTACAATCATGACTTTGTTAATCAACCGAGGCAAAACCCAAGAGGGCACCGAAACCATCAGGGTAATCACTATCGGGATGCACATTACGTGGGTCAAGCAAATAGAATACCTCCTGTGAGAAGGCAACAAAGGGAAGAAGAGGTTGATGCACCACAAAGAAGGCCTCATGTTCCAATGCAAGGGGTTAATAGTCGGTTTAGACCACTTGCCTCCGAGAATGAGTCACCCATTGTCCCTCCACCTCGAGGAAGAAGATCTTTTGATTGTAAACCGAACTATATCAACATTCTTCCTCACTTCCATGGGATGGCTACTGAAGACCCATACGATCATCTTTCTGATTTCAAAGCAATGTGCAGTACTATGGGAGGTCACAATTTCTCCCAAGATGAGGTTCGGTTAAGGTTGTTCCGGTTCTCCCTCAAGGATAAGGCAAAGACTTGGTTTCTTACTTTGCCTGCACACAACATCTATACTTGGGGAGAGATGCAACAGGTGCTTTTGGATGAGTACTACCCTAGTTTTAAGACGGATGGGGCAAGATTAGAGATTCGTTCCTTTCAACAATTACAAGGGGAACCACTTCATGAAGCCTTCACTCATTTTAAAGAATTGATTCGGAAATGCCCACATCACAACATCGAATTATGGGAATTAGTTAACAGTTTTGTGAACGGGTTGAGTAAGGAGGAAAGGAAGTATCTAAAGTCCACTAGCAACGGGACTTTATCATCTAACTCGGAGCAAGAAGACTGGGATTTTTTGGAGAGAATGAGTAAGAACTCCAAAGCTGAAGAATCCGCAGACAGAAGAACCAAACACCCCATTTCAAAGTCTCTTTCAGATGTGGATGCTAATGCCAAAGACCGAATTGCTACTTTGGAAAGAGAATTGGCTCGTATGAAGAATAGAGAAGTTTCAGCGGGACCATATACGGTATGTGGAGTATGTGAAGAGATGGGACATAAAACTGATGAGTGCCCGGAAAATTCGATTCAAGAAACTGCTGATGTAAATCAAGTGTATGGAGGGGAGAAGAAATATGACATGAACTCCAATACTTATCATCCAGGTTTAAGGAACCATCCTAATTTCAGGTATGGTAATGCTTCAAATCAAATGAATCCGAATTTTCAACTGAACACTCAAGGGGGTAACCAAGGTGGATCATATCAAAACCGCCAAGGTAACTACAATCAAGGTGGTTATCAAAGAAACTATAATCAAGGTGGTGGTTATCAAAGAGGGTATAATCAAGGTGGTTCATCAAGCAATCTAGGTGGAGGTGATAAGTCAAAGCTTGATGCTATCTTGAATTTGCTCAAAGAGAATGATAAGAGGAACGAGGTGAGAGACAAGTCTCACGAGGCTCTAGCGAAACAAGTGGGGCAACATGCAGAAGAGATGGCTCAATTGAGAGGAAGCATAGGAAAGCTTCCTAGCGATACCACTATCAACCCGCAACATCAAGGTTCGAGCTCGAAGAACAATCACAATGCTCCAATTAATAAGGTAACTGTTCTTCGTAGTGGTAAAAATATTGATAATAAAATTGGTGATAAAATTGAGCCACCACCACCCCAATTTGTCGAAGGGGTGGTGGAAGATGTGAGTGATGAAAGTGAAAGTGAGGAGGAAACGGGTAAAAATAAAAGTAAAAAGTTTTTTGAAAAACCAAAACCCGTTGAAATTGAACAAGTTCCCAAGGCTAAGGAAAAGGGTATGGAGGGTAATACCATCCCTTATCCTGAAGCATTGTTGGAACCGGCTAAAAAGATGGTCAAGAAAAGGGGCCCACAACAGGAAGAGTTGTAGGAAATTTTTAAACAAGTAAAAATTAATTACCCCTTTTAGATGCAATCAAACAAGTACCCTCCTATGCAAAGTATTTAAAAGATTTGTGCACTCAGAAAAGCATTCACAAAATTCAAAAGAAAATTGATCTAACTAAAAATGTGAGTTCTATTCTCTCAGGGTCACTTCCACCAAAGTTACAGGACCCAGGGGCGCCCATTATCTCTATTCAGGTTGGAGAGTTTAAAATGACACGGGCACTCTTGGATCTTGGAGCTAGTGTAATCATTTTACCGGGTAGTCTCTATGACCAATACGAATTTGGTCCACTTCAGGAGTCTAATACCACCGTGGTGTTAGCTGACTTGACTCCTAAACTACCTCGTGGGATGATTACTGATGTGATAGTAAAAGTTGAAGATTTTTATTATCCGGTGGACTTCTTGGTACTTGATCATGATTCCATGGACCTAACCAAACAACCAACGGTTATAGTGGGTCGACCATTTTTGGCCACAACCAATGCCCAAATTAACTGCAAAACGGGCACGCTTGACATGACCTTTGGTAACCGTAGGTTTAGGTTAAATGTTTTTTTCAAATGGGACTAACCCTCTAGTCAATGATGAATGCTATATGGCGGACATTGTTGACGAGTGTATACCTCTATACGACACCGTTGTAGATGAGGAAAACACAATAGAGGAGTGTTTTATGTTTAACAGGTTACAGATGGAGATATTGAAGAGCATGGCGGAGGAGGAAAAGACTCAAGAAGCGATAGCAGTACAAGAGGGAAGACCACCATGGACTCATCAAGTGGAGAGTCTTCCAGATCACATTGATACGAAATTGAAACCGTCTTTAGTTGAGCCACCACAAGTGGAACTGAAGGAGTTGCCTAAGCATTTAAAATATGCTTATGTTGGTGAAGGCAACACGCTCCCAGTGATTATTGCATCAAACTTAACCAAGGAGCAAGAAGAGAAATTAATGATAGTATTGGTGACCCATAGAGCTGCTATTGGGTGGACTGTGGCAGATTTGAAAGGTATTAGTCCGTCAATTGTGATGCACAAAATCATCACAGATGAGAAGGTGATTCCCGCAAGAGATGCTCAAAGGAGGTTAAACCCTAACATGCGGGAGGTTGTGAAAAAAGAGGTGCTGAAATGGTTAAATGCGGGTACCATTTACCCCATCTCGGATACCCAATGGGTTAGTCCAACTCAAACCGTTCCAAAGAAGGCAGGTATTCAAGTCGTGAAAAACGACTCAGGTGAGGAGGTAGCTACCCGGCCGGTAACCGGGTGGCGTATTTGTATTGACTATAGGAAGTTAAATGCTGCAACTTCCAAAGATCATTTTTCTTTACCTTTCATTGACCAAATAGTAGAAAAATTAGCCGGACAAAAGTTTTATTGTTTCTTGGATGGGTATTCAGGTTACAATCAAATTGCTATTCATCCCGAGGATCAACAAAAGACTACCTTTACATGCCCATATGGCACTTTCGCATTTAGGCGAATGCCATTTGGTCTTTGTAATGCCCCCGCCACCTTTCAAAGGTGTATGATGAGTATCTTTTCAGATATGGTGGGGGAGTCTTTGGAAATCTTCATGGATGACTTTTCTATTTTTGGGTCTTCATTTGATTCCTGCTTAAATCAATTGGAAAAGGTTTTACAAAGATGTGTAAAAACAAATTTGGTATTGAGTTGGGAGAAAAGTCACTTTATGGTCCAAGAAGGGATAGTATTGGGTCATGTTGTTTCGAGTCGTGGGATTGAGGTTGACCATGCCAAAATTCAAGTCATATCAACTTTACCTCATCCCACAAATGTCAAAGGGATAAGATCATTCTTGGGGCATGCAGGATTTTGTAGGAGATTTATTAAGGGTTTTAGTGACATTACAAAACCTTTATGTAAACTATTATTAAAAGATGCCCCATTTGAGTTTGATGAAAAATGTGTCGAAGCCTTTGATAATTTGAAAAAGAAATTGGTCGAGGCCCCAATTTTGCAATCACCTAATTGGTCTTTACCTTTTGAAATTATGTGTGATGCAAGTGGATATGCGGTTGGGGCCGTGTTGGGTCAACGGGTAGATAGGAAACCCGTTGCTATAGACTACGCAAGTAAGACTCTTTCGGAAGCGCAATTAAATTATACTACTACCGAAAAACAGCTACTTGCGGTGGTATATGCTCTAGACAAATTTCGGTCTTATGTGTGGGGTAGTAAAGTCATTATTTATACTGATCATAGTGCTGTCAGGTACTTAATGGATAAGAAGGATGCTAAGCCCCGGTTGATAAGATAGATACTCTTATTGCAAGAGTTCGATTTGGAGATCCGTGATAAGAAGGGCACGGAGAACGTGGTTGCAGACCATTTGTCTAGACTGATGATTGAGGAGGAAGACTCAACGAATGAAATTAATGAGTCATTCACAGATGAGCACTTACTAGTTGTTTCGACATTACCTTGGTTTGCTAATATTGTTAATTTTTTGGTGACACGTACAATGCCGGAGCACTGGGTAAGGAAGAAGAGGCTCCACTTTTTATCCCAAGTAAAACATTACATTTGGGATGATCCTGACCTGTTTCGAGTGGGAGCGGATCAAATCATTCGAAGATGCATTCCGGATGAGGAGATCATGAGTGTATTGAAGCACGTGCACTCTTATGCATGTGGAGGACATTTCAGTGGCCAAAAGACGGGTCACAAGGTTTTGTCTAGTGGGTTGTATTGGCCAACAATCTTTAGAGATTCGTTTGAGTATGCTAGAAATTGCCTACATTGCCAACAATTAGGAAGCATCTCAAGACGTGACGAAATGCCAATGCAACCCATTATGGTTGTTGATGTGTTTGATATATGGGGAATTGATTTCATGGGACCATTTCCCAATTCCTTTGGTAATTTATACATTTTGGTGGTAATAGATTATGTCTCTAAGTGGGTTGAAGCTATTGCCACCAAAACCAATGACCATATCGTTGTTTGCAATTTCATTCAAACACATATTTTTTCAAGGTTCGGGATACCTCGCACAATTATAAGTGATGGGGGATCCCATTTCAAAAACTGGAGATTTGGAAAATTGCTTAAACGATATGGTGTTGACCATAGGATTGCCACGCCATATAATCCACAAACTAGTGGACAAGTTGAGGTTTCCAATAGGCAAATCAAAGAAATCTTGCAAAAGACGGTTCGTGCGGACTGAAAGGATTGGTCAACAAAGCTAGATGATGCTTTATGGGCCTACCGCACAGCCTACAAAACACCTATTGGAACAACTCCTTATCAATTAGTATATGGTAGAGATTGTCATCTCCCGCTTGAATTAGTTCACCGGGCATATTGGGCTATTAAAAAAGTTAATTTGAGTTATGATGATGCAGGTCGAGAGAGGAAACTCAAGCTGTGTGAGTTGGAAGAGTTACGGGATGAAGCTTACGAGATTGCGTCAAAATACAAGGATCAAATGAAAAGGGCTCATGACGCGAAGATTCGTAAGAAAGAATTTGAAGTGGGTCAAAAAGTTTGGCTCTATAATTCCAAGTTGAAGCTCTTCCCTGGGAAGCTTAAGAGTAACTGGAATGGCCCGTACATAATAACGCGGGTTGAAAAGCTTGGCGAGGTGGATATTGAGGACCCGAAAGATGGGTCAAAGCAAACCGTGAATGGGCATCGTCTGAAGACATATGTGGAACATCTCACGGAGCATGGTAACATTGTTGAGTTGGTAAGCTTCTTAGAGGGCTTACCAACCTATGAAATCAATTAAAAGTGCAGGTGTGAGCTCCCATCTCAGGTACGTATTCTAATTGTTAGTATTGGGGACAATACTAATTTCTTTCGGGGGGTGGGAAGCGTAGTTGTAAATTGTACAATTTTTATATATAGGTAAACTATTAGTTGATTTTTTTAAGTAATCTAAGTTAAAAAAAAAAGGGGGGGGGGGTAGCGTAGCCTACGCCATTTTTGGCGTAGGGTACGCCAGTTCATATTTACCTACGCCATGCCTCGCTGTCCTACGCTAAATCACATGAGGCTCCCTATGCTAGTGGCGTATCCTACGCAAAAACTGGCGTAGGATACGCCAGTTCCTGAAAAACTCTCATTTACTCGATTTTGACCGAGTTTGACCGGTCCCAACTTTCACCAAACTCAATTTCAACCACTTAAAACCTACCCTAACTTAATCAAAACATCATCAAACACCATTACAACCATACATCTTCATCTCTTTCATCTAAAACCTCTCCAACCCTTATAATCTTCAAATCATCATAACTTCTTCAATACACCACCAAATCTAACAAATTTTATATCAAAATCATACAACTTTTCAAGATCTACAAAACCCTAACTTAAAATTGGGTAATTTCAACCTATTGGGGGTGGTTCAAGGCCTTGAAAAATCGGATTTGTGGGTGTTCTTGTTATTGTTCTTATTTCTTGCTTCTAGTTATTGTCCTACTCAATCATCATCATGAAGGTATGTGTTCTCTCACTTTTGCTCTTTATTTTCATCACCTATATATATCATGTGTTCATGTATGTTTAGGAACTTGATGTTATGAGTGTTTGTGTTTAAGGAACAATTGTTGTTTGGGTAGGAAGTATTAATTTTTTATAGTTAAAAAAATAAAAAAACGAATTTTTTTTAAGAGCAAGAAATAAGTGTGGGGAAGGAGTCATGGAGATGTAGAATACATGGTTATTGAATTTAGGCAATTGGTACAAAGCTTTTGATTGCTAGCATATGATAATAACCATAAGATGTCATGCTTGGGTAAAATGTATTTGATGTGCATGATAGTCCTGTTGAGATTGGGTGCTAATAATGAATTATTACTTATGAATGTTGTTGCAGAACATCTTCAGAAGAAAGGGTAAGGAACATTGTGAATCTTCTACTCAGCCCAAACGAAGAAAGGGGATTCGGTCCAACCTACGAGACGAATCTGACAATGAGGGAGACGAGAACCAGCATGAACTGGATCGGGCAGAACAGATGGAAGAAGACCTTCCCAAATGGAAGGAAAAGTCTAGGCGGTTATCTTCGTTCCCCGAATCGATTAGACCCGCATTGTGGTATCAAAAAATGTCGTCATTACAACATGGTACCGAGGGTGTTCTTGTTTATGAAAGAGCGTATAATGCAGAATAGTTGAGATTGATAGGGCTGACACAAAAGTTTGAAAGAATTGGTTGGGAGGCGGCTTTAAACTTTTGTGAGAATCCGGGAAAGAAGGTTTACATGAAGGCGATAGAATAGTGGATGTCCACACTCGAGCGAGATTTTGGTGATGACCCACCTTACACATTGCAGTTGATTGGAACTGTAGGGAAGAAGAAGATGACCTTATCCTTCGAGACAATGCGTCAAATTGCTAACTTTGACTCTTGTCCAACAAATGAGTACTATTATATCCCTGAGGAGTTTTTTTGGGCCAAAACACAATTAAACACTGACCCAACAAATATGTTTGACAATGTAATTCCAAGAAAAGGGGGAGCTCAATATTGCAGGGAAGACATGGCATGTGAAGCCAGATACATATTAGGTATTTCGTTTGAGAATTTAATGGCAAGACTCGGGGATAGGTTAAAGGTAAGAGGTTGTTAGGATGTTCGAGTGGTGTATGCGATAATGTTTGGTACACCGCGCCTATCATTTAGGCATTTGGTTTTGATGAACATTTAGGACAGCCGGGAAAGTCAAGAGCGAAAAATGATCCCGCGTGTTAGACTTTTATCATATCTGATGGAGGCTCAAGGAGTGGTAACAAGGTCCACACCGGCTATTGAAGTGAATATTGTTAAGATGAACTGGGAAGATTATAACAAGGCATGATTCACATATGACGGACCGCACAATAACATGTCCTCCTTGACAAACAAGGTAAAACTCAGATGATGGCTCTGCGAGAGGATGTTGAGCATGAGGATGATGAAGAAATACAGACTGATGATGAAGAGGAGTTACAAGAGGAGGAGCATATTGTGAGGGAACGCCCAGTTCGGGAAATGAATAGGCAAGAGATGGAAATGGTGGCAGAAATCAACAGAGCAAGGCCCGTAGGTTACCAGGGTTGGACCTCATTTAAAAAATCTATCTGGGATAGGGGTACGTGATGTCTGTAAATGTATATATAAAATAACACAAGCTTTAATTAAAACGACTCACGTAAAAACTACACACGCATGGCAAGTGTACCGGTCGCAAAGCAGTAAACAGATAAGACCGAGTATCGAACCCAAAGACGCGAATGCAACTCTAGATCACAACCTCTACCGAATACTAGCCTAAATAAATAGATACTTATATGGGGGTATTTTAAACTACTAATTATAAACTTAATTAAACAAAATAGATTAAACTTAACTCGACAACTAATACGAACTTAAAGAACTAGAGAAATCAGATAGGAAGAAGGCTGGTTACTTAGGTAAAATTCCTAGACACTAGCAATAAATCCTAAATCTAGTAATTAACTTGAGACCCTATTCTTATCTAATAAACCTCCTGTCAAGGAGGGCTCACTAAACTCTAGGTGGGACAAGTGTAGAAATGCTAAGATGGATCCGGATCGCCCTAGCGTACCAAAATCCCACAGAAATCAGATTAAAACCTCTCCTGGATTAAAACCCTCAAACTATGAAGCAGACTTAAACTCTACTAAAGAAAACCTAGGAAAACTCTAAACACGGACAAGTAGCGACTCCCGCCCTAGCGCTTGTCAGCTACCGAACAATGCCTAGTTAGTTACCTAGCAATCTCGAGTTAGATTTCTCACCCTCAAGAATGGACTGCACGTTTTAGTTAATTTATTATATTAGTTTGTTATACTTGTGTCGTACTCCAACTCCAAATACTAGCACGCTAACCTAAGTTGACGAACTAGATTAATTTCAAGACCTAGGGGGTATCTCTACATGCCTAGGCTCCACAAAACCAATAAACAAACTTCAAATAAAATTAACACCAACACACATATATCAAATCCAACAATGAAGTTAAAATCATGTAATTCTACACATCAAAATTAAAAACCAAAAACATTAAATACTGCATAAAACGTGTCTAGTTCATAAACCTAAACTACCATGGAAATATTTAGTTCATAATTAAAATCAGAAACATGGTCAAAAAGTTTCGAAAAACAATGATAAACATGTCTCTAAAAAAAATAAAAACGATAAAACAAACCACCAGGTCTTCAAATAATTAATCTTTAGCGTGCCCGGTACCTTCTCCTCTCCAAAAATTCTCCAATGCTGCTGTTTCGTTTGATGTGTTCTGTCCTTCTGTCGACTTTGGAGCTGTGTAATTCTTCTTAATTTCTTGTCAAAGGTTTTTTTGACCTCCTCCCTTGATCGAAGTGGCTCCTTAATAAAAATAAACCTCCCAGACTTCATGTGGCGGTGTTGTATAAAAAATAATAGTATCTACTCTTGGAGCCCTACTCCAATTTAGGCCCAAAAGGCTCGTGCCTTGTTTTTCTATTTCATGTCATTATTATTTATTATTATTATTATTATTATTATTATTATTATTATTATTATTATTATTATTATTATTATTATTTCTTCGTGCTCTCAACTCGGGTGTTCTTGACTTGACCAAAGTTACTTGTTTACGCTCCAACGTCCATGAACACCTGTTCTCAAGTGTTCGTGTCTCAATTAAAATTCTTTCTTTTTAAGCTCATTTTCCACAAACACCTATAAAATAATAAAAACGAGTACTAAGAGTACCAAAAACTAATATAAACTATACAATGATAAAAATAGACAAACCAACGAATACACGCCTAAAACTACTAAAAATACAAAAGACTCAATTTATAACTCAAAATACATAGGAGAATAGATGTGTTTTACAACACATCAGTACGCGAACCATGGAGCTTTCCAGGCAATGAGAGGAAGCAGCGATAAGGAGAGAACAGGAGCGAGTGGAAAGGGAAGAAAAACAGGAATGGGATAGAGTGGCGAGAGAAGAAAGAAGAGAAGCAGAAAGGAAAGAAAGAGAAGATAAGCATTGGTGGGCGGTTAATTATGCTCGGGAGATGGAAGATGGATACAGTTAACAGGTTCATGGAGGCTGAACAGATAAGGCACCACCAGGATCTAGTAGCGGGATGCCCATACGCGCCCATGGTTCCATATGTTGACTACTCAACCATTAGAGAGCAGCCACAGGAGGTGATTGATCAAGTTAGGTGGCCTCAAGGGGTCTCCTCCAGTTATCTCCTCACTCCACCACTACCACCACCTCCACCACTTGTTGAAGGGTCTTCTTCTTCTGCTGACCCATTTAGTGATTACCATGGATGGATGGATGCGATCTTTGGGCATCCAAGCACTCCTTATCCACCGCCGGGTCCGAATGACCCATATTACCGATGATGTGTGGTCGAGGTAGCGCTCTTTTTGTATAGTTTGTAGACTGGTATGTTTGTTCTTTTCTTTGGTTGATTTTATTTTGGTGTTTTTTGAGTATGTTTGGAATTTTATGCTTTGCAGTTTTATTTTGTTTTTGTTTGTTTTGGATATTTTGATGTTTTGTGTGTGAGCCAGATTATACGTCACCAGTAATGTTAGAGTGTTTAGTTGAAAAAAGGAGTAACAAGGGAAAGGAAGCAGTAAATTGTGGAAGGCAAAGACTCACCAATGGAACGAAGGCATCAACTACTTACCAGGTGCTTTCTATTCTTTAATTATGTGTATGTTGTTTGAATAGGACTTTGGTGAACGTTTGTTTTTGCCTTAGAAGGGGTATGTAGTGGGATAGAAACAGGCATCCTCACATTTATTATTTGGCTACTTGGTCCCCTTATTCATAACAAATCTACATTGAGGACAATGTCATTCTCAAGTGTGGGGATGGGGGAATAGTCATTTAAATGTGAAAATTTTTAGGACCCTCAAAATTTTTGTTGAAACAAGCTCGATCTTAAGAAATTCGTTTCCGCCAGATTATTGGATCATAAAATTCGACCCCTAGTCATGGTCATAAACTCTTTAAGTTCCTTGATGTGTTTTTCCAATGAGGGTTTTTGAAAGATGTGAATTGCCTAGTTAGAAAAGACTAGAGAGGAGTATAACATTTTTGCATATCGACAGCCCATTTTTCCCTTTAGGTTCAGGAGAGATTATTGAGCCACCACAACATGCTAACACCTTATAAAATTTCACATCCATTGGGATGTTGTGTTCAATTGAATTGAGTGTGCTTTTATAGTCGCATAAGGTAGAACTTTTAATTTTTAATACGCCTGCCACTTTAGATCAATTGTGACACAAGAATGATTGAGGCATTAGGTTTGGCCTTTTTATTTTACACCATTTTGATATCATTGACCCGATAACAATCTCCCCTAGTTGAACAATTTTGAGTCTAAATCCTTCATTTCGATCACCCATTTCAACCCTTTTGACCCGTTTTAACTTTTCTATATTAAACCCAAGTGATGAAAATCCGGATTTAGAATTGTGTTCCATTGGTAATTAGTTGAAAAAAAACTGGAAAAACATGAGAAAAAGCACAAACATATGCTGTAGCAGTTGTTGAATAAATGGCGCAATAGTGCCTTATGTTGTTAAGTTGTGCGTTGATGTAAATAAAAGTCGGATTTTCATCACTATAGTCACTCTTAAATATCCCCTTCCATACCCTTCGCCTAGCCCCATTACAACCCGCTTTAAGACCTTTTAACTTGTGTTCACTTTTGAGAGTTTGGTGAAAGACGATTGAGTTGCAAGCCTATACTAACATGCCCTATAATCGGTTTCGAGTGATTGGTATGAAATACTAGTGCATCAAATGCTAGTCTAGATAGTAAACCGAGTGGAGTGAACCATTGTGAGGGGTGTGCAAGAATGTGAAATCGGATCTAGTTGGATTTGGCTAGGCATTGGTTTTTAGTAACATGTAAAAACCTTGGAATGTAAATCTACTGATAGGCGTAAGTCTTGTGAGTTAGGGTATGACTAGGGACCGTCTTTTGAGAACCGATAAAAAGGTTGGAATCGGTTTGAATTGTTGATTCAGTAAAGTTTATTGATTTGCTTGAGGGCAAGCAAAAGATAAGTGTGGGGATGTGATGGGTTGGTTAAAAGATGTGTATAAACGCATCTATAAATGTGTTTTAAGGAATGTTAAGTTGTCGAATGGTGTTGCTTTGATATTATTATGTTATTTCAGGATTTGATGACTAAAGGAAGCAAATATGACGGTTTGGAGCTGTTCGGGTGAGAAACGGAAGCTTACGTGAGCTTGAAACTCAACAATCAACCTGAAACATGTACAAAAATATTTTGTCAACATAATTAATGTTGGTGAGCATACTCAATTTGTATACGTATAATATAAGTAGAAAATGATTTACAATTCATGTGTGATGATTCATTCAAGGCAAATATGAAAAACACGTAAGTACACAATACGAGTCAAAATCAAACCTCTTACGTGACAAAGTTTAATACATTAACAATGACTTAGGACTTCCCACCACCATAGGTACTTTCCACTAGGCGAGTTGTCAATTCAAATAGCGCTATCCATTGTTAAAGTCGGCTAGCTAAGTTAATGATTTTGTAATGATTGCAAGTATACTACGTTTATGTTTAAGCACAAAGCACAAGAATTCAAAGCATAACACGTGTATGAATTGTATGTAAAAACGTTTATGAATAAGTGCACGTGTATGTTTGTTAGGACAAAGAGGATTGGTGAAACCACTTTTGTAAACCTTAGTCTAATTCACTTCTGTCAATTTTGGCTAAGTATAGAAGTACTGAAGAGAAGACAAGAAACTGCTGAAGAGAAGATATGAGAAGTGCTGAAGAAGAAACTTCATCAGAAGTTCTGAAGTCCAAACCAGACAAAGTTCACTTCAGAAGTACTGAAGACAAACTACTCATCAGTAGTTTGTCATTCATCAGCACTTAGCATCAGATATTTTCCACCGCCTTTTGTATCAGTAGTTTATTGTTTATTATTACTTTTAGCTGTAATTGTTTGTTTCAATGTTGCAACTTTTGCAACTTGTTTCTGATATTTGTATACTTGCTTTATTGGCAAGATACATGTATGTAAACGTCTATAAATAGGAGGCTTCAACCTTCTATTTTAGACATTGATTTTAATAGAAAAATCCTTCAAACACTTTCACTGTTCTATTCCATTTCAGTATTTATTGTGAATCTGCCTAAGTATCTAATTCTCATTTACTGCTTAGATTCATAATAAATACTTGTCATTATTAGTTTCAATCATCAAGAGGGAGTAATAACTCCTCTTAAGTATAAAAAGTGTTGCTTTAACTTATACATTCCGCTGTGCTTACAATCTGATATACAAGAGCTTGCTAAGCACTTAAGTGTCAAAGATAGCAAGTTCTTACTTAAACAAAGAGCATACTGATCCAACAATTGGTATCAGAGCATTGGTTTATCTGATCACATATCAATCTAACAAATTGAGAATCAGACACAAAGCTCTTATTGATACTCAATAAAAGATCAAAAGTTCACTTTTTATCAACATCCATCACTTAAAAGAGTCATCTGACAAATCAATACTCTTTAATATGGATCCACATAATACTGGTTCTGCGACAAAACCTGCTATGCTAGTAAGAAATGAATATAACATCTGGCAAAGAAGGATGACGCATACATTATCACAGACCAACACAGGTTGCTGGAAATCTGTGATATATGGACCACATAAACCAGTAAATATCAATCTTGAAACTAAAGTTGAGGTCCCTAAAGACCCAAAAGAATATACAGATGATGATTTCCTAAAACTTGAGCTAGATGCAAAAGCATTCTCTATGTTGGCAATGGCTCTCCCAAATGAGATATACTCTGGCCTTTTACATTGTGAAAGTGCCAAAGAACTCTGGGATTGTCTTAAAGAACAGTTTGGAGGAACTGAAGAGGTGATTGCCAACACCAGAGAGATTTTAGCTCAACAATATGAGACATTTGCTCACATTAATGGGGAAACTTTAACTCAACAATTTGAAAGGTTCTCCTCATTAATATCTGAGCTAAAGTTAAATGGTCAGACCTATACAACAATATCTATGCTACATAGATTTTTAAGCTCTTTACCAGACAAATGGGAAACATACTCCATTGTTTTAAGATCCTCACCAGATTTTGGCTCCCTCACTCTTACAAGACTCCATGGGAGATTACTTACTTTTGAGAGAGAAATTGATCAAAAGAAGAAATTACAATCATCTGGTAAAACTGCTGATGACTACCTACCAGGTAGTACAGCACTTTTGGGACAAGACTCACCAACTTGTTCCTATGGATCTTATGACAACATTGACATAACATCTGGGATCTCATCAGAAAGATCTTTCCCAGGTTATGACAATGATGACCAAAGTCAAACTGCTGATAATCTATGTTTTATCATGGATGATTTGAAAAACTTTAGCAGTGATGACTTAATGGCATCATTGTCATAACCTGGAGCAGTCTTCCTTTTGACACCACAGAGTGCAATCCTGATGCAGACAACAAGTTGTTTGACATCAACTGGGGAGAACCAGACAATGGCAGAAAGAACTTTGCCTTAATGGCATTTGAAGGTTGTACTTCAAAATCTGCATTGTCACAGGTATCAAAAGAGTCTTTGACAAAACTTTGCTCAAATTCTTGCAAAGAATCTTTTGCTCTCATAAGAGAGACAAATGTGCACTTACAAGGAAAAGCCAATGATTTAGAAAGAAAATACACTCAGATGAAATGTGATTTAGAGAGAAAACTTACTGCTAAAACAAAAGAAGTCTCTAAATTAACTAACTCAGCTATTGAAACCCAAGCACAAATTAAAATGATGATAGAAGATCTTGGGAATGTCAGAAAAGAGCTTGTTGACACCAAGGTCAGTTGTGAAAAATGGGTGGATTCTTGTAAAGGGTACCAACTATTGCTAAACAAACAGAGTGCTTCAAATGTTAAGTTTGGCATAGGGTACCATCATGTTGAAACACCAACAGATTTCTCTCCCAAAACTACTGAAGATGGGAGAAAAATTATTTCAAATGAAACTTCTGAAGGGAAAGACTGCACATCTTTCCATGAAAACTTTCTAAACAGAAATCCTGGTATTTTCAAAGAAAGTACTTCAGAAGTATTAACAAAATCTGACAACAAGCCATCAGTAGTTTCATCTACATCAGGAGTTGAGACCCTGAAAACTACTGATGAGCAAAATCTTTACACTAATGTCAGAAATTTGCCTTTAGATCAAAAACAAAAGGCAAAAGAGTGTGAAATTTGTGGTCTGTTCAACCACAAAACTGAGTTTTGTAGATACAAAAAAGGAATTCAGTTCAATCAAAAAATTAAACAACAGGTTGTGGGAAATCAAATCTGAAATGATTATGAAAGAATCTTTAATCCCAAGAAACAACAACCTGAAAACACCTTTTCTCAGAAAAAGATAAAATCTCAACTAAAATCTTTTTCTCAAAATTCTTTGTCAGTAGTTAGACCTGAATCATCAGCAGTTTCACAAACTGCTGAGATTCAAAATCTAATGAACTTGGTACAACTACTGATGACCAAGGTTGATGGTGGTCCTGAAAAGGATATCACCATGGCTCTTAATGAAAAATCCATTGCCAAAAAGACATGGATTTCTCAACCTGGTCAAAAACAAACTGTAACTGTTCTCAAGAGCAAACCCAAAGCCAAACAGGCTTGGGTTCCTAAATCTAACTAATTTGCTATTGTGTGCAGAGAGTTTCCAGGGGCTTAAACAGCATATGGTACGTTGATAGTGGAGGCTCTATGCACATGACTGGATGCAGATACCTGATAAACAATTTTATCAGCCAAAGAGAAGGATCTGTATCCTTTGGGAACAATGCTAAGGGATATGTGCTAGGACATGGCAATGTCTCCTCTGGCAAAATACAGTCTGACAAGGTCAATCTGGTTGAAAACCTTGAATACAACTTGCTAAGTGTGTCACAAATGTGTGATAAAGGATATTCTTCCTTTTTCACAAAGACAGCATGCAAGATCATCTCACCAGAAGGCCAGAAGTTGATAGAGAAGATCATTGAAGATCATACTTTGCTGATTGCCAAAAGATGTGGCAATGTCTATGCAGTGGACATTGAGAAAGACAAGGTATTGAACAACACTGCCTGTTTCTTCTCAAGGGCATCAACTTCAGAAACTGATCTCTGGCACAGGAGACTTGGCCATGTGAACTTTAAAACCATAAATAAAGTCACAAAAATGGGCTTGGTCAGAGGTCTACCTTTGAAAGTATACCAGTGTCAAGAACACTGTGTATCCTGTTTAAAGGGAAAACAGCATAAGTCCTCCTATAAGTCTATTGAAGAATAAAAAACAACTGCATGTCTTCAACTACTCCATATGGACTTATTTGGACCTGTCAAGATTATGAGCCTTGGTAAGAAGAAGTACTGCTTAGTCATCATTGATGACTACTCAAGATTCACATGGGTATTCTTCTTATTCTCCAAGGATGAGGCTGCTGAAATCATCAAGTTCTTCATTCTACAAGTGGAGAAACAATATTCTCTACCTGTCAAAACCATTAGAAGTGATAATGGGACAGAGTTCAGGAACAAAACTCTGGATGAATTCTGTTTGTCTAAAGGGATTATTAGACAATACAGTGTTCCCAGAACTCCTGAACAAAATGGTGTAGTAGAAAGGAAGAACAGAACCTTAATAGAGGGAGCAAGAACAATGTTAGCTGATTCTGGGCTACCCTTGTACTTTTGGGCAGAAGCAGTTAACCCATCATGTTATGTTCAGAATAGAGTTCTTGTGGTCAAGAGACATTCCAAGACTGCCTATGAAGTTCTTCATGGCATGAAGCCCCTTATCTCCTTTTTCAGGGCTTTTGGGTGTCAATGTTTCATCTTGAACATCAAGGATTCTATTTCAAAGTTTGCTGCCAAAGTTGACTCAGGTTACTTTCTTGGTTACTCTTCAACTAGAAAAGCCTACAAGGTTTTTAATTCTCACACCAGGATAGTAGAAGAAACATTGAATGTCAAGTTCAATGAGTCAAAACACACTCTTATTCCAGCACATCCTGCTGAACTTTTTGACCTTGACAACTTCCATTTTGGACCTGAGAAGGCTGTTACTTCATCAAAACCTACTTATTATGGTGACAAAAGGTTTGATGATGAGGATCCCACACCATGGACTCCTCAAACAGTTATCAAGTCAACTTCAAAATCATCAGAAGTTCCACAAACTTCTGATCAAACAAGTACTGAGGAACAAACTCAAACTTCTGGTTCAGTAGATCCAACTACTGAAGATCAAGGAACATCTGAACCAGATATTATAGACCTCAGTAGTTTGTTTGAAGAACATGAGCCACTTACACCTGTCAGTGGTTTACAACAACTGATTGAACACAGAGATCATCCACTTGATCAAATCATGGGTGATATAGCTTCAGGTGTTCTTACCAGAAACCAACTCTCCAACTTTTGCCTATTTTCAGCCTTTATCTCACAGTTGGAACCAAAGAAGTACCAGGAAGCCCTCAAAGACAATAATTGGGTGCAAGCTATGCAAGATGAACTGCTTCAGTTCAACAAGCAACAGGTCTGGGAAATCTGTCCCTTACCTCCAAACAAGCAACCAATTGGCACAAGATGGGTTTTCAGGAACAAACAAGATGAAGCTGGTATGATAATCAAGAACAAGGCACGACTGGTAGTTCAAGGGTACTCTCAAGAAGAGGGAATTGACTATGATGAAACCTTTGCTCCAGTTGCAAGGCTTGAGGCCATCAGGTTATTTCTGGCCTATGCCATTTCCAACAAAATTAAAGTTTATCAAATGGATGTAAAGAGTGCATTTTTGTATGGAAAGATAAAAGAGGAGGTGTATGTCGGTCAGCCACCTGGGTTTGAGGATCCTTCTCATCCTGAGTGGGTGTACAGACCGACAAAGCTCTTTATGGGCTAAAACAGGCTCCAAGAGCCTGGTATGATACACTCTCCACCTTTTTACTCAAAAATAACTTTACAAGAGGTGCCATCGATAAAACTCTTTTCATTAAACATGTTGGAAATCATGTCCTACTTGTTCAAATTTATGTTGATGATATCATTTTTGGTTCAACAAACACAAAACTGTGTGATGATTTTAAGAAACTCATGCAATCAAAATTTGAGATGAGTACCATGGGAGAACTGCAGTACTTTCTGGGACTGCAGATCAAGCAACAAACAAATGGAACTTTTATACATCAATCAAAATATGTTAAAGAATTATTAAACAAATTTTCTTTACAAGACTGTAAATCATGTTCCACTCCCATGACACCAATCACACAAGTTGAACCTGATGATCAAGGAAAACAGGTTGATCAAACCATGTACAGATGCATGATAGGTTCCCTTTTATATCTAACTGCTTCTAGACCAGATATTATGTTTTCAACATGTGTCTGTGCTAGATATCAATCAGCACCAAGGGAATCACACCTTATAGCAGTCAAAAGAATTTTCAGATATCTGAAAGGAACTCCAACACTTGGAATTTGGTATCCTGCTTCAAGCAATACCAAGTTATCAGCTTTTTCAGATAGTGACTATGCAGGGTGTAAGATGACAAGAAAGTCAACATCTGGTGGTTGTCAATTCTTGGGTAACTGTCTAGTGTCATGACAATCAAAGAAGCAAACATCTGTTGCAACTTCAACTGCTGAAGCTGAATACATTGCAGCTGCAAGTTGTACATCACAGATACAATGGCTCCAATATCAACTTCTTGATTATGGAATCAAAGAAACCAAGACACCTTTGTTTGTAGACAGCAAATCTGCCATTAGCATCATTCAAAATCCGGTACAGTTCTCAAAAACTAAACATATTGAGATCAGGTACCATTTCATAAGAGATTGCTATGAAAAAGGCAAGATTGAGGTGAAGCATGTAGCAACAGCTAATCAAATAACTGACATCTTCACAAAACCCCTTGACACATCAACATTTCAGAAGTTAGTATCCATGCTTGGGATGCTAAATTTGTAAGTGTTTATTTTATTGTTCTGCACATATTTTTCATTTTCCACTTACAAAAAGACAAAAAGTCTGAAACAAAACTTCTGAAAAGAGAGAAACTACTGATGAACAAAACATCAGTATGGGGATAATTTCTGAAAAGTGAATAACTTCTGATAAAATAACCTTCAGAAGTTATGAATAAAAGTATTTATAAAACATTTCTCATCAGCTGTTAAAACTACTGAAGAGGAAATGGGAACTACTGATGAAGATAATCCTTCATCAGTAGTTTAGTCAAAAAGGGCAAATCTGACTTTTCCCATCATCAGAAGTTTTGACCTAGTCGGTTTAAAACTTCTGATAAAGAGATTTTTAACCTAGGCGGTTTAAAAACTTCTAATAAAGAAGATCCAAGCGGTTAAAAACTTCTGATAAATACCTTTTTCAACACTTATCCTTTCAAACTCAAAAATTCCCTCCTTCTCTCTCAAAAACTCTCTTAAAAACCTAAACCTGCAAATCAACTGTTCGATCAACAAAAACCCAAACCACATGGCTCTCGTTCTAAAACAAGGTCACAATCAAAGGGCCTTTCTTGAAAAACAAGAAGGTTGGTCCCAATACGATGAGATCATTGATCTTGTCGTAAAATCCCAATATTTTACTGCTCTCACAATCGACCCACCAATTCATACTGAAACTCTAAATGAGTTCTGGGCTAATGCTGAGACGGTGACGGCTGATGGTGAAATTATCTCCCTCAACTCAAGAATAAAAGGGAAACCACTGACCATCAAACCGGCCACACTGGCAACAAGACTGGGCCTGAATGATGTAGCTGCCCCTGATCATGTTGCTAACTCTGACATTCACTTAACCATGACAGAGTGTGGTTATCAAGGTACTCTCTCCCATGCTACTATCTTCAAAAAATATTTTGAACCAAAATACAAGCTTTTGTTTCATTATATTATTACGTGTTTGAGTCCAAAGACAGGGTCTTATGACCAGATGCCCTCTACTTTTCAACCAATATTTCATTCCATAGTGAATGAAACCAAATTCAGGGCATCAAAATTATTTTTCAATGAGTTGGTGTTACATCATAATAATACCAAGAAAAAGTTTTTGTTATAACCAAGGTTCATTATGCAATGCATAATAGGGGAACTGGGTAATGAGGTGCTTGTGGGAAAAGTTTCAACTTTAAATCCATTAACCTCACAAGCATACTCTAGGCATAACAAACCGGCTACCTGGCCAGAAGATGATCAGGGAGAACAACAAAAAGTCCCCCTGAAACCCACATCTTCCAAACTCACACCATCAAAAGCCAAAAAGCCCAAGCCAACAAAGACAATAACCCACCAACCCAAAAGAAAAGCTGTTCAGGAGGTTGAGATGCCTGAACATGCTCATGAGCAATCTGCTCTTCAAATAGGTGAGACTGAAACACCCTCTCAGTCTCATCCATCTCAAACCCCACCAAGAGCACCCATAACAATCTTATTCAAAAGAAAAAGACTTAGAAAAACTGTTGTAACTCACACTTCTTTTGAAACTGCTGACCAACCTATTTCACCTATTGCCCAAACTTCTGAACCAACCCCTCAAATTTCTGAACCAGAGGCAATAGAGATTGCCAAACTTCTCTCTGGGCTAAAAGAGATAGTCCCACCTGATAATGTCATCCCCCTACAACCACAACAAACAGGGGACATAACCACAGAATCAGATATGGATGTGGACATCACTAGCCCTAACCCAAGAGATGAGGGTGGACCAGAGTCTTTAAGCCCAATCTTAGAGACTCTTGGGGCATCTGAGGCTGCTACTACTCAGTTACCACCCAGTGGTGGATCTGAGGATAGAAGTAAAACAGCTAAGACCTCAGATGTGGCAACTACTGATGAAGGCTTAATGCCTGAGGTAGGAAATCCTCAGAACCAAGAACAAGAGGTTCATGAGAGAACTGAGTTGGGCTCAGCTCATGATTTAACTGAGACAGTCCTCATTGAGGACAACATCAGGGATTCAGATGATTCCATTAATTTGGATGATGATTCAACAACCAAAACTACTGAATTGACGGCACTTTATGAAGGTCCTGTTTCAGGGGTATCCAAGCTCAAGAAGCTAGTCACCCCTGAACAGGTTAAAGTCCACTCAATCCCTAAAACCCTTAGAGTGGCATCCTCTGTACAACATGAGGATCTCCCAAAAACACACCCTTCACATCAAATGCCTACCCAATTCCCTGGGTCTTCAAGCATAAACATGAACCAACTATGCAGCCCAGGTGGTGACCTTTATCATATGATGAATGCCCTCATCAAGAATCACCTCCAAACCTATACAGCTAACTTGGAGTTGTCCATCAAGAACCAATTTGGGGTGATTCAGACGAAAATGAATGATCTGCAGACCAAGATTGACTTCAACAGCAAACAAATTGCCAATCTGACAGATCAGATCAAACCTCTGAAGACTATTGATGAATCCAAAAAGAGGGAGAAGATGAAGGAACCAATGGATACAGTTGAAGCCAGAAGAAAGGCAAGACTTGCTATCCTAGAGAGAGATCAGAAAAACCAGGCCAGAAAAGAAGCAATGGCCAAACAGTTTGGTGTCAAAGTGGGAGATATTGAAGCCACAGAAAAAGAAGATGAGACCCAAACCTCTGAAAAATCCCTAAGGCATAATAAAGAAACCTCTGATGGTCAAAGTACTGATGACTCAGAAGATACTAAAGACAATCCTTCAGTAGTTGACAAACCATCAGCAGTTGTCAACCCAGCAGAGGTTAACACTTCCAAATCTCAACAAACTAAACCTTCCAGATCCACTGAACAAATCAAACCAACTTCTGCTCCTCCAAGGCCTACAACAACCACTACTATGACTGTCCTAACCCCTGCTCCAATCTCTCAATCTACTGAACTTCTTGAGCAGAGGTTAAAGGCAGTTCAACAAAAAGCCAAGGAAGACCAGATTTGGAAAAATCTGGAACAAAGGGATGACTTAGAGTTTGAAGAGAAGCTCCAGGCTTATCAAGCTGAACTGGAAAGACAGGCTGAAATTGATCATGTTGCTGAAGAAGACAAAAGACAACAACTGGTGTCTTACATCACAAAGAACAGCAAGACTAAAGCCTACACACTCAAGGGACTCTCTATGCAAGAGCTGACAAGAAGGGCACAACTAATTGCAGACAAACTGGCCACAAGTAAAGAAGGAAAGGCCAAGAGAGCCCAGATGGTAGATGAATTAGTAGCAGATGGCTATGGTTCAAAAGCCTCAGTATCCAGATGGAAAGAAGAAAGACTGGTGGATACTTATCGAAAATATAAGGCTGCCAAGGCTGCAAATCCAGAGAAGTTTCAAACTGCTGAACATTCAAGATCAGTAGTTAGAACTTCTGGTGTTTTAACAAGAAGACCTGCTACTCAAAGGAAGAAATCAGAGGACAATGTCAAAACTGATTTCAAAATGGTACTACTTGAAGGAAGTTCAGTAGTTCACTCAGATTTTGACATTGAGGAGAAACCTCTGATAACACAATTCAGGGATCCTTCCACCTTTGCCTACCAAATTCAAAAGACTATCAAAGAAAAGATGCATACCAAGGTAGTGACTGAACACCATCTCCCAACTATTCAGATGCCTGATATGCAACAACAACAAGGAAGAGACTCCCACCTGAGGCTTACTGAAGTAGAAAGCATCCAACACTCAGGATCATCAACCCAAGGGACAAGTCTGGTTCCCTATACCTCTGACTTTGACAAGTCAAAGGTACCTATCATCAGATGGTCACTTACTGCTAACAACTCAGTATTATTGACAAGAAGAGACCTTTCAAGCAGGGCTTACAAGAAGATCAGTGATCTAAAGAAACTGTCAACACAAGACCTGCTCACAATTCAACATCTGGAACCACAGAAAGGATCTCTATCTGATGGACAGTTAAACCAGCTAAAGAACACCATGTATAAAGAAATATGGAAGATTGTTCAAGGCAGAAGAAGATCATAAGGAATTAGTAAGGTTTTGGGTTCATCAATCCAGGGGGAGATTATTAGGACAAAGAGGATTGGTGAAACCACTTTTGTAAACCTTAGTCTAATTCACTTCTGTCAATTTTGGCTAAGTATAGAAGTACTGAAGAGAAGACAAGAAACTGCTGAAGAGAAGATATGAGAAGTGCTGAAGAAGAAACTTCATCAGAAGTTCTGAAGTCCAAACCAGACAAAGTTCACTTCAGAAGTACTGAAGACAAACTACTCATCAGTAGTTTGTCATTCATCAGCACTTAGCATCAGATATTTTCCACCGCCTTTTGTATCAGTAGTTTATTGTTTATTATTACTTTTAGCTGTAATTGTTTGTTTCAATGTTGCAACTTTTGCAACTTGTTTCTGATATTTGTATACTTGCTTTATTGGCAAGATACATGTATGTAAACGTCTATAAATAGGAGGCTTCAACCTTCTATTTTAGACATTGATTTTAATAGAAAAATCCTTCAAACACTTTCACTGTTCTATTCCATTTCAGTATTTATTGTGAATCTGCCTAAGTATCTAATTCTCATTTACTGCTTAGATTCATAATAAATACTTGTCATTATTAGTTTCAATCATCAAGAGGGAGTAATAACTCCTCTTAAGTATAAAAAGTGTTGCTTTAACTTATACATTCCGCTGTGCTTACAATCTGATATACAAGAGCTTGCTAAGCACTTAAGTGTCAAAGATAGCAAGTTCTTACTTAAACAAAGAGCATACTGATCCAACAATGTTTAATATATGTACATGAATCGCCCCAAAAGTGTGAAAATGAAAAAGGGGATAAGTATACTCACCTTGATTCTGAATATTAACTTGGCTATATGATTCGTTGACTCATTGATTGTCCGGCGACAGAGACCTTTACAACTTTTAACCACTTGGTTTAATGAGTTGAACAAATTCATAGTTGTATAAAGTTTGTATATATTTATAAGAAGATAAGTTTAGGAATACACACTCAAAGATAAATATTATAAAAGTCATATTTCAAACTCCTAACACATGATACATAGATATATGCATGAAAATTACTTTATATACTATACATAAATCATCATTCCACATATGATCATATATTTATTATGTAGAGATAAAGTTTTTGTTATCGTGAAACTAATATTTATTCTATTCTTTTATAAACATAAAGCCATAACAGTTATGATTTATATGAGCCTATGAGCTCACATTATTGTAATGACTTATATTATTATGTTATTTAGTATAATAATTTGGTTCTGATTACTACTGAATCAAATCATCTTAAAAAAAAAAAATTGTCTATCAGTTAAGAACTATCATCTTTTTTTTTTTATATGGTAAATCAAGAAAGATATTTGACTAGAAATATGTATAAAAAAAGAATGAATCTGTAAGACCCACCCCGTTTAAAGCGGTATTACGAGAAGAAATACGAGTTAATAAACTTAATTTGAAAGTTTGAGATTTCTTCATTAAGAGCTCAACGAGTTTTTGACAAAATAATTGCACATGTATCTCATGGTTTAAACATATGTACGATGATTTTAATAGCGAAAACGTTTTCAATGGCACCTTCCAAAACTAAGTTTATAACCCTTTTAGCTCAAAAGTTGCGGAAGCGGACGAGTCTTGTGCGTTCGGATCTTTGTTCAATTCCTGATCATCATCCATTCAGTATAATAGAGTACCTGAGGGTTAAACGCGAGGAAATAACCCATTAATACGTTATTATGAATGTCTAGTATTGAAAGAATAATAAAATGAAGTTTTTATTTTTACATAACCTTTACCCGGGCGGGTAAGTGTTTTACCCGGGCGGGTAAACCTGCTGTTAGAAACTACCCTTTTTTATCAGAACCTTTACCCGGGCGGGTGAGTGTTTTACCCGGGCGGGTAAACCTGCTGTTAGAAACTACCATTTTTCTTGCACCAAGCTACACTTTTAGTGCAGCTTCAAGGCCATTTACGGGGATTCTTGGGACTTGTTAATGGGTCATAATACGTACCTCTTACATGATTAAAGATATGTTTAGATTCCTTGTTCGGTTTCTAACCCAAGAACCCTGAATTATATGTCCATCAATATGTTAACCCGTTAACTTTTGCAAACATCCAAGTTTTTAAGATTTTATGATTTCCAAGGCCTAGTAATGATTTTTCTATGCTTATCAAGCCTCAACTCGACTAGGTGACCTCCGCCCAAGCATTTATACCGGGTTTGCGATGCCTCGTGTCCATGGCCACATGTGCCATTTCTCTCGGTCTTGTTCGCTCGGTCTCTATGACTTGCAACGTGATCTAAACACGATGTTTTCTTATGACCCTTGGAAATCACAATCTCATCTCATCTAAAGATATACCCATGATTTATACACCCAACATGAGCATATATGTATATATATATCCTACAAAGTCATAGATATGACTTACCTTGGCTCGCGCCCTTTTTGCTTCAAGACTAGCTTGAGGTAGATAACATTGAGCCTATGAATACACTCAAGCAACTAGCACGATTTCGTTACCGGCTTAAGGTTAACTCATGGCCTAAGCTATTGTCTATCTAGCATTTTTACCCAATTGACCCGATAGTCTAAATGGGATATTAACATCCTTCATCTAAGGCAATCTTCTATGAATCGTGTATCTTATTTATGCTTCTTTTTGTGACATTTCAATGTCTAATTCCCAAATGCATATACAAAGGTATAATTAAGCATATAAACATACTAGAGACATATTAAGAATTAAGTCATCGAGTGACTTACATTACTCGCGGCCTTTCTAACTTTAATTCTTTTACCTCCCTTGGTTCCCGAGCTTTCCGACTTCACACCTATTTCATGCTATATACGCATAGGTGTTTAGTTATTCATCCATTGTGCGTCCATTTCATGGTTCCACATAAAACGAATTTAACACATATATCAATTATATCATTATCATATATTTTCATGAAATTTCATTCATTCAAGCATTTTATCGAACACCTCGAGTGCACAATTTTATAAGTAGCTTTTCTAATCTTTTTAGATTTCATGACTTTACCATAGCCTTACTTACACAATCAAATATTGATTTCACCATCAAATCATGTTTATATATATATATATAATAGAACATCAACATTTATACATGATTCCCAAGTCTCTAAGTGTGGTTCTTGTCTAGCACGAAAAACCCACTTCTTACATACTTGAAGTTTCAATTAAATCACATGAATCAAGCAATATATAACTTTTATCACATATCATAGTTTCTTTGATGTTAGTAAACACATAGAAACCTATATATGCTAAGAAATCACACTTTTATATAAACCTTAGAATCACCATCTTCCAAATACCATAGTTTTGGATGAAATAAAAGGGTCTAGAGTTACCTTAGGATGAATAGAGCACTAGATGATAATAATTTTCATCATGCATATGCAGGAACTCTTGATTTTGGCAAGATTTGGGGCTGATTTCTTGAGAGCTCTTCAAGTGTGTGTTTTTGGTGGGTTTTAATCGACTTCCAGTGTGTGTGTGTTCACACCCACACTTTTGTTTTGACCCACCAGGTTTCAATCTTTGCCACATTGTCATAATCAGCCCCCTTACTAGTGATTCATTGTAATAATTCATTAACACATAACTTCTAGTATTAATTTAACATATGTTCGTTATTGACGGGGCAACCGAGATTATTTATGTGCTAGCTACGTGTTTCATTGATCAATTTGTTAAGCCCCCATGTTTCATATAGTTTAATAACTACAAAGTTTTACGAGGTTTGGGGCGTTACAACTCCACCCACCTTAAAGAGGGTTTCGTCCTCGAAACCGGACGTATACCGAATCGGTTGGGATTCTACCCCTTATCCAAAAAGTTCTAATCCTTTGGCTTTAGTTACACATAACCTTTATGATAAGAATCTCGTAAGAGCGTGTCTTAGGATTCTAATCTCGTATTCTTCCATCTTCCAACAAGGTGTTACCAATTGACATTGTTCTTTCCTTTCGGGTTTAATTATTCGCTATGGTTTTACCCACACATGCAACTATCTAATTTAGTCACCCTTAGGCGTCCTGGTTAGCTTGGTACCCTTAGGCTACTACGGACTTAGTGTTACACTTTGTTCATTTATCTTGCTTAGAATTGTTTATTCACGTCTTGGCGCGCATCGGATTCAGTTGTGTTAGTGACTTTCCGGAGTGACATCCACTCCGGATGTAAGGGTTTTTTTTTTCGCCAAGGCTTCTGGCTCAAGGGCCCCTTTTTATGAATTAGTCGTTGTCTCATATAATAAGATATGATTCTACACGAATTTACTTATACGTTTCAGCAGCGTTTCACAACACGTTTATGCAACATTTCAGCCACGTTTTTTTGCGGCTTTTTGCTGAACTTTTGTGCAGCGTTTTAGCAGTGTTATGGCTGCACTTTTGTGTAGCGTTTTAACCACAATTCAGCAGTGTTTCGCTGCATTTTCGTGCATCGTTTTAGTAGAGTTTGGCTGCACTTTTGTGCAGCGTTTCGGCCATGATTAAGCAGCGTTTTAGTATAGTTTGGCTGCACTTTTGTGCAGCGTTTCAGGCATGATTCAGCAGCGTTTCGCTGCACTTTCGTGCAGCATTTTAGTATAGTTTAGCTGCACTTTTGTGCAGCTTTTTCAGCCATGATTCAGCAGCGTTTTAGTAGAGTTTAACTGCACTTTTGTGTAGCGTTTCGCTGCACTTTTCTACTTGTCTTCGCTTCATGGTGTTACATTACCATGTTTATTCACACGAGTCTATTCACTTATGTTTTCTTTATTTAGTATTCGTATGCATAGTAGTCCAGCAGACCGCTTTTGGTTTGCTATGAAGGCATTGCCTTCATTTCTGCGACTCACAGCTATCAACATGATTTAGAGTTCAGATTGTCCGTTGATCCACCATGTGCTAAGGCCCATGAGGTTTATCTCGCTTTGTTCATTTTTGACAGGCCTTCATTAGACCACATCGATCATCGTTTACTCCCACACCATCCTTGCTCGAGGCTGGGATAGTCTCTCTGGTGCAGAGGCACCTCCGGTTTCCAGGGTCTTCTACGAGCCCCCTTTTGATTTAGCGTTTAATTTCTTCTTTTATTTAACACGTCATTTTACGGTATAAAACCATGTTTTTAGCTCAGTTTCGTGTGAATCATAGTTCACACTTTCCCCGTGTGGTTCTATTCTCGTTTGCATTTCAAATTAGCGAGACGCGTGGTCCTTGGTTATCCAGGAACTTTCACGGATCATTATGATTTAGTGTGATATTTAGTTTACAATTGCCCGTAGGTTTTCATGAATTCATTTTGATTAGTGTGACGCATAGTTCACATTTGCTCGTAGGCTTTCACGAATTTAATATGATTAGTGTGACGTATAGTTAAATTTGCTGGTAGGCTTTAACGATTTCGTTATGGTTTATGTTTGGTTATAACCTATCCTTGATCTAGGTTCATCCTTGGTTGGGTTTTACCTTCATATGAGGCCTATATTTGCATAGGGGTAATCATTTGAATGTCAATTGACTTTGCTTAGGGCTTAACCTTTTGTTTAAGATTCAAGTCCACTTGCGCTTTAACCTTTGATTAAGGCCCGATTCTTTTCTGAAAATTAACCTTTAACTAAGGTTTGTGTTTAGTTATGAGTCTACCTTTGGCTAAGGTTCAACTTGCTTGCGACTTAACTTCTGATTAGATTTTGAGTCAAATCACGGGTTAATATTCGATTAAGGTTCGATTTGATAGTGCCTTAACCTTTGATTGAGGTCTAAGTCCACTTACGGTTTAACCTCTGCTCAAGGTTCAAATGCTATTATGACTTGATCCTTTGATTAAAGTCTACTTATGAGTAAATTCTCGATTAAGTCTCAAAGGTGATTGTGATTTAACCCTTGATTAAGGTTCAAATCCATTTAGGAATTTACCTTTGGTTATCGTTTGAGCGCATTTATGATTTGACCCAAGATTAAGGTTCTAGTCCATTTGTGGGTTAACTCTAGATTAAGATTTGAGTGTGTTTATGACTTAACCTTTGATTGAGGTTCAAGGCTTTTATACGGATTAACCTTTATTGTGGTACGAATGTGATTATGACTCAACCTTTGATTAAGGTTCAAGTATTCTTACGGATTAACCTTCTATAAAGGTTCGAGTTTAATTATGACAGCCTTTGCTTAAGGTTCAAGTCTATTTATGAATTAACCTTCTATAAACGTTTGAGTTTAATTATGACTTAACCTTTGATTGAGGTTCAAGTCTATTTACGAATTAACCTTCTATAAAGGTTTGAGTTTAGTTATGACTTAACCTTTCATTGAGGTTCAAGTCTATTTACGAATTAACCTTCTATAAAGGTTTGAGTTTAGTTATGACTTAACCTTTCATTAAGGTTCAAGTCTTACCTTGGTCCGTGTAACCGTTGTGGTAATACCTTTGGCTCTATGACCCCGTGATCATTTATGCATTGGTTTTACTTACCCGGTCTACCCGGCCTCTTAAGTTGTTTGGCAATACTTCCTTGTTATATGACCTTGCGAGTTATATTTTTAGAGAAGTTAACATGCCTTTCTCCCCTGACCCAGTCCTTGTCACGTGAAGGGTAGACGTGTAGATCATGAGAAGCCCACCGCACCATGTGTTTAACACTTACCTGGCCAGGGTAAGCAATCCACACATGACGCGGTGATCTTATCGCGATCACCACGGTACTCTCCAAGTGGGCAATTTCTGGTCATGCATCTTGTTTAATAAAAACATTCTTGTCAGTTTGTCTAATGTATTTCTGTATACCCGCATTATTAAGCTATTTATGTTTTATCCGATCGCGCAGTCTTGTTGATGCGATCATGCCTTCCAATTCCCGGTTCGTTTGAGCCTTAGCCCACCATGACTGTGTGATTGGCATTTGTCCGAGTTTTGAGTATTCCTAGCATCTTTTCCCAATTTCCGGTTCGGCTGAGCCTTAGCTCACCATGACCGTGTAATTGGCATATATTTGGGTTCTATGGCTCATTGTACCTTTTCCAAATTTAATTCCTGATTGACTCATGTTCAATCGTGATATATAATGCTAATCAACTAGATTAAATTATTTTTGGAAATAAATTCCTTACCGGATTGATGATCAAGCTTGAACCGAACGCTTAACTCGTTTAACCTTGGGCTCTGATACCACTTGTAAGACCCACCCCGTTTAAAGCGGTATTACGAGAAGAAATACGAGTTAATAAACTTAATTTGAAAGTTTGAGATTTCTTCATTAAGAGCTCAACGAGTTTTTGACAAAATAATTGCACATGTATCTCATGGTTTAAACATATGTACGATGATTTTAATAGCGAAAACGTTTTCAATGGCACCTTCCAAAACTAAGTTTATAACCCTTTTAGCTCAAAAGTTGCGGAAGCGGACGAGTCTTGTGCGTTCGGATCTTTGTTCAATTCCTGATCATCATCCATTCAGTATAATAGAGTACCTGAGGGTTAAACGCGAGGAAATAACCCATTAATACGTTATTATGAATGTCTAGTATTGAAAGAATAATAAAATGAAGTTTTTATTTTTACATAACCTTTACCCGGGCGGGTAAGTGTTTTACCCGGGCGGGTAAACCTGCTGTTAGAAACTACCCTTTTTTATCAGAACCTTTACCCGGGCGGGTGAGTGTTTTACCCGGGCGGGTAAACCTGCTGTTAGAAACTACCATTTTTCTTGCACCAAGCTACACTTTTAGTGCAGCTTCAAGGCCATTTACGGGGATTCTTGGGACTTGTTAATGGGTCATAATACGTACCTCTTACATGATTAAAGATATGTTTAGATTCCTTGTTCGGTTTCTAACCCAAGAACCCTGAATTATATGTCCATCAATATGTTAACCCGTTAACTTTTGCAAACATCCAAGTTTTTAAGATTTTATGATTTCCAAGGCCTAGTAATGATTTTTCTATGCTTATCAAGCCTCAACTCGACTAGGTGACCTCCGCCCAAGCATTTATACCGGGTTTGCGATGCCTCGTGTCCATGGCCACATGTGCCATTTCTCTCGGTCTTGTTCGCTCGGTCTCTATGACTTGCAACGTGATCTAAACACGATGTTTTCTTATGACCCTTGGAAATCACAATCTCATCTCATCTAAAGATATACCCATGATTTATACACCCAACATGAGCATATATGTATATATATATCCTACAAAGTCATAGATATGACTTACCTTGGCTCGCGCCCTTTTTGCTTCAAGACTAGCTTGAGGTAGATAACATTGAGCCTATGAATACACTCAAGCAACTAGCACGATTTCGTTACCGGCTTAAGGTTAACTCATGGCCTAAGCTATTGTCTATCTAGCATTTTTACCCAATTGACCCGATAGTCTAAATGGGATATTAACATCCTTCATCTAAGGCAATCTTCTATGAATCGTGTATCTTATTTATGCTTCTTTTTGTGACATTTCAATGTCTAATTCCCAAATGCATATACAAAGGTATAATTAAGCATATAAACATACTAGAGACATATTAAGAATTAAGTCATCGAGTGACTTACATTACTCGCGGCCTTTCTAACTTTAATTCTTTTACCTCCCTTGGTTCCCGAGCTTTCCGACTTCACACCTATTTCATGCTATATACGCATAGGTGTTTAGTTATTCATCCATTGTGCGTCCATTTCATGGTTCCACATAAAACGAATTTAACACATATATCAATTATATCATTATCATATATTTTCATGAAATTTCATTCATTCAAGCATTTTATCGAACACCTCGAGTGCACAATTTTATAAGTAGCTTTTCTAAGCTTTTTAGATTTCATGACTTTACCATAGCCTTACTTACACAATCAAATATTGATTTCACCATCAAATCATGTTTATATATATATATATATATATATATATATATATAATAGAACATCAACATTTATACATGATTCCCAAGTCTCTAAGTGTGGTTCTTGTCTAGCACGAAAAACCCACTTCTTACATACTTGAAGTTTCAATTAAATCACATGAATCAAGCAATATATAACTTTTATCACATATCATAGTTTCTTTGATGTTAGTAAACACATAGAAACCTATATATGCTAAGAAATCACACTTTTATATAAACCTTAGAATCACCATCTTCCAAATACCATAGTTTTGGATGAAATAAAAGGGTCTAGAGTTACCTTAGGATGAATAGAGCACTAGATGATAATAATTTTCATCATGCATATGCAGGAACTCTTGATTTTGGCAAGATTTGGGGCTGATTTCTTGAGAGCTCTTCAAGTGTGTGTTTTTGGTGGGTTTTAATCGACTTCCAGTGTGTGTGTGTTCACACCCACACTTTTGTTTTGACCCACCAGGTTTCAATCTTTGCCACATTGTCATAATCAGCCCCCTTACTAGTGATTCATTGTAATAATTCATTAACACATAACTTCTAGTATTAATTTAACATATGTTCGTTATTGACGGGGCAACCGAGATTATTTATGTGCTAGCTACGTGTTTCATTGATCAATTTGTTAAGCCTCCATGTTTCATATAGTTTAATAACTACAAAGTTTTACGAGGTTTGGGGCGTTACAGAATCACTTTTAGTTTCATATATGTGTATTTTATGTGCATGAGTCAAGAACTAACGACAATAGAAAGGGAACAATTTAATTAGTTCAAACAAATTTTGATACATTTGATACAAAGTTGCACGAGTTTTAACGTTATTTTACTAATTTCGTGAAAATAACGTTAAAAACAACGGACGGTTAATCATGCATCATGTGGTGGCGTGGATAGCCAAAAGACAAAGGGGTACATGCACCGATCGGGTTTGTCCCGATTGCTAAGTGTTTTGTGCCTTATGTCCAAGGCTTGATACCAAACCACATCGAGCCGGGGGTCTCACTGGAAGCAGCCTCTCTATTCTTAGAGGTAGAAGTAAGGCTGTCTACATCTTACCCTACTCAGACCCTACCTTAGCTTTGCTATAGGTGGGATTAACTGAGTATGATGATGATGATAAAATTTTGATACATTCAGAAGCCTTCAAATGTATAAGAGTGAAAAATTCTATCGAAGTGGAAGGCGTGTTTATGTGATTACAAAAACATAATGGTTACAAATAATGGTATGATTCACTTGGTTCAACCAATATGCCCATAAAAGACAAAAATAGCTTTTACATGGTTACTAAACTTGCAGGTATGTTTATATATGTGCTTAAGAAAAAAAAATTATATCGGCCGGAACACGTCAACGAATATCAACATCGTATAAATAGATTAGAAAACATAGCAGCGGCTAATACCTTAATAGCGGAATAAAAGTGAACCATAAATTTCGACAACCATGGTGGTCGCGGCGGAGTAGCATGGAAACTGGTTCAAATCGATGCTGCGTCGGTACAGTTGCAACCGCGACAACCTGAGTGCGACGAATCGACGATGCTTAGTGTCTTATAGTGCACAACGATTGGTAGATTTGATTCATAGTGAACAAGGACGGAAGTGGTAGCGGTGTTCAAAACAAAGGTAAGGTCGTGGGTTGTTCGCCAGAATGTGATCAAGGAAAAGAGAGGGAGCCAAGCTGGTGAGTGACCACTCAGTTGTGGGTTTTAAACCCATTGCATTCGTACGGTTTCGTTTTTACCAATAATGGTGTATATTAATTTACGATTCATTGACAGTATCGGTTACTAAATTCAGAAAATTTAATCACCTCAATTACTTAATATTATGAATGGCAACCTCGTAAATTTAGACAAAAAGAAGTGTAGGGATCTTAATTGTGTACTTAATAAAAATCAATTGTAAACGTATGCTAATTATTACAAAGTGTATACAAAGCGTTTTTTTTTCTTACAAACAATTATGGTCCACATCATTTAATAATAATTATTATTATTATTTGTTATGTTATTACAATAAAGATTTTTAAATAATAATTTAGTATGTACAATGTTCGGGTCTGCGCCACTAAAAATTGATCGATTATATGGCAACTCAAATTCGTTTAACAATTTGACATAATAAATCGCTATTTATTATTTTAGAGTTCTGACTATTTAAGTAGTACAAATCTACCCCAAATATTGCGTTATATTATGGCTTATGAAATTTTTCATTTTAGATTATTGTCTTTTTAGGTCCCTAAGTTTTTATTAAATTATTGAAAAAGTCGCGAATGTTACAGCAAAGGATGCAAGTTTGGCGTAGGACAGAAGAAGTTGGCTCAGGCAAAGAAGACTTGGCGTAGCCTACGCCAAAAGTGGCGTAGGATACGCCAGAAGCAGATTTGGGTCAATTGTTTCCTTTTTCAAAGCAATTATGATGGAAACTTTTTAATGTCGAAATTGAGGGATCTAGGGCCGGTTTTATTATTCATTCTTTCATTCCTAAGCATCATCCATCATTCTCATTCACCAAGAATCATTACACAACAACTCTTCAAACCCATTGAAGATTAATTGATGAAGATTCAAGACAAGAGATTGAAGAAGAACATTATAGCCATGCTTGGCTAAAACATTTGTATTACACTGGAGATGTAGGCTTTTGATATCTAGGGTTTGAACACATTGGGTATTGTTCTTAAACTTTTGTTTATGTTTTTGTGTGCTTGAATTAAATGTGTTAATTGGTGATTAATCTTATGCTAAACTCATTTTAGTTAATTGATCTTGTGCCAATTTCTAGTGAGATAAGCATGATTCCTTACGTTAACACAAACATAAGATTGTATGTTCTAGGTAATGAAGTATAGTTTAATCTATCTTGATATTGATAAAACTAGATACCTAAGCCTATTGAACAATCACTCCGTTAGCGCCAATTACATTATTATTGTTTACCCAATTGTTAAAACCCTAGTATTCAATTGCTGAATCCTTAGTGTAATCTTTTTAATCCGATTGTTTACAAATATCCTTTTTATTTATAATTTCAATTAAATTCTTAGTATCATAAACAACAACTTAAAATCAAAAATCTCAAATGAACAAAGTGCAATCTTCATAAGTCTTATAGCATCTTCATAAGCAATACTTTCCAATCAACTAAACAACACTCGCTGACCACATGCTCCTTGGATTCGATACCCCATTTACCCTAACTACATAGGTTAATTAGGTTTTGCATGACCCTAACGACAAGTCATCAATTATTATTATTATTATTATTATTATTATTATTATTATTATTATTATTATTATTATTATTATTAATTGATTTATTTACGTTCCACTTAGTAATTTCTAATTGGAAATTGTATTGGATGACAGTTGTTTTGAGAACATCTGTTGACTATTGGGATTTATAACTAATACAACCCTTTATAAAATCAGTTTTTTAATTTCTATAGATTTTGTCCGTACCATCATCTCATCTAGATAAATAAATAATAATAAAATTTTTAAAATCATGAGTTAAGCCCCTAACTTTAGAACTTTTAAGAGGGAAAGTTTTAAATTAACATAGGATAGCGTGGTTCATTAATTATGATGCAGTCGTAATCATAACAACAAGCTTTCTTTATAAGTATATCCACATAAGCACATAACGAATACAACCCTTTTAAATTTCTACAGAGTTTGTCCTAACCATCCTCTCATCTAGATAAATAAATACTTTTTTGAAATCATGTCAATGGAGGCTGAGAACAATAATCGTAGTTTTATTTGTGATCTGAACCCAGCGAAAGATATGTGGAATATGAAGGGACAAGTCATACGTAAATGGAATCAAAACTTTAAGATGGAGCTCATATTGATCGATGAGATGGTAACGTCATAACTATGATTGTTTATGTTTATATATTTTGTTTGAGGTTAATAATGTTCTCTTATTTTCATCATATCATATGGTTATATGTGTATGTTAAAATGTTGTTGTTTTCATGTTGATCTTTTGTTTATGGTTATTGTCAGGGTGATAAGATTCAAGCTTGTATTGAAGGTTATTTAGTGCAAGTTTTTGACAGTCAAGTTCATGGAGATGATGTTGTTGTTCTGTCCAAATTTGGGGTTGGTGAAAACAAGGACTCCTACATTGTTTTTTGCGCATGATTTTAAAATCGTTTTTTATCGTTGTACTACTGCCAGGCATGTTGATGGATGGGAAGGTCTGGAGTATGGGTTCAGGTTCATTCCTTTTAAAGATATTCTGAATGGAAAAGCAAAGACACTATTGACTGTTGGTTGTTTTATTATTCATTCTTTGTGTTACTGAAGTTTTTGGTGCTTTAATTTGTATATATTTTTTATACATTTGTATTTTATATTTTTGTTGCATATGTTGCTGGTAACGTGATTTGGTGTGGTGATTTGGATGTGTTTGGATAAGTTTCAAAATTAACCAAACGGATGAATTTTGATCTTCAAGATTTGGAGTAAGCATTGCTTTATATTGTTATAGATTTTGTTTATTCTTATGTTTTGAAAAGTTAATACACTACAATCATTTGTGTAATAAATGACAAGAATTAATACAGTGGTGTAATAAATGTAATCAAGAATATACTCTTGAAGTACTATATTATTTTAGAGACTGGAGTTCTATCTCATTTAGTGATGTAATAAATGTTGCTTATCAAATCTTGAGTTTCCCTTTTTTATATGATTTACAACCGTAAATTTATTGTTTGCATGTAGAGGTACAATTTTACGATGTACGATGTGGAATGATTATGAAGTACTGTTTAAGAACCTCATTTCTAATAACACGGCTACTAAGCATGTGATGGTTGTTATACAGCATGGGAAAGTTAAGGACTGGAAAGGTAATTTCTCTTAGACTTGTGGTTTTATAAAATAACGCTTAATGTCAAATGAAGTCACTAAGTATATGTATATTATTATATTTAGAACAAATTACCGTACAAAGCGACAAGTATGGAACTCAGCTGTTTCTGAATGAAGAAATTGATGAAGTTAACCAGCTAAGGAAGAGGTACAATATTTAGAACAATTTTAAACACAAAGCAACAATGTTTTAAACATATTTGACATTTTTATGAGCCTTGTAGCTAATTTTGCATACTAAAATTTTTTGTACCTTTTTTTAGTCTTCTTATGAAGCAAGCACAAGAATCTGGTTCTACTACTCAAACATTACGGTCCTCCCAGTCGGTTTACCCATTGCATCATGAATTCGTTGTTGCAGCGCCAAAGAAAGATGTTGACGAACTTAGCGAGATAGACAGGGTTTCACTATTTTTTCATACCTTTCATATTTCTTCATTTAGTTTGTTACATATATTTTGTTTTTTATATCTAAATGAAAACAATGTTGAATATATTGTTGTATTGATGGCAATGTCTTGTGTCGTGGTTGCAACTATAAAAATTGTGCAGGAAGGCTTTGGTTGGTTTTATGTTGCGTGTAGGAAATGTTTCAGAAAGGTGCAAACTAAATCAGAGTATTTACAAAATGCTGCAAAACTTTCTGAAGAAATTATGAATTTGCCTGTTACTGCTTTTGTTTGTCCTAAATGTGAGTGTGAATGTACATCCATCACACCAAAGTAAGAAAAAATGTTTAGTTACACTTTGTTCAACTTTCATATGATTTCATTCAACTTATTTTAAGTTATCTATTTCAGGTTCAAGGTACAAGTGAGGGTTCAGGATGTGAGTGATAGTGTGTCATTTGTGTTGTTTGATAGAGATATGTCTAGTATTGTCGGTTCGTCTGCAACTAATATAAGGGAAAGACAGTTGAAACTTAAGTATAGTGAAGGGTTGCCTCACGAATTATTTCAGTTGGTAGATAAGCTTATGGCTTTCAATATTGAAGTTTCTGAATACAATATTAAAAATGACTACTGTGTGTACACCGTCCAGAAGATATGTGATGATCCTGTCATAATTCCTGAGTTGTTTGCGGGCAATGATAGTGGAGATGATAATGCTAGAGAGGTATTTAATTAGTGTCATTTGTAATATGTAACATCCGTCACCTTTCACTATCATGAGCGTACAACTTTAGTCCTTATCATTTCTCGTATTTACATTTACATTTATAACCCTTGTATTTCGAAGCTTCTATTGATAATAAAAGTTCACAAATCTATTTCTAACGACAATTAATTATTATCTCGAACCAATATCGTATTCGAAAGTTAATAATAATAATAATAAAAAAAAATAATAATAATGTTAGTTTTAAACGTACAAGCAAATAATTAAACCAAACATAACCAAACCAAGCCCACCCTAAAACCGTTATTTTCGGAGCCCACTTTCCTGGCCCAATACCCTACCGGCCCCACCAATCCCTTCCTCCCCCTCTTTTGTTGTTTAAAAAAAGATGATAATAATAATATAGGGGTTGGAGATGGGACTCGAACTCGGGCCAGTTTCCAAACAAGACAACATCATCACCAACTAAACCACCAAGACTTATGTGATAATGATCCCACGATTTTAAACATAACAAACTCAAACCCATCAGTTGACTAAACGCGAGTCAAACACCCAGTCAAACATTCCAAATCAAGATCAATTAACGCGTTATTACCCCATCAAATGCTCCCAATCTAATCATGATCATAATCCGCGCCTTCCATAAGTATATTACTTATTTCTAAACGTGATTGATGGACTAATTGAATGATTCCTTACCATGTTATAAGTTTCCTAAAACTTAAATACCAAATCTATACATAAGAAGTGTTAGCTCGATTCAACCCACATACAAACACATAAGAGGCCGATTTAGAAAACCCGTCTATCACATTCACTTATCAATCACTGGAACTCCTTGAATTTGAAGCTTTGTGGTCGCATTATTGTGCTCGGGTTTCATCAAATCTGGGTACACTTTAAACTCAATTTTTTATATCATTAGAGTCGAATTTGTTGTAGGGATAAAAAGCCTATGATTTTCGCTACAAGCTGCTTCGTTTTCGTGGTTTATTGGATCGATTAGCAGTTAGGGTTCATAATACTTAAATTGGGGATTTATTTGCATTCAGGTTTCATTATAAATAACGTATAGATCTGATTGAAACAACAAAAGCACTCCCAGACCAGCTGGTTCTGGGCGCGTTTATCAACAGCAAGGTCCCGAGTTCGAGTCCCCTATGGGACTAGATCTGTTCTTTTTTTTTTTTAATTTCTCTATTAGTTATTTAAAAATTATTATAAATCCTTTTTAATTATTAAAAATAGTAAACTTAATCCAAAATTTTTATAAAAATTATCCTATCTTATCATAACCTTAAAGTTTATATTCCAAGTTTTATTTTTCAGAAAAATATTTATTTATTATTTTTAATGTATTTATTTTGTTTAAACCATAATTAATTCATAGAAAATTCATTTTTCATCATTTTAATACCAAAATTTTTGTGGAATTATTTCTATCCATTTAAAACTTTTTGGAAAAATTATTTTTCGAAAAAAGGTTGTTTTACCTAATTTCATGATTTAACCATATTTAATGGATTATATTAGAATAAAATCTGTTTCACTTATACCATATACTAACTACTGTTAGAAAATGAAAATAATATTTTTACATTTTATTTGTATTTAAATCCAAATTTTTGCATTTTAATATTGATAAATAAATTTAAAATACAAAAAATATCAAAATTTTGAGTTCTATAAATTCTGAAATTATATTCTAATATCTCAATGACTTATAAATTTTACTTTTATTTGATTATTTACTTTATTCTTTTATTTCCACTTTTACTTCATGGTAATTACATAAAATCGTATTATTTAACCTCGAGTCGTTCCATTGTTTGCACTTTTAATTATTTTACATGTTTTCATAATTTGAAATTATTAAAGGATCATTGGTTTTATAAAACTTTCTTTAAATATTGAAATTTCTTAAAACTAATTTTAGTTTAAATCAAAAACCATAAAATCCCCAAATTCTAGTCTAAAAACCCTAAGTGCCTAATCCTAGATAACTTAGACTCTAAGTTCATTCCCTTACAAATTATTTATTTATTTAGGTTAATCCTTTGGGATAATCCTAATTCACATCACGTTGTTCGGTAGAGTTTCAAGTTATTACGCGAACTGTGAGTATTTCCTATCCCCTTTTTGCTTTTATTCATTTTTGGGGTGTTACATGTACACTTATACAAATTACAAATACAAGTTTACATTTTTACAATACAATTCTAGTACTATGTGCATGTGCTTACAAACGTGCTTTATGCTTAGACAATACATGTAGAATACATTTGTACTCAGTGAAATTATTAACATTGTACAAGCCGACCTTAACATTGGATAGCGCTATTGGATTGACAACCCGCCTAGGTTGATTCTCCCCCTTTTTCATCGGAGAATCCATGGTCATTGTTAAGTTATTATCCAATTATTTGGATAAGTACACCGCCGTTCATTTAGTACATTATACAGTCACGGGATTGATTTCGCTCATTTGTATGATACATAGTTTACATATTTGCACTGTAGCTTTGCACTTGAATTGTATAACATTTTACAACTTACTATATGTATTAAATCTAGGAATGCTCACCAACATTTCATATGTTGACAAAACTTATTTTGTACATGTTTCAGGTGCAGTTTGATCTTAGTATTATAGCATTTGATTTTAGTGCTTTCTTTTAATTAGCTATTTCAATTTTCATGTTTCGTTCAGACTTTTGTATTTTTCCCATTTCATCTATGTAAGACAATTTAAATTATTCAATAATATATTTACATTTTAGTACCATGTGCTTATGAACAATCGTCACTACGTGACACCTCGATGATTCCGCCATCGGTTGGGGTGTTACATAATACGCGTTTACTTTTGAGTTGTGGTTCCAATGATTGTGAAGTTGACTGCTATTTTTTTTTTGTATGAGCACTTCTTAGTTTAGTCATGGGGATGGTGAATTCAAGTGTGCTAACCTTGATGAATCTTTGCAGAGTGGTTTCCAAATCTTGTCAAAGGTGAGTATGTATGTTTGCAAGTGCTTTAACCTGTTGACAGAGTTTGTTTTCTTGATTTTATCAGTTCATTAGTTTTTTTGTGATTTGTTTCAAGGATGTTGTGTTTGTTACTATCGACTCTTCCGTCGTTGAAGCTTTAAAGGATTCTGGTACAAGCCCCAATGGAAAAAGAAGTGTTGAAAATGTTGATATCTTAAATGTTGGTAAGCTATCCTCTACCACCAAAAGAACCCGGAAGAGATTATCTAAGATCAAAAGTTAGGTGGTTGTGGAGTAATATGTTAAATGAAACTTTAGTAGAAAGTTTTATTTTTGGAAATGTTTAAACTTAAAACATGTGTATGTCAGTTTTAGGAGAACATAATTAACATTTGTAAGATGGTAATTAATTTCAAGTCATGACTTTTGGACCGGAAGTTTATTACTATGAATATTATCGTTAGTTTTCGTATAAAACATTTAGTATTTTGTTTTCAAATAGTTAATCAAAGTAAATATTTTCAGATTAATTAGAGTCGAGATATTTTTAACATTGATGTTTTATCAAGTACATAACATCTGTTAGAAACTCTTAAATAGTTTCGAGAAACAACTGTTAGCAAACATCTGTTGATACAAGAGGTGGAAAGTAAATGTATGATAATAACTTATTATTGAAAGCTCTGCGGTACCATTAAGTAGGGAAATGTTTTAATCAAAGTGTAACTTTGATATATCATCACAAATATATAATGGTTATGTTAACAAGTGTTCTACTACAAACAACAGATTTTTCAGGAAATCAGTTCTTTAGTCTTCAACAGACTTTTCTTCTCATTTGTTAATTAATCTTTTGTCTTTAGCTTTTTGATTTGTTTGATGGTATCTCTTGTAAGATGTTTTGCTAAGGACCTACATTTCTATGCAAGGGTCTGTTGAGGAGTCTCCTCTTCACCAAGATAAACTTTTCTCTATTTATCTCCAGTAGTTTGTAGGTTTCAACCAAAACTAATTCTGACCATCTAGCAACAGATTTTATATGACCATATTTTGCTGCAACTAACTCTTGCCTCATTCTCTTTAACTTTAAAGCTCTTTAAGGATCACTTTCCTTGTCCTTCTTCGAGTCAGTTGGAGTTACTTTGTTATTACGCTGTTTAAGAAACTCTTCAATTCTATGTATTTGAGCTCTGAGTTCTTCAGAAGTCCAACCATCAAATTGACTTTTAGTGACGTAAAATTTGAGCTTTAAAATATGACCAATGAATTCTTCTCTTAATTGACTCTCCAATTGAGGAATTATAGGTTTCTCAGACATGGACTTGCTCAAATCCCTGGTAAAATGTTGTATTTTTCTAAGCTTTGCAAGCTGTGTTTGCATGATTCCGTGAGTAGTACTCTCATCTTTCCCTTTGGATAGTTCTTTAATTGTTGGATTTTCATCTCTAGAAACTCATTAACATTCTTAGGTTTGGGAAAACGTTCAAGATATGGGAAAGATAGTGATGATGGATCATCTGTTAAGTAGAAAGATTGTATCTCAGATTTTACTTCTAAGATTTCAAGAGGAAGTTGAGTAGCCAATGGTGGTAGGTTGTATGATTGTGATGAGTGTGTTGAAGTGGTGGTGCTATTAGATGTTTGATGTGGAAACGATGAGATACGTGTAGGATCGGATTTTGACAAATCAACACAAAGATCACACAAGTATAAGCAAACTAGGTGTGGAAACCCTAATTCGCATGCAAAATGATAATAATAAGATCAGAACACGTGAAGATCCATTGTCAATATGATTTCCATTAATATAATGATGATAAAACGTTTACAAGTTTATATATTAATGAAAAATACAAGTTTCAAAACTCTCTAGAACACGCACTCGAAACACACACTGACACACCTACTCAAATGACCAAAAGTTATGTTGAAAACCAACTTCAACATATATATAGACTTCCCGTTCGACCTCTGCAAAGGTCGAAGGGCTTCATTCAACCATTTCATGGTGTGAATGAACATCAAATAAACATCAAAACCATAAACAAACTTCATTCGACCTACAACTATCTTCATTCGACCTCTCGACAGGTCGAATGGGAATCTTCTAATCTTCAAATCTTCAAAACTCGACAATCTTGTACAATCCGGAAGCGATAGCCACATAATGCATCTACAAACTCCCCCTTGGCTATTGCTCAGATTGGTTATGCATTTCGAAGCTTGATCTTGTTCTTAGCACACTCACTCATTTCTGGTTCAGGTTGTTGAATTATGCATTTCTTCGGTTCCGACCTTATCTTCTATGTCTTTCCCAGCAGCTTATCATAATCACAATCAGCATGAACTCCCCAAGCGAAGCAGAATATAGCAAACCTTTGAAATATCTAAGCGGGTTCTATATCACAAACATCAAAATGAATCTGATTGTAATATAGTGTGTCGATATCTTCTTTCGAACAGTTGATTAGCCACATAGGATCCAACACACGTATCTTTTTGCACATCAACTTTGGATTCTTATCTCTTAGCACGATCACAGCTTCACCGGTAACCCAATCATAGTACCAGAATTCAAAATCTTTACTAAAATGTTGCTGGATAGGCATCAAAGGAATCCGTTTCAAACTAACCTTTGGTAGACCATTATTCGTATCAATTTCATTCTTAGGAACAATCCTCTTTGGATATTGAGGTCTACATGCATCCTATTTTATATGACTCTCTCTCGTCATTCTCTCAGCCATCCAATGAACAATGCTTGTATTATCATAGCCCAAAATCTGATGTCTACATATGTCTCTCACAGCCTAGTACGGATGTGTTTTGATCTCATGAAAATATCTGAAATACAAGATCCCTTTATACCATTTTATACCAAAACATCTCAGATGTGGAAAGTATTTCCATGCCAATTCACGTCCTTTAAACACCTTGTTTTGATACTTGTAGACATCACCTTGAACTGTAGGTTTTGGTTGTCTCAATTCATCCTCTCTCAATTTCCTCAATAACTCTTTCAATGCATCAGATTGCTTGAAAACTTCGGCCTTTTTATCTTCATTGTCAAATACTTCATCAATTATCTTCTTGCCCTTTTCTTCAGGAATCTTTTCGGCCTTTTTGAGAGATTCTTCATTGATAGCTGGAATGCTGGAATTATCATGTATGTTGTAGTACTCTGGATATTCTTCATGAGAAATATCTTCAACTTCAACATGATTATACTTTTCAGCTTCAACTTCTTCAGCATCTTTCTGTTTAGGATCAGTAAAAATATAAGGAATCTCTTTATCTTTCAATATATCCTCCAGTGACTTCCCAACTTGCTGCACCAAACCTTCAAGTATTTCTCTAGCAACTGCAGCACTAACCTATCCATCCTCCAACTCAAGATTAGTATATTCTATCTGAAATCTCATATCATTGTTCATAAAAATCTTAGGAGATCTTCCTGTGATCTTAATAGTATAGCATCCTGTTTTCATCATCGCCTTCAACATCTGCTTGTCAGCTTCAGTCATACCTCCTAGTTTTTCACTAGAAGTACCTTTATCTCCCTTCTCTTGTACCTGACGCTCTTCAAATGAATACTGTGTAGCTTCATCATCATCATCATCATCATCATCTGAGTCTTTCGAGCTGGTGAGTTTTTCTTTGTTCGCATTTCCACCACCTGAAGCATTACCATCATCAGAAATATCATCATCCTTATCATCTTTCTCATCATCATCAGTACCACCATAATCAAGTTTTTCTTCATCCTCTTCCTCCTCAGTACCCTTCAGCTGTGATGTTTTTTCATACAGATTATCAATTATCTTCCTCATTTTCTCATTTTCTTGTTCAACCACCAAAATCCTCTTTGTGTTCCTCTTGGTATAAGTCTTTAACATCTTGTTCTCAAGCTCAAGCATCTTCATTTTTTCTTTAAGTTCATCAATCATCATAACTTTCTCTTCAAGATCATCTTGATGATCTTTTAAGGCTAACACAATTTGTAACATATCTTTTTCATTCTCTTTCATCCGTCTGATCTCTGCTTCTTGTTGATTGAACGATTTCATCATCTTAGCAATCTTTCTGTTCACCATCTCCATCACATCACTAGATACTGCTGCTTGTGAAGTAGAACTTGATTCAGCAACTGGTTCAGCAACTCTAGTCTTCATACTAGCCAATACATTCTTTAGTGATAATGATATGTTCTCTGGATTAAGTTATGAAGATGTTTTTGTTGTCACAACCTCTTTCACAACTTTCTGCTTCTTAGCTGCTGGTGATGCTGCTTTTGAGCTTGCTGTTGTGGGCATCTTCTTTCCCTTTATCAAAAAATCTATCTCTGTCTCTTCTTTTTCTTGTAGGTTCCCGTTGCGACATATGCTTGACCCTTCCTCTCTTTGTTGGAATATATCCAACAGGCGAACCTTCAATATCAGCATCTGCATCAAAAATCAAATCCTGAATTTCTTCAGTAAAGTCTTTTTGTCTTTGTTCTTCAAAAATCTTTTCTAACGCTTCAGGAGTACTAATTCCAGTGTCATTGGGATCAGTATCCTTCAGAGTTTCAGCTTCCGAATCCCAAACTGCATCTTCTTCAGCTTCTTCTGAGTCTTCATCAACAAGTAAAGTCTTTGTCTTTCCTTTACTTTTGACAACTTTCTTTTTCTTTGGCTCTTTCTCTACAATCTTCTCTTTTCCTTTACCCTTTGACTTAGCACCTTTGTTTATCACCTGGCGCTTTCGTTTTGCACTCTTATCAACCGGCACCAACGGACTATCTGAATCAGAATCGCTATTCAGATATCTAACTACATCCTTTCCTGGATCTGTATAAGCAACCATACTCAAGTGTCCAAATAAACGTCTGTTTGGCGGCTTTTCTTCTTCAGTCTTGCCTTTATACGTCTTCATCCTGTTCAGAGTAGTCATGTTCATATGTTCCTGATTCACCACTTGTAACGGATCTTTCCTCAACTCTTTATACTTATGATCAAAAACCATCTGCAGGAATCTTGGATACATAAGAAATTTATCCGTCTTCAATCCTTGGAATATTTCTTTCATTTGGTGAAAAATCATCCCAGATACATTGTAAGGTTTGTTTAGAATCAGTGAAACAACCAATGAATACAATGTATTCCTCAGCACGTTGAATCCACCTCTAACTGGTCCAAACACATGAAGTATCACATGAAGTAGATACTTGAATGGTGGAGACAAGTTCGCCTTGTGAAGTTGGTAATCTGTGATTGGTCCATTGTACTTCATTATTAGAAAACATGCACATTGTACAGACCACGGCAATTAAATTGGATCTTCAAAAGAATCTGTTAATTGTAACACTTCTCTGAAATCCTGTTCACCAACCAAGATCAGCGTGCCTTGTATCTTACTTTGGATCACCGATCTATTATCCCATAATGTTAATCCAGCATTCTCCCAGAATTCCACATGATGATCTTTATAAATGGTGATAGGTTGTGCAATTGCGTGCATAATCCTAGATCTTCTCAGAAAATCGATCATCCCTGAGAATTCAGCATATTTCGCATCCACGTGGTCCGATGTGCGCACAACAATTATGTTTTACCTCAAACTTCAACTCTTTTGGTGCTGCCTGTTCTGGGACATCTTGTTGTTGTTGCTCACCCATTTATCATGCAAAAACACAATAAAAAATACACAAAATCATCAATTCAGACTCAAAATCAAAACTTTTCAAAATTTTCAAGTTCATTCGACCCTACATGGGTTCGAATGAGTTTGATTTATATCGAATGAACACGAAAAATATTCATTCGACCTTTCATGAGGGTCGAATGGACAACTTGTAATTTTGAAATTACCAACTCTCAATTCAGTCCATTTTAACATCAAATTCTGATTGAAACATGTTCTAATAATGCCGAACAAGCTTGATTGATCAACAACTTTCACAATTAATCAATTATCGATGGTTTTTCTAAAATTCTTGGGTTTATAAAATCAAAATCACAATCAGTTAGTTTAAACACTAGAATTTTGATTATTCTCCCCTTAAAACCAATGATCAATGATTGTTCATAGTCAAAGTGCATCAACAAACACTCATAATCAGTTAATCAAAGTTTAAGGTTCGTGAACTTTGAATCCCAAATATGATCTTGTTAGAGATCTATTACATGTAAAACTTGTATGAAAATAATCACCAAAGTATCAGGAACACAAATCAAAGGTCAATAAAGCAAAGGCAAACCAGTGGGTGCAAATCAAAATCACCAGAGGTAACAGTTATGATGGTTTGAATGAGGGACATTATATATATAGGGGTGGTTCATTCGACCCTTTCATTGTTCGAATGAGGTTCACAGAAGTTGGTTCGACCTAATAAAAGGGCGAATCAAAATCTACGAGGTTCGAATGAAACTTTTATAACAAGCCACACTCATTCGACCTGATTATTGGGTTCGAATTAAAACTACATATGTTCATTCGACCTAACGAAAGGTCGAATGAAACATGTGGAAAACTGATTTTTACCAATTTGTCCGATTCGATTCACGTTTTGTCATTTTTAAACATTTAATCATTCAAATTCTCAAAAATTCTCATTTTGATGATACAAAACTCAAATTGGCTCGTCAAACTTCGGAAAATGATCATCATCGAACATCGGTTATCAAAAATAACACAGAAATGTAAAATCTTTTGGATTTTCTGAAATTTATGCTAAAACACGCCAAAAATCTTTTTAAGTTTTTGTATATGAAAGAAATCAACAGAAAGCAATAAACTTTTTGTGATTTTCCGATAAGAGGATCATATCAGTATATGAGAGATCACATCACACCGTTGTTTTGTTTCAATTTAACGTTTACAGACTGTGTAACTCGGCAATTGCTAATATTGTTGTCCACATAAACTCACATGCAGACCGTTATGCAGTGCTTTAAAATGATACGCTTAGGTGTATTAATAACTAACTCACCTATGGTTCCCACGCACACGACATACTCCCGTATGAAGAATTTTTGCACAAAGGTTCATTGTAACGCATGATTATACTGTTATTAACCGTAATTACAAGGTATGAGACACAGAGGTGTACATGTTAGCAAATCAATGCTACAGAGTAACATGTACACTTTACCAGGTTGAGGTCTTATATTAATCACGATTTGCATCATTGATTAGATACGATGCATCAGATAATCTTTGATTATCATAACACATTTGAAGTTCCTCATTCGGTAACTTTAGGTTTTGGCATTAACGCTCCTTTGTTAAGATACCCTGACTGATCTAGGTCCGTAAATAAATACAACAAATGATCAGTTAGGCTATCACCAGATAACAATCAGCATAACAACCCGAAACCTCTGATTTTGAGCAAAAACCCTATCAAACGAAATTATTGTACTATGACCATATGCCCATGAGGTGTTCAGCCACATAGCGAGTAGTTCGTTATGTTTGTATCACTAAAGAATGCAGTAATAAGTCTACGAAGCCTATCAGCACATCACATAAGTTCAACACATTCAAGTATTAGACATCACACATTTTAAAATACGATAGATCCTCACTGATGTACTATCATTTCCTCTTTTTCTCCAGGAAAAATCATTTCGGGTTTTCTGATTTTTATGGTTTTTCAAAGAATTTTAATGTTTTTGGATTTTCTGGAATAAAATGCTCCCCCTAAAATTAAAAGCATATTTTTGGATTTTTAATTTTTGGAAGCATAAACACAAAATAAAATAGATAAACCGATGTGAAGATTAATCTTGCTTTTCCTTAATACCATTAGCTTTTAGTAAAAATTCAAATCGAGATTTGTCAAAAGCGTTGGTAAAAAGATCAGCTCTCTGATAGTCAGTGTGGATTTTGACCATGTCACTCAATCCTTTAGCATAGCAATCACGAATAAAGTGATACCTTATTCGGATGTGCTTAGCCTTAGAATGATTAATAGTGTCTTTAGAGAGTGCTATGGCTGCTTCATTATCGCAATGAATAGGGGTTTTAAGAAATTGCAAACCGTAGTCGTGCATCTGCTGTTGAATCCAAAGAACCTGTGAACAGCAACTATAGGCTGACACATATTCGGCTTCACATGTTGATAGTGCAACTGACGTTTGCTTCTTGCATTGCCAGGTCTTGAGCCTGCTCCCCAGAAATTGACATCAAGCCGTTGTGGATTTGGCGTCAATATCACAGCCACCAAAATCTGCACCACTAAAGGAAATAAAGTCAAAATTATCATCATTTGGGTACCATAGTCCATGCGAGGGACAGCCCTTTAGATAACGTAGGATTCTTTTAACAGCTGTAAGGTGACTCTATTTCAGCTTCGATTGGAATCGAGCACAAAGACAGGTGGCAAACATTATATCCGACCGGGAAGCGGTCAAATACATTAAAGATCCAACGATGGCTCGATATGTGTAGGGGTCAGTAAGCTCCCCCTTAGCATCAACTCCAATCCCATGATTGGGTTGTATGGGATTATCAATTGGCTTCGAATCCTCCATCTGGAATCGGCTCAAGACTTCGGATACGTATTTCGTCTGGTGGATGAAGATCCCCGACGGTAATTGATAAACTTGCAATCCCAGAAAGAACTGCATCTCTCTCATAGAGCTCATCTCAAACTTTTCATGCATAACCTTTTCAAATTCCCTGCATAAAAGTTCATTAGTAGAACCAAATATAATGTCATCAACAAAAATTTGTACTAGAAGCAAGTCACCCTCCGTTCGTTTCGTGAATAAGGTACAGTCTACCAGTCCTCTCTTGAATCTTTTGGATAGAAGATATGTCCTGGGCTCCTCGTACCACTGTCTCGGGGCTTGGTGCAAACCATACAACACTTTGTTTAGCTTGTAAACCTTATCCCAGTGGATAGGATCCTCAAAACCCGATGGTTGCCCGACATAAACTTCTTCCTTTACCACACTGTAGAGAAAAGCACTCTTAACATCCATCTGATACACCTTGAATTTCATGTAAGATGCATAGGCAAGAAACATTCGGATTGCTTCAATGCGTGCAACTGGTGCATAGACTTCGTTATAGTCAATTCCCTCCATTTGACGAAATCCTTGTGCCACCAATCGAGCTTTGTTCCTTACAATAACTCCTCGATCATCTTTCTTGCACTTAAACACCCATTTAGTGCCTATCTTTTTCCTGTATGGTGGTAAATTGGTCAACGTCTAGACTCCGAGTTTCTGAAATTGTTGTAGCTCTTGCTGCATCGCATCCACCCATTATTCGTCTTGTAAAGCTTCCTTGTATGTTCTTGGTTCAACCTGCCAAACATAACAAGCAAAAGACCAATCATTCTGATCACCTGATTTATGAATTTGTGTATATAGGGCAAGGGCTCCAATGTTATCATGTGATGGTGCACGCCTAAATTGACCACGTGTCATCATGCTGCTACCAGGATCACCAATAACTTGTTCTAACTGATGAATCTGATGAATCCGAGATTCCGGATGGTTGGGAACAGGAATCACCGTTTGAACATTCAAGTTCTCTGCCGTTTCCAGATCATTACCTGTATTCGATAAAGATGGAATATCTGGATTATACTATAATATTCTCCAAGACAGTTTCACTAGTAACTTCTTCCTCATCTTCCGACTCAGAAGAATCAAGCATTGTCGAAGCCTCCTGGAATATCTCTTCTTCAGCTACAGGAGCATTGGCATCATCAGAAGCTATTGTTGGAGGAGTCACGGTGATCGGACGCACTAACGGTGAATTCACCGCATTCTCACACTCGTAATACAATCGTAAAACAGCCTCTTCAACCAAGCTTTCTAGATTGAATGACTCAAATAGTTCTTTGTAGTCAAACATCCAATCGGGCCCATTTCCTAGAACATTATGAGTGTAACGTTGAAGATCAACATTGGCCCATTCCTCAACTTATCTAGTTCTTTCGTTAAATACGCGTTTAAGTGGTGTTGTGTATCCAACAAAATAACCTTCATCAACTTTCGTTCCAAACTTCTCTGTAGGATTCAGCATCGTACATGGCGCCTCGAATGGCTCTAGAAACTCTAAATTTGGCTTGCGTCTATTAAGCAGCTCATAAGAAGTCTTTCCACACTTCTTCACTGTCAACACATGGTTCAAAGTATAACATGCTGCATGAGTAGCTTCATTCTAGAACATAGCTAGAAGATTAGAATCTGCAAGCATAGTTCGAGCCGCTTCAATTAGAGTCCTGTTCTTTCTTTCTACAACACCATTCTGTTGTGGAGCATATGGTGCACTGTACTCGTGGTGAATACCCTTTTCATCGCACAATGCATCCATCATAGAATTCTTGAACTCCAACCCGTTGTCACTTCTGATTCGTTTCATCTTCAAAAAATAAATGTTTTCAAACCGGGTAAACAAAATCTTCAGATTGTTGGACGTTTCGCTCTTGTGTTGCATTCACATCACCCACGAAAATCTTGAATAGTCGTCAGTAACCACAAGACAGTATAGGTCTCCGTTAATACTCTTACGCTTAACAAGTGCAAATAGGTCCATGTGTAAACGCTCAAGTGGAATTCTAACAAAGTTCACTTTCTTGGGTTTATGGGAATGTTTGTGCTGTTTTCCCTTTTTGCAACTCACACACTTATCATTCAAATAAATATGTTTCACATTCACTCCTTCTACTAGCCCGTTCTTCACCGGATAGTTCAGTTTCCTTAGGTGAATATGCCTCATCCGTCTGTGCCACATAGAGGGTGTTTGGGATTGCGTTTTGACAACGCAGATAATCAGTTTTTTAAGCTACCAAATCGCAATAATCTATAAGCAGCTCCTGTAACATTTCGCATTAATTCTTGTACGTTACATGGGCATAATTAATAAAACGTCAAATTCTATCATTTACATTCGCATATAATTATTTTTGTCGCATATTTGGAACCCTAATACTATATATATATATATATATATCATATATGTGGATGTGAGTGTTAAATATCAAAAAAAATAAACACTTGGGCCGGGAATCGAACCCGCGCCCAAGGCCGGCCCAATCACACCAACATGTGTTACCAACTGGGCTAGCCATCAACCTTGGATAAACCCGGACGCGTATTAAATTTATAATTGATTTTTAAACCTGCACAATTGACTATGGAAAGTCAACTGTGGACGCGTATGCATAATCAATCACAATTAACTTGTCATTGATCCAATTATGGCAACAATACTCGATGACCGGCCTCGTCTGACTAAGCCATACGCTGATTGATAATCAATTGTTACCCAATTTACTCGTATACGCGTTTGAAATTAAATCGTGGGTCAACCTTGCCGAATTGATCAACGAAGCATCCACACTATAAATTGGCCTTCTGCGAAGCTTTACAACTCGCTCATACACTCTTCTCAACCCCCAATTTTCTTCAAATCACTCTGATTATTATTATTTTGATCGCTGTTTGACTTTTATCATTGACCGGGCAATCAAACACGAATCAACACTGTAAGTTTAAAGTTTTGTGTGGGTTATGTTCATCGGCAATCACACATCAATAGCCCTATGATTAATTAGGCTATTGATGTGTGAATTGATCAATTGCAGAAACTAGGGTTCGTGCATATTGATTTGGGGATAAACTGAATTTGTCATCGCGTACTTATTTATTTTTAAACGGAGTTAATCACAACCACTGGCCTAGGCCAAGTGGTTGTGACTAAGGCTTATAACCCCAGCCACCCGGGTTCGAGTCCCGGCTGTGGCCTTCTTTTCCTTCCTTTTTCATTTTTTAAACAACAAACCAAATTATTTATATATTATATATCAAATCTTATAAATTCGTTTTTAAATATTAAAACTTTTTTATAAATTCTAAAAAAATTATATTTATCAAATCTGAGGTAAAAGTGTTATTTACAATTTTTAGTTTTCTGAAATTAATTGATTTAATATTTATAATAATTAAATCAATTTTATACTATTATATTTATAAAAATCCATAAAAATATCAAAACAATTTTATTAATTTCTACAAAAATTATCCTATGTTTGTACAATGGTAAACTTTACTGAAATGATTTTTAATTCAGAAAAATCATTTATTTTATATTTTTAATCAATTTTTGTTAAATTTAATCATAATTAAATCATAATAAATTCAATTTTTATTATTTTTGCACCAAAATTTTATACAATTTATTTTAAAATATTTAGAACGGAAATATGATTTTTAAAATAATAATTCTTTAATTTTAGTATTTTTAGATATTAAAGTTAAATTTTGGCAATTTGTAATAAATAGATTTAAAAATCTATTTAAAGGAAATAATTTTATAAAAATTATTTTTATACTTCAAACTCATTATTGTGAGCATTCTAAATTCAAATTTTATAAAAAGACTTTCTTTTATTTAATTATCAAATTTCCCTTTATTTACTTAGACATTTATTAGAAAATTCAACAGTTGGGTATCCCCAAATTCGAAGCCCTAGAATGTATACATTTGTAGACTAGATAGACTTATTTATTACCTTATTATAGGGTGATATTTGGCATTGTTTGGGCAACACTATTATTTCATCTTTTCAAGAAGTATAACATTTGCTAAGGTGAGTTTTACATAGCCCCTTTTTATTTATCACCATTTTTGGGGTGAAACATGTTATAACATCATTTATGCAATTCAATCATCAATGTGTTTATGTGTTTTCTATGTTGCATTATGTCTTGAGCATGATTAGAGTAAGCACCATTCTAGCATAATCATTAACTCCGTACAAGCCGACGGTATACATTGATAGATCTATTGGACTGACAATCCCACCCGGATACGTGCCTCCTACAAAGGTAGCGTGGGTGTTTGTTATCGTATAACATATTCAAGTGAACCATGAGCGTATGGGATGTATCATATTATAACAGTCACCAGGGTTGGTTATGCACTCGATTTATTTCTAGTATGTTCTCACATATGGACTAGATTGACATGACACATGAATTGCACAACATTTTTATTCAATTATCAAAAACCTATGTAATTCTCACCAACTTTTGTTGACCCAAAAATATTTTCAAAATTAACATGTTTCAGGTAACAATGAAGCTGAGGCTTGAGTATGCATGAGGATTTAACATGAAGCTTTTGTTTGAAGCTATTTGAAGTTGTTGCTTTATTTTGATATCATGTATTTGAATTTCTAGACAATCACTTTATTTAGGATATTTATGTTATGAATAAATTATTTAAAATTTAAATTATACCATGTGCTACTGAAACAATCATCAATACGTGACACCTCGATGTTTCCGCCATCGGTTGGGGTGTTACAGATTGGTATCAGAGCCTTGGTTATAGGGAATTAGGTTATTAGGAAATAATCTAGACTATAACCTTAGGGACTTAAACAGTACTTGCTTCTCTTACTTGTAACCCTAATTGCTTCCCTAATCCTATCCTTATCCTATACCTTATATAACCCTAAACCTACATGTGACTACTCTTATTCGTCTGCTGCAATCCTGATCCACCATTAGATTAATAGGACAAAATCCTCAGGTTTAACCTGAACCCCCTTGAGATCTCGTCGAAGTTCTAGATTTTAATAACGAACACGTGCAATCTGGAAGGGTGAACGCCTGTATTCTGAGTCTTCTGTCTAGGCTGGCATTGCGCATATATCCCAATCAGACGAGGGACCCGGATGCCTACCTGGGAATTCTCGGGATGAGTGTTCACTTATAGGCTAAAGCATGTCTTCATATGTTATTAGAATTTAGAACCTTTGATAAGTCAACGTTTTCGTTTATTCGTTTTAACTAATGAATAAATGATTACATTTCTTATATAATCTCATTCATTTCATTGTGTCTATTACAGATCATGCCTCCACGTCGCAGCACTCACAACAGCAATGGTGAGAACCACGAAGAAGGTGGTGACAACCATAACCATGACCAAGGTCCTAGCCACAACAACAATGGTATCGATGCCCAACTGGCTGCGATCATTTCTCAACAAATGGCACAGCAAATCGCAACTCTGGTTCCCAATTTACTCGCTCAGGTCATCCAAATGAACGGCAACGGGAATGGTCACGGCAACGGGAACGGGAACGGGAACGGCAATGGCAATGGAAATGGACCCCCAGCCTGCACCCTTAAACATTTCAACTCTTGTAACCCTCCAAAGTTTAGTGGTGAAGAAGGAGCTACAGGACTCCTCCAATGGTTCGAGGGTATTGAGAATACCTTCATCAACAGTGAGTGCCCCGACAACTTCAAGGTTCGTTACGCCATGAGTGTTCTCCATAAACGAGCACTCACTTGGTGGAATGAAGAAAAGCGTACTCGTGGGGCCGAAGTTTCTCTTGCTATGACATGGGACCAAGTCAAGGAGGTCATGAAGGAAGAGTTTTGTCCTCGCAATGAAGTTAAGAAGCTTGAGGATGAGTTCCACACCTTAGCTCAAGATAGTGGGGAAAACCTTGCCTACAACACCCGCTTTCACGAGCTTAGCTTATTGTTGCCTCACAAAGTTACTCCTCTGCCGGTAGCCATCGAGAAGTACATCGGTGGTCTGCCCATGCAAATCCAGGACACCGTTTGGGGTAGGAATCCTGCAACTTTGGAAGAGGCCAAACGTCTTGCGGCCACTCTTACTGATAATCACGTGAAGAACGGTACTCTCTTCCGCAAGGGCACAAAGAAGACGGTTGCCAAAGACACTCCACAGCCTGCAATTGAAGTCAAGCCTGAGACCTCAAGCAACAAAAAGCGCAAGGCTAGAAACTATATGGTTGCTGCTACTCCACCTGCTGCCCAGAACCCAGCCAAGAAACCATACACCGGACCTCACCCTTTGTGCAACACTTGCAAGTACCATCATCCAGCACAGGTGCCATGTCGTTTTTGTACTAAGTGTCAAAGATATGGTCACCTGGTGAACGTCTGTCGAGCCCCTCCTACTGCCCAAAACAACAATACCCCAGCTCCCAACCAACAAAACAACAGGCCTGCTCGTGGTCAATGCTACGAGTGTGGCAGCCCTAATCACTACATCAACAATTGCCCTAATCGTAACCAAAACCAGAACCAGAACCAAAACCGCAACCAAAACCAAAACCAGAACCGCAACCAGAACCAAGGTGCTCGAGGTCGCGCCTACAATCTCAACGCTAACCAGGCTCGTGACAACAACGAGGTGGTGAATGGTACGTTCCTCATTAATAACCACTATGCATCCATATTATTTGATTCGGGAGCTGATAAGTCATTTGTGTCACTGAAGTTTGAACCTTTACTTAACTTACCCCACACTAATCTAGAAGAGCCTTTAGTGGTAGAGGTAGCTAACGGGAAGTCTATTTCGATCGACTCTATTATTCGTAACTGCTTGTTGAACCTCGACGATCATACCTTCTCTATCGATCTCATCCCCATGCATCTTGGTAGTTTTGATGTTATAGTAGGCATGGACTGGTTGTCAACTCATCGTGCCGAAATTCTGTGCTTCGAGAAAGTCATACGCATTCCTCTCGAATCTGGTGAGATTTTGAAGATCTATGGTGAGAAACCCTGTGGCGAGCTTAAGCTTATGTCTTGTACTACTGCCCAAAAGTACTTACGAAAGGGGTATACAGCCTTCTTAGCTAACGTGATAGAGAAGAAGGACAAAGGCAAAAGTATCCAAGACATTCCTATTATTCGAGACTATCCTGAAGTCTTTCCAGAGGATTTACCTGGTTTGCCTCCTGCTCGACAAGTGGAATTTCGAATTGATCTTGTTCCTGGTGCTAATCCTGTCGCTAAAGCTCCTTATCGTCTTGCACCCTCTGAGATGCAAGAACTTGCCAGTCAATTACAGGAACTTTCTGATAAAGGGTTCATTCGCCCTAGTTCTTCTCCATGGGGAGCCCCTGTCTTGTTCGTTAAAAAGAAGGATGGCTCTCTTAGGATGTGTATTGACTACCGTGAACTCAACAAACTCACCATCAAGAATCGTTATCCACTGCCTAGGATTGACGATCTCTTCGATCAACTTCAAGGAGCAACCCACTTCTCGAAGATTGATCTCCGTTCTGGTTATCATCAGCTCAGAGTCCACGATGAAGATATTCCCAAGACAGCTTTTCGCACACGCTATGGTCACTATGAATTCATGGTTATGCCTTTTGGATTGACCAATGCTCCCGCAGTATTTATGGATTTGATGAATCGGGTTTGTAGACCCTATCTCGACAAATTCGTGATCGTCTTCATTGATGATATTTTGATTTACTCTAAATCAAAATCCGATCACGAGCAACATCTTCACTCTATCTTGAGTCTCCTAAAGAAAGAACAACTGTATGCCAAGTTCTCAAAATGTGAATTTTGGCTTAAGGAAGTTCAATTTTTGGGACATGTCATTGATATGAACGGAATTCATGTTGATCCCGCAAAGATCGAAGCTGTGAAAAATTGGAGTGTTCCTCAAACTCCAACTGAAGTCCGTTCTTTCCTTGGTTTAGCTGGTTATTATCGTCGATTCATCGCCAATTTCTCCAAGATCGCTGTTCCTCTCACTACCTTAACTCACAAGGGTAAACCCTATGAGTGGGGACCTAAGCAAGAGGAAGCATTCAAAACTCTTAAGCTGAAACTTTGTGAAGCTCCTATCTTGTCTCTGCCTGATGGTAATGATGATTTCGTGGTCTACTGTGATGCATCGAACCAGGGTCTTGGTTGTGTTCTCATGCAACGAGGAAAGGTTATTGCTTATGCGTCTCGACAACTCAAGACTCACGAAAAGAATTATACCACCCATGATCTCGAATTGGGCGCTATTGTCTTTGCACTCAAGATTTGGAGACATTACCTTTATGGGACCAAATGTGGGGTGTTCACGGACCACAAAAGTCTCCAACATGTCTTCGACCAAAAGAATCTTAACATGAGGCAACGACGTTGGGTTGAATTACTTAACGACTATGATTGCGAAATTCGCTACCATCCTGGCAAGGCGAATGTTGTTGCTGACGCACTTAGTCGTAAAGAGCGTATCAAACTCCAATGTGCGAGAGTTCGTACTGATCTTCAAGATCGCATTCTCCAGGCTCAACACACATCAGTCACCCAAGGTAACATGTACGATGAAATGTCTTGTGGTGCTGAAACTCAACTTGAAACCAAACCCGATGGTCTCCTTTATTTCCTTAATCGACTGTGGATTCCCGACCGTGATGATCTTCGTACTTTTCTCATGAACGAGGCTCATAAGTCTCGTTATTCTATTCATCCTGGAGCTGACAAGATGTACCAAGATCTTCGTTATTCTTATTGGTGGCCTGGTATGAAGAAAGACATTGCTCTTTTCGTTGCAAAATGTCTCACTTGTTCCAAGGTCAAGGCTGAACATCAACGACCATCAGGTATGCTTGAACAACCAGAGATTCCTGTATGGAAATGGGAGAGCATAGCTATGGATTTCATCACCAAACTTCCTCGTACACCCAAAGGTTTTGACAGTATTTGGGTAATCATCGATCGTTTGACCAAGTCAGCTCACTTCCTACCTATTCGTGAGAAGTATTCTGTGGAAAGGTTGGCAAAGATGTACGTAAGTGAAATCGTATGTCGTCACGGTATACCTTTGGACATTATTTCTGATCGCGATGGTCGTTTCACCTCTCACTTTTGGGAGTCTCTACAAGATGCTTTGGGTACCAAGTTGAACCTGAGCACTGCTTATCACCCTCAAACTGATGGTCAGACTGAACGAACCATTCAGACACTTGAGGATATGCTCAGGGCATGTATCATCGATTTTGGTGGCGCATGGGATTCTCATCTTCCTTTGGTTGAGTTTTCATACAACAACAGTTATCACGCCAGCATTAACATGGCTCCTTTCGAGGCACTCTATGGTCGGAAATGTCGTTCACCTGTCTGTTGGACTGAGGTTGGTGAAGCTCGTATTACTGGACCCGAACTAATCCAGGAAACCACAGACAAAATTCAACTCATTCAGGATAATCTTCTCAAGGCTAGAAGTCGCCAGAAGAGTTATGCTGATAGACATCGCAAACCCTTGGAATTTCAAGTTGGGGACCTTGTACTACTTAAGGTATCCCCTTGGAAAGGAGTAATTCGTTTCGGTAGAAAGGGAAAGCTAGCTCCTCGATACGTAGGCCCCTTCAAAATTCTTGACAGAGTTGGAAAAGTGGCTTACAAACTTGATCTTCCACCTGAGCTAAGCAATTTTCACCCGACCTTCCATGTTTCGAATCTCAAGAAATGCTTAGCGGATGAGAACCTTCATGTTCCTCTTGAGGATGTGCAGATTGATGAAAGCATGCACATTATCGAGAAACCCGTCGAGATTGTTGATACTGGAGTCAAGAAACTCAAGCGCAGTCGTATTCCGATCGTTAAGGGTCGTTGGGAATCTAAACGAGGCCCAGAGTTCACTTGGGAACGTAAAGACCAGATGAAGTCGAAGTATCCACATCTTTTTCCACCAGACTCTCCAACTCCAACTTCGGGACGAAGTTCCTAAAAGTAGGGGAGACTGTAACATTTCGCATTAATTCTTGTACGTTACATGGGCATAATTAATAAAACGTCAAATTCTATCATTTACATTCGCATATAATTATTTTTGTCGCATATTTGGAACCCTAATAATATATATATATATCATATATGTGGATGTGAGTGTTAAATATCAAAAAAAATAAACACTTGGGCCGGGAATCGAACCCGCGCCCAAGGCCGGCCCAATCACACCAACATGTGTTACCAACTGGGCTAGCCATCAACCTTGGATAAACCCGGACGCGTATTAAATTTATAATTGATTTTTAAACCTGCACAATTGACTATGGAAAGTCAACTGTGGACGCGTATGCATAATCAATCACAATTAACTTGTCATTGATCCAATTATGGCAACAATACTCGATGACCGGCCTCGTCTGACTAAGCCATACGTTGATTGATAATCAATTGTTACCCAATTTACTCGTATACGCGTTTGAAATTAAATCGTGGGTCAACCTTGCCGAATTGATCAACGAAGCATCCACACTATAAATTGGCCTTCTGCGAAGCTTTACAACTCGCTCATACACTCTTCTCAACCCCCAATTTTCTTCAAATCACTCTGATTATTATTATTTTGATCGCTGTTTGACTTTTATCATTGACCGGGCAATCAAACACGAATCAACACTGTAAGTTTAAAGTTTTGTGTGGGTTATGTTCATCGGCAATCACACATCAATAGCCCTATGATTAATTAGGCTATTGATGTGTGAATTGATCAATTGCAGAAACTAGGGTTCGTGCATATTGATTTGGGGATAAACTGAATTTGTCATCGCGTACTTATTTATTTTTAAACGGAGTTAATCACAACCACTGGCCTAGGCCAAGTGGTTGTGACTAAGGCTTATAACCCCAGCCACCCGGGTTCGAGTCCCGGCTGTGGCCTTCTTTTCCTTCCTTTTTCATTTTTTAAACAACAAACCAAATTATTTATATATTATATATCAAATCTTATAAATTCGTTTTTAAATATTAAAACTTTTTTATAAATTCTAAAAAAATTATATTTATCAAATCTGAGGTAAAAGTGTTATTTACAATTTTTAGTTTTCTGAAATTAATTGATTTAATATTTATAATAATTAAATCAATTTTATACTATTATATTTATAAAAATCCATAAAAATATCAAAACAATTTTATTAATTTCTACAAAAATTATCCTATGTTTGTACAATGGTAAACTTTACTGAAATGATTTTTAATTCAGAAAAATCATTTATTTTATATTTTTAATCAATTTTTGTTAAATTTAATCATAATTAAATCATAATAAATTCAATTTTTATTATTTTTGCACCAAAATTTTATACAATTTATTTTAAAATATTTAGAACAGAAATATGATTTTTAAAATAATAATTCTTTAATTTTAGTATTTTTAGATATTAAAGTTAAATTTTGGCAATTTGTAATAAATAGATTTAAAAATCTATTTAAAGGAAATAATTTTATAAAAATTATTTTTATACTTCAAACACATTATTGTGAGCATTCTAAATTCAAATTTTATAAAAAGACTTTCTTTTATTTAATTATCAAATTTCCCTTTATTTACTTAGACATTTATTAGAAAATTCAACAGTTGGGTATCCCCAAATTCGAAGCCCTAGAATGTATACATTTGTAGACTAGATAGACTTATTTATTACCTTATTATAGGGTGATATTTGGCATTGTTTGGGCAACACTATTATTTCATCTTTTCAAGAAGTATAACATTTGCTAAGGTGAGTTTTACATAGCCCCTTTTTATTTATCACCATTTTTGGGGTGAAACATGTTATAACATCATTTATGCAATTCAATCATCAATGTGTTTATGTGTTTTCTATGTTGCATTATGTCTTGAGCATGATTAGAGTAAGCACCATTCTAGCATAATCATTAACTCCGTACAAGCCGACGGTATACATTGATAGATCTATTGGACTGACAATCCCACCCGGATACGTGCCTCCTACAAAGGTAGCGTGGGTGTTTGTTATCGTATAACATATTCAAGTGAACCATGAGCGTATGGGATGTATCATATTATAACAGTCACCAGGGTTGGTTATGCACTCGATTTATTTCTAGTATGTTCTCACATATGGACTAGATTGACATGACACATGAATTGCACAACATTTTTATTCAATTATCAAAAACCTATGTAATTCTCACCAACTTTTGTTGACCCAAAAATATTTTCAAAATTAACATGTTTCAGGTAACAATGAAGCTGAGGCTTGAGTATGCATGAGGATTTAACATGAAGCTTTTGTTTGAAGCTATTTGAAGTTGTTGCTTTATTTTGATATCATGTATTTGAATTTCTAGACAATCACTTTATTTTGGATATTTATGTTATGAATAAATTATTTAAAATTTAAATTATACCATGTGCTACTGAAACAATCATCAATACGTGACACCTCGATGTTTCCGCCATCGGTTGGGGTGTTACAGCTCCACCCCTGCTTTTTCAAAACGCATAATCTGTTTTGAATAATCAATCTCAAACACCCCCAGAATAGATTCCTTCTCTGTAGCCTTAGACACAAAACACATCACTTGCCCTTGTGTAGTAGTTGCTTTGATCATGTCAAGAATGTAAAGATTGTTCACTCTCGGAGCTTTAAGCATGGTCCACACTTTGGGTATTTTGAAACCAGGCTTCAAGATGTAGCAAGATTTATCATCAACGTGTACAGAAATTTTTTTTATCACAAATTTGAGATACACTCAGCAGATTATAATCAATTTGCTTCACAGAAGATATTTTCTCGAAACTCACGATCCCATTACTAACACTCCCTTCCATAGTTATGTAACCACCCTTGTTTCCAGCAAATGCTACGTAACCTCCATTAATGTTCTTTATATCAAAAAGTAGCGACATATCCCCGGTCATGTGCCCGGAAGCTCCACTGTCGACAATCCAAACACTGCTAACAGGGCCAACTGGAACTCCCTACACGAATCACAAAGTGATTAGTTTTTACGAGGGAGCCAAGCCTTTGTGGTCTTGGGTCTTTGAGTGTTAACAAATGTAGTATTCAAAGAATCATTCTTCTTCTCAGATTGTTTTGAATCAACCTTCTTTTGAATATTCAAAATTTCTTCTTGGTTCTCATTGAGTTTCTCTGAAACTTTTGTTTTAGAAACCTGTTTTGTTTGAACCTTAGCAGTTGAGCTAGACGCACCTGGAGAACCCTTAGGTGTCCAGGATTGTTCCAAACGTTTTAGAATCCTGATTTGAGGTTTTTTAACCTCCTCAGGTTTCTTAGTATCATTCTTTTGTGGAACTTTCCTGACTTCCTTATCTGATTTAACAGACGAAGGTCTAGCCGATGAATTAACAACAGGTTTTGGATAAACCTTTTGTTTCTCATTAGCCGTGTTTACCATAGGTTTCTTCAGTTTCTTCTCGAAAGCAATTCAGTTGCGATTGTCATAGACAATCGTTTGGTTTCCTTTTGTGGATAAAAACGGTTTTGAGAATAAAACTGGTGTCTTTGTGGATAAAATTGACTTTGAGGAAAAGACTGTCTTTCAGGATAAGACTGTCTCTGAGGACTACCAACATACGAAGTCCTTTGGTTTTGCCTGCTCTCAACCTCATGCCTTTTGTGTCGCACGTATGGGCGGTGAAAAAGTAAATGCCCTCTCTCCCAAACTTGTAACAAGCACGGTATTCATCAAATGAGTTTTTGTCATGATGGTTAGCAAATGATTTCACCGAGTATTGATCATCAATACACTTACGCCTTAAACTCTCAGGATCGGGCTCCATTGAGTAAGCCGGTTCAAAAAATCTGTTAACCTTGTTCTTTGGTTTAACAAACTCAGTGACATGAACCTTTGGTGTTTTAGAGTTATCACCATACAGTCGCTTAATTAATTCAGGTGGAATGTCATTGGCTCTTTCATGTTTTGGAAACCAAATTGTGTTTTCTTGCCAAATTTTGTTAATTTTAGAGTAATTAGCGAACTGAATAGGATACTCGTCATTAGAAATTATTTTATCAAATCCTTTCATCCGATAAAATACTTTCACAGGTTTGTCACTATACTCATTCTTATCAGATTGCTTAACTGATTGATTCTGTTTGTTTACAACTTTTGGAGGATGTTGAACCTTAGGTGGTGATGAACACTCATTAGTTCGAATGTGATTTTCCAAAGAAATATCAACATTCTTCCTCGGTTCCTCATTCTCCTCTGAATCAGAATCATCCGTTACAGCAGTAACTCCCTCATCATTCAATCCCGAAATCGGTCTCACATCAGAATTCAGATCTCCAACACTATAGTGTTTGATTCGTTCTCTGATGTAGAATCCGATTTATCTGACCTTTCCGGTGTCACAGAATCTAGATTATGGTTTTCAAATAACACCAGGGAAGGAACAGATTTGTAGTTCACACTGGATTAAACATTTTGTTTCACTGGTTCCTCAACAATATGGTCTAACACATAGGCCACATTCATATAACTCTCCAACTTTTTGTTCACTTTTCAGAAAAACATTTGATTTTTGCCATTTCGAGTTTGGTGTTTTTAATTTCATTTATGTAATTGTTATGTGAAAGAGTTTTTGTTAATTTTAAAATGCCTTTCTTATGGCTTTCTAGAGGTTTGTTAAAATCTCTCTCACTTTTCGATATGACTCTATGGCGATTTCAGCACTCTGAAGTTCATATTTTAAGTGCTTAACCTCGTCCTCAAGTCTATCGCATTTACCACAATACTTATCACTAGAATATGAGTTAGAACTTACCGGTTTTGGAGGATCTATCATGGCCATCAAAGCAAAATGAGCTTCCTTTCCTGTGAAAAATTTGGAGTAATCCAACTTTGTGAAGGCATCATCCACCATGCAAGACTTCTTGGTCATCAGAAAGTCTGCTTCAGCAAGAAGTTGCTCAATATCGTCATCAAGCGAATTCACACTAGCCTCAGAATCTGATTAGCTTTCAGAGTCAGAATAGACATATTCATGATCCTCAGAAACCTCAGTAACAGAAACAATAACGGTTTCTGAAACTGTTTCTTCACAAACCGGTTCCTTAACCTTCTCAGATACAACATCAAGAACCACCTCTTCAACAATTTCTTCAATTACTACCTCAGAAACCTCTCTCAGGATACTTTCTCTTTTTCCAAGTCATCAACTATCACCGGCTCCTCACTAAACCACCTCTTGAGCAAAACAAGCAACATTTCCACCAATGACCTCTTCAACACCTAGTTGCATTTATATTCCAATTAAACCCCCTCATCCTGTTGGATCACCAAAGCTTGGTTCTCATTTTGCTGTTGAGTGTTTGGTGTAGTCACAGGTACAATGGTTCTTTCACGGTTAGGTGTTGTTTGGTTTTGGTTGGTTATGGATGTTTGTCTTTATGTGGTATTTTGAGAGGTGTTTTGTTGGTTTTGGTAATTGTTTTGGTTTTGATAGTTGTTGTTGTTGTTTTGTATTTGGAAGGTAACTAGGTTTTGTGATTAACGGTTTTGGTAGTTTGAGTTGAAAAGATTTTGGTTACCTTGTTATTTCGGTTGGATACACTCTCGAGCAAAATGACCTTCGGTTGGATACACTACCGGTCTTCTCAATGAACTCCGTGGCTCTCCTCATAACACTCGCAAATGCCCATTGAATGTCAATCAATTACATTTCTTCCTTGTCAATCTGGGCATGCATAATCCTCATTTGTCAGATTGTTGTTGCCGATCTGACTAGCCACTAGTCCATTGTAAGAAGCGACCATCGCTGAAACCAAAGAAATGTGTTGTTGTGCCACTTCTACTTCACATTGTTCCGTAGTAGCTCGAAGCTTGCAAAGGAGGTGAGATGAAGTATAAGATGTTGGTGTGTAAGATGATCCAGATGACACACCGTAATAACTTGCTGCACTCATTGGTTCAACCTTGATACAAAAGCTATTTGAGGTGCAACACTAGCACCTCCAGTTGGAGTAGTAGTAGAAGATGAGGTAGCATAATAAAGCTCAGGATTTTGTGGAAACTACGCCCTTTTTGCTTTTCTTCTTTCTTTCAGCTCCTTGTTTTCCAGCTTCTGGATAAACTCATTAATAGTCCAATACTGAAATGCATTCTTCTCTATCAAAACCTCAACATGTTGTCCCCAATATGGAGGCAACGAATCAACAAACTTCTCAACAACTTTAGTCATGGGATATATAATCTCATAGTTCGATAACTCAGACAACAAGTGAAAGAATCTTGGAATAAGTTCCTTCAGAGTCTCATTCCCAACATAACTAAAATTCTTAAACTCCTTCTTTATCTCTTCTACTCGAATTCTTCTGGTCTTCTCATTTCCATCATGCCTACTCTTCAAACCTTCCCAAAGCTGCTTCGAAGTCGCACATGGTCCAAACTGATGCAACAAAACCTGTAGTCAATGCTTGTGATAACTGAGAGTACGCCTTCTTTTCAGCTGCATACTTTTTCTTTTCATCGTCCTTCAGGTCATCAAGTGCAATGGGTATGTTTGTGTTTTCAATCATTTATGGACTATAACCCTTCACAGTCATCTGTCACGCTTCCCCACCATCTAAACCCATACCTTCAAGATGAATCTTAAACCTTCTCTGCCACGAATGATACTCACTCATATCCAAAATCTTTGGTGGACAGTTTCCATTTCCCGTAGATAAATCATTAACCAAGGTAATTATATATAGCATTGGTGGTCCGACTTTGAACTGCTGCTGCTGTTGCAACTCCACAATAATTTGGCAATTGTTGGGGAGGAGGTCTAACAGCGGGTTATGATGAACTCAACACGCCCTAGTAATTTGGTATCTACGGTGGTTGTGTATTTCCTCTCTCAGCTACAACGGCCCAAGGGTTAGTAGGTACTTGCTGTGGTTGTGTCATAGCAGGTCTCGGTGTCATAGGTAAACCCTAAATGTTGTCCATGATGTATGAGATAATAACGCATAGAAAATCTGAAAATCAAGAAACCGTTCGACCTTTCTCAACTATCGAATGGTCAGAATGAACCAGAATTGGTTGGTTCGACCTCAGACTCGAAGCTTGAATGAGTAACCGATAGGATAGAACTTCGTTCGACCTCTATGTGAAATTCCTTTGACCCCTCGTAAGTGCGAATGAAACCACAACACACTCAAAATAAAGAAACAGACAAACTGATTCGACCCTCTAAACTCACTTGATTTGATTTGACCTGAAAACAACTCCTTCGACCCAAAACTCAGACTCCTTCGACCTAAATTATGTACGTTCGACTCGACCCATTTGAAAATCAAGTTTTCTTCAAAAATCAACCAATTTGATCTGAATTTTGCAAAAGTTGATGGATTTCAATGAAATAAGTAGGTTTTGGATCGGATTGATAGGAGATAAAGTTTTGTGAAAGAATTTTTTATTTTGACCGTAAAAAACTAGTTCAAAACAATCAATATCCATGTTCACGTAAAGTTCATGCAAAACAGTAAAAATTTAGGTGTTTTTGATGAAAAATCTTATTGAAAACTATCAATTTGCAATTGTATGATTGAGCAAATGGCTCTGCTACCACTTTGTAGGATCGGATTTTGACAAATCAACACAAAGATTGTAACCTCACGAATTTTCCCATTTATTTTGCATTAAAGTATTTCCCGATCCATGATATAAAGTCTAATTTATTTCTAAGTATTCTTATCTTTATCCGTGAACTCTATTTTCTAAGTTCCTTTTATCATTGTACCAAAAAAAAAAAAAAATCTTTAATCATGACATATGTCCTATCCTAATTCTATTTATAAAATCGTCATTTTATAAGACGGTGTTTTTATTTTCTAATTCAAACTAATGATTTTTTTTTATTTCTTATTTAAAGCTAATTATTTTTCCAATTACATTTATAATCTCAAACAAGGAAGATATAAATTCGTTTCAAAATAAATAAATAAATATATATATATATATATATATATATCAAAGCCTTGAGTCAAGAGTCAAAGTCTTGACAACATAATTCTTGGAGTCAAGGTCTTGAGTCAAAGAATTATGTGTAATTATTGAGTCAAAGTATAATTATTGAGTCAAAGTCTAGAGGAGTTTTTATCTCCATCTTTGTTGTGTTTGTATGTGTATATATAGTCTTGTATAGAAATGAAACAAACAAGTTGAACCATAAAGTTTATATCAACCATTTCCTGACCCAACTCTCTATCGATCTCTTGTGGGTTGGCGTGTGCTGGATAAATCCGTCTACAAACCCGTATTGAACTAGCGGTTTCGCAACATCCACCACCGTCGTGAACCACATTCCATACCTTCTTGGTCTCCTCCCTTCTGCTTGTGTCAAACGAACGCCGCTCCGTCCTCCCGACAAGCCACCGGTAACCGACAACCGTCAACTCCAGACCACCGTCCCTTAATGGTCTTAATCTCTGGCGCTCGCCATCACCGCCTCTTCCTCCGGCACTGTGAGTCTTATATTCTTTTTTCTCGATCTCGAGCTTCCTGCCAAACACACATATGAAGATGTGTTTGGGGTGCCCTTTGTTCCTAATTTGGTCAAGTTTGGGAAGTTGTTGTTTAAGAAACTAATAATTGGGACACATGGACTATCATATCCTTTATACTAAATAAACTTCATATCTCAACTTTTCTTTTGCATCTTATTTGAAGTTTAAAACATTTTCTTTTTCTAATAATTATTTAAAATGATAAACCCATATCAAATTATTTAATGTTTGTCATCCAATTAACTATTTTTTTTAGTACTAGTTTAATACTTATAAGTTTTTGTTCAAACTAATTTTTTTAAATTATTTTAATCTAGGAAGTAAAAAAAAACATACTGTTATAAATGGGTCATTGCAATTTATGTAGCATGTAAATCTCTTAATATGAAACTCATTTTAGACAATCATTGTAATTGAAATAATTATCCTAAGCCCTTAAAGGATTAAAATCTAATTATTATTTTTTTCTATAAACGTATACAATTGATTATATATTTTGAACAGTTTCCATTAGAACTTGTTTTATCAAACAATTAACTAAAACTTTTTATGATTAGTTTTTTTTTTATGATTTATGTTACACTCCTTTTATTACGTTTCAAATAAATTAGGAACCCTAGAAATACTTGTAGACTAGAAAGACTTATTTATTGCCTTAAACATAGGGTAATACTTGGCAACGTTGGACTACATTTATTCTATTTCACAAGACTTAACACTTTGCTAAGGTGAGTTTACGTAACCTTGTTTATGCAATTCTTTATACTTGAAACTTTATACTCAAGCAATTCTACATACATGTCTAGTTGTAAACTTTAATGCCTCATGACTTAGACAAAGACTATTAGACTTAAACTTCAACTTATATAATCATTAGATGTGGTCAAGCCGGCGATATACAATGATAGATCTATTGGATTGACAAACCCACCTAGATTTGTTGACCATTTCTATGGGGAGCGCGGGTGATTGTTATCGTTCCAAACTTTATAAGGAGAACCGTGAATGCGGGATGGACCTAAACTTTATAAGGAGAACCGTGAATGCGGGATGGACCTAAACTTTATAAGAAGAACCGTGAATGCGGGATGGACCTAAACTTTATAAGGAGAATCGTGAAAGCGGGATGAACCTAAACTTTATAAGGAGAACCGTGGATGCGGGATGGACCTAAACTTTGTCGGAGGATTGATTATGTGCATACTACACTTCATGTTTATTCATGTAGACTTAAACTTACATTAGACATATGAATTGCTAAACTTTTATAAAACTTAATTGCTTGACTTGGCTTATATATTCTCACCAACTTCTAGTTGACCCCCCCCCCCCCCACATATTTTCCAAACTCAACTGGAAATACTGATGCTTGAAGTCTAGAGCTAGCATGAGAAGATATTTGAAGTTTTAAGCTTTGTTTAATTATTGGATGTATTAGATTTCATTCAAGACATTTAATGTAATTCAATACTGTAATGAAATAAAGGATTATTTAAACTTATGTATTACCATGAGCTACTGAACAATCATTCATACGTGACACCTCGATGTTTCTGCCATCGGTTGGGGTGTTACAGATTGGTATCAGAGCCTTGGTTATTGGGAATTAGGTTATTAGAAAAATAATCTAGACTATAACCTTAGGGAATTAAAACAGTACTTGCTTCTCTTACTTGTAACCCTAATTGCTTCCTTATTCTTACCCTTATCCTACACCCTATATAACCCTAAGCCTTTACAAGTTGACTGCTCTTATTCGTCTGCTGCAATCCTGATCCACCTTTAGATTTATAGGACAAAATCCTCAGGTTTAGCCTGAACCACCTTGAGATCTCGTCGAAGCTCTAGATTTTAACAACGAACACGTGCAATCTGGAAGGGTGAATGCCTGTATTCTGAGTTTTCTGTCTAGGACTGGCATTGCGCATATATCCTAATCAGACGAGGGACCCGGATGCCTACCTGGGAATTCTCGGGATGAGTGTTCACTTATAGGCTAAAGCATGTCTTCACTATGTTATTAGAATTTAGAAGCTTTAATATGTCAATGTTTTCGTTTATTCGTTCTAAGTAATGAATAAGTGATTACACTCATTTCCCTTAAAACTAAGCTCTGAAATCCCAAAATTTTACAGCCTAAATCAATCCCACTTCATAATCATAAATGGATTTCACAATCACACGTCACCTTACCATCTTAGCCACTTGTTTAAATACTTTCAACACCCTACCCAAATCATGTTATTTCCTTTCTCAACATATTATATATTTTAAAACTATAACCTCATAGCCTGATCTTGACAAGGGGTTCAAAAAAAAAAAAAAAAAAAAAAAAAAGCTTTTTCAACATTTTCAAAATTTTCATCACCTAGTACAACACTAAAGATTTCTAAATATTTTTCAAAATTTTTATCACCTATAAACTACGGGAAAAAAAATACAGGTTTTTGTCAAAAGATGTCCTCAAACTTAATTTCTAAATTCAAATGTCTATTTATTAGCATAACAAACAATTTTCTATATAATGCTTTAATCTATTAAAAATCACTTAATAGAACCTTGATCTTCAAAACCTAATGTCATGTTTAAAATCTCCAACTAATGGGAATATTATAATCAAAGCTCATTTAGTTTGTACTATTTAACGACTTTTTTTATGTACTAAACCAATTTTTAAATCCTTCCATCCTCATGAACAAAAAATTTAATCTCCAACTCCCCATGGACCCCTACTTATTTTCAACTAGTTCGAAATTTTTACAATATTTGGCATATACCACAATCATGTTTTCTTATACACTTGATTCTAATCTTTGATTCAAGCCCCACAATTTACACTGTTACATAATCTCTTTACTATAAAATAAACTCTTTAACAACTATCTTCACATTCACTATCTCTCACAACCTTGATTCTGCTTCGAGATTATTCATCATCCTCTCAAGAACTAAATTCATATTCTTTACCTTCTTGAACATGAACTTGATCCCTATGATAACCAAACTATTGAAACTTGATTGTGTGTTGCATCAAACTTAATCCTTAGTTATACATGAGGATTCGATTATCTACCATATTTGAACATTTGATACTAGAAGTCATGGAATATAAACTATTTGCTATAGACACACCTAGAGTCATTAACCTTGTCTAGGGCAACTCTATTACAACTCGCATGCTATACTTGATACTTGATTGCTTACATGTACATATTATCAATTTGCAATTCATGTGTGTAATAATTGGTATACTTAATCAAACAACTGATAGAGGATGAAGTACTTGCTCAACAGTTAGTAGAGTACCAAATAACCTACTCAACGATTGGTAGAGGTCATCATGCCTGCTCAACAGTCGGTAGAGGCCCTACAACCTGCTCAACGACTGGTAGAGGCTATCGCACCTGCTCAACAATCGGTAGAGGTTCTTATTCACTGACTGGTAGAAGTCTTTTTCCTACTCAACAGTTGGACTCAATTTTTGGATACATTGTATACGATTCAATCACAAGGTTATTTTGCATTACATACATGTGTGTTTAGAGTCATAGAAGGACACAAAACCCTAATGTAAGGTAAATTGGTGATTACGGTCCAGAACGTAATCATGAATTTACAGGTACGTTAAGGTAGTGTGAAATTCTATCAAGGTTTTTGGTAGATAACCAATTATAAACTTTAGTTACCTGTTTAGTATTTCTATAGTCAATTAACTCATGCATTTCTTTTAAGATTCCTAAAACTTAAAGTTTAGTGTTTTGCTAGATTCTTATTCTCCTTCCTATTTTAGACGAACCTAATCCAACCCTTAAAACCCACACCTATCAAACCTCTTACCAAATTATTTGAAACAGTTTATTCTGTTACCTATAAATTCATGGCATGCCTTAACACAAATTTTCCAAACCACAGTTGCCCTAATTTCTACCCAATCACTCTCAACCCAGTGTTTTTTTTATAACTTCGGGACGAAGTTTCTAAAAGTAGGGGAGACTGTAACCTCACGAATTTTCCGATTTATTTTGCATTAAAGTATTTCCCGATCCATGATATAAAGTCTAATTTATTTCTAAGTATTCTTATTTTTATCCGTGCACTCTATTTTTCTAAGTTCCTTTTATCATTGTACCAAAAAAAAAATCTTCAATCATGACATATGTCCTATACTAATTCTATTTATAAAATCGTCATTTTATAAGACGGTGTTTTTATTTTTTAATTCAAACTAATGATTTTTTTTATTTCTTATTTAAAGCTAATTATTTTTCCAATTACATTTATAATCTCAAACAAGGAAGATATAAATTCGTTTCAAAATAAATAAATAAATAAATATATATATATATATATATATATATATATCAAAGCCTTGAGTCAAGAGTCAAAGTCTTGACAACATAATTCTTGGAGTTAAAGTCTTGAGTCAAAGAATTATGTGTAATTATTGAGTCAAAGTATAATTATTGAGTCAAAGTCTAGAGGAGTTTTTATCTCCATCTTTGTTGTGTTTGTATGTGTATATATAGTCTTGTATAGAAATGAAACAAACAAGTTGAACCATAAAGTTTATATCAACCATTTCCCGACCCAACTCTCTATCGATCTCTTGTGGGTTGGCGTGTGCTGGATAAATCCGTCTACAAACCCGTATTAAACTAGCGGTTTCGCAACATCCACCACCGTCGTGAACCACATTCCATACCTTCTTGGTCTCCTCCCTTCTGCTTGTGTCAAACGGACGCCGCTCCGTCCTCTCGACAAGCCACCGGTAACCGACAACCGTCAACTCCAGACCACCGTCCCTTAATGGTCTTAATCTCTGGCGCTCGCCATCACCGCCTCTTCCTCCGGCACTGTGAGTCTTATATTCTTTTTCTCGATCTCGAGCTTCCTGCCAAACACACATATGAAGATGTGTTTGAGGTGCCCTTTGTTCCTAATTTGGTCAAGTTTGGGAAGTTGTTGTTTAAGAAACTAATAATTGGGACACATGGACTATCATATCCTTTATACTAAATAAACTTCATATCCCAACTTTTCTTTTGCATCTTATTTGAAGTTTAAAACATTTTCTTTTTCTAATAATTATTTAAAATGATAAACCCATATCAAATTATTTAATGTTTGTCATCCAATTAACTATTTTTTTTAGTACTAGTTTAATACTTATAAGTTTTTGTTCAAACTAATTTTATTAAATTATTTTAATCTATGAAGGAAAAAAACATATTGTTATAAATAGGTCATTGCAATTTACGTAGCATGTAAATCTCTTAATATGAAACTCATTTTAGACAATCATTGTAATTGAAATAATTATCCTAAGCCCTTAAAGGATTAAAATCTAATTATTATTTTTTTTCTATAAACGTATACAATTGATTATATATTTTGAACAATTTCCATTAGAACTTGTTTTATCAAACAATTAACTAAAACTTTTTACGATTAGTTTTTTTTTTCATGATTTATGTTACACTCCTTTTATTACGTTTCAAATAAATTAGGAACCCTAGAAATACTTGTAGACTAGAAAGACTTATTTATTGCCTTAAACATAGGGTAATACTTGGCAACGTTGGACTACACTTATTCTATTTCACAAGACTTAACACTTTGCTAAGGTGAGTTTACGTAACCTTGTTTATGCAATTCTTTATACTTGAAACTTTATACTCAAGCAATTCTACATACATGTCTAGTTGTAAACTTTAATGCCTCATGACTTAGACAAAGACTATTAGACTTAAACTTCAACTTATATAATCATTAGCAGTGGCCAAGCCGGCGATATACAATGATAGATCTATTGGATTGACAACCCCACCTAGATTCGTTGACCATTTCTATGGGGAGCGCGGGTGATTGTTATCGTTCTAAACTTTATAAGGAGAACTGTGAATGCGGGATGGACCTAAACTTTATAAGGAGAACCGTGAATGCGGGATGGACCTAAACTTTATAAGGAGAACCGTGAATGCGGGATGGACCTAAACTTTATAAGGAGAATCGTGAAAGCGGGATGAACCTAAACTTTATAAGGAGAACCGTGGATGCGGGATGGACCTAAACTTTGTCGGAGGATTGATTATGTGCATACTACACTTCATGTTTATTCATGTAGACTTAAACTTACATTAGACATATGAATTGCTAAACTTTTATAAAACTTAATTGCTTGACTTGGCTTATGTATTCTCACCAACTTCTAGTTGACCCCCCCCCCCCATATTTTCCAAACTCAACAGGAAATACTGATGCTTGAAGTTTAGAGCTAGCATGAGAAGATATTTGAAGTTTTAAGCTTTGTTTAATTATTGGATGTATTTGATTTCATTCAAGACATTTAATGTAATTCAATACTGTAATGAAATAAAGGATTATTTAACCTTATGTATTACCATGAGCTACTGAACAATCATTCATACGTGACACCTCGATGTTTCCGCCATCGGTTGGGGTGTTACAAAGATCACACAAGTATAAGCAAACTAGGTGCGGAAACCCTAATTCGCATGCAAAATAATAATAATCAGATTAGAACACGTAAAGATCCATTTTCAATATGATTTCCATTAATATAATGATGATAAAAGGTTTACAAGTTTAGATATTAATGAAAATTCAAGTTTCGGAACTCTCACTGACACACCTACTCAAATGACCAAAAGTCATGTGAAAACCAACTTCTACATATATATAGACTTCCCGTTCGACCTCTGCAAAGGTCGAAGGGCTTCATTCGACCATTTCATGGTGCGAATGAACATCAAATAAACATCAAGACTATAAACAAACTTCATTCGACCTACAACCATCTTCATTCGACCTCTCGACAGGTCGAATGGGAATCTTCTAATCTTCAAATCTTTAAAACTCGACAATCTTGTACAATCTGGAAGCGATAGCCACATAATGCATCTACAATACTGGAAATTGGAATGTTTTTAGTTGATAGAGGCAAAGTAGCTGGAAATGTTATTGTTGTGGTTCTATTTTGAGTGGTTTGTGCAGAAAATACTCCACTTGATTCTGTAATAGTGGTTTTAGGGAATGTTGGTGTAACATCTGTTGGTCCTTGGAAGAGTATAAGGGAAGTTGTGCTGGGAACATTTATTGCTATAGGTTTAGTTCCAACAGATGTTATTTGGATTGGTGATTCATGTGGTAATGTTGTGGATTGTCTAATGGGATTTGTAGTGGTGATGACTGATGTGGTTGTGGTTTCAGTGGGTAGTGTACACAATAGAACAGTTGATTCTCTAGCAGTGGTGTTATCAAAAGTTGTTGTTTTCATTGGTATTTTGTTGTGGTTGCCAGTTGTTGAGAAGGTTATAAGGGAAGGTAACATTTGTTGGGATATTTTCAGTGCCAACAGATGTTGTGGTTTTAGTGGTTTAGGCAGAAAAAACAGCAGTGAATTGTTTTGGTTCCTGTTCAGCAGTGGTTGATACTGTAGTAGAAGCTGGGTTTGAAACATAAATTAATTAAAAGAACAATAGTGTTGTAGTTTTGTAGTAATTAAAAATTAAATATGAAATATCAAGTAAATATTTATTACTGTTAACACAATTGATTTTGTTGTTATATAGAATACTCGTTTATCCCCCGGGAGTGTCCCGTGATAGACTAATCTAATATGAAGTGATAAAAATATTTGTACCAAATAAGGAACATGTTGTTTTTCATATATATTATAAATGAGTAACACTAGATAACTCATAAAACCTACTTCTAATTCTTCGTGTTTACCTTTTTCTCGAGTGAAGTCTCTGTACAATTTTATGACTCTCTCAAGACAATCTAAAGCTGAGAATGTGAACCTGGACAAAAAACAACCAAATGATATCGAATGATGTCCTGATTATTATGATAGGCGATTCTAATATGTAAAGTGAACATATGTTAAAGAATGATCACTGCAGCAACCAGAAAATTTTTCTTTCTTTTCGTTCATTCCTTTCGGCTTAGAGCAATTTTCGGGATGAAAATTCTTTCAAAGGGGGGATGATGTGACACCTGACAAACTCAAGTTAATATATTTCATAAACATATAAGTCTACCTCAGCAAAACATTTATATAACATACTTAACTGATTTGGGGAATCATTGGGGGAAACACATACAAACACACGAGAGTTGGTTTGCACTCACGTATCATCCAGAATTTAATGATTTGGGGAATCATTGGGGGAAACACACACATACACACAGTCTCGAGTCCCGTTGTTGGTAGAAATACGTGGTTGGGATAAGCTACCAAGTATTATATGTTCTATGAATTATTGGCAACTTGTGGATGCATGTTTATGAGATTAGGTGTGATATCATGTGTTAAAATGACAATCTTGGGGTCGTAGGTTCGAATAGGAAGATTTGATTCCATTCGTGCCATCGAAGGCACGAATGAGAACTTGGAATCCTTATTTGTACCATTTTATTTCCATTCGTACCCAAGAAAGTATGAATGAGAACAAAGTATAAATATGTCACTTTGCCTCAATTTCATCATTTCATAACCCTAACTCGCCCCCAAGTGTTCTCTCTCAAACTAGAAACGAGTTTTTGCCCTTATTTCTTAGATTTTAAAGCCAAAACAAGTTTTATATCAATATCAAGTGAATATTCAAGGTGTGTTAATCATCTAAACCCTTTTCAATACATTTCATACGTTTTTGATATACCCTAATTGTCCAGATCTGATCTAAAAGAGTTTCTTAAATAAAAACCTTTCTAACATCTTTCTAAACTAGATCTATACCTAAATAATGAGTTTTCCTACAAAAACCAAAGTGTTAATGAAGTCAGGGGCGAAGTATATATGGGGCCAGGGGTGGCCCTGACCCCTGTTTTTTTTCGCAGTAGTGGAAATTTGCGATTTTCAAAGGTAAATGAGTCCGGTTGAGTCCGGCCCCCGCCGATTTTCCACTACCGATCAAAAAAAAATTGAGTTCGGCCCCGCCGATTCCGAAACCAAGCTTCGCCACTGAATGAGGTTAGTGACTATTCTATGTGTTTTGTATGAATGAAATGATACATGAATGGTGCGTAGATGTTGTATGAATGATTTAGGACTGATTTGAAACATGATATATGAAGATGTGGTTGATTAATTGATACATGGTCATCCTTTTACCCATTTTGGGGGGTTTTTTTTATGTTAGATCTAGGGTTTGCATATAAATATGATGAAGATAATATGATCAGAGATTCGTTAGCATGTGTAAATCCGTGCTTATTGATATGAATATGATGTTATTTCAATAATTTCTATTTTGGGTAAATTTCTCATGCAATCGTTGTGACATCTCCATTGATGGAATTGGGTACTAAACCACTAAGCGGTTAAGCCCAAACCCGAATCCAAGCTTGCGCGGATGAAGAATCATGGGCGATCACATGCGCAGAACGGTAAAAGCTGTAATCGTTCCAACATTTCCTTAAATATAGCCCTCCTTTACTACTTTACTAATATAACCTAGGGTAGTAGAGACAACCCTAATCGTGACCTGGCCCATTACAATTATGTTTCGGTAATGGTGGCATATGTCTACCTCTATATAAGGGATAACATCCCTAATAGAGATGACACTTCTTGCTAACCCGAAAAGCTATCATTGATAGTATCCCCATTCACCCCTGTTTTTGTCATAAACAGCTACTTCTTGTAGTCGTCTCCCTACCCGAATCTTATCATGTTTGTAGGTCATTCCAGTTCTATAAAGCTACTAGTGAAGGATAATCCCTTCAAATTTGCTATTTCGGTAAAGTTGTGATTTGGTATGTGAAATGGATGATTGATGTGTGAAATAGGTGTAGTAACATGTGGATAGGATGGAAAATGTTGACTGCAACGTTTGGTAAACATTTCGTGGAGTTTTCAATAAGATTTGAAGGGTTTTTGTTCTTCAAAATACTGCAGCAGCCTTACAGGTTGAATGAGAGAAATTATTTCCCATTCGTGCCATCGACGGTGGAATGAAGGGAAATATTTCCCATTCGTACCCACATGTGAAATTGTGAATCCTTTGATATAAACTAAGTGTTTTATGGGCAATACTTGTATGCGAACTATATATGCTCGATCAACTGATGTAACGGGTCACCAACGGGATATCGAGTCTTGTGTGGTCAGGTCAAACATTCAAACATGTTTTCAAACGTATAAAGTCAAATCTCAGACACTGAGGGTTATCTTACAAACTTATCATCAGTCAAACATTAATAGACTATCTATGGTAGGTTTCCAATAGTCAGACTAACATAACAAGCCAGTATTCTATTTTACGTGAAGAACGCAATCTAAGGTGAGTGTCACAGCCCCACATTTTACTGTTTTCATTATTGGGGGAGAAATATGCGGTACGAACTTTATTAACTTTTAAACCAACACATTACATTATATCACATGGGTACTAAGTGGCATTACATCATTTAAAGTATGTCTAACTTGTGAAACATTAATATGTGGATACATAGCGGGGAAAGTGTGAATAGATCTATTGGGTCTGGAAAGCCCCACTCGGTCGACTAGGAGTCGGACGGGTGAATATTTGTCCTATCTAACTTACAGCACCAGGTGATGTCCGGTTGCGGGTATTGAGGCATTTCTAACGTTCAGCAATGGTTCACGACACTTTAGTATCATGTAACGATGTCTAGCTAGTATCATGTATAGATGTAAAGATTGTTTGGTCTGGTTTACAAACGTTTACATACTTATCAAACTTTATCTCTGTGACTCACCGGCACTGTACGTGATGACTAACATAGCATGTTTTCTCAGGTCGCTAAGGTAGCAGCGAGGCTAGGCGCACTGGAGTCGCACTGAGTCTCATTTGTCTTGCATGATCAAACTTTATTTTCATACTTTGAACTACTTAGTTTTGGTTATGGGTTGTAAACTTTAACTTACTTCCGCTATGATTTGTTTATGGTTGTCTAAACTTTAAAACCGTTTGGTTTGTTTTTTATTACGTTGTTTCCATATGATATAGTTGTCGTTTATTGTGACCGTTGACTTGGATCCTGTTATGTCACGTGCCTCGCGGTAAAACCCCGCAAGTGAAATTTAAGGTGTGACAATCACCTTGGGTGACATCGAATAAAATAATCAAATGGTAAGTAATGAAGATCCATTTTAAAGATAAATAAAAGTGATCTAACTGCTATAGACTAAAAAGATGGTATCCGGTAACTTTTCATGTCTATTGACTATTTTCTCTACTCATAAATAATTTAAGCATCCATCTCAATATTCATCACATAGAAAATCTTTTTTTTTTTTCGTTTTTTATATAGCACTATAGTACTCATTGAAAAAATAATAAAATGCTCAATAATTTGGTATATATTTTTTTTTTTTGCAAAAAAAAAAATGCCGTTTAAAATAGTTATTAACGTTTAAAAACCACGAGGGAAAGTACATCTGTCATGCATATGAGAGAGAAAAAACAATTTAATAATTTCTTTTAGAGAAATTACAGGAAGCCTCATCATGTGTCACACCCCTTTAATTTTTATATATATAGACAACTTGTCCTCGTAAGTGGTACGTGTTAGGAAACTGTTTAATGTATTAGGTTGCTATCCACATCATACAATTTTACAAGTTTTTAGATAGAACTCGTGTAAGCTTTCTTCTTATTCTTACCAAACTCTGATGTGATATACAACGCTAGTTCAATTTTCATTCAAAGCTAACCACAGTCTTATTACTTTAGATATAATTGGCAGATTTGCCATTGGGGTTGGTGGTCCAGTGGTAAGGCAAAGCCTTTTAATACACTAAAAGTGTTAGGTCTTGTGTTCAAGTCTCACAAGAAGCAAGAAATTCGCCTTTCAAAAAAAAAATATAATTGGCAGATTTGGATATAGAGTCTACCTACTATTCACATGGGATTTGTCGACACCTTAAGGCAGAAATTTGGAGTATACTAGTTAGGCTATAGGATATGGATACACAAAAAATGTTATGTCTCAGTGTCATGTAGGATGTCACATCAACATGTTGATGTCTTAAGCATCTTGAGACATTAGTGGGATGTGGAGACACCAACACTCCATGTCTCAAGCATTCAAAAAAAATAAAAATAAAAGGAAAACACCCTATTAGTTCAGATTCAAAAAAAAAAAAAAATGGTGATTGGTGCGTCTCATATGTCCTCACAGAGACGGGAGGGATGGGGGTCTTTGGGACGGGGGGTAGGGGTGGTGTTGGTATCCGAGACATGGCTAAAATAGGAGAACGTGGGTGGTGCAGGGCCGGCCTTTTTATGCAATTGAGTGAGGCAAGGGCCTAGGGCCCCAAAAAAAATTAGGGCCCCATTTTAAAACTTAAAAGGCAAGTATATATGCAATATAGATGTTAACAATGACGATCTTAATCAGTAATGTTGGAGTCCTATGCTGGTTAAGTATCCATTATATTTCTATATGTGGAGCTGGGTTCAAATCCCAACAGCAATGGTTTTATGGCTGCTTAAAATTAGTCATACAACCAGCAATGGAATTTTATTTACAGAATTTTAAAGCATAAACTGATGTTATATTTTTAATTAAATTTGTAAACAAGTACTTTTCCAGTTTTTTGTACCTTAGTATCAGTTTGTCCCTCTCATTAACAAACATAAATGACAAATGTTTGATTTGTTTGATTTAATGTAATAGCATTTCTCAACTATACTTCAAAAACAAAAAAGTATTGACATCAGTAGAAGTACTATTTAAATTGAAAAATTAAGAATTTAGTTTTGTTAACAAGAAAACCATCGTGTATGTTGGGACGGAACAAACATTATTGAGAAAACACTTGGACGTTATCAAGCTCGCTCGCGCGTTCTCTCTCTTTCTCTATGTGTGTGTGGGCGGGGGGGGGGGGGGGGTGTAAATGTAACAAGTGATATATAAATTTCTTTGTAATCATTTTTTGTCAAATAGAAATCAAAATAACGAACCCAAAAATTAACGAGAAAGGGCCCTAAATTTTTACTTTGCTATGGGCCCTCAAAATGGTTGGGCCGGCTCTGGGGTGGTGCCCCGTCTCCACACCCCTTAGCCTTACTTTCATAACGATACTGCCACTTGATCTCTGTAGCAACCGAATGAAAAGCCAAAGAATAGGGGGAAAATCATCAGAATAGCTCATTGATCAAGTGTTTTACGAAAATAACCCCTTGATCCGTCTTCCAAAGACAGGCCACACCTTCCAAGACGTCTCCCACTCCAACCAATAACTTTCCGCCACGTCATCACCCATACACTCTCTCTCCTTCTCTTCTCCTCTCTCTAATAACTACCTGACACACTCTCTCTCCTCTCTTTAATAATTCCCTCTCCATCTTTCCCACCGAAGACAACACACTTGCACTTCCAGTACCCAAACCATTTGGGATCAAATCTGTACTCATCATATGAGGAATTATTATCTCTGCTTCTCATTGAAAATGTATAAGCCATGCATTAAACAAAAATATACTACATATATATGATATATACTACAAGTTCACTGGAGACGTCACAAGTTTTGTTACCGGAGTAGTCTCAAACCTCACACCAGAGACATCTCAAACATCACTCCGGAGACGTCTCAAACATCACTCCGGAGACGTCTCAAACCTCACACCGGAGACGTCTCAAACCTCACACCGGAGACGTCACCAAGATATCCTGCTAAATCGTATATGTATATATGTATCATTGATGCTGAATCTAATTTTATGACCAGTTTTCATAAAGCCTTTGCACACACACACACACACACACACACACATATATATATATATATGTGTGTGTATGTGTGTGTGGGGGGCATTGCAAACTATAGGGTGAGCGATGAGGATGAACGATCATTGATGATTGACTAGTTTAATTCTAATTGTATGTATGTGGAGAAGATGTTGGGTCGTTGGGTTATTGCCAGAGAAAGAGAGAGGAGTCAGGAGAGAGAAAGGGAGAGAGAGAGAGAGAGAGGAGAGGGAAAGGGAGGACAGAGGAGAGAGAGACTGAGGAGAGAGAAAGTGAGGTGTCGGTTTTGTATTGGTTTTTACGGGAAGCCTCTTTGAAGAGGCATTGGGTGTCTCGAAATTGGTGACCCGTCTTTCCAAAGAGACGGGAGAAGGCCATTTTGGTAAGTCACTTGATCAACGGGTCAATTTGGTTATTTTCCCAAGAATAGAAGCCTAACTAGAATTTTGAAAACATACTATCAAACATAAAATTTGTTAAGCGAGAAACAAATAAAAGTGCATTGTTCTGAACAAATATTTTTAATGTTCCTAAACCAAAGTCATGATCTATCACCATTTGATTGCTTGATGATCCGTCTCAATCAAGTTGTGAAACCACATGCCAAGCCATGTTGTTCCTTCTTTCTGGACAGTCAATGATCGGTCTTGATGCATTTCCATGGCTCCTGGCTACGCATGTAAAGATAAGAGTAATTAATTCACAAGTATACAGAATTATATAATCATTATAAGTTAAAAGAAATTAAAAAGCATGCAATGACTTAAAATCCCTTATAAACAATAAACATTTAAAAAATTGTTTGATACTTCCTAGTAACATTAATGATGCCTATAAACAAGCATGTATGGACAACGTAACTGATACTTGATGAGTAAAGAACGAGCCAGGTTGGAAGCTCATATATATTTGAGCATTGGTGGTTTGATCCGACACTGACCTCAGATCAAAACTCCAAGGCATAAGGAACGAATTTTGAACTTCTAAGAAAGACAATAGTCGTTGCAAGTTGTTTTCATGCAGATATTTGTCCAACGATGTGTTAAAAATACAACATCTTTATATTTTTATTTTACAATTTTATTTCTTTTTTAAAATATTTTACATAAGCTTCTTTGCAGGTGGGCTTGGAGTGCTTTGAGGATGCTAGCCCAGTTTTGTTGTCTGCTTGTTGGAGCCCAAGAGTAGAGCCCATTTCGGTTGAGTCCAAGAGGAGAGCCCATGGTTGGTGGCCCAGTCCAGATGTTTTAAGTTGTGAGGATTGCCAGCGTGGCAATCCCCATTCCTAAATAGAGGGCTCGGATCTTGTTCATTTGTGTTTTTTTGGGGAGTGATCTACGGTGTTCCTTGGCTCGGGTGTGTTTCTTCCTGAGCCATCCTCCTGCCTATAAAAAGGCATCCTCGTGCATTGTTTCCAGTTTTGACTCACTCTATTTCTTGTACTCTCTGATAATATCCTCTCTTTGTCACAATTTTAGGGTTTGTGTTATTTAGATCATCTTGATCTGATAACGAGTGCATCTCTAGTTGTTTGTGATTGATTATCTTGGGATAATTATTGAGTGATTTTTGAGGATTGTAGTGAGGTTAAGTTGTATTTTCTTTTGTCACAGATTTGTATACTCTGATTTGGGGTTTGATAATGTGACACCCGGCAAATTCTGGTTAACAACATTGTCTAGATGAAAGTCTACCTTAGCGAGTCACGCGTATATTATACGTAACGAGGGTTAGCTAGATAGCTAGAAAGGACATACGTGCATTGTCTCGGGTTTGAGACAACTTACAAAACGTTTTCTAGTCCGGTTTGGGACTACTTTCACATCTCGGGTTATGAGATGCTTTGACTCCTTGTGTGGGTCGGGTTTTGACTCCTTGTGTGAGTTAACGTGCGATTGCATGATTAGTGAACCTCGGACGTTGGTGAATAATAAACTTAGGTGTCTCGGTGATACCTGACAACTTATGTGAAAACCATACGTGATTATGTGAACCTAACCCGAACACGTTAATAAAAATTATTAAAAGTGGAGCGTGAGGTTGATTAGGGTCTTAACGCATGGGGTTACACTTGTTACGGTCCGTAACAACGAAAACGTCGAAGGATAACGCGTCGGGAGGCGAAACGAGGCAAAAGCGCGCCACCCGGAGCTGTGAGCGGCCGCTCACAGGCTCCGAGCGGCCGCTCGAAGGACACTGACGGGTTTAAACCGCCTCAAACTCGTATTTAAACATCCTTAACTCCCATGCAGCCCTCATACTCAACCCTAATCGCCCCCTTACTGCCCCACACGAATATTTCACTCCAAAAACACCTGCTAAGGCTTAAGATCATCAATTGGGAGGCTCCAAGGCGCGCGATTGATTGATTTGAAGAGCTAAGGGTATAACTCATGATTTCTTACGCTTTTTACTTTATGTTTTACTGTAAAAATCATATAACAAGTTTGTCCAGGTCTGAATGGGTTTAATAAACATTAAAACATGAGTCTTTTTGAAGATTAAACGGATTAAACCTATTAATAAACGCGTAGTAACATCATAGGATGCTTGTTGCGCAAGTTATTGGTGTTTTGATCTTAAAAGCTTTGATCTTGACATGTTTGATAATAGGATCTGATGGGAATAGGTATTAGGAAAGTTGTATGATGATTATTAGGTATTATTGATTGATAATATGCAACTAGGGTTTGATATAATTGATGATATTGTACGATCAGAATCTGGACAGATTCTGAAAGTCGACTTGTAGGGTCTGTTTCGTGGCTTGAAAACAATTGATTTGATCGATTCTTTGCATGATTGTAACGTACAAGGTCTTAGCTTTTCATAATGGGCAAAACCATCGAATTTGGACGTCGTTTGAGTCGTTTTTGGAATTTTAATTGATTAGGGTCATATCAGATTTTCGGATTTGTAAATTGGGTTAACTTTAAATGGTCATAACTTGAGATTTACAAGGAATTAGATTATGAAAATTTTACAGTAGGTCAATACTGGAAAAATAGAGCTTTTCCAAGTGGATTCATCTCGTTTGGATGAATACACAATTTTTAAGAATTTTCCTACTAAACTGACCTGTTGAGGAGATTTTCTGGACCTAGCTGTGTTGTACGAATTTTCATAATTTTTGTGTTTGGAATTGAGACAAAACAAAAATAGGTATTGTCGAGTGAATCCCAAAGTAAATTCAGTAAAAATTTGGGAGGTTAACTCACTGGTTTGCTATTTTAAATAAATTAGTTTTGATGGCGCACAATCTGTCCTGAAAACACAGATTGTGTATTATGTGCTTATGTGCTTAATTGAGGTCTTAGGTGGTATGGAATTGATATGTAACTGAAGTACACTTGTCTGAGACACATACGGAATGTAGAAACTAATTGTAACCAACGTATTCACCAACGGGTCCGTAGGGTTTACTATTGCATGTAGAATCACTAGGCGTCGTATACACACTTTTGAACATTTAAAACGCCTTGGACAAACGAGTTATATGGGTAATGATATTACGCCTATACTCACTAAGCGACACTGTTATTAGGGTGTCGGTAGCATATATTGCTTGCTGTTCGGATTCTTTGCTTGCACGTTAAGGTGAGTTTACGGCCCCTCTTTTAAACTGGTTTCATACTTTCGGGGGAGAAAACATGTGTTAAAACGATTATTTGGTAACTACTGTCATACTATGGGTTTCTCTTGTGTACTACACGATCTTTGGAAGTCCCGGGGGGAACCATGAATGTGCGGGTTTGCACAACGGGGAAATGTGAATAGCGCTATTGGGAGTGACCAACCCCGCTCGTCGACTTGGAGGGTCGGCGGGTGCATATTGTCTCAAACAGGAACAACAGGAACAACAGGAACATACATCGGGCATACTTTTGGTATTCGCGTTAGTAATGGTTTTCCAATCGTGGTAGTAACAAAACGTACGCCTAGCTAGCGTATACTGGTTTTCTATTTGTTATAGTATGGACAGGTGGACTTGGTGCTTGGATACAAAACCTGTAAACTCACCAGCATTTTTGTGCTGACGTAAACTTTTACATGTTTTCTCAGGTCGCTAAGGTAGCACAATGGAACTAGGGCGCACACGTCTGCACGGCGTCTAGTTAGAGTTGCATGGTTTTACAAACGTTGAACATTGGTTTAATATTGAATAATTGTTTTGAATAAGCTTCCGCTGTAAACGGGGATTTTAAACATTGTTTTGAAATGGCATTATGTTCATGTTAGACTTGTTTATTGTGATCGTTGGTTTGGATCCTGGTTTGTCATGCGCCTCGCGGTAAAACTCCGCAAGTGGATTTTGAGGGTGTGACAGATTGGTATCAGAGCCAATGGTTATAGTGAACTAGGACTGCATGTAGGGTCTAGTCTATAGCCGAGTCGCACACACTAGACGATCACATGGTACTAAACGTTATAGTGGTTTACGTATGGTCTTGTCGGGGTGTCTCTAAATCGTTGGTCTTTCTATGTTACATCATCCGTTCTATCTTAGGTTGGGTTACTTGTTTTCTAGGCAGTGTAGTCTATTGGAGTAACTCGTGTGCTCTTGAGATTTGTCCAAGGCTCGGACATCTCCCTTTCGCACTCCAATAGAAACACTTGCCATAAACTATCGTAGCATTACGGTGTGTAGCTGAGAGTCTATGTTCGGTGATTTGAACTTTGGACTAGGAGGACACTTGGAGGACCATGTAGAGCGGTTTATCATTTTGGGTGCACACAAAATCATAAACCGAAATGCATGGAAGCCCTGGTGAGCTCTGGGTTTGAAGGGATAGTCCTGGATTGGATCTAGCTTTGATCTTGCGAACGCTAGTGGTTACCATTAGCTGTGAAACTAAATTTTCTCATTCTTTCTGCCAGAATCATGTCTGGAGTACGAGGAGGACGTGGAGGTGGTCGCAATGGTGGACGTGGTGGTGGTCGCGGTGGTGCTGGTGGTCGTGGAGGTGTTAACCTATCGCAGGACGATCTGAACAACTTACTCCAAGCTGCCTTTCAGTTAGGGCACAACGGTGGTGGTAAGTTGATTTATCCGTTTTCTTTGCCTCATTGGTGAACCTTGTTTACGTTATTCGTAGTTCTCATACGTTTCATTTCAGGTGGTCCTGTTGACCCACCCCCACCCATGTGCACCTACAAGATGTTCCGGGACTGCAAGCCCCAGGAATTCTCTGGCACTGAGGGTGCGGTTAGCTTGCTTAGGTGGTTGGAGAAAGTGGAGTCGGTATTTCTGATGTGTAATTGTCTCCCAGAAGATCGGGTGAAGTATTCGGCTGCGTTATTTCAGGACGTGGCATTGACTTGGTGGAATGGTATCACCCAGAACATGGGTATTGGGGAGGCATATGCTATGCCATGGGAGAACTTTGTACAGTTGCTGAAGCGGGAGTATTGCCCGAGAGAAGAGGTACAGAAGCTGGAGCATGAGGTGTGGAACCTCAAGATGACTGGATCGGAAATCGAGAAGTATACTGTGAGGCGGAATGAGTTGGCAGTGCTGTGTCCCGATCTGCACGTGCCAGAGTATCGTAAGATTGAACACTATGTATCAGGGTTAGTACCGGAAATTGCAGGGTTAGTGGCTGCTGGAAATCATCCTACTTATGCGGAGGTAGTTCGATCGGCCCATAGGATGACCAACTTGAAGGTGAATGAGGGGATTTTGCCTGCGAAAGGTTCGACTGTTAAGGCCCCAGAGAACAATAAGCGCAAGTGGGAAAACGACGGGAAAGGGTCTGGGTCTGCACAGCAGGGTAAAAGGTTTGATAATGGGGGTTCATCTTCTTCGGGTAACAAGCAGGGTGGTTATGCGGGAAAACTGCCCAAATGCAACAAGTGTGGACGACATCACCAAGGGAACTGCGACAGTAATCGTTGTCACCGCTGCCAGCGAACAGGGCATTATGCTAAGGATTGTCGGGCTACACTTCCATCGACTCAGGCTCCGACCAACAATTCAGCTCCGACTACTCAGGGGACTACAGGGAAACAAGGATGCTACAACTGTGGTGACACTGGGCATTACAAGAAGGATTGCCCAAAACTGAAACAGGGTGGAAACAACGGGAATGGGAACAACGGGGGCGGCGGCAGGAATGCACGTGCCTTCGTCATTGGAGCCGCTGAGGCTAGACAGGACCCTGATACAGTCACCGGTACGTTTCTTCTCAATAATCGTTCTGTTAGTGTGTTGTTTGATTCTGGTGCCGACAAGAGTTTTGTATCCATGGGAGTTAGTCGACTGCTAGATGTAGTACCCGTACCATTAGAGACTAAGTATATTATTGAGTTGGCTGACGGTAAAAAGATTGAAGCTACTAGTATCCTTCGGGAGTGTCAATTAGAGTTGTCGGGTTTATCGTTCCCCATCGACCTTATGCCGGTACCTTTGGGTAGTTTTGACGTTGTGGTAGGATGGATTGGTTATCTTTGTATCGCGCGGAGATTGTCTGTTACGATAAGGTTATTCGGATTCCTCTCCCTGATGGAGAATTTCTTTCTGTGTACGGTATCAAGGGTGGTGTTCCGCTAAACATCATCTCTAGCATGAAAGCCCTTAAGTGTCTTCGAAAGGGTTATCCAGCCGTATTGGCGCTTTTATCTGTTTCCTCTGGTGATGAAAAGAAGATCGACGACATTCCGGTGGTACGCGAGTTTCCTGATGTTTTTCCCGATGATTTATCTGGTCTTCCTCCTCATCGTCAAGTTGAGTTCGGTATTGATCTTGTACCAGGGGCTGCTCCTATTGCTCGGGCCCCCTATCGTCTTGCACCTCCCGAGATGCAGGAATTGTCCAGTCAGTTACAGGAACTCTTGGACAAGGGTTTCATCCGGCCAAGTTCTTCCCCTTGGGGAGCCCCAATTCTATTTGTTAAGAAGAAGGATGGGAGTTTCCGATTATGCGTAGACTACAGAGAACTGAACAAATTGACCATCAAGAACCGTTATCCTCTTCCACGTATCGATGATCTATTCGACCAGCTTCAGGGTTCTAGTTATTATTCCAAGATCGATCTGAGGTCCGGTTATCACCAGCTGCGCGTCAGGGAGGCTGACGTTGCGAAGACTGCTTTTCGAACACGTTATGGCCATTTCGAATTCTTGGTCATGCCTTTCGGTCTCACGAACGCACCGGCGGTTTTCATGGACTTGATGAACCGCGTCTGTAAACCATATTTGGACAAGTTCGTCATTGTATTTATTGATGACATTCTGATCTACTCCAAGAACGAGACCGAACACGGGGAACATCTGCGGTTAGTTTTGGAACTTTTACGACGGGAGCAACTTTACGCCAAGTTCTCAAAGTGTGACTTTTGGTTACGCGAAGTTCAATTCCTAGGACATGTGGTCAATGAACTAGGGATTCATGTCGATCCAGCTAAGATCGAAGCGATCAAGGACTGGGGAGCACCAAAAACGCCAACTGAGGTGCGGCAATTCCTAGGCCTTGCGGGCTATTATCGTCGTTTCATTCAGGGGTTCTCGAAGATTGCTCAACCCCTCACCACTCTCACTCAGAAGGATAGGAAGTTCGACTGGGGTGAACCACAAGAGTCAGCGTTTGAAGAACTGAAGTCTAAACTGTGTTCTGCTCCTATTTTGTCTTTACCTGAGGGTCCTGATGATTTTGTTGTCTACTGTGATGCTTCCATTCATGGACTCGGTTGCGTATTGATGCAACGCGAGAAAGTGATTGCGTATGCTTCTCGTCAACTCAAAGTGCATGAGAAGAACTACACCACTCATGATTTGGAGTTGGGTGCCGTGGTATTCGCGTTGAAAATTTGGAGACATTACTTGTACGGTACCAAATGCACCATCTACACCGATCACAAGAGTCTCCAACACATTTTCGACCAACAACATTTGAACATACGGCAGCGTCGTTGGATCGAACTTTTGAACGACTATGATTGTGCTATTAAATACCATCCTGGCAAGGCAAATGTTGTAGCAGACGCCTTGAGCAGGAAGGAATCTACTAAACCTCGTCGCGTTCGGGCATTGCAACTCACTATCCATTCATCGTTACCTGATCAACTCCGTTCTGCCCAGCTAGAAGCTTTGAAGGAGGAAAACCTTAAAGCTGAAACCATGCACGGTGCCGACAAGCACCTAGAGCGAAGGCCTGATGGCCTGCACTATTTCGCAGAACGCATATGGGTTCCTTTATTCGGGGGACTTCGGGAGCTTGTCTTAGATGAGGCTCATAAGTCCCGGTATTCTATTCATCCTGGTTCGGATAAGATGTACCAAGATCTGAAGGTGCTTTACTGGTGGCCAAACATGAGGTCGGACATAGCCTCATACGTGAGCAAATGCTTGACCTGTGCTAAGGTCAAGGTGGAATACCAGAAACCGTCGGGTCTCTTGCAACAACCTGAAATTCCGGAATGGAAATGGGAACGGATTACTATGGATTTTGTCACACAACTTCCTAAGTCACCAAGCGGGAACGACAAGATATGGGTGATTGTCGATCGGTTGACGAAATCAGCTCATTTTCTTGCTATTAAGGAGACCGACACCATGGATCGTTTGGCTCGTCTTTACTTGAAAGAAGTTGTTTCTAAGCACGGGGTACCAGTTTCTATTATCTCGGATCGTGACTCCCATTTTACTTCTCACTTCTGGAAGTCTTTGCACAAGGCTTTGGGTACCCAACTAGACATGAGTACGGCTTACCATCCACAGACTGACGGTCAGAGTGAGCGTACGATTCAAACTTTAGAAGACATGCTGCGGGCATGTGTGATCGATTTTGGGAAGGGTTGGGAAGCTCATCTACCGTTGGTAGAATTCTCGTATAATAACAGTTATCACACGAGCATCAAAGCTGCTCCGTTCGAAGCACTGTACGGACGGAAATGCCGTTCTCCTCTTTGCTGGGCTGAAGTGGGTGAGAGTCAACTCACTGGGCCTGAACTAGTGTACGAAACTTCGGAAAAGATCGTACAGATTCGTAATCGGTTGGCGGCGGCACGGGACCGGCAAAAGAGTTATGCTGATCAGCGTCGCAAACCACTGGAATTCCAAGTCAATGACAAGGTACTTCTAAAAGTCTCACCGTGGAAGGGCGTCATACGCTTTGGGAAGCGTGGCAAACTCAATCCGCGATATGTCGGCCCATTTACGATCCTGGAACGGATTGGGCCGGTGGCATATCGACTTGATCTACCGACGGAGCTCGGTAACGTACATAACGTCTTTCACGTGTCAAACTTGAAGAAGTGTCTGGCTGACGAGTCTCTCATCGTTCCACTAGAAGAGATCAAGGTTGATGATCGTCTTCGGATTGTGGAAGAACCTGTGGAGATCCTTGATTACAAGATTCGTAGCCTACGTCACAGGAAGATTCGTATCGTTAAGGTTCGGTGGAACTCGGACCGGGGACCGGAATATACGTGGGAACGGGAGGATCAGATGAAGTCTAAGTATCCTCATCTCTTTCCTAAGGAAGCGTTCGAGTCGAGACATGTCTCTTCGGCAAATTCTGGTTAACAACATTGTCTAGATGAAAGTCTACCTTAGCGAGTCACGCGTATATTATACGTAACGAGGGTTAGCTAGATAGCTAGAAAGGACATACGTGCATTGTCTCGGTTTGAGACAACTTACAAAACGTTTTCTAGTCCGGTTTGGGACTACTTTCACATCTCGGGTTATGAGATGCTTTGACTCCTTGTGTGGGTCGGGTTTTGACTCCTTGTGTGAGTTAACGTGCGATTGCATGATTAGTGAACCTCGGACGTTGGTGAATAATAAACTTAGGTGTCTCGGTGATACCTGACAACTTATGTGAAAACCATACGTGATTATGTGAACCTAACCCGAACACGTTAATAAAAATTATTAAAAGTGGAGCGTGAGGTTGATTAGGGTCTTAACGCATGGGGTTACACTTGTTACGGTCCGTAACAACGAAAACGTCGAAGGATAACGCGTCGGGAGGCGAAACGAGGCAAAAGCGCGCCACCCGGAGCTGTGAGCGGCCGCTCACAGGCTCCGAGCGGCCGCTCGAAGGACACTGACGGGTTTAAACCGCCTCAAACTCGTATTTAAACATCCTTAACTCCCATGCAGCCCTCATACTCAACCCTAATCGCCCCCTTACTGCCCCACACGAATATTTCACTCCAAAAACACCTGCTAAGGCTTAAGATCATCAATTGGGAGGCTCCAAGGCGCGCGATTGATTGATTTGAAGAGCTAAGGGTATAACTCATGATTTCTTACGCTTTTTACTTTATGTTTTACTGTAAAAATCATATAACAAGTTTGTCCAGGTCTGAATGGGTTTAATAAACATTAAAACATGAGTCTTTTTGAAGATTAAACGGATTAAACCTATTAATAAACGCGTAGTAACATCATAGGATGCTTGTTGCGCAAGTTATTGGTGTTTTGATCTTAAAAGCTTTGATCTTGACATGTTTGATAATAGGATCTGATGGGAATAGGTATTAGGAAAGTTGTATGATTATTATTAGGTATTATTGATTGATAATATGCAACTAGGGTTTGATATAATTGATGATATTGTACGATCAGAATCTGGACAGATTCTGAAAGTCGACTTGTAGGGTCTGTTTCGTGGCTTGAAAACAATTGATTTGATCGATTCTTTGCATGATTGTAACGTACAAGGTCTTAGCTTTTCATAATGGGCAAAACCATCGAATTTGGACGTCGTTTGAGTCGTTTTTGGAATTTTAATTGATTAGGGGTCATATCAGATTTTCGGATTTGTAAATTGGGTTAACTTTAAATGGTCATAACTTGAGATTTACAAGGAATTAGATTATGAAAATTTTACAGTAGGTCAATACTGGAAAAATAGAGCTTTTCCAAGTGGATTCATCTCGTTTGGATGAATACACAATTTTTAAGAATTTTCCTACTAAACTGACCTGTTGAGGAGATTTTCTGGACCTAGCTGTGTTGTACGAATTTTCATAATTTTTGTGTTTGGAATTGAGACAAAACAAAAATAGGTATTGTCGAGTGAATCCCAAAGTAAATTCAGTAAAAATTTGGGAGGTTAACTCACTGGTTTGCTATTTTAAATAAATTAGTTTTGATGGCGCACAATCTGTCCTGAAAACACAGATTGTGTATTATGTGCTTATGTGCTTAATTGAGGTCTTAGGTGGTATGGAATTGATATGTAACTGAAGTACACTTGTCTGAGACACATACGGAATGTAGAAACTAATTGTAACCAACGTATTCACCAACGGGTCCGTAGGGTTTACTATTGCATGTAGAATCACTAGGCGTCGTATACACACTTTTGAACATTTAAAACGCCTTGGACAAACGAGTTATATGGGTAATGATATTACGCCTATACTCACTAAGCGACACTGTTATTAGGGTGTCGGTAGCATATATTGCTTGCTGTTCGGATTCTTTGCTTGCACGTTAAGGTGAGTTTACGGCCCCTCTTTTAAACTGGTTTCATACTTTCGGGGGAGAAAACATGTGTTAAAACGATTATTTGGTAACTACTGTCATACTATGGGTTTCTCTTGTGTACTACACGATCTTTGGAAGTCCCGGGGGGAACATGAATGTGCGGGTTTGCACAACGGGGAAATGTGAATAGCGCTATTGGGAGTGACCAACCCCGCTCGTCGACTTGGAGGGTCGGCGGGTGCATATTGTCTCAAACAGGAACAACAGGAACAACAGGAACATACATCGGGCATACTTTTGGTATTCGCGTTAGTAATGGTTTTCCAATCGTGGTAGTAACAAAACGTACGCCTAGCTAGCGTATACTGGTTTTCTATTTGTTATAGTATGGACAGGTGGACTTGGTGCTTGGATACAAAACCTGTAAACTCACCAGCATTTTTGTGCTGACGTAAACTTTTACATGTTTTCTCAGGTCGCTAAGGTAGCACAATGGAACTAGGGCGCACACGTCTGCACGGCGTCTAGTTAGAGTTGCATGGTTTTACAAACGTTGAACATTGGTTTAATATTGAATAATTGTTTTGAATAAGCTTCCGCTGTAAACGGGGATTTTAAACATTGTTTTGAAATGGCATTATGTTCATGTTAGACTTGTTTATTGTGATCGTTGGTTTGGATCCTGGTTTGTCATGCGCCTCGCGGTAAAACTCCGCAAGTGGATTTTGAGGGTGTGACAGATAATAAAGTTAAATCTGTGCCGACTATTTTGACATGGTATCAGAGCTCTGGTTGAGCTCTTGATCTGTCTTTCGTTCCGCTGTTGATTCTGGTGAAGGAAGTTCATATTCCTTGGATCTTGGTTGTTCCAGATCTAGGGTTTTGGCTTGGAGGCTTTTCTTCTTTTGCTCTCTGGTGTTTCAACCCTAAGTGAAGGGTGAACACTACGAGTTTAAAAGAACCCTAACTTGGGCCTTACTCGGTGAGATCTTTCTGGTTTTTTTTTTTTTTTTTTTTTTTTTTGTGTCTAGGGTTTCCTAAGGAGTCGTTTTCCAGGGCTTGTGTCCCTATTTTAGATCTAGGATTTTTCTTGATCATTGTTGGCTCCCTCGTAAGGACCAGGACCGGCACCTTTTGAGTGACGAACCGGTTATCTGGATCACCTACGGGGCTTCGCCACCTTGGTCTTATCTGTGGTGGTCTATATGTGTTTTTCTTGCTTGTTTATTGTGTTTACTTGTCTTTCTGATTACTTGCTGCTATGTGTGATGCTGTTGCACACCCTGCTGACCCTGGACCTAATCCTGTTACTCTTGTTGGCAAACTTGATGCTAGTGACCCTCTGTACTTACATGCTAGTGATTCCACAAATTTGTCTGTCATTAGTATTAAACTTAAGTGGACTGAAAATTACACTGTTTGGGCTAACTTTATGACACTTGCTTTAAGAGTTAAAAACAAGTTAGGATTTATTAATGGTGATTGTGTCAAACCTGTTGATGATGATGTTCTTGCTAATCAATGGGAAAGATGCAACAGTATTGTGCTTACTTGGATCTTAACTTTGTGTCTGAAGAGTTGTACATGGGACAGGTCTATTCCAAACTTGCATCTGATGTTTGGAAGGACCTTAAGGAAACTTATGATAAAATTGATGGATCAGTAGTGTTTGACTTGTATCAAAAAATTAATCCCTTCAGTCAAAATGGTATGACTGTTGCTAAATATTATCACAAGTTAAGCACTATGTGGAAACAATTAGACCAAATACTTCAATTACCTGCTTGTGTGTGTGCGATGCCTCTAGAGACTTTAATAACTATTCAAATATGATCAAACTGATGCAGTTCTTGATGGGATTGGATAGTGCTTATCAACATGTTTGAACAACTTTGTTGCTTAGAACTGGGTTACCTTCTGTGAAGGAAGCATTTGCTTTAGTTTCTAGAGAGGAATCTTATAGAAACTTAAGCATTGGCAGTTCTAGCAAACCTAATCAAACTTTTAACTTCATGGCTAAGGGGGTGTTTGGGATTGATTATTCAAAACATATTATGCGTTTTGGAAAAGCAGGGGTGGAGCTGCTTATAGATTATTGCGTTTTGGTAGCCTAAAAAACTGATTATCTGCGTTTTCAAAACGCAATCCAAACACCAAAAACTGATTATCTGCGTTTTCAAAACGAAATAATCTAAAAATCAGATTCAAAACTTAATCCCAAACACCCTCTAAGTCTAATTGTAACACCCCAACCGATGGCGGAAACATCGAGGTGTCACGTAGTGACGATTGTTCAAAAGCACATGGACTAAATTTGTAAATATTAATAGCAAATAACTTCCATTATCCAAAAAGGAAATGCAAAAGTCTTAATAGAAATCTCAAACATAAATATTAAATGTTCAACTTTTTATTTAAGCACTAGGTCCAGCCTAAGCGTGAAAGCATGAAACATCAAACGTCACCTGAAACATGTACAAAACAATTTTTGTCAACACATATAATGTATTGGTGAGTACATCCGTTTGATATATATAGTAAGGTAAACTTTAGCAATTCGTGTGTTATTTTGCAAGATGAAATAAGTAGTATCCGGGTCAAATCAACCCTAAGAGAAGAAAGCAGATATATATAGTATGCGCTAGTAGTAATGTAATACATAGCAATGACGAGGACTCTCAACAGAGTCACAAGGGTATAAACCATAGTACTATTCATTGAAATGCCAGGCCGCCCAGCGGTTAATGATTTGACAGGTCATAGATACACAAAATAACACAAGCAAACACACATAAGAATTGCTATTTTAGTAAAAGGAAATATAAACTTGATAGTAAGTACATGAGTCACCCCGAAATGTAAAATAGTAAAAAGGGGAAAGATATACTCACAGTTTGCGAAAGCGATCAAAATCCACTTAAGCGGTTGTGAGCTAAGTCGTGAGAATTCCGAGGAATTCAACCTATAACGTATATAAATACTAGTAAGGTAAAGTCTACAAAGTCTAAGGTATCTAGGGTCTAAGGCATTAGGGTTTGCTAAGTCGATTTGGGGAATTAAAGATTTTATGATTAGTCGAATAAATGTAAAAGTTGTATATTAAAATAATATACCAAAGTTTGTAATATGATTTAGGTAATATAATTATTACCGATTAAATATTTAGATAACAATATGTTTGAATAATCAAGACAAAATAATTTAGTTAGTTACTTTAACTAAATTAAAATAATACGGTAACCATAAATATATAAATAAATAATTTTTGTGTTACACAACGATTCAACAAAAAATAATTAAGACATTAACCATACGAGTATTTCTATTTTATAAGAAAAACATTTATAAAATAGTTGTTAAAATTTGTATAAATAAATAAATGTTTTATTATGTCTAACTAAACGTAAATAAGACTAATAATATTATACGTGATCCAAAAATATTTATTTTATAGAAAAATGGATGATTTCTGATGTAAACATATTAGAATAATTTTCCCATAATTTATATGAACTTATTTATAATTAAAACTGATTTAATGAGATTAAATCATGTTTAAATGATTAAAAATGGGAAAATTTATAAAAATAAATGTTTTCTTGACCAATAATTTTTATTTCAGTTGAGAATGGTTAAAAATAATTACTCAAAAAGTTTGAGATTAAAATCATTAAAAATGAATTTTTTATCAATTATTTATGATTAAAACAATTTAATTCAATAAAAATATAAAAATAAAACATTTTTCAGAAAATAAAAATGTGGAAATGTTCTTTATGATGTCAAGAAGCTATACCTAAATTTTCATAATTTTTGGGCAAAAGATGAATTTATTATGAATATTATAGATTTATGTGGATTTTAAATGATTATTTTCTAATTAAGATAATAATAAAATGTTACAACCTAAAGTCAAAAAAAAAGAAATTGCTGGTCATGGGGTTCGAACCCCTGACCTTTGCTGTGTAAGCAACACCCTCAACCACTAGACCAAGCCATCAAGTTATTTATTTTACCCAATACACAAAGTATTTAACTTATAATTAAAACCATCTTCTTCCCCAAATTAAAACCTAAGAACCCTAACCCTAACCTTGAATCCAATAACATGATCCAGACCCGATGAAAGTTCTGTAACAGAGGGCTTTTGATCGGAACTTAATAAGGAACAAAACGGCAAAAAGAATCAAGACTTACAAGTATGATTAAGGGTCGAAAATATGAAGAACAAAGCCGAGGATAAAGTAGCGATTTTGAGGTCTTTCTGGACGCAATTGGTTAAGTTTTTATGTGGGTTTTGTTGTTTGAAGGTGCAGCAATGAAGTGGCGAGATCAATTCGTTTATATAAGCGAGCAACGAGCGTTTTTTAGTGGGATTTAAGGCTTGACAGTTTCAAGCTTTTAACCCGATTAAACATGGGATTTAAGCTTATGATTGTTCGATTTTAATGTCTTGAAACAGTCGGAAACGTATGATGAACGAAGGTAACGAATAAACGCATTAAAAACGAATTTAAAACATGCATTGTGGCCTTGCCGGAATAATATTCCGGCGGCCGGAAGTTGGGTTGGTGGCTGGAAGTTCACGACAGCAGCAGCAGTGAAGATCTCTTTTTTTTTTAACTTTGGTGAAATGACATAAATGGCCCCTCATAATTAACTTTAGTTAGTTTCTAGGTTTTCTAGTTAGTTTTCTTTTTAAAACAACTAACCAAGTTAACTAATCAAACTAAAAACTTTTATAAACTAGAATTTTTTTTTATGATATATATTTTTTTCCGAATAACGTTGCAACATACGCGTTAGATTAAATCGAGATTGAGATCCAAAATACATGCAAATAATATAACTTGAGTTTCGCACATTTATTGAATTTGAAAACGACAACAATTTACAAGAAATGTTTGAAGGACTAAAATGAAAATATTTGGGGGGACTATTTTTGTAAATTAATTGAAAGTCGAAGGTGACGGATGTCACAGTCTCCCCTACTTTAGAAAATTTCGTCTCGAAATTTCTTTCAAGTGAAGATATGAGTATGTTATCGACGAAAACCACTTACGTATTGGTTCAAGAAAGGTTTACAAACTCGATTCATAATATTCTTAATTACAGATATAAGATCTACATAAAAATTATAATCGTTTAAGTTCAACGTGCAATTATGGAGTATAAATTTTATAAGAATAAGATTGCCATTAGCAACCTCCACAGTAAAAGAATAGGTAAAGTGAGGGCAAATACGAGTAAGCAAAGGTCCAATTTCTAACGAGACAAAACTCCTATCCGCACTGGTATAAACGAAATCGGAGTATAAGTTAGTAATAAGAAATGTACCATTGACAGCGTCGTTGGTAGCTTGATCTTGGTTAGCGTTGATGTTGAAAGCACGACCACGAGCTGGAGCTGCTTGGATTGCTGGAACTGCTGGAACTGCTGGGGTTTGCTGACGAGACTGAATAAAAGCAATTAAATGAGGACATCTATCTTGCCTGTGGTTAGGATCACCACAAGCATAGCAAGTTCTAGGTTGACCAGTCCTCTGGTTTTGAGCATTCCCAGGATCAGTTTCCCGACAGTGAGAAGCAGTGTGGCCTACTTTGCCGCAAGTGTCACATTTATAGCAGGGTCGTGTAGTAGGATGGTGAAAGTTGCATGAATTGCATTTAGGGTACGAACCCGAATAGTTTCCCTGAACCTTTTGAGTTTGGGGTGCAGTAGATGTGTTTGCAACAGGAACCTGATTAAGGGGTGTAACAACAGCATAGTTTTGGTTTCCACCTTTTCGTTTCTTATTGGAACTAGAGGTAGAGACAGAGTTCGCTTGGGACGGTTCAGTGGTAGCAGGGGTTTCAGTAGGTCTTTTAGTACCCTTACGAGTTAGAGTACCATCCTTGACGTGTTTGTCAGTAAGAGATGCTGCGAGACGAATGGCATCCTCTACAGTAGTAGGCTTGCTTCCCATAACAAAATCATGGATCTGAGGTGGCAGTCCCTCAATATATTTCTCAATAGCCAAGGATACCGGGGTTACCATACGAGGAATTAGTAAGCTCAACTCGTGGTAACGGTTGTTGTAGGGGACATTGTTTCCACTATCCTGCTTGAGGTGATAGAACTCCTCCTCCAATTTCTTCATCTCACTACGAGGGCAGAACTCAGTAGTCATGGCGATTTTGAAATCATCCCAAGACATAGCTAAAGCAGCTTCCGTCCCTCGAGCATGTTTTTCACCATTCCACCAAGTGAGCGCTCTCTTTTGAAGAACACCCGTGGCATGACGAACACGTAAGTTGTCTGGACAGTCGCTATTAATGAACGTATTCTCCATACTTTCGAACCATTCAAGTAACCCAGTGGCTCCCTCAGTGCCATTAAACTTGTTGGGATGGCAGGAGTTGAAGTGCTTGAAAGTGCACTTATTCTCACTAGCCCACCATTTCCATTTGTATTCCCGTTAGAGTTCCCATTCGAGCTACCGTTCAGGTTAAGGTTTGGAATAATAGCATTAATGATATTGGGAACAAGTGTTTCCAACTTGTCATTGAGCATGGTCGCGATACGCTGATCAGACTTCAACTTAGCTTGACGCTTAGAAGCTCTTTTGCGAGATTCGCGATCAGACATCTACAAAAATAAAGTAACACCCATGAGATCCAACACATAGTATACGAGAAATTGCATAATTAAAGAGTAACTTAGAAATCAACATAGGAAAATTTCCAATAGATTAATAATGAAAATCAAATCATGATAAAGCAAATGAAATATCAAGAAATGAGATATTTGGGATTGTTTCTCATGAAACTGGTGACTAACCAAAGAAATTGAAATATTATTAGTGACTTGTGGGGGTGTACTTTAGCCTATAAGTGAATGCTCATCCCGAGAATTCCCAGGTAGGTAAACGGGTCCCTCGTCTGATTGGGATTTATGCGAATTACCAACCTAGCCAGAAAACCCAGAATACAGGCGTTCACCCTTCCAGATTGCACGTACCCCGTCACAAATAATTTTCCAAAACTTTAGCGGATCTCGAGGTGTGGAAATATATATCTTTGAGGTGTGGATTTCACTCCTAACTCAAGGATATACTTCCAAAAATTTAAAATACGTTGGAGTGAAACGGGTCACTAAGTTAAGGATATCACTCCTAGCTTAGTGATTTAAGTTCCTTTTGGAGGGATAGATTCCTTGAGATTTGGACGTCTCCTATCTCGAAAGGAAAATATTCCAAGATAAATAAATAAAATATGTAAGGAGTGAAACTATTCACCAAGATATGGATATCACTTCTAACTTGGTGTTTTCGTTTCGTTTGTGGAATATGATCTTCTTGAATATAATGAAAAATAAGAGGAGAAAAATCTGTCTAAAGAAATATGAGAATAAAAGAAAGCATATAATGGGTAGCTTAGTTATAGTCTAGGTCAAGAGCATTTACTAATAACCTAATTCCCTATAACCATGGCTCTGATACCAATCTGTAACACCCCAACCGATGGCGGAAACATCGAGGTGTCACGTAGTGACGATTGTTCAAAAGCACATGGACTAAATTTGTAAATATTAATAGCAAATAACTTCCATTATCCAAAAAGGAAATGCAAAAGTCTTAATAGAAATCTCAAACATAAATATTAAATGTTCAACTTTTTATTTAAGCACTAGGTCCAGCCTAAGCGTGAAAGCATGAAACATCAAACGTCACCTGAAACATGTACAAAACAATTTTTGTCAACACATATAATGTATTGGTGAGTACATCCGTTTGATATATATAGTAAGGTAAACTTTAGCAATTCGTGTGTTATTTTGCAAGATGAAATAAGTAGTATCCGGGTCAAATCAACCCTAAGAGAAGAAAGCAGATATATATAGTATGCGCTAGTAGTAATGTAATACATAGCAATGACGAGGACTCTCAACAGAGTCACAAGGGTATAAACCATAGTACTATTCATTGAAATGCCAGGCCGCCCAGCGGTTAATGATTTGACAGGTCATAGATACACAAAATAACACAAGCAAACACACATAAGAATTGCTATTTTAGTAAAAGGAAATATAAACTTGATAGTAAGTACATGAGTCACCCCGAAATGTAAAATAGTAAAAAGGGGAAAGATATACTCACAGTTTGCGAAAGCGATCAAAATCCACTTAAGCGGTTGTGAGCTAAGTCGTGAGAATTCCGAGGAATTCAACCTATAACGTATATAAATACTAGTAAGGTAAAGTCTACAAAGTCTAAGGTATCTAGGGTCTAAGGCATTAGGGTTTGCTAAGTCGATTTGGGGAATTAAAGATTTTATGATTAGTCGAATAAATGTAAAAGTTGTATATTAAAATAATATACCAAAGTTTGTAATATGATTTAGGTAATATAATTATTACCGATTAAATATTTAGATAACAATATGTTTGAATAATCAAGACAAAATAATTTAGTTAGTTACTTTAACTAAATTAAAATAATACGGTAACCATAAATATATAAATAAATAATTTTTGTGTTACACAACGATTCAACAAAAAATAATTAAGACATTAACCATACGAGTATTTCTATTTTATAAGAAAAACATTTATAAAATAGTTGTTAAAATTTGTATAAATAAATAAATGTTTTATTATGTCTAACTAAACGTAAATAAGACTAATAATATTATACGTGATCCAAAAATATTTATTTTATAGAAAAATGGATGATTTCTGATGTAAACATATTAGAATAATTTTCCCATAATTTATATGAACTTATTTATAATTAAAACTGATTTAATGAGATTAAATCATGTTTAAATGATTAAAAATGGGAAAATTTATAAAAATAAATGTTTTCTTGACCAATAATTTTTATTTCAGTTGAGAATGGTTAAAAATAATTACTCAAAAAGTTTGAGATTAAAATCATTAAAAATGAATTTTTTATCAATTATTTATGATTAAAACAATTTAATTCAATAAAAATATAAAAATAAAACATTTTTCAGAAAATAAAAATGTGGAAATGTTCTTTATGATGTCAAGAAGCTATACCTAAATTTTCATAATTTTTGGGCAAAAGATGAATTTATTATGAATATTATAGATTTATGTGGATTTTAAATGATTATTTTCTAATTAAGATAATAATAAAATGTTACAACCTAAAGTCAAAAAAAAAGAAATTGCTGGTCATGGGGTTCGAACCCCTGACCTTTGCTGTGTAAGCAACACCCTCAACCACTAGACCAAGCCATCAAGTTATTTATTTTACCCAATACACAAAGTATTTAACTTATAATTAAAACCATCTTCTTCCCCAAATTAAAACCTAAGAACCCTAACCCTAACCTTGAATCCAATAACATGATCCAGACCCGATGAAAGTTCTGTAACAGAGGGCTTTTGATCGGAACTTAATAAGGAACAAAACGGCAAAAAGAATCAAGACTTACAAGTATGATTAAGGGTCGAAAATATGAAGAACAAAGCCGAGGATAAAGTAGCGATTTTGAGGTCTTTCTGGACGCAATTGGTTAAGTTTTTATGTGGGTTTTGTTGTTTGAAGGTGCAGCAATGAAGTGGCGAGATCAATTCGTTTATATAAGCGAGCAACGAGCGTTTTTTAGTGGGATTTAAGGCTTGACAGTTTCAAGCTTTTAACCCGATTAAACATGGGATTTAAGCTTATGATTGTTCGATTTTAATGTCTTGAAACAGTCGGAAACGTATGATGAACGAAGGTAACGAATAAACGCATTAAAAACGAATTTAAAACATGCATTGTGGCCTTGCCGGAATAATATTCCGGCGGCCGGAAGTTGGGTTGGTGGCTGGAAGTTCACGACAGCAGCAGCAGTGAAGATCTCTTTTTTTTTTAACTTTGGTGAAATGACATAAATGGCCCCTCATAATTAACTTTAGTTAGTTTCTAGGTTTTCTAGTTAGTTTTCTTTTTAAAACAACTAACCAAGTTAACTAATCAAACTAAAAACTTTTATAAACTAGAATTTTTTTTTATGATATATATTTTTTTCCGAATAACGTTGCAACATACGCGTTAGATTAAATCGAGATTGAGATCCAAAATACATGCAAATAATATAACTTGAGTTTCGCACATTTATTGAATTTGAAAACGACAACAATTTACAAGAAATGTTTGAAGGACTAAAATGAAAATATTTGGGGGGACTATTTTTGTAAATTAATTGAAAGTCGAAGGTGACGGATGTCACACTAATAAAGAAAACTTTAATAATAGTAAGAGGGGTAATAAAAGCACTAATCAATCCCATCGGGACTATTCGTCTAGTTCTCTCTATAAATTAAATGGGGGAGGTGGTTAGTCAAAGAATAATTTGCTGGAAATAGGTGTCGTATTATCGATTAATAATGCAACTACAAATTACGATAAAAAGAGTTACACTTTTGACTACGAACAAAGAAATAATACTTAATCATTAAATATTACTAATCACATATAACTTCGATTGTGTAGTAAATATTTAGCGAAATATTTACTGAAAGATTATTACGAATAATCGGTGATATTTGTTTAGGGAAACAATTGATAGGGAAGTGGATTAATTAATCAGATGTATTAATTAGATCGTTTAAAGCGTTGAACGATAGAATAATTATGGCATGGAATAATCGAATACACGTTATTCGATATTAACGGTGATTTGATAATTGTTGTTAAACGATAATTATAGACGTAGATATTATTAATGGTGTTCGTACTTTAAAGGGTTAAACGATAATATGTTTTATTATTTGATAATAAAGCATAAAATATAAAGTTTTATAAGTAAAGTGTTAATTATATTAAACTAGAGGAGACAAATATTACTATTTAATTATTAGGAGGTAATTTGTGACATCCGTCACCCATGTCTTTCATCAAATTGTCAATTATAACCCTACAAATATTTCCATTATAGTCCCTGCAAGTTTCGTCATATTTGGATTTAATTTTAGAACGAACTAAAATTTTATCAGTTATATTTATAAGTTAATTTGGGTATAAGTTTTAATCAAATGCGTAAGTGAAACGTATTCGTAAAAGATTTTATAAAAAAATTTAGTTTTATAAAACTTTAAAAACATTTTGGTTAAATTACATTAACTTGGTTAGTATGTTATAAAGGGAAAACTAACTATATTATAATAAAACTAACTAGGTTAAAGATTGAGGGACCAATATTGTCAAAAACCAAACCTTTTAAAACACACATTCCCTCCCTTGTTCTGATCGCTATTCCGGTCACCGGAATACGAATCCGGCCGAATTCCGGCAATGGTATTAAACCACCTTGAATGATCTTTAATGTCCCGAACCGTTTCCTTCACCTTTCTCCATCTAAACCCAACGTCTACCAATGTTTTACTCAAGCATTAACCGTGTATTAATGCGTATTGAATCGGATTAAGATGTGTAACGACCGGAATTAAAGAATGAATCGTTGGTGTGTTTTTATTAGATCATAATAAAACCCAATCATACCAATCACTTTCTGCACTTGTTATTGTTCTAAACCCACAAAAAAATGCATCAAAACTCGTCCCAAATACCTACAATTTGAAGGTTTTCTGTTCGAAAAAGAAGCTTTATTTTCGAACCTCAATTCGATGTGTAAGTCCGATTTTATTGTGCCGTTTTGTTTATTTGTATCTTGGGATCGAAAGCCCTCTATTACAGACCGGGTATTGTGTCTGTATTGGATTATTGAAATCGGGCTTAGGGTTAGGGTTCATAGGTTAGTTTGGGGAAGAAGATGATAATTTCATTAAAGTTTAAGTTATTTTGTTTTCAAACTTATTCAACAAATATGTCTAGTAGTGTAGTGGTTTGTGTGATTTCTTGTTACAGAAATGGCATGAGTTTGATCCCTGTGGACAGCGCTGGACCATTTTTTTTTTTCAGTTTTGTTTTTTTATCTATATATTAATTAATATATAAACACATTAAACTTATAATATTCATAATTAATTCATTTTTGCTCCAAATATTATGGAAATTTAGGGGTAACTTCTTGACACCACATAGAAAATTGTCATATTTTTTATTTCTGGAAAATATTTTATTTTCGTAATTTTTATTAATTAAATTGTTTAAACCGTATTTAATTGATTAAAAATTCATTTTTTAATGATTTTAATCTCAAACTTTTTGAGTAATTATTTCTCATCATCATTAACTGAAATAAAAAGTATTGGTTCAGAAAACACTTATTTTTAGTAATTTTCCTATTTTTAATCATTTAAACATGATTTTATTCTATTAAATCAGTTTTAAATATAAATAACTTTATAAAAATTATGAGAAAATTATTTTCATTGATTTACATCCTTAAGAATCCATTTTCTATAAAAATAACATTTATGGATCATGTCTTGTATTTTTAATCCTATTTATGTTTAATTAAACATAATAAAACATTTATTTACTTATACAATTTAAACATCTATTTTATAAATATTTTTCTTATAAAATAGAAATACTCTTATGGTTTAATGTCTTTATTATCTTTTGTTGGATCATTGTGTAACTCAAAATTATTTATTTATATATTTATGATTATTGTATTTACTTTAATTTAGTTAAAGTAATTAACTAAATTATTTTGTCTTAATTATTCAAACATAATTTTATCTAAATATTCAATAGGTAAAAATTATATTATTTAAACCACATTTACAACTTTTCATATATTATTAGTGATATACAACTTTTACATTAACGCGACTTATCATAAAAACTCTAATTCCCCAAATCGACTTAGCAAACCCTAATGCCTTAGACCCTAGTTACCTTAGACTTTTTAGACACTTCCTTATTAGTATTCTTACACATTATAGGTTGAATTCTTCGGAATTCCCATTACTTAGCTCACGACCGCTTAAGTGGATTTTGATCGCTTTCGCAAACTGTGAGTATATCTTTCCCCTTTTTCATTTTACTATTTTGGGGCTATTCATGTACACTATGACTAAATGTTATTCTTTCACTAAATGCAATTCTCATGTGTGTTTGCGTTATGTTAATTTGTGTGTCTATGACTTGTCAAAATCATTAACCTTTGAGGGCCTGGCATTTCAATGAATAGTACTATGGTATATACCCTTGTGACTCTGTTGAGAGTCCTCGTCATTGCTATGTATTACATTACTACTAGCGCATACTATATATATCTGCTTTTCTTTACATAGGGTTGATTTTGAACGGATATTACTTATTACATAATTGCAAATGGTACCGCACATGAATTGCTAAACACTTTTCCTACTACATTTATTCAAACAGGGTATGCTCACCAATACATTTTGTATTGACCAAACATTTTCGTACATGTTTCAGGTTCTTATGTGATTACTTTCAAGCGTTTGGAACATAGACTAGATTGAGATCACTGTATCTTAGTTTAGATTGCTAGTCGTAATTGTTGTATTACTTTTAATGTAATAAATTATTAAATTCAATGTATTCAAATTTACATTTCTAGTCCATGAGCTATTGAACAATCGTCACTACGTGACACCTGGATGTTTCTGCCATCGGTTGGGGTGTTACATAATTCCTTTGCGGGCATGAAACAAGTTAGAACATTATAGTATAAATATGTTTTGTATATAATCATATTAAACTCTAAACCTTAGCCACTAGAGATTATGTTTATTCCCGCGATAAAAAGCAGTGGTAGAATGCTTGCGAGGGCCTCATGCCCAGGATTTCTTGTCTATTATTCCTATTGACGGATTAGGGCAACGCATGACGACGTTTGAGTATAAGGTTGTATTTAAATATCACTGGATGATTCCCAAGTTTTTAGATGACGAGCCTTGCCCAGTTTGTTGCAAGGCCTACTTAGATAAATTTAGGGAGCATGCGGTTCACTGCAAAGAGTTGTCACGATTCAAGTACTGCCATGATCTGGTTTGTGATGCCTTATGGGATATTCTTAGGCTGGTGGGGATATCAATGTAAAAGGAGGCACATATGAACTTTCTGACTGACCCGATGAAGGGGAGGTCTAATTTGCGCTAAGTAGATGTTCTTGTGTTTGGCTAGGCGTGTGGGAAGCACGCTTACGTGGAGTCAACTGGTGTGTTCCCCCTCGTTGGCCTAAGAGATAGTGGGTATGTGACATGCCATGCGATGTTGAAGGCGGAATCAAAAAAATGGATAAACATTCTAAAACTTGCACGGATAATCAACATGTTTTGGTCTCATTTGCCGTTGATTCTTTTAGCTCTTTGGGCCTTGGACGCCATTAGGTTCCTTGATAGAGTACAACAGGTCGTACACCACAATTTCTTAACCCCAAAAGACCATGAGTTTGTTTTTAGTACGCTAGATTTTGCTATCGAGAAATGGTTGATAACGTAACTTGTCACCCATCTACCAACCATGTTATAAATGTAGCTTTTGTTTTAATGAAAGTATACAAGATTAGACATTTATAGCATCGCTTATGTTATATACCCTTGGAATAAACTTAAAAAAAAAAAAAAAAACAAATCGGTGAGATATATTATTATATACCGACGGGGTACGCTCACGTTGAATTCCCCCAAAAAGCTGTCGCCGTTATCATCCCTCATTCCGATCGAATATCTCCCCATTCCGATACACACAGCCACCGATCTAACGCCGTTAAAGGTCCGTTTAATTCACCGTTTCACTCATCTGTTTCTTCCCAATCTTCTATTTTATTTTCATCCCAATGATCTAGGGCACTCTTATTCTCTTCAATATCGTTGATTTAGGGCTTTTTTTTTTTTTTTATCGGTGTGCTATAATATTAGTTTCCGTTGATTGAGTCGTTGAACTTGTATGATTCGATCTGATGTTATTTTTAATGAGTTTTGTATTATTTGGTTTTGATTTTTGGGTTGTTACCATTGTTTATTTACAGTGTTGTAAGAGTCGCTAGGCATTAGTCGGACTTTGGAGTACCGCATAGTGATTAATCTGGATTAATCGGATTTGTATTTTTATATGTAATTGTTTTTTAAGTAGATATGTTTTAACCTTATCATCGACTCGAAGTTTGTTTACTGCCATGATTTTTTATAAGAAATATCATTTATGTTGATTGACTTCAAGTGGTTCATGATTGATAAATAGGGTTTGGATGCTCGAATGTTAATGGTCTTACCATTGTTTTGTTTATTGTAAGAATCGCTAGGCGCTAGTTGATTAATAGGATTGGGATTTTTATATTTGAATTTCAGTTTTATATATACACACACAGTTTTATGTAGTTTTTTTTTTTTTTTTTTTTTTTTTTTTTTTTAAATAGACAGGTTTTAACCCTCTCATTGACTCGTATTTTTAAGTAGATAGGATTAATCGGAGGCTAGGCGCTAGTCGATCTGTGGGGTACTGACTAGTGATTAATTGGATTGATTGATTTTTTTAGGTGTATACGGGTTGTATACTGGTCTTATAACTGTCGTTCTCTTGAAAAACACGATTCGTATCGGTGTATACGGGTCATATAAAAGGCTGGTATAAGTGTATACGGGTCATATAAGACATTCCCTAACATCTTCTATGGCTCGTATGCACCTATTCGGGTCGTATACATGTCATCGTGTCAAAATAAGTTTTAAGGTTTGTGAATAGCTTCAGCCAATATTAATTAAATAGTTTGTTTGATAAGAGTGATCATTTATGTTGATTGAATTCAATTAGTTTATGATTGATTCAGTTCTAGGGATTGAATGGTGGAATATTGAATAGTTTGTTTATCTGCAGGTGGATCAGTTGATGGTTTAAATAGTGAAAGGAACATTTTAAAAGTGATGATATAGTTGCAACAAATTGGTTTGGTGAGAATATAGACGTATCGATTTATATGGCAGATGGTATATCAAGTTTTTGGGGGCCGGTCACATCCTCCCATGAATGGTGTGAGAAGAATTATGCGGTTTCTTCTTATGTTGCTGAGTTTTATAATACCATATCGAATATCCCGTGCATCCTTTTGGCCCTCGTTGGCCTTCTGAGCTCAATGATACAACGTTTTGAGAAGAGGTTTTGTGTCCTACACTTGTCAAACATGGCACTCGCGATTGGAAGCATGATGTATCATGCTACACTACAACATGTGTAAGTAAACATTTTTCCATATTTTAAACATTTTTACATATCCAAATTTGTATGATACTTTTTTTTTGTAAACGTGAGAACCCGTTAAGGGAAGCGTATGGGCCCGCCATCATCTCGCTAACCAGTGGGACTAGGTTATCTTTAAGGGCTAAATGCAAGAAACAAGTGAAAATTAATTTGAACGTAAGGACTCTGCTAAATGGGAATCAGGCGTTTACCACAGCACCACTCCTTGAAGTAATTAAGATTAATAAATAATGCAAAAATCGGCCTTGTCTATCAGAAATTAATACATTGTTTTCTTGAAGTTTATAACATTAATGTGTCTTTTTATATTGGTAATTTATTTTCCCAACAAGCTGAAGATAATACTAGTAATACTTATCATGTTAAGAAGATTATATTTGCTTTTCTTTTTAATATTAGTTTGTACTTTGTAATAACAGTTAATAAGATTGTTCAATAAAAACATGATGAATGAGTTTGATCATGAAGATAAATACTCTTTTATGTAAAGTTGACCATGACAATAAATGTATTGAACAATCCTTTAACTGACACTAAAAACTGATTAAAATTAACAATATATATATATAGGGGAGGGTTATCTTGAGAACGCTAAATATTGTGAGAACCGTGAGAACAAGTACAAAAATCAATCAAAATCAATTTTTTTTAATACAAATCCCATTATAATCAAAATACAACATTAATAAATAAATTTTCTTTCCAAATAAGTCATCTTTTCTTGCAAAAACACTTTTAAATTAACTTTTTACACATGTGTAAATGAAACAGTTTACACATGTATAAACAGCAAATTTACACATGTGTAAAAACAAATTATTTTCATATACGTTTGAATTTTTACGCGTAATTTGTGTTTTTGAGATGGAATTTTAGTAATAAAGACAAGTGTATTCAAATTAACTTTCCCCTATATATATATATATATATATATATATATCTTTTTGTCTTGTTGAAAAGATTATATCTCATTTTTATGACTTTAAGTTAAAAAGATTGTTCAATAAAAACATGTTGAATTAAGTTTGGTTATGAAGATAAATTCTCTTGTTTTAAAAGTTGACCATGAGAATAATATTATTTGCAGGCAACAACAAAGTGATGAAACACCAATGGTATGGGAAATGCTCCTCTACATCTACATCCTATATTCACCTGATTGGCACTACCGTAGCACCATGCCCACATTCCTCTTCCTGTACGGCATCACATTCGCTGTTCTCCATTCCATTATACGTTTCGATATAGGTTTTAAACTTCATTATGTGATGCTATGTGTATTGTGCATTCCTCGTGTGTACAAATACTACATTTACACACAAGATATACGCGCCAAACGCCTCGCAAAGTTCTACGTGGCTACCCTTTTGCTCGGTAGTTTATGCTGGTTAGTTGACCGCTTCAGCTGCAACCAGATAGCCAGCTGGCCAGTCAACCCGCAAGGCCATGCGATGTGGCATGTCTTCATGGGTTTCAATTCTTACTTTGCAAACACGTTCTTGATGTTTTGCCGAGCCCAACAACGTGAATGGAACCCAGAAGTAGTTCATTTTATGGGTATTCTCCCTTATGTGAGGATCAAGAAACCGAAGACACAATAAGATCACCAAACACAGGTAGATATGGGATTTGGGGATCAGCAAAGATAGCAGGTAACGTCTTATTTTATTTTTCTGGAGACCGATTTAATATGGTTTTTGAAGTTGTAGTTTGTGAAAGTAGGATGTTTGCATTGATTGGTTTTGTTTAGTAATTTTATGATATAATTTAAGGATTGTAGTTATTTTATTCTTATAACTTTTGTAGGTTTCCATTTATAGTACTTTTGCTAAAGAGCATTTGGTGTGACAAACATCAATAATCGTCGTTTCTAACTTTCATTCAAAGATATTGTATTTTGAATAAATTATCAAAACCCGTCTTTGTTTTTGGTTGTTTTTAAAGTACTACTGTACCAAGGGTTACGAGCCCCCAAAGTCACCAACACTATGTTATGAACTTTTTTTTTGTTCATCGGCCTGGTTTTTGAAATTGGGGCTATGAACACCAGATTATGGACTTGAGTTCTCAAAATATCAGTCCAGAACGGGGTTATGGATACCAGGTTCGCAGTCTGTGAAGGCTTGCTAGAGAACGTGAAGTCAATATCATCGTCTGTTCGACAGCATAGTTGTGAATCCAGGTTCACTAACCGTGGTTTCATTTTAATGTTTTCTTATCAATCTGTGAAACTTCTTTCTTTACTACAGTTAATAAAAATCATTGTTTTAGACTACGCATGTGTAAAAAGTAAAGTTGCACTAGTTTTAACGTTATTTTACTAATTTCGTGAAAATAACGTTAAAAACGACGGACGGTTAATCATGCATCATGTGGTGGCGTGGATAGCCAAAAGACAAAGGGGTACATGCACCGATCGGGTTTGTCCCGATTGCTAAGTGTTTTGTGCCTTATGTCCAAGGCTTGATACCAAACCACATCGAGCCGGGGGTCTCACTGGAAGCAGCCTCTCTATTCTTAGGGGTAGAGGTAAGGCTGTCTACATCTTACCCTCCTCAGACCCTACCTTAGCTTTGCTATAGGTGGGATTAACTGAGTATGATGATGATGATGATGATGATGATGTGTAAAAAGCCCATTTTCCTGAATAGATTTATTGTTTCTATATCAGGAACATATCGCGTATGATTTGTTTTCATAATACAATGAATGATAATCCACTAAATGTTGCAATGTTATAAGAGATTCTAGGAGTTTATCGGTTCAAATCATGTCCTAGAAAAATCATGCGAAAATCATGCGTAGAAGTCGGATTGATGGTACCAACTGTGGTTAGATAATTGATCGTTTTTTTTTTTTTTTTTAAATTATAATCACACTTACAAGTCGATGGTGTCCGAATTTGCTAGTTGGAGAAGTTACTATAATAATTCGAGATGTACAATTTCATCGGGCTTACCGTTTAAATTGCAAGTAGGTGTGAAGATTTGATGTGGTTTTGCCTCTTCTAGTGAAATCAGGGGTCAGTTATGGTCTGTCTTTTAGAACAACTCAATACATCATTTTATAATGATGCATCCAATTTCGAATGCTGCATTCTACAGGCTAAAATGTGTACATATAATGCATTTCTTTAGAAGATTAGAAAACTGGAGTGATCTTAGTTGGGGGAGTGGTATTCTGACATTTGTTTGTTGACATTTATGCTAAGACCCATGAATTCATAGACATTGGTCCTGTCATATTGGTGCAGCTATGGACTTGGGAGAGATTACCTGACTGTGTTATGGGCTCCAAGGTGGTACATCAGTGAGGCACGAGGCGCAAACACTTTCCTGCCTGGAGCTATTTCAGTTATTTTTTTATTATTAACTAATGCATAACAAAATCATATTTAATTTAACCACTTTAATCGAATTATGTTTTGCATAAAGCACCACATGGCATGCCTTAGGGTTGTAAAGGGTGGAAAAAAGGTGCTCCTAGGTGGCATCACCTTTTTTTTTCGAATAAAACCTGTTTAAAGCTCCCGCAACAGAGTCTTATAGAGGTTGTTGGGAGAGACTACCTTACATGGCTTCAACTATTGTTTACAATATCAATTTTTCAAAACCGTATTGTGCATTATGTTAAAAATAACATATATAGTAATCCGTAATTAAAAATTTAACCACAACAGTCTCAACTTTTAACGTATTGGCCGACAATAAACTTTTTAACTTTATAACTCTTTCAGTTTTGAAAATGAGTTGGTTTTCAGTTAACAAAAATTCATTTCAAGTCAATATTTTGAAAGTTGAGACTGTTATGAGGATACTTTTTTATTTAATGTTTGTTCGATTACTCTTTTACCCGCAAAGGCAATGTAGGCATTGGGTTCAGCAATAATGATATCCCCCAACATACCAAAACTAGCTGTCACCCCACCGGTAGTAGGAGATGTAAGGATTGGTACATAGAATAACTTTTTATTGGATTGATAATCATGTAAAGCAGAAGATATTTTAGCCATTTGCATCAAGCTGGATTACTGTCGGCTAACGAGACAAAGTTTGGATTATTAAAATTCAATTCCCCTAATATATATTTGATTTTTGAACTGTGTTGCTTAACACCTATCTAGATGTGGCTGGCTACCCTTCATTTTGATGAAACATTTAGGGGCTGTTTGGTTCACCTCTTAATGGTTCATTAAGAGGTGAACCTCTTATTCAGACAGCGGTTGGAGTTGTTTGGTTGCAAAAATCCCACCCTCTTAATGGTTTCATACAGTCTGTCCCTTACAGTAACTTATCAATGTTGAATAAAAAAAAAGACCTCTTCACCCTCAACTCATTCACAGCTCCTTTCTCTTAACCAAAACCCTACCCTTTCACCTCTCATCTCCCTCTCTCCACCCACCACCTCTCGCCGCCCATCCACCTCCCGCCGGCCCTGTTCCCTCCTTTCCACCCACGCCCTGCTCCTCCTCTCCTTTTCCCTCTGAACCAAACAGATCGACGCCAAGTATTCCTTCTACTCGTCCCTCGTCCCTCTCTCCTACTCGTTCTCTCTCCTGAACCAAACAGCAGGTCCTCCTGCCCTAGACCACCATACCCGAGCCTCACTTCCACCGGAGACTGGTGAAGAATAAAAAGAAAGAAAACAAACCTCAGAAGCAGAGATACGGTGATGAAACTTTTTGGGGTGATTGAAGCCTAATTCTCTGTTAAAAACTTCTAAAATTGGATGTGAACTTTTGTTACTATTGTTATTATTATTATTATGTAAACTAGAGCTTCATTTTCTGAGAGTTGAGAGAAAAGAGAAAGGTGAGAGTTTTGAGAGAAGAGAAAGTGACAAGTGAAGAAGAAAGAAAAGAGGTAGGTAGGTGGGTGGGTGGGGTGGGGTGGGGTGAGGGTAAGGGTAAAATAGTCATTTCTAATATTTATTCAGATGTTTAACAAACAACAGTTTATTGGTTTAGCACTTACTGGTTCAGAGCCTCTTACCAATGCAGACCTCTTATTGGTTCAGCACTTACCCATTCAGAGATTGCCAAACAGCCCCTTACTCACGAAACAAAAGAACATTGCTCACATTTACATGCTTTAAATGAGAAAGATGCAATTCAAATGATACAGATCTTAAATTTTCATGCTAACTTTGGGAATCTAAATTATTTCTTTACACATAAATTCTATTCATCATCCACTTAAGAACAATTCTCAAGAAAATGCTTCAAAATAAAACGAAACAAAGGAACCTTTGTTGGACTGTATGCCCAAGAAACGGCAATTGACAAAACTATTATAAGGTAAGATGATAGGGTTGCAGCAAGACGTTTTGTCTGGGTGAGCAAATTGCTCGCTAGTTAAAACAAAGCCATACATGATACATTGGATAGACAACACATTGGTGGTAAAGCAAAGCAGGCAATATCTTGACTTATGGTGTGTTCTTACATTTCTTGTAGAATTTTGCGTTACTAGATATAGCGACCAAGTTGTTTTGTGGTGTTCATTTTTGGTTCATTTTTCTACTTCCCGAAATGGTACACGTTTCTAACACCTCGTGGTTGTGATATGTTTTATTGTATTCGTATCTGGAAACCTAGAGGGCATTAGTGATTGCATACGTTATGGTTCGTATGAAGTCTTCTGCTGTCAGTAAATATTTTTGTGAAGCCGATGTACGAATCCCAACAGCCACTTCTAACCTAAATGATGATAATCCCGAAAGTCTTCTACCCTTTCCTTTACATGAATGAAGAAATACTGATATAAATATGCTACATAAGAGTAGAATAAAGAGACATGTTTATCGATATTGGAATAGACTGTTACAAGGATCTCAAATAAGCGTAAATGGACGAGTATTTTGACTATTATCTTCCTATCACAATTTAGAGTAGCTATTCTAGGTTTTTCTTTAGGAGAATGACAGAGAAGGGTATTTATAGTAGTTCCAGCCTCGTGCTGATTGGTTGTTTGGAGAATGACAGTTATCTTGCGCAGGCCACACGGTTAAAAACCGTTAGGGAATATTATGTTGTCCTCCTCTCATTGGTTGAATGTCCATTTTGAGTGTCCTTGTTGTCCTTTCTTTCCTTTGTTGTGTTCAGTTGATTGGTGGGAGATCATGGAGCAGGGAATTCTCTTCTTTGATTGATTGAACATCCCTTTCATTCTCTCTCCTTAGCTGTCACGTCCCTGGTGTTGTGTGGGAGCCAAAAACGCTTCATATGCTCTCTCGGTTAGGGTTGACGTGTGCCTATGCTTGCACACACGCGTCCTGGTACATATCTCCTCAAGTCCCCTCAGTCCCGTGTTTTTCGCGTCTTGCGTGTGAAGCGCAGGACTAAGGTTATGCTTTCCTTGGGTTTTGTTTCTCTGCGCGAGTGCTGGAGTCGTGTTGTATTCTATTGGTGCAAGATGTGCGTGCGCTGACACATAATTAATATGAGGCACGTTTTTCTCGTGCACGACAACTGAAATGACATTTGGTGTGTGTAGAATAGCGAAGCGTCACTTGTCAGTTACATTTGCTGAAAAGGTGGGGCCAACTGTCAAGTCCAGTCATCGTTCCCTTCTCTCCTCCACGTGGCGCTTCCCTGTTAGACTTGCGTGCAACCCGTCGTTTGGGTTTTCTAGAGCATTAATTGCTCAATCTATATATGGAGGGGGTTACTTCATTTCAAACTTCATCTTCTCCAAAATTTTCTTATAAACTCAGATGACTATTCTTGTTTTTGATTTTTCTTGCCAGAATTGCATCTTTTTGACGAGCAACTGTTGCCAAACCTTCTTAGAACCATATGGCTTCTTCATCAAACGTTCAAGGAAAAAAGAAATCCTTGAAAACTTCTTCCATAACTGCTCCTCCTTTCGCCAAATAGATAACTGTTAAGTGGAGTAGGGCGGATTTTGGTTTTCTTGTGAGAAGTATGGCATTGTTGATGTTTATGAGTCTGAGTTTCCTGAACCAGGGCATGTTATAACCAAACCTCCTACGGGAAAGATGGGGCTTTATGCTTGCTATTTCACCACTTGCAATTTTCCGTTTACCTATTACGAGGTTTGTTGTCACAGCTTTCGATCATTATAGGATTCATATGACTCAGCTACACCGAGGTGGGATGTGTAGGTTGGTGTTTTTTGGGTTTCGTTTCAATGCCCAAGGATTGACACCACACATTGACATGTTCAATGTGTTTTATATTTTGAGAGGGTCAGAAAGTTGGTTTTCCTTTTGCTAACACTCGGGCCCGTCTGCGCATGTACTTTTCGCGCCTAAAAGCTTTTATGACCGCAAGGAGAAGTTCTTTTGGGTTTCTAAGGGTGTTATCCCCTTGAAGATGACATTTCGTCGTGTCATAGGAGGGCGAAGCCATGTCATACGAGGGTGAAGCCTGGTATGAGAAATTAGTAAGCAGGATCGCGGATATTGGTCCTATAGATGAGGTTGCTCTTGTGGTCGCGGGTATGAGTAGGAAGTATGACCGGGTTGATGAGAACCCTATGTTGACAACGAATGGTCAATGTAGTGTCTACGCCATTATTTTGTGTTTACTCCTTTGCTTTTTGACTTTTCTAACTTTTTATTCCGCATGTTCGCATATTTAACAGGTTTGTACTCTGTCACTAGGCGCCGTGTTGTGCACGAAGAGGCTGTGCGTATTGAGTGGGGTTCTGTGGAGCTCAGTGACGTGTTTGTGGTGGAAACTAATCCATTGGGTGGGAGTACTGGGGTGATTGACTTGGAAAAAGTTGTTGGTCTTGAGAAATAGAGGGAGAAAGAGGTTGTTGAACTTTCAGTGTTTTCCTCCCTGCGAAGGAAGAAGATGCGGTTAAAGGACAACTTGTCTAGCGCTGGGTAGCAATTATTAGGTGTGTTGTTTTTAGCCGTTACTTCCACTTGCTTTGCTTGTCTTTTCGTTTTACTTATTTCATGTTAATGTTTTAATTTTTCAGCGGAGATGGGCGTAACTACTCCGTCTGGTGGAGGTAGTGGTTCAAAGAGTCATGGGCCTTTGAAGTCCAGCCTGAAGAAAGTGACTTCCCCCCTAAGGTTGTGGAGCGCGTTAAGCAGAGTCCTCCTTCGCAAACTACCGGGAACCCCGAGTTCTTGCAAAGACCCAACCAACTGGTCACCCGCCCTCATCTCAGACAAAAGATAGTGTGGGGACCATGGTGAGGACTGATGAGGGGCCTAAGTTGCAAACTGATCAGGGATCGACTGCGCATGCGGATAAGGCTATTACACAAACATTTTGGTATTTAAATGATTAAAAATGATTTTTTGGTATTTAAATAATATTTTTAAAGAAAATAAAATTAGTAGAAAGTTTTATATGGTTAGAAATAACTCCACAAACATTTTGGTATTTAAATGATTAAAAATGTTTTTTTATTTATTAATAATTATTATTTAAACACAATAAATACATTAAAAATAATAAATAATATTTTTCGGAAAAAATAAAATTACAAACATAAACTTTAGAGTTTTGTGAAGCTAGGATAATTTTTATAAAATTTTTGGACCAGATTTGCTATTTTTAATAATTAATTGCATTTATATAAGATATATATATATATAAAGAAAAGGGGAAAAAAGAAAAGCTGGAAAAAAGAGGGAGCACAAAACCAGCCAGTCTAGGATTCGAACTCCTGAACAGATCTGTACATGGTCACGCCCAGACCAACTGGTCTAGGCGTGTGTTTGTTGCTTATGATAGTTTCGAATTTTTTTTGTTTTAAAACCTGCAGAACAAAAATCCCTATTTAAACCTTTAGAACCCTAATCCACAATCGACTCAATTGAACCTTAATTCGTTACAGTTAACAATCGATATTATCGGGCTTTTATTCCTTGTTAAAAGCCGATTCAAATGCATATAAAATCAAGGATTATAAAGTACCGGGCGATAGTGAAATCTTGGCACCAAGTTACGACTGAATAGCTTCGAATCTGGAGGATTGAGGGCACGAAAATGAAGGGTTAAGAGGGGTTATCTTAGTCTCAAAGGTTTGAATGTGTGTGCAAGTTTAATCGAGCAAAGAACGAGTATATATAATGGTTCGATATATGTCGATTAGGAAGGTTATAAATGGCTCGTAATCAATCAAATTGACAGTTCAAACACGTATCAATCAAGGAATTCGTAAGTATGGAAGGTAGATATGATTGGAGCGCTGGAAACCTGGTGATTGAATTTGAAAATAGGCGCGTTAGAAATGGATTGAAAGTTGGTGTGCAGTGAGGATCATTATAAGTTTAATTTGTGTCGACTAACATTAACTAAATCCAGGATGGTGGAGTGGTGTTGGCTACGTGTGTTAAGGCCTTGACTTGCCGTGTACCCGGGTTCGAACCTGGTTAACAACAACTTTGTTTTTAACACACGTCCTCAAGTTCAATAATTCTTTAATATCGAACCAATTCAACGTATCAAAGACGAAAATAATTTTAAACGCTAGAAACATAACTAACTGCATAAATAGATATATAATTGCACGATGTAATAATAAAATGAAAGAAGTAATGGGCTTTTATTATTTGATAAAAAAATTTCCAGGATTACGAGGACTAGAAATATCAAACAAACAAACATGAAGGACTGAAGTTGTACAAAGGTGAAAGTAAAAGGTGACAAATGTCACATGTAGCATTTATTATTAATTTTAATGAAACGATGAGTTGACGTCCTCAAGCCTCACGAAAAAAGACGGGAATAGCCTTTGCACATCATAGAATTACGAGTTTGCCATCACTATTCTACCCCAATAACCAATTTGTGATTTATTATGAGACCAAATGTATTTAACATTAAATTACGATGTTATAATAGAAAGAAAATTAAACACCACCGCCCCTCTCAACAAATGAGAAGGGAGTGGCACTATTCACCAATTTCCAAACTAATTATGATTTTTTTTCAATTATGTAGCATTTATAATTAATTATATATATATATTAATAGACGAACGATTTAAATAGTTCGTTTCCATCGTTTTGATTTTCCTCCCCCATCTTCTTTTCCCTTCCTTTTTGCCTACCCACTTTTTTCTTTCTTTTTTCAGTAAACCCCCTACCTCACCTACCCTCTTCTCCTTCTTTTGAGTAAACCCTTTCAAAAACATACCACCTTTATCACATGTCCGATCACACACCAACCGCCTCTTCCTCATAGGCGGCTGTCGCCGTTGACCGAAGCCACTTTGAGCATCATCTGTGGTCTACTTCATTCTCTCAATTCATCTCATCTCTGTCTCCCTCTCTAGAAAACCACACTGCCTCTTTCTGGTAAACCCACCGCCGTTCGGCGGTCTTGCTGGTCGTCACTATAGGAGAGTGAGAGGATAGAGACGGTGGTTTTAGTGGTCTTACAGGCTGTTCGTTAGCGTGGTGAGAGGATGGAGGCGGTGGCTTCAACGGAGTTACGGGCTGTTAGTCGGCGTCAATAGCACCTGGTGGCATCGTTTAGTAGTATTTGTTGGCGTCCGACAGGTTTGTGATGGCGGCTAACCGGGTAGGCCTCCGATCAACTTCCGACAACTTACCGGTTATTAACTGTAACGATGTTAGTAGATGGCTTCTTGTCTTTATAACTTCACTCCTCGATGACTTTGTCCTCACCTTGATTTGTTTCACCTAAAAATTAGAGTGTGAGAGATACGGAAGAAAAATATTTAGAGAGAGAAAGAAACAAAGTATTATGAGAGAGAGAGAGAGAGAGTATTGTTAAAAAGGTGATTCTTCATCTGGTTAATTGAGCCATTGAGCACATAGTTTCTAGATTAGAGAATCATGTTTTGTGCTAGGGAGGTGGTTTTGTTTATTTCAATGACTTTTCTTTTGATGTATAATGTCAACAAATCGTAGATTTCATTTTTAACTAGAAAACAACCGAGGTATGCCAAAAATGATATCTACACACATTTTACATCAACTGAAAACCACAAAAATATATATCAGAATTGGTTCCGATAATACCAATGTCGATATTGTCCGATTAAAGTCGGATTGGTTTGTCGCGTTATCGGCACTCGTATAGCCTAAGGTACTATATTTTTAATACAACTCCAGTTTCAACAAATTTATAGGTACTATATTTTTAATACAACTCTATTTTCAACAAATTTATATCTGAATGTAAAGGAAAAATAAATAAATATAGTTGTATCAAGTTTTTTTTTTTCTTTAAGTTAACAATTGCAAGGTTAAGAAAAAAATTCAAATTAAATAAAACTTAATTGGGTTAAACATATACAATACTATTAATAGTATAAGACCATGTGTAGTGGTTAAGGTAAATGGGCGTGAAAGGGCATTTTCGCGTCCATATCACACCCAAACATTGCCCCCCTCTAGTGAATGGGGCTCTAAAGGGGCAGACACAAAAAATCTCGTGAGGCAAGGGGCACTCCACCCTCCAATCATTTTCTTCCACCTCAGTTTGCAAGGTTTTTTTATTATTTTCTTTTTTTAATTCAATAAATTGTTGATTGCATAATTTTCTTACCAATAATTGATAAAATAAAGGCAATAATTGAATTTGAAAAGAGTAGGTGTTTGTTCACCTGTGTGCTACGGAGTTTTGAAGGTGTAAACTATAAACCAATAAGAGGGTGTTTGTGCCACCGCATCTCTATCTGCCTTCGGTCTCCATTTTTTCAAAACCCCAAAAAGCAGAGGCCATACGACGTTTAAGGGTTCTGACGAACGTCTTTTCAGCCTACCTCCGCCCATTATCCGGTCGCCCTCCTCTTCACACACTCTCTCTCTCTCTCTCTCTCTCTCTCTCTTCTAGTTGTTAATGTTGTGTGTCTGTGAGAAGAAGCCAACAAAGGCTCCAAAATAACACATGGGTGCACACCTGTAAGCCTTATGGCAAACCACCTATCTAACCTATATCATTGCATAAAGACGGAGTTGCCCCTAAATTGTCAATGAAATTACCATATGACCCTAAAAGACTATTCCCAAAAACGGTGGAAAAATAATAAAAACTGGTGCCAAGCTTCTAACACAGACACACTGTGTAACAGACCAACAGCCTAACCAATGGGTCTGAAAACATTTTTAGCTTCCTATTCATAAGCTACAATATAAATACCATTAAAACAGCTAAAGAAGAACAAAAAAAAAAAAACACTATTCTTGCCCATCCATATATTAATATATAGGATAATTTATTAGTTTACTTAATTTTCAATGTACATTTCATTAGTTAGGAACTATTACATAATTTTGCTTAGTTAAAATAATTCATACTTATATTTTATCTTATTATTTTCATATATAAATTTTTGGATACGGGTTATGTTTTGATACATCGTCAATACATTGAATTGGATTTTGTTGTAAGCGATATCGCCTACCGATACCATGTACGTGTCCTAATAAACCTAATCGGTACCTATTGAAACTGAATTCCCGCAGCAGCGCGCAAAGCATACCACTAGTTTTGTTTTAATGAAACGATAAGTTGACGTCCTCAAGCCTCACGAAAAAAAGATGGGAATAACCTTTGCATATCATAGATTTACGACTTTGCCATCACTTTTTACGAGTTTGCCATCACTTTTCATCATCATTGTAAAACTAATAGATAGTAATTTCAATTTTAATTTATTTTAAATTAAAAAATAATTTTTAGGGCACTTTGTTTAGAGTACCATCAATATTTTGATAGTTCTAGGCTACTTAGGTGAGGAACTGACCTGACACTGTAAGATTGGATGCGGCTAGGGTACTTTGCATACAGTGCCCCTACACCCCTAATAGAATCGTGAGTCCACTAGCTCATAAGAAGGGGTGGGTCACTACACGGAAAGGGGGTGCGCGATTAGATTGCCACTCGACAACATCGCTGCTATCCCCTCGACGATGGTAAAAAACTTACCATCGCAACAAGATGTAACCGAGAGACAAACACAAACATTCATGCCACGCATTTGACTCCAATGAATCTTTTTAAAAAATAATAGAAAAAATTATTTACCATTTACATATAAATCAAACCCATTCACACCGTATTTTCATGAATTCTTATCACAATCCTACCATTTTTTTTTTTACAATTTCTCTCTAAAAAATCCTACCATTTTCAACATTTTTTTAAAACTAAATCATTTATACAACGGTTCATTGGAATGAAAATGAAGAAATTGCATTAACAATGGCATGGATAAGCGTCAAGGAATCAACGAACCTGATAAGCGTCAAGGAATCAACGAACCTATCTGGGCAATCTTCCTTCTAAGCTAACGTTTTAGCCGAATTTAAACACACCACACTTGTGAATCACTCTCACATAAGTGGTCCGATCTCAAACCAAAGTGTAAACGCTTTGAAGATATGTTTAAAATAACCATGGATGAAGACCCTAATAAAATCGAAGACATTGCAATAGAAGTTACTTAAGTCGATTATACTTCTAAGGTCAGCCAGGGTTTTGACCATGTTTCGGCATAGCAGATTGTAAGGCCTATATTAGATTTAATTTGAATTGTGTTTTCTAGTTAATATGGGTTTTCTAGTTTTAATCTGAACTATTTTTTATGTTTTTAAATTTGAATTATGTAAGACTTTTAATTTTATTTCAATTTAAATTTTAATTAGCTTTAATTGGTTAATTTATTTTAAATTAAAAGAAAATGTTTTAAAGTACTTTGCCTATACTGTTGCTCGTGTTTTGATTGTTTTAGGCTATTTGAGGCGTGGAATTGACATGACACTACACGTAATTGCTTGGAGTGCTGATTTCTGTAAGCATCAATCCATTTTAGTTCATATTTATTTGAAACCTGAGGGTGATAGCCAGTTTGGCCCAGATCACTTGATAGTTGAAGAAAGACAAAATCCGTCATTAATGAACTTTGCTATATAGCATTGAAGTTTAATCAGCCACATTTATCTTTGTTGTCTTCAATGGTTGAATACTAGCTACGTGACAAATCTTAACAGCCTTGACACTTTGATATGTTTTAGGTTTTTTTTTTGTTTTTTTTTTTCTTTTTTCCAATAAAAATTTATACATTTCATTTCATAAAATCAAGTTATATCTAGATAATGGGTAAGCGAGTAACAAGCTGCGCCGCTATCCCTTTTTGAATCGCAAAGCCTATTCTACTAAATACAAACCCTTGGTTACTCGGGCTTTGTGAGTCACTATGGACCACCTTCTGCACCCGTTCCAAAAAGCGAACTGCCTCAGGGGCAAGGGATCCAAAAGTGTCAAAGGCAAACGGAATAAACACATGCTGATTCTCTAAACACGCTGCCTCGTGCTTAGCAACCTTCTTAGCTTCCGCCTTCAAAACCGCCTGTCCCGGAACGAATCCACTATCTCTCAGCCCCACCAGTGGGGACATCCCAGTGAGGTCAACACACGCGTGCTTAACCCCGCCCAGCCAAACACAAGGACGTCCGCAGGACGAAGGGTAGATCTTCCATCTCGTGGGTCATTTTCGTAAAAAGGAAGAATTCGGTTCTAGTTTGAGTCGTTTAGACAACACTCAACTTTGAAAAGTTAATAAACAATCGTGTTCCCGAGTTCACTTGACAAGAGAAAAGAGAATTTTTGAAAGTCAATGAAAACTTTCGTGTGTTCTCGAGTTTCATTTAAGGAATAAAAAGAAAGGAAAACAAAACATGTTGTGTTCCCGAATTTCACTTAAGAAGGAAAATAAAGGAAATGAAAGGAAAACTAGACCAAATCTTTTAGTTTGGTTTCCTTCCGATTTGGAAGGAAACAGAAGGAGCGTATCGAGCCAACTCGAAAATAGATATCATTAATAAAAAGAAAAAAAGAAGAGAAAACTTTTGTAGAACTGAATCGAATAAGCTGACTCCGATCCATTATGGTTTAGATCTTGATACGGCGGTTGGTTTATATGTAACACAACTTTCATGAAAAAGTTGCTAGGGTTGTTCAAAAACTATTGAAGCCGCTCAAACCAATCACATTCAAGTTAGCCGGCTAGTTCAGTCGGTTTGAGATTTTGACAGTTTAAACTCCAAACCCCCTTTTAACATTTTAAATTTTCTAATTATCACAAGTTTATCATACACATATCGGGATTATCATAAGTTAATCATACACATATAAAAATTCAACCTACATTTGTCCTACATATATCAAAATTATCCTTCACGGTAAATTAGGATTGATATGAAAGAATATATATTGAAATTGAATTATGAGTTTTATTAATTTAACTAGTTTAGTGGGTTACAAAAAATTAATCATTTATTTAACATTAAACACAGTTATTATATGAAAGATTTCTATTAATTTAAATATTATTCTTTTACTTTTTACAATATTTTTTTTTTCTCATTTAAATTCTCTACTTTTGAGATATGCCCTTATGGCCTTATGTTCATCAAATATATTCTATGTTCATCAAATATATTCATAAACTATTCTTTATTATGAAAAAACATATAATACAAACTATCGATTTCGAAATAAATATCAACTTGTTTCGAACAGTCAAAGCATTAAGTCTTGAAACAATAGGTAACGGTATAAATTAGAACTTTCTTCATAGCCATCCGTATCATAATAATATATTCGGTCTATTCGCTTTCCTTTAAATAGTAAGGACACACAAACTCTCCAGAACTAATCATACGACCATGCTTAATGAACTCCACAAAAGCCATAACTTCTCTACAAGCTCGACTAAATGGATTAAATCGCAAAAACGGTGGAAACAACAGCCAAAAAGCAGTCGAGGTCACAAAAAATATAGTCAAAACTCTTGCGATAATCGGTGGCAGTTTGAACCTGTGGCCGATGGTTTTCTTGATCACGATCTCGATTCCAACCCAAACACCATGAATTATAAACGCACTCATGACCTCCCATGTTGGTTGAAGTCGTCCAAGATGATAAAATATGACCTCATGCATTATGCCCGAAACTAAAAATGTCACAAAAACTGCTGGCACTGACACCCACTTTTGTGGTATTATATGTGAAAACATTCTACGGGTAGGAAGGTAGACCATAGATCGTAGTATGTTAGCCACCACAAGGTTCCATCTCTTGCCAAAAAAGTCTTGAACAGAAGTTGCCATCATGGGCTCGTTAAAATGAGGCTCGAGCTTAATTCCAACAAGATTTCGAACCATGAAAGCGGATAGAGTTAGACATAAATCTAACGAGAAGCAAACAATGAGGGCATATATTGAATTGACTAATAAAGGGTGAAGATAATCTTTATAGGCTAATGTTTTGACGGTGATGAAAAAGAAAAAAACTTTAGGTACATAATGTTTGGCGGACTTTAGGGTTGTTTCAGGGTTTTCTTGAATTTTTGAACTGGTTTTCAAGATTTTAATGGGTAGGCAAGCAACTAAGATGAATTGAGAAAAGGGGAGAGGAGGGTTTGAAGCCAAAGGGCCAAGACCAAAAGCAAAGAGGGTGATCTTGAAGGTTGCAAGCCATGCAATGAAGAAAGAGGTTATGCCACAAAGAATCATAGAGTTGAGGTTTAAGGGAAGATAGAGAAAGAGGAGTAGAACTGGAAAGAATGCCAAGAATCTAGATGTACCTTGTGCAAGGAACTTGCCAACAATATAAGAGTATAGAAGAGAGGCCAAAGCCATGCTCCAAATCAATGCAAGATTATATGTCTCTCCTTCCATCTGTTCTCTCTAGGTTTTTTATGTCCTTTCTCTCAAAAGTGGCTTCAAAAGCAAAGATCAAGATCAAGTTATATTGAGGTGTGCAATGTAAATAATTTCAATAATTAAGAGAATGAGGGCCCATGAGGATGATATATATAAAGGGTGTTTGGGATTGCTAATTTTAAATTTAAAAGTGTTAATTCACTTATGAATTTTCATAAAGAAGTTTTTAAAACATGTTTGGATTAACTTTTGTAATTGAAAAAGTCAATAAACTCCTCAATAAAATGGCATTGTTGAAAAGAAACATAGACATCTCTTAAATGTTGCTAAGGCTTTCTTGTTTCAAATAATTTACCAGTCTATTTCTTGTCTGAATGTGTATTAACTACTGCCTATTTAATTAATGTGACTCCCTCTTTTATGTTTGGTGGAAAGACTCTTTATGAATCAATAAGTTTTGTTTTTTAAAGTGTTTGGATTGGGTGGGTATAATTTGTATTCTAAAAGCCAATAGCAAAACAAAAGGCCAAGATTTCCCACTTCTCCAAAACAACTTTTTAACTCATATGAAAAAGCCAAAACAAAAAACACTTCTACTTTAGCCAAACAAATTATTGACTTATTTAATTTTGAAAAACCAATAAGTCAATAAATTATTTCTCAACTCAATCACAAACACCCCTCATAGTACGGTGATGTTAAGCATATGCCATTTTGGATGTTTTGACAACCTCTATGCAAGTTGTATAGCCTAAATTAAATCAACAAAACTACCACTTGTAAGATATGCTATTCATTTCCCTTTACGATTTGTATGGGTGTATACAAGACATGCTACAAAACTCGTATAATGCTATAGGGGACATATAATCCTTACAAGTCGTAAAACTTGTGAAGACTTGTCCGTTTAAGATTTGTGTAACACCCCAACCGATGACAGAATCATCGAGGTGCTACGTAGTGACGATTGTTCAAAAGCTCATGGTACTAAAGTGTAAATATTTTATTCAATGCTTCAAATTACAATTACAAATATCAATACATCATCAAATACCAATACAATTCCCCACGTTGTTTGGATTAAGTCTTTACTAAGTTCAAATGTCCTAAATGAAGTATCTCAATAATCAACCTGAAACATGTAATGAGAAAATTTAAACTATTGTATCTTCCACAAGTAATGAGAAAATTTAAACTATTGTATCTTCCACATTTTTAGTTACTACTAAATATTTATTGTCTTTATTGTTTCGTATGATATGGTTTTATTGTTTAAGTTTAAAGTTATTCAACTTAAACTACCAGCTCAATTATTACGAATTTATTTTTGATCTATTTTTTGCATTTTTTATTTTAACTCTTATTTTATAAAAAAATAAACGTAGTTCATTCATTGTTTCACTCTACAAATATGTAGTAAGCTTCCATCATTCCATGCTATGTTTATGTCTCAATTTATAGACATTGTTTAAGTTCAGAATCAACTTATACTACTGGCTTGATTATTACGAATTTATTTTCATTCTATTCTTTTTCATTTTTATTTTAACTCTCATGTTTACAAAACATAAACATAGTTCATTCATTGTTTTACTCTACATGTACGTGGTAAGCTTCCATCATTTTATGCCATGTTTATTTCTCATTTTATTATAAAAAGTCAAATGGCATCGCCGGTTAAAATAATTAAAAATATATGACATTGATTCATCGGTCCATATGCAAGTTGTTGTCCACAATATATGACATGTAATGAATGACTGTCTTCTATCAATCAACAACCCAGTTGTGCACACCACTATATAATTGCACTATATAATCGTAAGATGTTATATATTTTATTTAGATCATATGGATACTTTATGGTTTTTAATTGCAATTTTTTTTATGACAACCCTTAAGAGTTTTTTATACATTAACTCATGAGTAAGATCATAATATGGTCATGTTTCTCATGCATGTCAAAACCAAACTTACAAAACCATCTCACTCTATCTTATCTATCAATTTTTGTACCTTACCTATCAATTTTATAAGCGACTACGATAGTTCCATTCATCAATATATTATTTGATTTTTTCTATGAACTTCTTAAATATAAAAATACAACCCTAGATATTAACTATATAAAAAATTATAAAAACAACAAAGTATAGATTGGTTGGGGGAATAAACACATAATGTTTGCAAGAATATTGTTTTAATGGTGAACAAAAAGTTACTTTAAGATTAGTACCTTATATTTCACAAAATTGTGAACGACCAAATACAACATAACGGTTATCCGCAATATTCTCGTACACAAAATCTCTTATAAATATGCAGAAACAAAAGAAAACGGTTCATTAATTGTTTTCATGGTAGAATGCAGCCATAAGATATCAGTAAGAATAAGGTCTCAAAAAGATACAAATTGAAGAAGAAAGCCAGTGACAATGCCTACTAACAAACCAAAGATTGTAAAGAGAATGTGGAATTGGAGAGTTTCTCATTGAGATGTATATAATAACAATACAACGACCACTATTTATAGGGCTCTAATAGAAGGTATAGACATAAATGAGATAAATGAGTTAGGAACATGGATAGTCACTAATAACTTTATTATTTCATAATCAAGTTAAGATTATAAAAACCATGGTTGTAGAACTCGGTTTGGGCTAGTACTTGGCCAACTGGAGAGTTGCGAGTACACGACCAAATCTGGCGAGTAATCGAGGGGTCAAGTCAGCTTATATGCGGGGAGTAATCGGAGTATTCGGACAACTCGGATATACTCGGTGACTAACGAGGAGCGAGTACTCGGCGATTCCAAAACCTTGGAGAACGACTTTTGCAACCTTGATAAAAACAACAAAGTATGGATTGGTTGGGGGCATAAACACATAATGTTTGTTTTAATGGTGAACAAAAGCTTACCTTAAGATTAGTATCCTATATTTCACCAAATTTTGAACGACCAAATACAACATAATGGTTATCCACAATATTATCATACACAAAATCCCTTATGAATCTACATAAACAAAAGAAAATGGTTCATTAATTGTTTTAATGGTAGAAGGCGACCATAAGATATCAGTAAGAATAAGGCCTCATAAAGGTATAAATTGAAGAAAGAAGCTGGTGACAATGCTTACTAACAAACCAAAGATTATAAAGAGAATAAGAAATGAGAGAGTTGTTTCATTAAGATGTATATAATAACAACACAATGGCCACTATTTATAGGGATCCAATAGAAGGTATAGACATAAATGAGATAAATGAGTATAGGAACATGGATAGTCACTAATAACTTATAAAGGAGTTAGAAACATGGATAGTCACTAATAATTTGGTTATTTCATAATCAAATTAATTGTTAATGTAAAAAAGGCAACTTCACCCCTTTACTACCTTCGTTAAGTTATTGTACCATATGCATTATATGTTGTAAGTACTTAAATTTGGTTAGAATAATTCCCTCATGCTTTATAATATAGTATAGAATCCGGCCATGGAGGTGTGTTCATGTATGCTTCATGTTTAATATGAAATGGTTGGGGGATTCACTCGCCAGTAGATGGAAGGTCGAATTAAACCGCACATTTAATTTCCAGAACCTTTCATTTAGAAGAAACCTAATGATCTCCCATGAGTTTAATTCATTGATGGAGGTTGATTAAATTGGATTTCTGGATGTTAAATGCAGGACGGTTTCAAAGGTTGAATAAGGTGTATGACTTGCATTTTTATACAATTACCATTAAATGTTGTACAAGAGGGCATAAAAGGATGAAATGGGACAAATGTAACATTGCGTATTTTCCCCAAAATTTTTAGTTGATAAAAGAATGTGCTTGTTTTAAACAATATATGTTTTAACACCTTAAACTAATAATTATTTAATAAAATCATTGGATTCCCGACGTTTTGAGTGATTTAAAAATATTTCGTAACGTTTTTAACCTTCTATAATCATAATATGAATATATAATGATATATAGTATTTAATAAAAAATGCAAAAAAAAAAAATATATTTGTGTGGACGGGGACTCGAACCCGCATCCACTGCCGAGTCAAATCAATTTAACACAACATCCACAACCAACTGAGCCACAGCCTTTTTGGTGATAATATCCGATGCATTTAAACTTAACACCTTCTTAATTTAGCCCAGTCAAACAACAAAGTCAAACATGCGATCTATCCTTTCCAATCAAGTTAAAATTCCGCGTTGTTGATACGAATTAAGTATGGAATGATTTTGGACCGACCTTCCAGCGTTTTCCCTACGCCAAATCCATTCCAAAACATACCAAATAAAGATCAATTACGCGTTTTAATTTTGGATGGGTCAAACATTCCAATTTTTCCAATTCGTGTATATAGGAGGTTTTGACTCGATTAAATCTGCATACACACACACACACACACACATATATATATATATATGCGACTTAGGGAACCCCCATTACAAATTTCATCTACAAGCTGCAAATCGATCAGATTCCAGGCCTTCCTGTTCGGATGTATTGCTCCTCGTTTCTCCATTCATCTCAATCGGTATGAATCAATTCGTTATTCTAATACAGTAATCGGCCCTTGACCATCATTAACCCCGTGGTTAATTAAACTATAACGACATACTTGGCCGATTAGAATTCTAGGGTTTAGTTTAGGGAAGATGACTTAAACCTGTTGTTGTATAAAAAGTTTCTGCACCAAGTTGAAATACCATCAGATCTGTAGATCAGATGGTGTTCTCTTGTTTGGTTAAACGCTCATACAGCTTCGGTCTGGGTTCGATACCTTGCACCAACATTTTTCATTCTTTTGAATTATATAATTAAGCATCTAATACACCTTATAACATTCTGAAATCAAATATTGTTGTTTTCAGGGTCCAGACCAACTGGTCTAGGCTTATGATTATAAACACACGAACCGGCCAGAGGCTCGGGTTCGATTTATGGCAGCAACAATCCTTTTTTTTTAAAACCCTTATTTATATATTTAAACTAATAATCTTTTAAAATAGTTTTTGAAGAAACAATAAGTTACTCGGGGATTATTACTAATCTCCGAGGGGTTGCACTTATGTTACTGTACGTACGTTCCTTTACCCAAACCGTTTGGATTACCCGAATGTGTAAATAAGTGAGTGTGTGGTGAGTAAGTGAATATGAGACACAAGGATGTAAGTGGTTCGGTCAAGCACGACCTACGTACACTGTAAAGAGCGAGAGAATGTTATCACTTTGGAGAGTACAAAGTATAAGAGCAATTCTAGCCCTAGATACAAGTGATTGATTATCGATCCCCTTGAAGGGAGTTGAAGTCTTCTATTTATAATGAAGGTCGTGGGCTTGAGAAGAAGCCCACGACGAGTCTTTTGATCTTTGGTGTAGCAACCGGAAAATTTTTCTTCTCTTTCGTCTCTTCCTTTTTGGCCTTGGGCAATTTTCGGGACGAAAATTCTTTCAACAGGGGGATGATGTGACACCCGGCAAACTCAGGTTAGTAACGTTGACTAAACTAGTAAGTCTACCTTAGCGAGTCATGCATATTACGTCCTTAACGGGGTCAGTCGAGTCGGTATGATGATTCTGGGAATCATCGGGAGTCGTTATGAGGATCCGCGGGGTCATCGGGAGTCGGTCCATAACTATGAGTACAAGGATCGGTGATTCGTGGAATCACCGGCTTTAATGCACACACACGAGTCTCGAGTCCCGGGAGTTGGTGAACGGATGTAAACGTGTTAGTTATCATGCATTATATGTTTGGAATCATTATGTGACTTGTCGGTATGTGAATACGTGTTTATATATGTTAAAATAGCGTTTAACGCGCCGAAAACCCAACCTGACAGGTATCAGGCGATTAGGGCCTGGAATAGGGCCTAATCGCCTATAGAGACATGCGAGTAGGGAAGGTTATAGGCGATTGGGACCTAATCGCCTGATGTTATACGCGATTAGGCCCCCAATCGCATGTAAGGTACTGCTACTCGCGTGAACTGCAGGGCTCGGGTCAAAACACCTATAAATAGAACCCTTAACTCCCCAAACACCTCTAGAACAACCCTAGCTGCTCCCAAACCACCCACACACCTTGAAACACCTCTGGAACTCTTTTTGCTACAAAAATCACCATCCCCAAGCTTACACACCTTTCTTTAGCAAAATCCAAGGTGTGTTCTTCATCCCTAACCTTTGTAAAGTTGTTATTTTGAGTTCCCCAAAGTTCCAGACCTTGTTTTACCAAAATGTGTCTTTAAAAACCTTTCAAAAGAGTCCTAAACTAAGTCTACACCTTAATGCTTGTTATATGTGAAGCTTACATGCATATGTTGGTCTTCTTGGTGATTTTAACATGAATGTTTTCAAGATATGATTGTACTTCTGTTATGTAGAGGTTATTAGGAAGGTTGTCTTAGAATCTTAGCCATTATTGTGGTGTTTTGAAGAAAATGCATATTTTGACCCATTTGTATGTTCTTGAAGATTTAGGATGGTTATGCTATGATTGTTGATGTAAAGTTGTTAGAATTGATGCTAGGAAGATGTTAGAACAGAGGTTTGATGATTTACATGTTGGTAGAGGTTGAAATCTGATTCTTTCCATTTAAGGAAAGATAAGGTTGGTAGGTGAAACCTAGTACTTTGCCATTTTAGGAAACAATTGCATAGAACATGCTAGATCAGTGATATGTTGGGGGTTTTTGCTTGAAATGGGTTGGTAAATGATTTAGGTTTGATATCGGGTGTCGTTGCATGTTTCGGATCTGATTTGGAGGGTTAAACGCGCGAAAACCCGTTGTACAGCAGCTGCAGGCGATTAGGCATCCTAATCGCCTGAGCTGGGGGCGATTATGCAGCATTAGGGGCGATTGGGACCCTACTCGCCTGATACATCAGGCGATTAGGCCCCTAATCGCCTATAGGCTGATGCCTACTCGCGTGTAACCTTCCTAATCGCATGTACTGCTGTCGTGAACGCGTTTTGACATCCCGGAACATGATTTGACACCTAGGAACATGTTAGGAACCCCGGGATACACCCAATGACTTAGTAAGACGTGTCCGGACCTGTTTATGCGTTAATTGGACATTATGCTAGACTAGGTGAATTGTTGCGCGTGCTAAGTGCTTAATTGCATATGTTGCATGATGTCTTGCATTTATCTAACACGTGGGATGTCGGGTCACCAATGGGATGTCGGGTCTTGTCTGACACGGTCGGTTTAACAGTTAAAGGTGTTTTCAAACGTTATGGTCACGGTCTGGACATTCGGGGACTAGTTAGCCTGCGGGTTATTAGTCCAATACTTATACGCATCTTATGGTAGGTCGCCGCTATCTGGGGCTATCATAACATAATTACTTAACTATTTGCAAGTAACGCAAACCAAGGTGAGTTTCACAGCCCCACTTTTACCGTTTTACTTACGGGGGAGAAACATGCTACTTACTTACTTATTAAAGGTCATGTTATACTATGGTTACTTTACATATACTATGCGGCTTTTACGGAAAGTCCCAGGGGGGAAACCATGAATGTGCGGGGATGCACAACGGGGGAAATGTGGATAGATCTATTGGGCCTCACAAACCCCACTCGACGGCTGGGCCGGGCGGGTGCATATTGTCTCTTATTACTGGCTCGCCGAGGCATCGGTTATAGCCAAAACTGCTGGGCAAGTCTCAACAACTTATAAACGTATAGTAATGGATTCCCAACCGCAGTAGTAAACAAACACTTAACGTCTAGCTAACGTTCTTATAACCTGGTAGTAACGGATATGATCTTTACAACTTACAGAAAACGCTTTATAAAAGAAAACCTGTGAACTCACCAGCATTATATGTTGACATTTTTGGCATGTTTTCTCAGGTCGCTGAGGTAGCGGTTATCGGACTAGGCGCACAGAGTCATGCACGGCGTCTATTATTTTGAGCATATTAAACAATGTCTTTGTAAACAATGATATGTCTTTTGGTTGTAAACAAGAATGCTTCCGCTGCTGGTTTACAGCTCAAAGCATGATATTTTGGTTTTAAATATAATTATGAATGCATGTTTGTTGTATGTTTATTGTGATCGTTGACTGAGATCCTGGTGTGTCACGCGCCTCGCGGTAAAACCCCGCACGTGGAATTTGAGGGTGTGACATTTGGGCCTTGGCTCGGCCCAACTGTCTTTGGTATCTGAAAAAGGCGGGGAAAAGGACGTCCACTGTAGATGATGTCAGCGGTGAGCTTACAGGTGGACACGTGGCGGCTTGTGACTGGCCATTGGCGACATGTTGTTCTGAACGAGCATGGTTGACTTACCTGCCGGCATCTGACGTGACCTCTGACAGCAGGTAAGCATGCCTGGTCAGAACAGTAGGGGCAGCATGGTGGAAGCATGGAACTAGTCACGTCACTGTTGAACCTCAGTGGTTGTTGGGCAACCGCGGACACGCGTCCTTATCGAGTTGGTGGTGTCAGTGATCCTCTGCAGGTAGATCTTCCTGACTCTTGATCTTTCGTACCTCGTACTTAAGAATGTTATGATGTGAAGCAGCCCGCGCGTTGGCAGACGCGCGCGTATTTCCCTAGGTGTGTAGAGTTGTGACCCAAGTCCTTTCCGCCAAAACTGTGCTACGCGACCATTTCCGCGGATCCTCGGTTAAGCGGGGATAGGGAGGCCGCGTCCGCCTGGATTAGGCTCCCTATCCTTTCAAGTCCCCCTAGTCTAGGGCTTCTCCTGTTCTCGACTCGAGATGAGGTGGAGCGCTAGACTGAATTAAAAATGAGTCGCCGATGATAGCTTGTCCGTTCATGTTGTCTTGTCGTAGGGGAGGCGGGGAACGTCTTTCTCCGCTTTATGTTAAAGGTCTGCGAACTCTGGCGTTTCACGCCTTGTCTACGAAAGGGAGAAAGCGGAGAACGTCTTTGTCCGTGTTTACGTCGAAGCTCCACGAGCTATGACGTGTCATGCTTTATCTTTTGAGGGGAGAGGGCAGAGAACGACTTTCTCCGCTTTACGTCAAAAGTCCGAGAACTCTGACGTTTCATGCCTTGTCTTTGAAGGGGGAAGGCAGAGAACGTCTTTGTCCGCGTTTACGTCAAAACTCCGCGAGCCATGACGTGTCATGCCACATCTTTGTTATAAATGCGTTCCCATTCTTAGGGTAAATGTTGGGTGATGCATTTATTTTGTCGTCAATCATTTAAATTTATGGCGCCTGGAATTCGAGTGTGGATAACGTTGTGGGGAAGTTTAGCAGATGTGTTAGACAACTGTCTGACACGTTGTCTGCTTTATGTCTCCCCACACGTTTTGCAGGAGGCTTTTCGTCTGGTGTCAGGCGCGTGGCGGTCACGCGCGTCTGTTGATTAAACGAGTGATCAGGGTAGTGCCACGTGTCTTGTCTCACGTGTCTCATGTCAGGCGCGTGGGAGAGCACACGTTTGATTATGTGAAATGGTGAGGTTTGCTGACACGTGTCTAGCAATGTGAACGGTTGCCAGCTGTGGCCGTTGTCCACGCGCCGCTGTGAGCCGTTCGATGATGCTAACGCCACGTGTCATCATCTCCTCCTTCCAGATGAAAAGGCACGACGGTTTGTATGTTCGTGGTGGGGCCCATTGCCATATATGCAATGGGTATATATATGTGTGGAGGCCTTGAGGAACGGTTACACTTTCAAATTTCTCCCCAAATCCTCACAAATTTTCTGATCAATCTTCATCTTTTCCGTCCATTCCCTTGAAGTTTCCGAGCAATCTTCAAGTTTCCCGGCGAGTTTTCCGGTGACGACTGAAGATTTCCTTGAAACTTCACCAAGATATCTTCCTTTCCTTTCCTTTGAATCCTTCTTCTATTTGGTTGAAATGTCTGATCTTTCAACCAATCTCTCTCCCACCGGTGAGGCTCACCGTGATGAGTCGGAGGCTAGTAGTCAGGAGATAGAGCCTGACGTTCCTGAGATCAAGGTGAAGGAGAGGAAGTTGGCCACCAACACCCCCTGCAAATGGACGGCCACCGCTTTCTCCGTCTTCTGTGCCGATCATGGCATACTTTCAGAGTGGGAGCCGGAGTTGCCTGCTCCGGGGAAGACCATTCTGACCACTCCGGAAGGCAAACTTGCTTTCTATGAGGCCCACTTCTCTAAGTGTGGGTTTCGTTTGCCTTGCACCCGCTTCCAGTTGGATACCCTGATAGAATATGGGGTGGCAGTGTCCCAAGTGAGCGGGTTTGGGATGCTCCGGTTGGGGCACTTTGAGAACCAGTGCCGGGAGCTGGATATTGAACCGACCATTGATCGGTTCAATGTATTTTACTTCATGGCTCGTGATGAGTCATGGTTTACATTTAAGCCGCGGCCGAAGAAGGTGCCCGCTATAGTTAGCGAGGTTCTGAAATCGCTTCATGGGTGGAAAGACAAGTTCTTCTACCTGAAGAAGGGCGTTATTCTGGTGGCGATGCCCTGGAAAGTGGTGACGTCCAAGGAGCGGGTGCCTGACTGCGAGGTGATGCGGGGTTATAAAGATGAAGCTTGGTTCATCGCCCTTACAACTCATAAGACCAAGCTGGAGTTGAAGGGTCTGTTCGAGGGTACCTTCAACCTACTGGGGACCAACCGCACCGGCATCCGCGAGGGGAAAGAGCCGTACATCCCCAAGAAGGTATGATCTAGCGTTTTTAATTTCTTTGGTAACTTCAGTTCTTGCTAACTTGTTTATGAAATGCGCATGTGTGTCCAAGTTTGATGTCTTTGAGTCCCGCGGGACTCTGAAGCTGAAGTGGAGGCGGATACCTGAGGGGCAGGTTTCCTTTTTAGAAGAGTTTGTTGGTCGATTCTATTATCCTAACTTGGATAATCCGCCCAACCACCATTATGCCACTCGTAAGTCCTCTGACCCCTGTTCCGCATTCTTAAGTGAGGTGTCGCCCTTGGTGCGACATTCTCAAGGGCGCATGATGCATGCCCCGCGCAGGCACTGCTATGCAGTTGAACCAGTGTTTGCTGTTTCTGACACAGGTTCATCGGATACAGGCGGAGAGTACGTGATGAACCGCCACAAGCGGAAGGATGGGCCCGCCTCTGAGGACGAAGACAACGCTGATGAGTTTAAGTTGACAACTCGAAAGAGGGGTCAGCGCTAGGCAGGTGCCAGCGGAGATGGTGGGGCGAGTGCAGCCGCCGGGGCCTCCACAGCAGTTGGAGTTGCGGGGGACAAGGGCAAGTCCCCAGCTCGAACTGCGCAACCACAGGGGCCTGATACCCCCATGTTTTCTTTTGACATAGGCGCACCACCAGCGCGTCAGCCGCTTCTTCAAAAGATGGTGAAGAAGATTCCTGGTAAGTTTGTCTTGTTTTTGAACTTATCATTTTCTTCTGCTTGTGCCTAACTGTTTGTTTTGCAGGCGCAGCGGCCAAGGTGACCAGCCCCTCTCCTCCGCCTATCCCAACTGTTGAGGAGATAGCGGAGGCAAAAAGGAAAAGAGAGGATGAGCGCCTTCGTAAGGAGGCGGAGGCTGTGTTGAAGACCCGGGCCGATGAAGCCGCTAAGGCTGAGGCCCTTTTGAGAGCAAGGGCCGCTGAAGCTGCGAAAGCTGAGGCGGCGGAGAAGGGCCACTGAGGAAGCTACGAGAAAGGCCGAGGCGGCGAAGGCAGCGGCCGCCGCCGATGCCGCTAGGCAGGCTGAGGCCTTGGAGCGGCGAAGGCTGTCTTCGGAGAAAGAAACCGAGGCCAAGCGGAAGGCCGATGAAGTTTCCAGTTCTGGTATGACACCCCCGGCGGGAGGCGCTGGGGGTAGTAAGGTTGACCGCCGGGCGGGTAGTGCGCCGCCCGGTGCAGGGGGTCGGGAGCCCGCTCGAGAGTATGATTGCTCCAGTTCGGTCGGGGGTGACGCCATTTGGCGTCCTCGCTGGGCGGTCAGGGAAAATACTTTATTTTCTAACTCCCTGGCCGCGGAGGAGTTCGTTAGGGGGGTGGTGCCCTCTTATGAACAGGCGTACCAAGATAGTCTGAGTCGCCCTGAATTGATCATGAATATGTGCATCAGTCAGGCGAGTCAGTTGGCGATGATGGACTCCCTCCGGCGGCGGGATGCCGCCATGCAGCGGGACCTTGCCCGCTTGAAGACTGAGAAGGCCGCCCTTGCTGAAAAAAAGGCGGCCATGCAATCTCGTCTTGAGGAGTACTGCCGCCGAACTCATCGTGCTGAAGATGATGCCAGAAAGGTTTTGTCTGAGTTGACGGTGGACAAGAAGTGATGGCCCGAAGCCTGCGACCGCAACAATGAAGAGAGGCGGTTGCTAAAGAGTGCATCCAGCAGCTTAAGGACGAGAACAAGGCTGATGTCGCTGAACTTGAGAAGAAGTGCAAGGCTCTGACTGAGCGCACCGTCAAGTTCATCGATATGCGTAAGCAGCTTGAATCGAAGACCGCCGATCTGGATACGGCCAATTCCCGACTTGCTGCTCTTGAAGAAGAGCGGTTCACAATGCTGGAGGCGAAGGAAACTCTCCAATAGGAGAGGGATGCGGCCGTAAAGGATCGCGAGGCGGCTGTTGCCAAGGCTGATGCGGCCAAGGCTCTGCTGGATGGCTCGGTGGTAGAGCATGAGAAGATGCGCGAATCTCTCCGCTGGTTGATGACCAGCAGTATTGATGGGGTGAGTTGTTTTTCTCCATAGCTCTATCTCTTATTTTTATTATATACTTGTTATTTATTGTGTTTCTTTGTTGCAGCTCTTCAAGCACTTATGGCAGGAGCCTAAGCTAGGCAATCAAGTGGCCAGTATAGCCGCCTCCGCCCATGCTTATGGGTTATAGCGAGGGGTTCGAGGATGGCTTCCTTCATGCTCAGAACAATGGGCGCATTATCAATGTGGAGCACTATGGGAAGCCCCTGAAGGACGAATACTTGGCAGAACTTGCGAAATTTGACAAACTTGAGTTCCCCGTCCTTCAGGTTGTAGCAAACTGCAACCGCCACATCGACCCTGCCGCTGCCTTCCGGTAGTTCATTGAGAAATCAGATGAGCTGGGTGAGAAGGCTAAGGAGCAGGCTGCGGAGGCTGAGCGGTTACGGCTCGAAGCAGAGAGGCGGAGGGCCGCCGGGGAAGGGTTTTCCGGGGCGCGGGCTGATGATGAGGAGGCGCCCGAGACCGATGAGCAGCTGGTGGATTTCAGCGGCTCGGAATAGTTAGCTTGTCCTTACTTTTCCTGTAAATTTTTGTTGGGTTTTTAATCCCCATAGTTAATGAAATATGTTAGTTCCTTATTGTTTGTGTTGTCTCGCGTTAACTCCTGTTTTACTTATTTAACCAAGTCGTCACCTAGTGTGTAAGTAAGAGTTAGCTCGTGCGTTTACTAAGTGATCCGACATTTTAGCGCTTGCTTTTGCCTTGAAGACCAATACTCGACGCAACTTGGGTCTTTAGTCCGACAAGCTTACCATATAGGCCTTTTCTTGAAGACGGATATTCGCGCCGCAGGGCACCATGCTACTCGCGAAGTCTGACCTGTGCTAAAAGCGGGTTTACGAGACTAAAGCGGGTTTTAGCATGGTCCCTTGGCGCGAATGTTACTGTCCGACAAGTGGGCTATGCCTTGAAGACTGCAGCGCGGGTTAGGTTTATTGTACATCCTAGCCGTAGCACGAAGCTGCGTTAGTCTGGCATAGCCAGGTAGGATCGGCGGTATAGGACGCCGTCCGTTAGCTGGTAATGCAAAGCCTTGTGCTGTATCTTCCGGGCCTCTGACTTATCATCAGGTAGGGTTCCGGAGGATAGGTAAGCATGAATTGGGGTCATCCAGGACGTGTTGCCTGTTTGGATGACGTTGACCTGTCTTAGCGGGACGGACGGGGTATTGAGTACTTCGACGCGGACTTCTTTAGCTATGTGTTCGAAAACCGTGGAGGCCATTTTGCTCAATGCATCTGCGGGTTTATTCTCGCTGCGACTGATGTGTTCTACTGTGCAGGAGTCAAATTTATGCATGAGTTTTTTGGCCTGTTCCAAGTATAGTGCCATGGTTTCGTCCTTTGCGTTGTATACCCCATTTATCTGTCGAGCGACAAGTAATGAGTCCACGTGTGCCTCCACGTGCCTGGCCCCCATTTTTTCCGCAATGCGGAGGCCTGCCAGAAACGCTTCGTACTCCGCCTCGTTGTTCGTGCTTTTGAAGTCGAGGCGGATGGCGTATGTGAACTCATGTTTCTCTGGGCTGATGAGACGTAATCCTGCGCCTGAACCATCATCGTTTGAGGCCCCATCTGTAAAGAGGGACTATGTCTACGCTGGGTTTTGTGTTGGCGCGGAGGATTGCTCTACTTTGCATTCTTCAACTTTGTCCATTGGTATTTCAGTGGTGAAGTCAGCTAGGACTTGTCCTTTGACCGTGGGTCGGGGCTTGTAATATATGGTGTGCTCTCCAAGCTCAATGGCCCATTTTGCTAGCCGACCCAAAAGTTCCGGTTTGCACAAGACGTCGCTGATTTTGTAATCTGTGAGGACGTTGACTGGGTGTCCCTGGAAGTATCGTCGCAGTCTTCGGGACGCGTGTACCAGTGCTAAAACCCATTTTTCCATAATGGTGTATCTTGTTTCCGCATCAAGCAAGGTGCGGCTAATGTAGTAGATAAGCGTTTGTATCCCCTTGCGGTCTACCAGAAGTACGGCGCCTACTACTCGCTTGGTAACGGAGAGGTAAAGCGTGAGCGGTTCTTTTGGTGTTGGGGCCGTGAGGGTTGGTAGGTTCATGAGGCATTGCTTCACTGCTTGGAAAGCGGCTTCTGCATCCGCTGTCCAGCGGAATTTTCTCTTTTTTAAGCAGTTCTTTAGCGTGTCCACGAACAGGAACGATTTTGAAGCGTAGTTGGACAAGAACCTGTTGAGTGCTACCAGGCGACCCATCAACGTTTGGACCTCTTTTATTGATGCGGGGGAGGGCATGCGCTCTATTGCTTGTACTTTTTCTGGGTTTGCGCGGAATCCGTCCCGGGTGATGATGACGCCCAAGAACTTGCCCTCCTCCATTCCAAAAGAACATTTACTGGGGTTTAACTTCATGCGCACCTTGCGCAGTTGATTGAAGGTTTGTTAAATGTCCCGCAGCATGTCACTTTCTTCTTTGCTCGTGATGACTAGGTCGTCCACGTATACCTCTAAGCGCACACCTATTTCGGCCATGAATGCCGTGTCCATGAGGCGCTGGTACGTCGCGCCTGCGTTCTTTAGGCCGAATGGCATTTTGGTGTAGCAGAACGTGCCCATGTCAGTGCGGAAGGCGGTTTTGTCTTCGTCTTCGTTTGCCATTTGTATTTGGTGATACCCCTTGTACGCGTCAAGAAAACATTTGAAACGATAAGGTGCCAACGAGTCTACTTTCAGATCTATCTCCGGTAGGGGATAGCAATCCTTTGGGCATGCCTTGTTGAGGTCTTTGTAGTCGACGCACATGCGCTAGCTGCCATTGGATTTCGCGACCATGACCGGGTTCGCGAGCCATGATTGGTATCAGATGGGCCGTAGTATGCCCGCGTTGAGCAGCTCGGTGACTTGCTCGTTCATGGCCTTTGTTTTCTCCGGCCCCATGCTTCTCTTCTTCTGAACGACTGGTTCTACTGACCGATAAACATTGAGCTTGTGTTCTGCGATTTCTCGCGGAACGCCGACCATGTCTGCTGGTTGCCATGCAAACACATCCATGTTGTGGATCAGTAGCTGCTTCAAGTGATTGCGGATGGAGTCGGAGATTACATGGCCTATGACCACCGTTTGCTCCGGAAATTTAGGATTGAGGATCCATTTTTCCGGCTCTGTGTGGGCATCCATTTTAACCATCTTTGGCGGTTTTGCGGCTTCGGCCGAGTGGCATTCTTTGTTTCCCCGAATAATTGCCACGCCTGTTCTGGTTGGGAATCCTACCATTGCGTGAGGCGTGGAGGCGTTGGCGTTGAAGCGTGCGATGCCCTCAAGACCCAGTAAGATGTCATGGTTGGAGTTTGCTGGCAGAACCATGAAGTCGCAGATTTCCGTGCGTTCATGTGTGCCACCTGACAATGTTACTGGCATAGAGATCATGCCACGCGGCATGATTGTTTCGTGAATGAATCCCGATATTGGTTCATTTACGGGGACGAGCTTGAGCTTGTCCTCATCATCTAATTGCTGGAAACATTGGTCATACATGATATTTGTGCTGCTACCGCCATCCATGAACATGTATCTTGTTCGATAGTGGCCGAAGACAGCGGTGATGACTAAAGGAGCGGTGCGGGATGCCCCGCCGCGCACTTTCGGTAGGATGACCTCCGCTTCCTTCCATGTGTCGTATTTCGGCACTCGGTTTCTCTTTCCTTGCTGGTGCTGTCTTCCCGGCCTCGTCATATTGCATTGATGGCGTGGGATGATTGTTGCCGCATGCGTGTTCAGGTCACGGATCTTTTTCCGTGATCCGTCTGCTTGTGCATCGTCACCAGCTTGGGCCTTGGCCTCGCGGTGGACGTTTTTGACCAAGTGTCCCAGTTGTCCCGACTTCAGGGCCTCTTCAATTTCCAACTTGAGACTGTAGCAATTGTCTGTGAGATGACCGAAGTCGTTGTGGTACTCACAGAATTTGGATGTGTCGACGTTGCGTCTTTTTCCGAGGGCTTTGGGCTCGTTGAGGGTGACTTGTTCCGTCTTTAAGACTTGAGACAGAGTCTTGGTCAATGGGGTCCAGTCTTGGTTTTTCTTGGAATGACCCCGCTGTTCTCTTGATTGTTTGCCGCTGATGATGTTGCGAGCATCATTCGCGGGAGAGTACTTCCCCTCGCCTGTTGAGCCCGAAATGCGGTTCCAAACTGACTTTCCCTTGTTCCTGTTATTATTATTATTATGGTGATTTTGTTGAAAGCCATGCATTTGGTTAAATGTTTTTTCTGATGAGGCATATATTTTGGCGGAGTGGATGACTTCATCCCAGGACTCCAGGATGCCGTCTTTGCCTGTGAGGCACTTCATGAGTTCCGGGCTGCGCACATTGTGGATGAATGCAGCACGGGTGTGTTCTTCCCCGCAGCCTATCTGTAGCGCCTCCTTGTTGAAGCGAACGATGAAGTCCTCGATGGACTCATGGTCATATCGGCGACACAAAAGAATGTGTGCTTTGTCTTTCTTGTGTTTTCGAAGGTGTGAGAAATGATTACCGAACTTGTCGGTGAGATCATCAAAATTAGCGATGCTCCCTGCGGGGAGCTTGTCAAACCAGACTCTGGCTGCGCCGGTCAGCGTTTGGGCAAAGAGGTGGCACCAAACCTGAACCGGCTAGTTAACCGAGCTTCCCGCACATTCGAAGTTGTGAATGTGGTCGTCCGGGTCACGCAGGCCGTCGTACATGCCGACGCTGCTGGGAAGGTTGGCTGTTCTTGGGATTGCCGCCGTTGCTATGCGGGCGACGAACTGTGATTTTTCCGCGAATGATTTTGGGCAAAAGGGTTTGACCAAGTCATCGTTCACATCTTTGCGATGTGAGCGATGTGTATGGTCCCTTCCTCTGCGGTCAGAATCAGTGCTTGACGACTCGTACCCGTCCGACTCGTCACGGTTGCTGGCGCGGCCCTGAGCTCCAGCGTTTCCGCCGGGCTCCCCGCCGCGACCACCGGAAGTCTCTTTGTTCTTGTGGGTCTTTTTTGGTGAAGAACCATAGGTGAGGGTCTTGCCTTTTTTCTTCACCTGTCGCACGAGCATCCGCTGGTAAATAGCGGCGCTTTTGGTGCTCTGATGTAAGAGCCATTGGTCTGGGTCTTCGTCTGAGTCGTCTCCATTACTTTCGTCTGTTACGTCGTCATCTACCTCGCGAGCAGGTTTCTGGATGCGTGAGGTTGACTGTTTTGTGACCGTGGCCGGGGTGCCGTCGTTTCCCGTGGGTTGGACGTCGACGTCCTCAGCCGGATTGATGACAGTTGTGTTGGGGTTGGGTTCAGCCATGGGTGGGTTAAAAGAAGAAAATGTTGTAACCGAACGGGTGGCGCCAATGAAGAAACAATAAGTTACTCGGGGATTATTACTAATCTCCGAGGGGTTGCACTTATGTTACTGTACGTACGTTCCTTTACCCAAACCGTTTGGATTACCCGAATGTGTAAATAAGTGAGTGTGTGGTGAATAAGTGAATATGAGACACAAGGATGTAAGTGGTTCGGTCAAGCACGACCTACGTCCACTGTAAAGAGCCGAGAATGTTATAAAAATTATTTATGTTATCCTGATTATAAAGTTTATTATACAATTTTTAGTTTTTCAAAAATCATTTATATAATATATATAAAATATATTACAAGTTTATTCGTTTTTAAGTTAAAAATTCAATAAAAATATCTAAACGTTTTTATAAAATTTCACAAAAATTATTTTGAACTTATAAATCAGAGACCTTTTTGAATTTAATTTTTATTTCAGGAAAAGCGTTTATTTATTATTTTTAATTAAATTTTGCTATTTTAAATCATAAATAATTCATAATAAATCCATTTTTCATTAATTTTACATCAAAGTTTTACAAAAATTATTTTCGTTCATTTAGAACAGAAATATAATTTTTAATTTGAAACTTTATGAATTTTAATATTTTAGACATTAATACTATATTTTGACAAATAAATATTAATATACTATATATCCAATAATTAAGAAAATAATTTTATAAAAATTATTTTCATATTTACAACATTATAATACAGCCATCTTTAATCAAAATTTTACAAAAGTTCTTTTTATTTATTTATTTTTCTAAATTCCTTTATTTATTTCATTAACGATTTATCTAAATTAACAATTAAACAATTGCCTATCCCCAAATTAGGAACCCTAAAAGTACTTGTAGACTAGAAAAAAACTTAGACTTATTTATTGCCTTAAACATAGGGTAATACTTGGCAACGTTGGACCACACTTATTCTATTTCAAAGGACCTAACACTTTGCTAAGGTGAGTTTACGTAACCTTGTTTATGCAACTTTTATACTTGAAACTTTATACTTAAGCAATTCTTTATACATGTCTAGTTGTAATCTTTGATGCCACATGACTTAGACAAAAACTATTAGACTTAAACTTAAACTTGCATAATCATTAACCCTGATCAAGCCGGCGGTTTACAATGATAGATCTATTGGATTGACAACCCCACCCAGATTCGTTGACCATTTCTATGGGGAGCGCGGGTGATTGTTATCGTTCTAAACTTTATAAGGAGAACCGTGAATGCGGAATGGACCTAAACTTTATAAGGAGAACCGTGGATGCGGGATGGACCTAAACTTTGTCGGAGGATTGATTATGTGCATACTATACTTGTTGTTTACGCATGTAGACTTAGACTTACATTAGACATATGAATTGCTAAACTTTTATTCTTTTAAAACTTATTACTTGACTTGGCTTATGTATTCTCACCAACTTCTAGGTGACCCCCCATCTTTTCCAAACTCAACAGGAAATACAGATGCTTGAAGTCTAAAGTTAGCATGAGGAGTTATTTGAAGTTTCGAGTTTCGTTTATTTGTTTGATGTACTAGATTTCATTAAAGACCTTGTTATGTATTTCAAAATTTAGATGTTTTATTGGAATAAATACTTATTTAAAACTTGATTGCCATGTGCTACTGAACAATCATTCATACGTGACACCTCGATGTTTCCGCCATCGGTTGGAGTGTTACAGGTTGGTATCAGAACCTTGGTTATAGGGAATTAGGTTATTAGAAAAATAATCTAGACTATAACCTTAGGGATTTTAAACTAGTACTTGCTTCTCTTACTTGCAACTCTATTTGTTTCTATTCTCTATCTCCATCCTACTTCTTATTCCTACCTAGCCCTACAAGATGATCGCTCTCCATCACTGGATCTACCCTTAGACTAATAGGACAAAATTCTCATGTCCTAACCCGAACTGCCTTGATAATCTCGTCTAAGTTCTATATTCTAATAATGAACACGTGCAATTTGGAAGGGTAAACTCCTGTATTCTGAGTTTTCTGTCTAGGACTGGCATTGCGCATAAATCCCAATCAGACGAGGGAACTGGATGCCTACCTGGGAATTCTCGGGATGAGTGTTCACTTATAGGCTAAAGCATGTCTTCACTATGTTATTAGAATCTAGAAGCTTTGATAAGTCCACGTTCTCGTTTATTCGTTTTAATTAATGAGTAAATGATTACATTCCTTATTATATTCCATTATCCTAGATTAATCCTATGTCTCATTGAAACCTTCATTGTGTCTCTTAAAAATAATGCCTCCTCGTCGCAGCTCTCGTATTAACAACGATCATGATGGTGAAAGCATCAACAACAACAACAATAACAACAACCATGACAACGATGTCCAACTCGCTGTGATCATATCCCAACAAATGGCTGAACAGATAGCGATGTTAGTTCCCAATTTGGTGGCTCAAGTCGTTCAAATGAATGGAAATGGCAATGGCAATGGAAATGACAACGGGAATGGTAATCACAATGGGAATGGGAATGCTCACCCTGTTTGCACCCTCAAGCACTTCAACTCTTGCAACCCTCCTAAGTTTAGCAGGGACGAAGGAGCCACTGGTCTCCTTCAGTGGTTCGAAGGTATTGAAAATACCTTCATTAATAGCCAGTGCCCTAACAACCTCAAAGTTCGCTATGCTATGAGTGTCCTCCACAAGCGGGCACTCACATGGTGGAATGAAGAGAAACGAACTCGCGGAGCTGAAGTCGCACTGGCCTTGACTTGGGAGCAAGCTAAAGACATCATGAAGGCAGAATTCTGCCCTCGTAATGAAATCAAGAAGTTAGAAGATGAGTTTCACGATCTTGCCCAAGACAGTGGAGAAAACTTAGCCTACAACACTCGTTTCCACGAACTTAGTCTACTATTACCACATAAGGTCACCCCCTGCCTGTTGCAATCGAAAAGTACATTGGCGGCTTACCCATGCAGATTCTAAACACGGTGTGGGGAAGGAACCCTGCTATTCTCGAGGAAGCAAAGCGTTTGGCGGCCACCCTAACAGATAACCATGTGAAGGCATGAACTTTGAATCAAAAAGTGGAAAAGAAAACTATTGTGAAAGATACTCCCCAACCTTCTATCGAGATTAAAACTGAGTCCTCAACCAACGGAAGACGCAAGGCCAGGAATTTCGCAATAGATGCCACCGCCCCACCCAACATGAAACAGTACCCGCAAACCATCCTAAGTGGAACACCTGTCAGTATCACCACCCAACCCAAGTGCCTTGTCGTCAATGTACCAATTGCCAAAGGTACGGACATCTCGAGAATACTTGTCGAATTCCTGCTAATGCCCCCACTGCTCAAAATAACCATGCTAGGAATGCTCCAGCCCTCAATCCTCAAAATGGTAGGCCCGCTCATGGACAATGTTTCGAGTGTGGTGATCTCTGACATCCGGGAACCAAGCACATATTTCTTTTTAGCTGGCTTTATTGTTTACTTGCCGAATTTCGAGACGAAATTCTTTTCAACTTGGGGATGATGTGATACACCGCAATTTCAGGTTCTTAAATTAATAAAACTCTAGTCACTTGCACTTAGAATCCTTGCATCCTACTTAACTAAAGTTAACTAGGTAGGTCATACGTACACACACGAGATGCATATGTCTATGGGATATAATTTAAACAAAACAATGACACATATGAAACAAAATACATGTTAATGTCGTCATCAAGAGGCATGGAACTTAACTAACTCTTACCCTTGTGAAACCGGATGATATTCCTATATCAACGGGTACCAAAGGTTACTGAATGGGCATAACCTACAATCACAATACCATTAACAAAGATGGGCCGATTAATTAACAAATAAACAAGGTCTAGAATCATAGCCAAACCATTTATCTTGGAACTACAAAAGCTATACACAAATATATACATACACACCCATACACATGACACCAAAACAAACAAGCAAACATAGGATAAGACAATCCTACAAGCCTTGAAACCTCTGTCCTTTTCTTTTGAATTTTTGGCCAAAGCCTTGCACACAAGCAACCTCACACATGCTTTTGGTATCATCAAATAAGCAAGGCATTATCTTACAACAAGTTTTCTTGGAACAAGACAAACCTTAATTAGAAAAACCCCATTCTTTTGTCTCATTATCGGCCTAAACACAAGGCTCAAGGCCACACATGTCTTGCAAGCATGTTTGTGACAAACTTACACCAAAATGGCAACCACATGCAAGCTTCCCAACCTCCCTAGGTCAAATCCTTACCTTTCTTAACATAGCCAATCAAAGAATGAAGAATAAAGAAACTATCACCATCACCATGTGCCTATAACATCAAGCTTCTACTACCCTACCCTTCCCACATGCTCGGCCGCTACTACCCCTATGCGTATACATGATAGTGATAGAACAAGAACCTAGAAACTCCACTAGAAGAAAATCGGCCAAGATAGCTAGGAGGTGAGCAACTTACACCCTTATGGATAACACTAGATCACACTATAGGAATTCAACCTTTCCTCTTATGGATTGCCACCCTATATCGAACACATGGCCCTTGTTTTCCCCACCCTCTTGCACGAGTACACCAAGAAAAGACACGGAAATCTTTGTCTCATGAAAGGTTGTAGGATCAGTATTGCTCTTTGTATGAACTTGCTAGTGAACACTTAAGTGTTTAGCAAGTTCTTTTATCAGTTTTAGCACAACGGAATGTTTTAAGTTAAAGCTACACTTATCAACAGGAGTTATTACTCCCCTGGATGTTTGAGAAAACTAAAGACAAGTATTTAATGAGAATCTAAGTATTGAATGAGAATGAATACTTAAACAGATTCTCAGTAAATGAAATGGAAAGAACAATAATAAGCTTTGAAGGATTTCTGTATTAAAAATCAATGTCTAAAATAGAGGGATGAACCCATCTATTTATAGACTTTACACATACATGCACCTTGCCAAAAAGCAAGTTCAGAAACAAGTTGCAACAAGTTGCAATCTTGGAACTCGTACAAAAAGTTAAAGTAATACTAAACTAATAAACTACTGAAACATAAGGCGGTGGAAAGATTCTTGAACAAGTGCTGATGAATGACAAACTACTGATGAGTAGTTTGTCTTCAATAGTTCTTTAATGAACTGTCTGGTTTGAACTTCAGAACTTCTGATGCATTTCTTCTTCAGTATTTGTAGAATCCTTCTTCAGTACTTTTGTCTTCTTTCTTCAGTAGTTCTATACTTAGAATATTTTTGACAGAAGTGAATTAGACTTAGGTTTCCAAAAGTGGTTTCACCAATCCTCTTTGTCCTGACAATCTCCCCCTGGATTGATGAAGCCAAAACCTTTCTAATTCCTTTATTGTCTTCTTCTGTCATTGACAATTTTCCATATTTCCTTGAACATGGAATTCTTCAGTTGATTAAGCTGTTCATCAGTGAGAGATCCTCTTTGGGGTTCAAGATGTTGGATTATAAGCAGGTCCTGAGTTGATAGTTTCTTCAGATCAATCATCGACGTGTAGGCCTTGCTTGTGAGGTCTCTTCTTGTCACTAATACTGAGTTGTCATCAGTAAAGGACCATCTGATGATCAGCACTTTAGACTTATCAAAGTCTGAAGTATAGGGAACCATGCTGGTCCCTTGGGAAGTTCCTGAGTGTTGGATGTTTTCAATTTCAGTGAATCTCAGGTGGGATTCACTTCTTTCTTCTTGCATCACATCAGGTAGTTTGAAAGTTGGTAAGTGATGTTCAGTAACTACCTTAGTGTGCAGTTTGTCTTTGATGGTCTTCTGGATTTGGTAGGCAAATGTAGAAGGATCCCTGAACTGTGTTAACAGAGGCTTTTCTTCAATATCAAAGTCTGAATGGACTGTTGTGTTTCCTTCTAGTAATACCATCTTGAAGTCAGTCTTTGTATTTTCCTCTGTCTTCTTTTTCTTGGTAGCAGGTCTTGTAACACCAGAAGTTCTAACTATTGAAGTTGATACTTCAGAAGTTTTGAACTTCTCTGGATTAGCAGCCTTGTACTTCTTGTATGTGTCTAGTAGTCTTTCTTCTTTCCATCTTGACACAGAGACTTTTGAACCATAGTTATTTGCTACCAGTTCTTCAATCATCTCAGCTCTCTTGGCTTTTCCATCTTTATTTGTTGCAAGTTTGTCTGCAATAAGTTGAGCTCTTCTTGTCAGCTCATCCATGGAGAGTCCTTTCAGTGAAAAGGCTTTAGTCTTGCTGTTCTTTGTAATGTAAGACACCAGTTGTTGTCTTTTGTCTTCTTCAACAACTTTTTCAAGGTTAGTCTGCCTTTGTAACTCTGCTCCATAAGCCTGTAATTTTTCATTGAAGCTTAAGTCATCCCTTGCTTCCAAAGTATTCCATACCTGATCTTCCATGGCTTTTCTTTGGGCTGCAACTAAACTCTTCTCAAGAAGTTCCTTTGATTCAGAGATTGGAGAAGGGTTTAGTACAGTCATTGTGGTAGTGGTAATTGTAGGCCTTTGAACAGGAGTTGGTTGAGTTTGTTCAATTGGTTTGGAAGGCTGTTCTGTTGGTTGTATATTGGAAGTGTTAACTTCTGATGTGTTGACAACTACTGAAGGTTTGTCTTCAGTACTTTCTGAGTCATCATCAGAACTTTCATCAGCATCAGAAGTTTCTTCATTATGGCCTTGGGATGTTTCAGCTTCTTCAATTTCTTGTTCAGAGACACCAAATTGTTGAGCCAGTTTTTGTCTTCTGGCTTTGTCTTTGAGTTCTCTTTCTTGGAGAGCCACTCTTGCTCTTATTCTGGCTTCGAATGACTCCCTTGGTTCCTTAGTTTTCTCCCCCTTTTTGGTTTCATCAAGTTTGAGTGTGGAAGGTTGAGAGAAAGTACCAGTGAGAATGGCGATCTGTTTTGAATTGTGGTCAATTTTGTTGGACAAATCGTTCATTTTTGTCTTGATCACTTTAAATTGGTTCTTGACTGACAGCTCCAAAGCAACTGTGTAGGTTCTGAAGTGATTGGTCATAAGTGTGTTCATCATATGGTATAAGGGACCATCTGGGCTGCATAGTTGGTTCAAGTCTATGCTTGTTGACCTAGGGAATTGGGTAGGCATTTGTAGTGAGGGGTGTGTTTTGGGGTGATCTTCTTGTTGTACAGAAGATGCCACTTTCGGGGAATCAGGGATCAAGTGGACTTTAACCTGATCTGGTGTGACCAGCTCTTTGAGCTTAAATACACCAGGTGCAGGACCTTCACTAGGAGCCGTCAATTCAATGTTTGGTTGTGAATCATCATCCAAATCAATGGAATCATCTAAATCCTGATTACATCCTCAATGAGGACAATATCAGTTACATCATGAGCTGAGCCCAACTCATTTGTCTCATGTACCTCTTTTTCTTGGTTTAGAGGATTTCCTACCTCAAGCATTAAGCCTTCATCAGTAGTTGCCACAAATGAGGTCTTAGCAATGTTACTTTTTTCCTCAGATCCACCACTAGGTGGTATGTGAGTAGTAGCAGCCTCAAATGTACCTAGAGTTTCTAAGTTTGGGCTTAGAGACCCTGGTTCATCCTCATCTCTTGGGTTAGGGCTTTGAGTGTCCACATCCATGTCAAGTTCTGAAGCTATGTCCCCTGTTTGATGTGCTTGTTGGGGACTGACATGTTTGGATGTGATTCTCTCTTTTAGCCCAGAGAGAAGCATGGCAATTTCAATTTCTGGTTCAGAAGTTTGGGGTGCTAGTTCAGTAGTTTGGACTATGGGTTCAGCAGTTTCAAAAGAAGGGTCTATTGGGATTGTTTTCTTGAATTTCTTTCTTTTGAAAAGGATTGTTATTGGTGCTCTTGGTGGGGTTTGATATGGATGAGACTGAGAGGATGTTTCAGTCATATCTTTATCAAGTGCAGATTGCACATTAGCAAGTTCAGGCATCTCAACGTCCTGAACTGCCTTTCTTTTTGGGTTGGTGGGTTTTTGTTTTTGTTTCTTGGGTTTCTTGGCCTGTGGGGGTGAAGGTTTGGAAGATGAGGGTTCCATGGGGACTGTTTCTGGTTCCCCTTGGTCATCTTCTGGCCAGGCAGCCGGTTTGTTGTGCCTTAAGTATCCTTGTGAGGACAAAGGATTTAAAGTTGTAGTTTTACCCACAAGCACCTCTTCTCTAAGTTCTTTTATTATGCATTGCATAATAAATCTTAGGTACAACAAAAACTTCTTTTTAGTATTGAGATGATGTAACACCAAGTCATTAAAGAAAAGTGATGATGCCCTGAATTTTGTTTCATTCACTATGGAATGAAAAATAGGTTGAAAAGTTGAGGGCATCTGATCATAAGATCCAGTTTTTGGACTCAAACACATAATAATATAATGAAACAACAGTTTATACTTTGGTTCAAAATATTTCTTAAAAATTGTAGCATGTGAGAGAGTACCTTGGTAACCACACTCTGTCATGGTTAAGTGAATCTCAGAGTTTGGAAATTGGTCTGGGGCGTTTACATCATCCAAACCCAGCCTAATTGCCAAAGTAGCCGATGTGATTGCCATTCTTCTCCCTTGGATGGTTGATTTGAGGGAGATCACTTTGTCGTTCACCGTCACCGTCTCTGCGTTTGCCCAAAACTCATTTAGAGTTTCAGTGTGGATTGGAGGGTCGATGGTGAGGGTGGTGAAGTATTGGGATTTGACGACCAAATCAATGATTTCGTCGTATTGGGACCATTCAAGTTTTTCGAAGTAGCCTCTTTGATTGTGTCCTTGTTTCAGTATTAGAGCCATGTGGTTTGTGTGTGTGTGGATCGAATAGTGCTTTTGCAGGTTTAGGTTTTGAGAGTGTTTTGTGAGAGAGATGGAGGGAATTTTTGCTTTTTGAAAGGATAAGTGTTGGAAAAGGTATTTATCAGAAGTTTATAACCGCCTAGGTCAAACTTCTAATGTGGGAAAAGTCTGATTTACCCTTTTTGACCAAACTGCTGATGAAGAACAATTATCATCAGTAGTTCCCACTTTCTCTTCAGTAGTTTGTTAACAACTGATGAGAATGTTTTATAAATACTTTATTCATAACTTCTGAAGGTTATTTTATCAGAAGTTAATCATTTTTCAGAAAATATTCCCATACTGATGTTTTGTTCATCAGTAGTTTCTCTTTTTTTGTTTTTCAGAAGTTTTCAGACTTAAAAACAGATGTAAGTGAAAAATCAAAATATGTGCAGAGAAAAAAAATATAAAAAGAAACACTTACAAATTTAGCATCCCAAGGATGGATACTAACTTCTGAAATGTTGATGTGTCAAGGGGTTTAGTGAATATGTCAGCTATTTGATTAGCTGTTGCTACTTGTTACACTTCAATCTTGCCTTTTTCATAGCAATCTCTTATGAAATGATACCTGATTTCAATCTGTTTAGTTTTTGAAAACTGAACAGGATTTTGAATGATTCTAATGGCAGATTTGCTGTCTACAAGCAATGGTGTCTTGGTCTCTTTGATTCCATAATCAAGAAGTTAATACTGGAGCCATTGTATCTGTGATGTACAACTTGCAGCTGCAATGTATTTAGCTTCAGCAGTTGAAGTTGCAACAGATGTTTGTTTCTTTGATTGCCAGGACACTAGACAGTTTCCCAAGAATTGACAACCACCAGATGTTGATTTTCTTGACATTTTACACCCTGCATAGTCACTATCTGAAAAAGCTGATAACTTGGTATTGCTTGAAGCAGGATACCAAATTCCAAGTGTTGGAGTTCCTTTCAGATATCTGAAGATTCTTTTGACTGCAATGAGGTGTGATTCCCTAGGAGCTGATTGATATCTAGCACAGACACATGTTGAAAACATAATATCTGGTCTAGAAGCAGTTAGATATAAAAGGGAACCTATCATACATCTATACATTGTTTGATCAACCTATTTTCCTTGATCATCTGGTTCAACTTGTGTGGTTGGTGTCATGAGAGTGGAATATGATTTACAGTCTTGTAAAGAAAATTTGTTCAATAATTCTTTAACATATTTTGATTGATGTATAAAAGTTCCATTTGTTTGTTGTTTAATCTGCAGTCCCAGAAAGTACTGCAGTTCTCCCATTGTACTCATCTCAAATTTTGATTGCATGACTTTCTTAAATTCATCACACAGTTTTGTGTTTGTTGAACCAAATATGATATCATCAACATATATTTGAACAAGTAAGATATGATTTCCAACATGTTTTATGAAAAGAGTTTTATCAATGGAGCCTCTTGTGAAGTTATTTTTGAGCAAAAAGTTAGAAAGTGTTTCATACCAGGCTCTTGGAGCCTGTTTGAGCCCATAAAGAGCTTTGTCTAGCTTGTACACCCACTCGGGATGAGAAGGATCCTCAAACCCAAGTGGCTGACAGACATACACTTCCTCTTTTATTTTTCCATACAAAATGCACTTTTAACGTCCATTTGAAAAACTTTGATTTTGTTGGAAATGGCATAGGCCAGAAATAACCTGATGGCTTCAAGCCTTGCAACTGGAGCAAATGTTTCATCATCTGGTTTAGCAGTTTCAGTGTCTTCAGTAGTTGTAGGTGCTGAAGCAGATGTTTGAGTTTGTACATCAGCAGTTGTTGAATCAGAAGTTTGTGAAACTTCTGATGGTTTGGAAGTTGACTTAATGACTGTTTGAGGAGTCCATGGTGTTGGATCCTCATCATCAAACCTTTGATCACTATAATAAGTAGGTTTAGATGAAGTAACAGTCTTTTCAGGTCCAAAATGGAAGCTGTCAAGGTCAAAAAGTTCAGCAGGATGTGCTGGAATAAGAGTGTGTTTTGACTCATTGAACTTGACATTCAGTGTTTCTTCTACTATCTTGGTTCTTGAATTAAAAACCTTGTAGGCTATTCTAGTGGAAGAATAACCAAGAAAATAACCTGAATCAACTTTGGCAGCAAACTTTGAAATAGAGTCTTTAATGTTTAGAATGAAACATTGACATCCAAAAGCCCTGAAAAAGGAGATAAGGGGCTTTATGCCATGAAGAACTTCATAGGCAGTCTTGGAGTGTCTCTTATTGACAAGGACTCTATTTTGAACATAACATGCAGTGTTAACTGCTTTAGCCCAGAAATACAATGGTAGGCCTGAATCAGCTAACATAGTTCTTGCTCCTTCAATTAAGGTTCTGTTCTTCCTTTCTACTACACCATTTTGTTCAGGAGTTCTGGGAACACTGAATTGTCTAATAATCCCTTTAGACAAACAGAATTCATCCAAATTTTTGTTCCTGAACTCTGTCCCATTGTCACTTCTAATGCTTTGACAGACAGAGAATATTGTTTCTCTACTTGTAGAATGAAGAACTTGATGATTTCAGCAGCCTCATCCTTGGAAAATAAGAAGAATACCCATGTAAATCTTGAATAGTCATCAATGATGACCAAGCAATACTTCTTCTTACCAAGGCTCATGATTTTTACAGGCCCAAATAAGTCCATATGGAGTAGTTGAATACATGCAGTTGTTTTTGATTCTTCAATAGACTTATAGGAGGACTTATGCTGTTTTCCCTTCAAACAGGATACACAGTGTTCTTGACACTGGTATACTTTCAAGGGTAGACCTCTGACCAAGCCCATTTTTGTGACTTTATTTATGGTTTTAAAGTTCACATGGCCAAGTCTCCTGTGCCAGAGATCAGTCTCTGAAGTTGATGTCTTTGAGAAGAAACATGCAGTGTTGTTCAGTACTTTGTCCTTTTCAATGTCCACTGCATAGACATTGCCACATCTTTTGGCTATCAACAAAGTATGATCTTCAATGATCTTCTCTATCAACTTCTGGCCTTCTGGTGATATGATCTTGCATGCTGTCTTTGTGAAAAAGGAAGAATATCCTTTATCACACATTTGAGACACACTTAGCAAGTTGTACTCAAGGTTTTCAACCAGATTGACCTTGTCAAACTGTATTTTGCCAGAGGAGACATTGCCATGTCCTAGCACATATCCCTTAGCATTGTTCCCAAAGGATACAGATCCTTCTCTTTGATTGATAAAATTGTTTATCAGGTATCTGCATCCAGTCATGTGCATTGAGCCTCCACTGTCCACATACCAAATGCTATATAAGCCTCTGGAAACCCTCTACACAAAGTAGCAAATTAGTTAGATTTAGGAACCCAAGCCAGTTTGGCTTTGGGTTTGCTCTTGAGAACATTAACAGTTTGTTCTTGACCGAATTGAGGAATCCATGTCTTTTTGGCAATGGATTTTTCATTAAGAGCAATGGTGGTATCCTTTTGAGGACCACCATCAACTTTGGTCATCAGTAGTTGTACCATGTTCATGAGATCTTTAATCTCAGCAGTTTGTGAAACTGCTGATGATTTAGGTCTAACTACTGAAAGAGAATTTTGAGAAAAAGAGTTTTGTTGAGATTTTGTCGTTTTCTGAGAAAAGGTGTTTTCTGGTTGTTGTTTCCTGGGAGAAAAAGTTTCTACAAAATCATTTTTGATTTGTTTTCCCACAACCAGTTGTGAAATTTTCTTGTTGTACAGAATTCCTTTTCTGTATCTACAAAACTCTGTTTTGTGGTTGAACAGACCACAGATTTCACATTCTTTTGTCTTTTCTTTTAAAGACAAGTTTCTGACTGTTTTGATTGTTTATAGGTCATCAGTAGTTTTCAGGTTCTCAACTCCTGATGTAGATGAAACTACTGATGGCTTAAAGTCAGATTTTATCAGTACTTCTGAAGAACTTTCTTTGTGAGTTTTTAGAAAGTTTTCATGGAAAGATGTGCATTCTTTTTCTTCAGAAGTTTCACCTGAAACAATTTTTCTCCCATCTTCAGTAGTTTTGGGGGAAAAATCTGTTGGTGTTTCAGTGTGATTGTACCCTATGCCAAACCTAACATTTGAAGCACTTTGTTTGTTTAGCAACAGTTGGTACCCCTTACAAGATTCTACCCATTTTTCACAAGTGACCTTGGTGTCAGCAAGCTCTTTTCTGACATTTCCTAGGTCATCTATCATGATTTTAAGTTGTGCTTGGGTTTCAATAGCATTGTTAGTTAATTTAGAAACTTCTTTTGTTTTTGCAGCAAGTTTTCTTTCTAAATCACATTTCATCTGAGTGAATTTTCTCTCAGAATCATTTGCTTTACCTTGTAAGTGCACATTAGTCTCTCTTATGAGAGCAAAAGATTCTTTACAAGAAGTTGAACAAAGTTTTGTCAAAGATTCTTTTGATACCTGTGACAAGGAAGATTTTGAGGTGCATCCCTCAAATGCCATCAAGGCAAAGTTCTTTCTGCCATTGTCAGGCTCTCCCCAGTTGATGTCAAACATCTTGTTGTCTGCATCAGGGTTACACTCAGTAGTGTCAAAAGGAAGACTGCTCCAGTCAACATACCCTAAAGTGAATAAACTTTGTTGTGAGGGTTGCTGAGACTGTGGAGGTTGTTGAGCAGCTGGAAAGGGAGGGATTGATTGTTGGCTCTGCATCTGTTGAGCAGGCATCTGTACATATTGTACTTGTGGCACATATTGGTGTTGTGGAGCTTGTGCCTGTACAAAATGTGCACTCCCCCGTGTTCCATTATTCCTGTTATAACTGGGGTTAAACTTATTTCCAGACGGAGATTGGTTAAAGCTAGAACTTCTACACTCTCTAGAAAAGTGTCCCAACTTTTGACACTTGTGACATCTAAGTTTAGATTTGTCAAAACCAATTTTTGTGGACCTGTTGAGTCCTGGAAATTTCCTTCCTGACCTTTTGTACAATTTGTTTGTTTTTATACTCAACATGGCCAGTTGGTGTAGAATATCCATTTCTTCCAAGTCATCACTGCTAAAATTTTTTAAATCATCCATGATAAAACACATGTTATCAGCAGTTTGACTAAAATCATCATTGTCATAACCTGGGAATGATCTTTCAGATGAGATCCCATCAGTTATGTCAATATGGTCAAAAGATCCAAAACTATTTGAACAAGTTGGTGAGTCTTGTCCTAATAGTGCTGTACTACCTGGTAGATAGTCATTAGCAGTTTTACCATAACTTTGTAACTTTTTCTTTTGATCAATTTCTCTTTCAAAAGTAAGTAATCTCCCATATAGTTTTGTAAGAGTGAGGGAGCTAAAGTCTGGTGAAGATCTTAAGACTATAAAGTATGTTTCCCATTTTTCAGGTAAAGACCTTAAAAATCTATGAAGCATAGATACAGTTGTGTAGGTTTGACCATTTAATTTTAGCTCAGATATTAATGAGGAGAATCTTTCAAATTGTTGTGTTAAAGTTTCCCCATTAATGTGAGCAAAAGTTTCATATTGTTGAGCCAGGATTTCTCTGGTGTTGGCAATCACCTCTTCAGTTCCTCCAAACTGTACTTTCAGGCAGTCCCAAAGCTCTTTGGCACTATCACAATGTAATAGGCCAGAGTAGATTTCATTTGGGAGTGCCATTGTCAACATAGAGAAATCTTTAGCATCAAGCTCAAGTTTTAGGAAATCATCATCTGTATAGTCTTTTGGGTCTTTTGGTATTTCTTCTTTAGTTTCAAGATTGATATTTACTGGTTTGTGAGGACCATATATCACAGATTTCCAGCAACCAGTGTTGGTCTGTTATAATGTATGTGCCATTCTCCTTTGCCAGATATTGTATTCATTTCTTACTAGCATAGCAGGTTTATTGGCAGAACCAGTATTATGAGGATCCATTTTAAAGAGTATTGATTTGTCAAATATCTCTTAAAGTGATGGATGTTGATAAAAGTGAACTTTTAATCCTTTATTGAATATCAATAAGAGCCCGTGTCTGATTCTCAATGTGTTAGATTGATATGTGATCAGGTAAACCAGTGCTCTGATACCAATTATAGGATCAGTATTGCTCTTTGTATGAACTTGCTAGTGAACACTTATGTGTTTAGCAAGTTCTTTTATCAGTTTAGCACAGCGGAATGTTTTAAGTTAAAGCTACACTTATCAACAGGAGTTATTACTCCCCCTGGATGTTTGAGAAAACTAAAGACAAGTATTTAATGAGAATCTAAGTATTGAATGAGAATGAATACTTAAACAGATTCTCAGTAAATGAAATGGAAAGAACAATAATAAGCTTTGAAGGATTTATGTATTAAAAATCAATGTCTAAAATAGAGGGATGAACCCATCTATTTATAGACTTTACACATACATGCACCTTGCCAAAAAGCAAGTTCAGAAACAAGTTGCAACAAGTTGCAATCTTGGAACTCGTACAAAAAGTTAAAGTAATACTAAACTAATAAACTACTGAAACATAAAGCGGTGGAAAGATTCTTAAACAAGTGCTGATGAATGACAAACTACTGATGAGTAGTTTGTCTTCAGTATTTCTTCAGTGAACTGTCTGGTTTGAACTTCAGAACTTCTGATGCATTTCTTCTTCAGTATTTGTAGAATCCTTCTTCAGTACTTTTGTCTTCTTTCTTCAGTAGTTCTATACTTAGAATATTTTTTATAGAAGTGAATTAGACTTAGGTTTCCAAAAGTGGTTTCACTAATCCTCTTTGTCCTAACAAAGGTCACTATCAATTCATGACACCAAGGTTTGCATCTAAGTAGAAAGAGTAGGCTTTCACCATTGTCTTACAAAAGGAGGTTTTCCACAAATATCGTCCCTAGACTCATACATATCGGCCGAAAGATAAGCATGAATGAATGAATGAATGAAATGACAACTAGAGACCTTATATGGATTAGGAAGCTAGCCTATAACTAGCTATGGCAAAGCATTGTCAACTTACCTTAGAATTTGCCTATATAAGGAGCCCTTGGAGCATCCAAACAACTTGCACCAACAATTCATAAACTCTCACCACCTCACTTACACCACTCGGATCTAGGAAGCCATAACCGAAGATGAGCTAGCTCGAAGGAAGGATCAAGGACCAAGCACCCAACTAGCCTCACATCACTTCGAGTAGGTAAGATCTTTAGCCCTTCTATTCCTTTAAACATCACTTCCATTTGGTCCTAAATCTCTACACCCAATCATAGGCCCTTAATCACTAATCGGCTCCCACACACACACTCACTAAGCACAAGCATCATCACTATATAATGGTTCAATGTTACACTAAGTCTATTAACCGAAATCATCTAACAACTATAGATAATCGACTCCATCAAAGCATTGTCATCTAAATAATGGCTTGAGGCAAAGTCATGGTGTAATAAAACATGTTATAAATCGGTTTTATAGACGAATTGTAGAATAAAACTTGAGATTTACTATGCTTCTAATAAATCATAGGGCAAGAACTGTCCGGACAATAGTAGCTACACTTCACTAAATCACAAGCATCTCTATTAGGTGAGTTTCACTACTCTTTTTCTCAAAAGCATGCGTCTCGGATGAGACAACTTTCTAAACTTTTCTTAGTCCAGTTGGGGCTACTCATACACATCCCGGGTTTGGGGTGCCATGATTCACTAGGTGAATCTACTTTCACTAATTCATGCTTTATGTCCTTGATGAACTAAACCAACTCTATCATTGAAGTCCTTCTAAATACCGAATGAATTGTCGGGTGGGCAAGCGGGTTACTAGTTTATAGCGCTATTAGGTTTCACAAACCTCACATCGTGCTGGAGAGAATGGGTGTGAACTATGACTTAACATATTATCATTGTTGATAGACAATGATGCAAGGCACTTTGCTCACTATTGTGGGATCTCGTTGTTTAGCAGTTCGGTATTACCGGTTTTAGTTATCAAGAGTGGGCTAGCTACCCCTGGCATGTGAATTAGCTACTACTCAAAAACATGGTCTGGAGGACCTATGTATTTACTTAACTTTGTGAACTCACCAACTTTATGTTGACCCACGAATATTATACCATTTTGCAGGACACTAGTTCGAAGCACGAGTAGGGCATGCATCATATAGCATCATGGGGATATGAATACTTATCTATTTTTGCATGTTTAATTTTTCTATTACGATTTCAAACGCGTTATTTTACGCAGACTATTTGGATAACTATTATCTTTAAATTTCGCTTCCGCAACTATTGAAATATTTGATTATCTATGAAACTTGTTTTACAATAACGAACTAAATGGTTTAGGCATTTAGAGTCATTCATATGACTTATGGCTATGGGATCCTGGTATGTCACGCACCTCGCGGTATAAACCCCGCAGTGGAAATTGAGGGTGTGACATGATCCCAATCATTTCCGTAATTAATGCCCTAACCTAAACCGAGATCAAGACCCTCCAGCTGCTTAACGACAAACTCCACCATTAGAATATTATTTGCTTTTAAAATTCTATGTATTGACGCAGTTTGATTCAAGTAATAAATCTTAGTACTGAAAATTTTGTCTTTTATATGAGAGTTTGTTTATCTAATATGTTCATGACACTTGGATACATGCCTGATTGAATGTGAACTAAATGCTATATTATTATCTAAATCTATACAACTTCAACTCACGTACTATACTTGTTACACTTATAAACTTGCCTACATAAACATATTATCAATTTGCATATTATGTGTGGAATAGTTGTTACACTTAATCAACAACTGGTAGAGGATGAAGTACTTGCTCAATGGTTGGTAGAGTACCAAATAACCTACTCAACGATTGGCAGAGGTCATCATGCCTGCTCAACAGTCGGTAGAGGTCCTAACAACCTGCTCAACGACTGGTAGAGGCCATCGCACCTGCTCAACAATCGGTAGAGGTTCCTACTCACTGACTGGTAGAGGTCTTTTTCCTGCTCAACAGTTGGACTCATTTCTGGATACATTGTATACGATTCAATCACAAGGTTATTTTGCACTATGTGTGTGTCTAGAGTCATAGGATGACACAAAACCATAATGTAAGGTAAATTGGTGATTGCGGTCCGGAACATAATCATGAATTTACAGGTACGCTAAGGTAGTGTGAAATTCTATCAAGGTTTTCAGTAGATAACAAATTATAAAATCTAGATACCCGGTAGTTCATTTAGTCTTTCTTTAGTCAATTAACTCATGCAATTCTTTTTGGATTCCTGAAATTTAAGTTTAGTATTTTTGTTAGATTCTTATTCTCCTTGCTATTTCAGACGAACCTAATCCAATCCTTAAAACTTACACATTTCAATCCTCTTATCCAAATTATTCGAAATAGATTATTCTATTACCTATAAATTCATGTTGTGCCTTAACCCAATTTCTACCCAATCACCCTCAACCCTATGTTTTTAATAACTTCAGGACGAAGTTTCCAAAAGTAGGGGAGATTGTAACATCGTGTATTTTCCCCAAAATTTTTAATTAATAAAAAGAATGTGTTTGTTTTGAACAATATATGTTTTAAACACCTTAAACTAATAATTATTTAATAAAATCGTTGGATTCCCGACGTTTTAAGTGATTTAAAAATATTTCGTAACGTTTTTAACCTTCTATAATCATAATATGAATATATAATGATATATAGTATTAATGAAAAATGCAAAGAAAAATATTTGTGTGGACCGGAACTCGAACCCGCGTCCACTGCCGAGTCAAGTCAATTTAACACAACATCTACAACCAACTGAGCCACAGCCTTTTTGGTGATAATATCCGATGCATTTTAACTTAACACCTTCTTAATTTAGCCCAGTCAAACAACAAAGTCAAACCTGCGATCTATCCTTTCCAATCAAGTTAAAATTCCACGTTGTTGATACGAATTAAGTATGGAATGATTTTGGACCGACCTTCCAGCGTTTTTCCCACGCCAAATCCATTCCAAAACATACCAAAATGGAATGATTTTGGACCGACCTTCCAGCGTTTTTCCAATTCGTGTATATAGGAGGTTTTGACTCGATTAAATCTGCATACACACACATATATATGCGACTTAGGGAACCCCCATTACAAATTTCATCTACAAGCTGCAAATCGATCAGATTCTAAGCCTTCCTGTTCGGGTCTATTGCTCCTCGTTTCTCCATTCGTCTCAATCGGTATGAATCAATTCGTTATTCTAATACAGTAATCGGCCCTTGACCATCATTAACCCCGTGGTTAATTAAACTATAACGGCGTATTTGGCCGATTAGAATTCTAGGGTTTAGTTTGGGGAAGATGACTTAAACCTGTTGTTGTATAAAAAGTTTCTGCACCAAGTTGAAACACCATCAGATCTGTAGATCAGATGGTGTTCTCTTGTTTGGTTAAAACGCTCATACAGCTTAGGTCTGGGTTCGATACCTTGCACCAACATTTTTCATTCTTTTGAATTATATAATTAAACATCTAACACACCTTATAACATTCTTAAATCAAATATTATTGTTCTTAGGGTCCAGACCAACTGGTCTGGGCTTGTGATTATAAACAGGCGAACCGGCCAGAGGCTCGGCTTCGATTCATGGCAGCAACAATCCTCATTTTTAAAACCCTTATGTATATATTTTATCTAATAATATTTTAAAATAGATTTTAAATACTAAAAGTGGTTTATAAATTCTATAAAAATTATTTTATGTTATACTGATGATAAAGTTTATTATACAATTTTTAGTTTTTCAAAAATCATTTATTTAATATATATATAATATATTACAAGTTTATTCGTTTTTAAGTTAAAAATTCAATAAAAATATCTAAACGTTTTTTTAAAATTTCACAAAAATTATGTTGAACTTATAAATCAGAGACCTTTTTGAATTTAATTTTTATTTCAGAAAAAGCGTTTATTTAATATTTTTAATTAAATTTTGCTATTTTAAATCATAAATAAATCATAATAAATCCATTTTTCACTAATTTTAAATCAAAATTTTACATAAATTATTTTCGTTCATTTAGAACATAAATATAATTTTTAATTTGAAACTTTATGAATTTTAATATTTTAGACATTAATACTGTATTTTGACAAATAAATATTAATATACTATATATCCAATAATTAAGAAAATAATTTTATAAAAATTGTTTTCATATTTACTACATTATAATACAACCATCTTTAATCAAAATTTTACAAAAGTTCTTTTTATTTATTTATTTTTCTAAATTCCTTTATTTATTTCATTAACGATTTATCTAAATTAACAATTAAACAATTGCCTATCCCCAAATTAGGAACCCTAGAAATACTTGTAGACTAGAAAAAAAACTTAGACTTATTTATTGCCTTAAACATAGGGTAATACTTGGCAACGTTGGACCACACATATTCTATTTCAAAGGACTTAATACTTTGCTAAGGTGAGTTTACGTAACCTTGTTTATGCAACTTTTATACTTGAAACTTTATACTTAAGCAATTCTTTATACATGTCTAGTTGTAATCTTTGATGCCACATGACTTAGACAAAAACTATTAGACTTAAACTTAAACTTGCATAATCCTTAACCCTGATCAAGTCGGCGGTATACAATGATAGATCTATTGGATTGACAACCCCACCCAGATTCATTGACCATTTCTATGGGGAGCGCGGGTGATTGTTATCGTTCTAAACTTTATAAGGAGAACCGTGAATGCGGGATGGACCTAAACTTTATAAGGAGAACCGTGGATGCGGGATGGACCTAAACTTTGTCGGAGGATTGATTATGTGCATACTATACTTGTTGTTTACGCATGTAGACTTAGACTTACATTAGACATATGAATTGCTAAACTTTTATTCTTTTAAAACTTATTGCTTGACTTAGCTTATGTATTCTCACCAACTTCTAGTTGACCCCCCATCTTTTCCAAACTCAACAGGAAATACTGATGCTTGAAGTCTAAAGTTAGCATGAGGAGTTATTTGAAGTTTCTAGTTTGTTTGTTTGTTTGATGTACTAGATTTCATTCAAGACCTTATTATGTATTTCAAAATTTAGATATTTTATTGGAATAAATACTTATTTAAAACTTGATTACCATGTGCTACTGAATAATCATTCATACGTGACACCTCGATGTTTCCGCCATCGGTTGGGGTGTTACAACAAAAATTATAGATTTATACTAAGACTCTTGATATGTCATTTTAACCGTGTGTTGAAATTACCTATCTATTGTGATACCCGTCGAAATCACAGGTCATAGCCGTACAATAGATACACGTGCACATTGTGCATGACATTTCATTTTACATGTTTTATTACAATTGAGCCACACATGGTCTCAACAAGCCAATTTCGATGCTTACAGTTTAGCATTAGGCACACTAGGGAATACAATTTCATAACTAGTTGAATAGTTATCATGAGCTATAGAGAGATCATACCAAAAACCCTTATTTGGGAACTCATACAATTGAACATAACATTTCAATTGTGATCCAATCAAGAACAAAAACAATCAATGTCCATATACGAGAAATTGCTCAGACACAATGTCCATAAATAACCTCCACATACATACATATATACACGACACACATGTACATGTGTGTGGTGTTTGTGTCTTCCACTCTTACACAAGTCTCTTCACTATATTCTTCCACCAAGATTCACCCAACAACATGCTTTAGTCACCTCCATCACATTCCAAGATGTTACATTATGGCACTTATGAAAGCTTAGTGTTGACTTACCACAATTGCCATTCCACAATTTCCGTGCAAATCCTACCATATCCAACATAAGACACCTCTGATCACCCAAAACATCATGATTACAAGGCATCAAATCTTAGTGAAGTTGACTAAACCATAACCTCCCAACACCCTCATTTATTCGGCCCACACTAACCAAGAAATCAAGCACACATCAAGTCCATAATCTCTTCCAAATTAATCCAAGATCACCTTTATTAGATCTTAAACCATATTTAGAAAGATGCCTTCTTTCACCTTTCCTAAACCATTATGACTTGCCATTCTAAATTGTTATAAATAGGACCAAGGATTAGGGAGTTTAGTTCACCAAAACAACTAACACAACCCCTCCACCTCTCCCTCTCTCCCTCTCGGCTCCACACCACCGCTGCACTATCACCACTACTCGGCCACTCCACCACCAAAAACCACCACCCACACCCAAGTCACTAACAATAACCATTAACTTTCAAGGGATCATAAGTGGTACAAGGAGCATAATCAAGGTTGTACAAGGCCCCTAACTCCCTCATTTCTTAGACATTAGGAGGTATAGCATTTAATTTCTTAAACTTGTGCTCTTATTTTGCATAGTTTTTAATACACCAAGTTGTTCATTTATATGCTTAGTCTTGTAACTAAACCATGTAAATAAGCAAAACATGACCTAAAACACATTATGTTAGTTGGTAAATGTATGTATTTACACACCCTATGGGCCGAAATATATATGTATATACTAGACCATGATGGCCGAAAGTATTGTAAGAAAACTATATATTTTTCAAAGCTCCTTAACATAAGACATAATGTGGTGAGTTAAAAATCATGTGTGACATGTTAGATCCCTAACAAGGCCTACAAGGTATATATGTTTTCAAGAAAAGTGATGTTTAACATGAGATATTGTTATCTTTTTTCACAAAAAGTTAAGCTAAAGACACCTAAATAATTATGGATCTATTGACATGTCAAATTCAAGGTTGTAAGAGCTATGACATATGAACACTTAGACCATCCAAAATGTATAAAAATACATATTTTTACAAGTAAAAGTGGTGTTTTCACAAAAGATAATACTATCTTTCACTAGTGTACATAAAGATGGTGAATTTTGCAACAGAAAGCCATGAGGTTCATATTTTGGGAAATATTACACTAGAAACCATAACATGGAACACTTAAAAGATAAACATTGTATCTTTTAACAATTAAGTCATTATATACGCAACTCTTTACATCAAAGACACATTTAACTTAAAGAGTTAAGTTACAAGGACAAGCATAATAAGAGAACAACTTGTAAATAGTACAAGTAACATAGACCTAAAATGTCTCTTTTACATAGGACCCGTACGTTGGTCTCTCTAGCTTAGACTCATTTGTTCATTCCCAGACACACCACAGAGTGAGTTTCACGACCCCCTTACAGTTTTCAGTTTTCAGTTACATACATGACTATTATGTGAACATGAGACAGTAAGGTTCATGATCCATTAAGCCCTCGTGTCATACATTTCACCATAACCATTAGCTATGGACTTAGCCATGAAACACCGGAATAGATCTATTGGGTTGACACCCCCACTCTTGGTCAGTCGCTCTGACCGGTTGACAGATATCAAAAGAGTGCTAGTATTTAAACATCATTTCATTGTCTTTTGTGTACAATGGGCGAGGCACAACATGTCAAGGTTTGGTTAAGGGCTCATGTCAGATCACATATCGATTATTGCCCTAGCTAGGCAGTAATTTTGTCGGTTTTGGATAACATGTCCATTCATACAAACCCGTGTACTCGCCAACTTTATGTTGACCTATATAATTTTCATGCATGTTTTTCAGGAAATTAGCATGAAGCATGGAACTTGGAAAGGTCGCGTTCGAGCATTTAAGGGATACTATCTTTTGAACTATTGTTGTGATGTTTTGACCTAAACACTTTATACAATGGTTTGTAATTCAAACAATTAATGTTATGTTTTTGTAAAACTTGAATGTTTAAATGGTAAATCCTGTTTTATTTAAATAATGCTCGTGTGACTTTTGTGCTTGGAAATCATTTCAGTTGCACCCCGTGTTTCTGCCTTAGGCGGGGTGTGACAGAGTGGTATTAGAGCACGAGGTTATAACGAACTAAGATTCTTTTGAGTCAAAACTATAATCTAAACAAAATTGATTTTGAAATGTTTTCCAAAGTAAAGAAACACAACGATTATCCTACGCGCTACGCAAGTTCCATGCCAGTTACATACTTCACACATTAGTAGATATATTAAGTACACTACATGCTTTCTGACACACACATGTGTTCATTGATTTCCAGGATCATGGCACACCGCGGGGACCCCATCATCATCTCTGATTCTGAGGAGGAGATTGTACCAGACAACCCTCCAGCCGCCGACGTTCAGCAGGGTTATGAGCCCGATTCCAGCTATTCGGATGTTGAGGAGGACCATATGCAGGTGGATCATGTTGTCTCATACGACGAGGATTTTGTTTCCGCTGGAGAGGCACAGCAGAAGGATGCACCACCCCCCAGCTAGAGCCTAGGGTGCCATCTTTCCATTCCTATCGCCCATGTTCGGGTGGAGTACGCATGATGTACACCCCTCGGAAATAAGTACTCCATCCACCAGCTCACATCGCTCCAGTTGAGGCCCCTGTCCAGGATGACCCTGAGCCTCCAGCACCAGCAGACCCCCAGCCCCCAGCACCAAAGGCACCAGAGCTACCCAAGAAGAAGCTACGTCGGAGATCTCAGGCTCGTATGAGGACTTACTTGCCGACTGTTGATGGATTCTTAGCCTACTCTGATGAGGACACCGACGGTGAGGTCCCTTCTACTTTCGAGGTTGGTGAGTCATCCCAGCCACCCTCTAACACTCCACTACCCACTGGTTTCGAGCCAGCTCCTGTGCGCCACATCTACTACTCTGTTCGGAACATGATTGGGCGTCACGACACAGAGATAGGGGTGTTGTGTGATAGAGTCCATGGGATCGAGGATGACATGTATCTGACCAGTAGAACCAGGGATCCCATTCTCTATCGCTAAGCTAAGTTAGGTATGCGTGTATATGAGGCGGATCAGGGACACACCGCAGCAGAGGAGCGTGTCGCCGAGCTTGAGGCTAGAGTCGACGATCTTGAGGCGAGGATGACTGCAGCTGTTGCAGCTTTGTATGCTGCTTTTACACCCCATCCCCGTAGGATATCATGTATTGTGCTAGTAGTAGTAGTTTAAAATTTGTAAGGCAGTATGCCATTTATTTTGTATGCAGAAACAAAAATCCATCAAGTATGTTAAACTTTCTATGAAAGTTCGATATTTTGGTTTTCTATATTGTTGTTGTGTTGTGTCGTGCATTTGTGATCGTGTTTGTCATTCGTGTTGATTGTATAGCTGTTTTGATTGGTGCATATGTTGACAATATTATACAGTGATTTGTGTCTCATTCTTTTAATCTTATGTATTAGAAGAACATGCCTCCCAAAAGAACTACTCGATCAACTTCTGAGGAAGAAGCATTTCCAACCACCTCGGTGGACCTAGCCAGGGTAATTGCACAGGCAATCACACAACATAAAGAAAACCGCGCCAATTCCAGTGGCGGTTCAGGCGCAGCAGGCCGACGCGGAACCCAGGATCCCGTGACTGGTAAAGCTCTTGCCTATCCCTTCTTAGTCTTGACCTTCTCTTGTGCCGATTCCATCGACTGATAAACCATTCATTCTAACACCGCAGAAGTAGAGAATACCATACGTGGGTGTTCCTACAAGACTTTCATGGCATGCAAGCCTTGGAACTTTCGTGGGTCAGAAGGAGCAATTGGTGTTGTCCGTTGAATCGATAAAACTTATTCAGTACTTGATATCAGTGGTTGCTCAGAGGTCCAAAAGATCAAGTATGTCACTTGCTGTAGTCCCGAAATACTAGATCTTGTTGAATGCAATAGATTGTTATCACTTGGAAACACCTATTAGTTAGGTGTTTCAAGTGATTAATCCAAGAAACAAAGAAAACTAGATGAATATTAAAAGACCCGACACACACAATGAATAACATGATGATTCCATATCTGATTTGATAATGAATAACCTTGGAATACCAGCAAGTACGCACCTATTCAGTGTGATACAAAGATAATCTCCAAAACCCTGAACCCTAGCTGTGCACACACAAACTATATATAGGCAGCACCTGGGCCTGCGCACTTAACATAAGTGCGCAGGGCCCGTCCATTTAAGTGCGCAGCCTAGGGTTTTGCTTACTAAACTATGCAATAATCACATGTAAGGTCCTTCAACTATTAAACTTTACAATAGTCATTCAAAAGTCTCTATTCTGGTAACTGTGGTCTCAATATAACCCAACAATACTCCCCCTAGACCACAGCTACCAGTCTTCAATCTTCAGTCTATATCCACGTCGCTTTCCTCCCCCTCAACCTGTGCAGGAGGGTCTTGTAAGTACAGTGCGACTGGATCTACTTCAGCTGCTTGAGAAGTTTGGGTAGATTCTGTTGTAGTTCCTTCAGGATTAGCCACCGATGCAGGATCTTCTGGAAGTACCTCTGAAGCAGCAGTTTCTGTAGCAGTAGCAGCAACAGTTTCTGTAACAGCATCAGCAGCAGTTTCTGTAACAGCAGCAGCTTGCGCATCCTTTCCCCTGTCCTCCTTTTCTTTGTCTGCTGCATTTATCCTGTCGACTAAATCCAGCAGCTCTTTCTTCAGTTTCATTGCCCTATCCACTGCCCTTCTAAACAGCACGGCTTCTTCAAACAATGTGTTCCCGGCACCAACATTGATCTGATTTGCAAACAGCATATTCAGATCTGACAAATTTAGTGCAAACACATCAACCGGATCCAAAATCCTCAGTGCCTCTGAATCGTCTTCCAGCTTGATGACCGCTTCACCAGTGTTGCTGTCATAGAACCATTTTTTGAAGTTCCTCAGCATCACTGGAAGCTCGGATCTGATCGGAACTCGTGTGACAACCTGAGGAGGGTCAATCACATAAGTTATCATCCCTTTTCCTGTTGCTGGATCGATTCTTGTCTTCGATATTCTCCTTCTGGGCTTTTGCGGCTTTAGGATCTGGAAATCATTCTCACACTCTTTTCTGATAAAATTTTCAACCATGGCAGCCTGGGAGTCAAGTGAGGGATTAAGGAATGGGGCCCTGCTAAGCTCCCTGATATCCCATCGGGGAAGAGATTTCAGCTCCTTTTGACCTTTGAAGTATTGTATCACTCCCCCTCTCCTTTTCACAGCAAATAATCTCTTTTCCTCATCATATTTCCAGGAGATGATCTTCTCCTGGTGAGCAGACTTTGTGTGATGAATATTCTGATGTAGTGCTGGAATGGTGATGGGCTTTCGAGGAAACCAAGTGGATCTTTCGGGATCCAACTTGTGCCCATCAGATGTTTCATAAACTACTTCTTCGTCCATTCCCATTTCCACAAATCGCTCTGGCATTTCATCTTCGCTAACCTCGTCCACTTCACTTTCCTCAGCCGCTTTTTCTTTCTCTTTTTCTGCCTCCAGAAACTTTCCGAAATCGAAAGTCTCATCAAAAGTAGCGCTAGGAGCACCAGTTAACTGCTTCCTCAAATCCTGAAACATGTCAAACATCTGCACTTGAACCTGATGTTGAAACTTAATCAGGTATCTTTGATCTTTTATCACTTTCTCCATGTTCCGGTTCTTGCTTTTGAGCTTTTTCACCTTCTTTCTTAGCTCCTGGTTATTGTGCACATCACTTTCCGCGTGCAGATTTCCCTGGCCGCAACTTTACCTACCTCCTTCACAAGCTTCTCGTACAGTTCCTGATGCACCGGTTTCCGACGAGGTGCAGCAGGAGCTGATGAGGAAGGTTCAGCTGATCGGTGGGTTGGAGCTTTGGGGGCTGAAGTGGCAGCAGTGGAAGGCCCTGGAGCTGAAGTGGCAGCAGTAGAAGGCCTTGGTTGGTTCGGTGGTTCAGGCCCAAACATTTGTTCTAAGACCGCTTCTCCCTCAATATCTTCCTGAGTCACAACACGGGGAATCTCAGATTCAGGCAGCTGTTCTCTTCTTCTTTTTCTTGCAGCCCTTTCATACTCAGCAACTTGTTATAAAGCAGCAGCAGTTTCAAGTTGCTCGGTTGTCAGAGTGTCTCTCCCTTCTTGCAACAAACCTGCTGGTCTTTTCTTCTTGCTAGGTTTTGAGGGAGCTGGTTCAGTTGCCACTCTTTTGCCCCTTGATTTTTCTAGGGCAATCTCTTCAGCCGTCGGCTGGGCTGAAGGAGTGGGTTCAGATGATCCAGGTGCAGGGGCAGCTCTGGATTGTGGTCTGGGTCCTGCAGCATCTGATCTTCTCTTCTTGATTTTGTTGTACAGTTCCATAACAACAGGATATCGCTGGGCCACATACATGTTTTCCAGCATTGGTTCCCAGTCCGGTGTGTTGCACTCTGTGAAGAATCGTGCCCCTCTGGTGAATATGTATTCGTCACCGACAGGCAGACCCTCATGTTGAGTGTTTATCATCATCTGGACAAACCTCGGATACATAGCCCACTTCCCTGAACCAGCATCTGCATTCTTTACCATATAGTCAAAGATCATGCCTGACAGATTGAACACTTCGTCCTTGCAGATCTTTATCATAGCTGTCGCCCATTCAGCACTCAGCGCATTGTATCCTCCCTTTCTGTGACATAGAGACATTAAGAATACATGACTGATAAGTCTCCAGTCTCTTGTAAGCTGACTCTTCTTTACATCGCCTCTCTTGTCAAATTCACCCTTATAGCCAAAGATCCTGAATTGTTGGTGAATATCAGCTTTAGACATGAATCTGAAAGTTCCAGGTTGATCTTGCAGCCTTAGCACATTTCGAACTGTGTCCTCAGTAATGATCACAAGCTTGTTTCTGACAGTTGCGTTGATACGCTTGACCCTTGATACTGTTTCGACTCTAGCTGATCTCCAAAAGTCTTCAATGTGGGAGACGTAAACTGGTTCAGCGTTCTGCACAGCAAATCCGACTTTACTGCGTCTTATCCAAGCCACGACATCTCTAAAATTGACATCCTCAGTATCGAGATTCATTGGTTGGTTGTGCATGCCCCTAGGATCCCAGTCAAGTGCCATCTGTTTAACCAAGAGCACGAAAAGCCAATTAGATCTCGGATAACTGACTTTAGACTTAAACTTAGACGGACAACGAACTTAGACCTAGATTTTATTAATATTTTTTAGGTTTTAAATTTTAACGGTCATTGGATTAAGATTTGATGGATCGGTGTCATCGGTGTCAATGGTACGTTTGAATTTCAGTTGTTAGATTATTAAGGTCCGGTTTTAAGTTCGCAGCCCGTTCAAGTGTCTTAATAGTCAATATGAAAGTTATGTTGTTGTTTAGAGTCCAAGTGTCCAAGAATATCAAGTACGCACTCCAAACAAGTCAATCAGTATTATGTGCTCAGTCAAGTGCGCACATACTTGACTGAGCACTTGGTTAGTACTCAAACCAAGGACAAGTGCGCAGGTCCAAACCAACCGGGCATGGTAACATCTTAGGCTACACAGTCAAGTCTGCGTACTAAGCAAGTACGCAGACACTTGAACCTTCGTTCAAGATTTTAAGTCCACAGTTATGTACGCAGCATATTAGGGTTCTTGAGCACTTATATGACTAGGAGACAAGTGCGCAGTCTCTATGAGACAAGTGCGCACTTGTTCATATATCAAGTGCGCAGATCTTCAAACATTCAAAGAACCCATAATAGCTTGAAATCCAACAGATGCATCAAGAACATCCATTCATAACCTGTAATCACAATCAAAGAACCATTAATAATATGAGATCTACCTTAAATAGTAGATAAGGATCAACAAACAACGAGATCAGGTTTGATTTGGGATGATTAGTGTGTGATTTGGTGTGATTAAGTTGTGATAAGGATGATGATGATGAACGATGATGATGATGAACAGAGGGTTAACAGGTGATTAGGGTAAGTTTTTAGAGAAGATAAAAACCTTTTTGACTGTTTTTGACCCCTATATATACAGTCAACAAATGGGCCTGCGCACTTGAGTTAAGTGCGCAGGGCCCAGTAAGTACGCAGGGTGTGATATTAGGCCCAATAAGAGAGTTTTAAGGCCCAAATCCATTAGATAAAGGGGTTTTACCAATTCTTACCTTCTGCATTCAAGATCATACTAACCATACCTGCCAGAACCCGTTTCAACTTCCCGTTGGATAGCTGCAGCCTAAGAACAATTGTCGGTATGCTTGTCCACTTAAATCCATGCCTTTTCTCTTTCAACATGTGTTTGTCCACTTATGGACCCCACAGTGTGCTAGGTGTTGGCCTACCGATCCTCAAGGTTTATTGAAATATAATGATGAGAGCTTCAGGTCTATGTTACCATAAGCAGAGAAGATGATCATTATCTTGATCAGATGATGAGAGCTTCAGGTCTATGTTCCCATAAGCAGAGAAGATGATCATCTGATCGTTTGATGAGCTATCTATATATGTTTGCACGTCACTAACATTGCGTGTCTTTTGCTGCTCAGTTTTTCAAAAAAAATTTTTTTTTCTTAGCCCCGCATTGGTAGCTTGCACTCTTAGGTGTCTTTTGATTTACCTATGCACAAAATTTTCTGTGTCTTTTAATTTCTCAACCTATGTATGACCGGACTCAGCTTGTGCAGACCTAAAGCACAGTGGGAATCCAGCTTTTCGTGTAGATCTTCATTGTTAATCACCTAGTGGCAGTTTACTTGATTCCAGGCTGAATCTACCGACACATCGTTGCTTGAGGCCACAACATCCTCTGGGTCCTATTCACATGCTGACGAGATATGATTAGTTCCTATCATTTCCTGAATTAATTTTGCATTAAGAATAGACCGGTTTACTTTCTCCCCCAAAAATCTTGTTTTAAAAGAAAAGAAGTTTTTTCTATAAAATATACACAATTTTTTTTTTATTCAAAATTTATCATCTCAAGCCATGAAACCAACTGATGAAACCGGGTTTTATCGAAAGCTTTTGTAAAGATATCTGCTTTTTGATCAGCAGTATCGATAGGCAACACCTGTATGTATCCTTTGTCGTGCGCATCGCGAATTGAGTGAATCCGAATTTCAATGTGTTTGGTTTTAGAATGATCAATTGGATTCTTCACGATGTCACGACATACATCATTATAAATAAAAATAGGTGTATGCATGACATTCAAACCGTAGTCCAAAAGCTGATTTTGGATCCATAACACCTGACAGCAACAACTGGAAGCAGCTGTGTATTCGGCCTGAGCAGTGGAGATGGACACGGTGGTCTGCTTCTTGCTCTGCCAAGACACTAGCCGGTTACCCAGAAATTGACAGCCACCAGAGACAGATTTTCTGTCTATCCTACAACCTGCATGATCACTATCAGAGTAAGCGATTAGATCAAAGTTATCGCTCTTAGGATACCATAAACCAAGTTTAGGTGTTCCTTTGAGGTAGCGGAAGACTCTTTTTACTGCAGTCTCATGCGATTGCTTAGGATTGGACTGAAAACGCGCGCAGCATCCAACTGCCCACATTATATCTGGTCTGCTAGCTGTAAGATACATCAGGGAGCCAATCATTGATCGATATGTATGAGGATTCACTGAAGGCCCCTGAAGATCTGGTACAAGTGTTGTTTAGGCCGCAAAAGGAGTATTGGACGGCTTGCAGTCGGTCATGTTGAATTTTGCCAGAATGTCTCTTGTATACTTTGCTTGATGGATGAGAACTCCGTCTTCTTTCTGCTGCACTTCCAAGCCTAAGAAAAACGATAATTCTCCCATCATGCTCCTTTCAAACTGAGACTTCATGATGCTTTCAAATTCCCTGCACAAGTTTTCATCAGTGGAGCCAAAGATAATATCATCAACATAAATCTGAACAAGGATAGAGTGTTTGTTGACTTCTTTGGTGAATAAGGTCATGTCGATCTTCCCTCTTGTGTACCCATTCTGCAGCAAGTATGAAGATAAGGTCTCATACCAAGCTCGAGGAGCTTGATGAAGTCCATAAAGAGCCTTATCCAGTTTGTAGTACTTGTTGGGATGATGGGGATCTTCAAAACCTGGGGGTTGACAAACATAGACTTCTTCTTTGATCTTCCCGTACAGAAATGCACTTTTCACATCCATTTGAAAGACTTTGAAGTTCTTGTATGAGGCGTAAGCCAGGAAGATACGAATGGCTTCAAGTCTAGCAACTGGAGCGAACACTTCCTCATAATCAATGCCCTCATGTTGACGAAATCCCTGAACAACTAAACGAGCCTTGTTCTTAATTACCACACCTCGTTCATCCATTTTGTTGCGAAAAACCCATCTTGTTCCTATAGGATACTTTCCTTCAGGTAAGTCCACAAGTTCCCAAACCTTTAGCTTTCTAAACTGATACAGCTCATCCTGCATGGCTTCAACCCAACTTGCATCTCTGACAGCGTCTTCAATGCTGAAAGGTACCGTCTGAGATAGGAAGGCTGAAAGTGCAATATTCAGTTTGTCTGCCTGATTTCTAGTAAGAACACCCTCAGAGATTGGTCCGATGATGTTCTCCACAGGGTGATCCTTAAAAGATTTAAATCCCATGTTTGGTTCTTCTTGAATTTGGGAAGGCAGATTGGAAAGGTGATCTGTAGGAGTTGACGACCTGGATGGATCATTTGCAGACTGTTGTGCTGAAGATGTTTCTTCTGAAGCTGGAGTACCTTCAGGAGATGGAGTAGTTTCAACAGTTGCATCACCATTTGTGGTCTGAAGGGGAACAATTGGATCAGCTACGAGTGGAGAAAAGCGGGTGGTGAAAGGTGCTGCATCGTCTTCTGAAGAGTAAAGAGTATCTTCAAGAGGAGAAGGATCGGCTGCTTGATTTTCAGATGGTTGTTCATCAATGATGCTGAAATTGTTGAAAACAACATCCACGTCAAAGAACCAGTCAGGACCGGCTCCTGTGTTGGTAGAGTTGGATTCCTGCCAATCAACATAAAAAGACTCGAGAACCATTTTGGTTCGTTTGTTGTACACTCTATAAGCTTTTTGACTTGAGGAGTATCCAACAAAGAAGCACTCATCTCCAACTGCATCGAACTTCATTATGTTCTCGAAGTTGTTAAGCAGCGTGCATGAGCATCCAAAAGGCCTGAAGTAGTCAATCAAAGGTTTTCTTTTAAAAAGCAACTCATAACCTGTTTTCCTGCGCGTCTTTACAATTAAGACTCTGTTAAGAACATAACAGGCGGTATTCACAGCTTCAGCCCAGAAAATGATCGGCAGTTTAGAGTCGATAAGCATGGTTCTGGCCGCCTCAATAAGTGTACAATTTTTCCTTTCAGCAACACCATTCTGTTGAGGAGTTCTCGTAGCACTGTACTGAAGATGAATTCCTCTGTTGTTGCAGAAAGTCACGAAACTTTGATTCTTGAATTCGGTTCCGTGATCACTTCGGATTGATCTAACTTTTGTCTTTATTATGTTTTCAATGAGAGGAACAAACAGCATCAGAATCTCAGCAACTTCACTTTTGTATTCCAGAAAGTACACCCATGTGAATCGGGAAAAATCATCTGTTATCACCAAACAATAAGATTTTTTAGCTAGACTTTTAACACTAATAGGACCAAACAGATCCATGTGTAATAATTGAAGAGGTGAGTCTATAGAGTTCACAGCTTTGGACTTATGCGACTTTTTGTGTTGTTTTCCTTTGGCACATGCTAAACATTTTTCAGAAAAGGGGAATTCCTTAGAAGGAAGACCTCTCACAAGATTTAGTTTTGAAAGCTTATTAATATTTTTGAAGTTAACATGTCCTAATCGCCTGTGCCAAAGCAGTGACTCTGACTCGGATGCTTTAGAAAGTAAGCATGTCATTTGACATTCAGACTTTGCATCCCTCATGTTTATCACGTAAGTATTATTTTGTCTAGGAGCTTTAAGCATAATCATGTTGGTAGGAGGAATGAATCCTGGCTTTAGAAAGATGCACTCCATGTCATTAAATAGCACTGAGATTCCTTTGTCGCAGACTTGTGATACACTCAGCAGATTGTAACACAATTCTGGAACATAGTTCACATCTTCTAAAGTCAATGCATCAGAAATCACGTCCCCTATCCCAACTATCTTTCCGCCCTTCTCGTTGCCGGCAAAAGCAACAAACTCTCCATCAATAAATCGATAGTTTTTCAGGAGTTCTTTCAGTCCCGTCATGTGCCTTGACGCCCCGCTATCAACATGCCATAGATATCTCATCAGGGCAATCAACCACTTTTGTAGTTTATTCTGAAAAATACATAAGACAAGAGAAATATACAGATAAATATACGAGACACTATGTACAAACACGACTCAGACCACATCTTAAGTAACTTTTGGAATCCAGGTCTGTTTTAGTTTTAATCTGTCGTGATTTTCCCCCGACACAAACTCTTGCCTTTTCCAATTTTTTGTGACCTTAACAAAACTTTTTATAGTTTCTTGAAGATCTTTAATTTGAACTGCAAAAGATTTTTGGGTATTGGTATCAGTTTGTGGTTTGGGTTGCAAATGACACTTTTTAACCACATGTCCTTCATTTCCACATCTAAAACATTTAGAGTGCTTAGGTTTGATCTTTGAAGAAGATCTGGATGATGATGGTTGTGATGTTCTTCTCTTGTCGTTGCTTGAATTAAGGCTGTCTGTTGAACATGCTTCATCACTGTTGTTGTTGCTTGATTCTTCGTTTGTGTTGCATTCTGGCTCGCTGATGTCACTTTCTGTATCACTTTGTGATTCTTCAGAAATTGTGTTATCTGTTTCACTTTGTGATTCCTCAGAACACGACATATCTGTTGATGATGGTGTAAACTCTGGAATTTCTTCAGTAAGAAATTTTCCAAACCTGTTTCTTTTTAGTTCTGGAACAAATGGAGATGGTCTATATACATTTTCATTATCACAGAATGCATCATTAAGATCAACACAAACAGGCATAACATTTTCAACACAAACATCCGATCGTTTGATAGGATTCATCCTATCATTTGGGTCCACAACACCCTTGAAATCAAGTTTAGAGGTTAAAGTAATACAGTCATCCGGCCTAGATAAACTATTACAGTTATCCATCCTAGATAAACTATTACAGTCATCCAAATTAGTTAAGTTATTACAGTCATCCGAATTCAAAGAAATGTTTGACTTATCATGGCTCCAAATAAACCAATTCACTGTAGAGTAATTGGCACCTGGGTGACCTAACCCCATTGTTTGACCACCACAACTGTCATCATCGTCCACCTGATCCTGTTGGGTCATATCTGCACTACTTTTACTTATAATAGAGTGTGACTCAGATGTGACACATTCTTTTTCAAAAAGATCATTTTTTGGATGTGGTTTTGGAATGGGTATATATTCACTTTTGCTCAAGGGTAAAAATAGAGATTTTACAATTCCCTTTTTATCCTTATACCCAATTCCATCTTTGACGAAAGATTTCCTTGAACAATCAAGGATATCAGTATGAGCATGCTTGCTTACGTTCCATTTGTCCACAACAATTTGGAGATGTTTAGTTTCATTTCTAGATTTTTCTAGTTTTTCAGTTAAGTCATTTATTAAAAAATCTTTTCTGAGAACAAACTCTTTTAGAGTGTGCATTTCAGCTATTGTTGCATTTAACTTTCGCTGATAGGCTAACTCATTTTCTTTCATTTCAGTATTGATTTTTCGTATGTCATCCATTTCTCTTAAAATTCTCCTATTGTGGGACAAACAGTAAGCGACGGCTGTAACACACCTTGGTGAGCACAGCTTTGATTTTATTTCGAGCGGGATACTTACCAGGTCTCTCTCCTCAGCCTTCTTCTGCATGCTCTGTGGTTGCTGGTCGTCCTTGCTTGTGGAAGTCTTTTCAGCGACAAAAGCTTCCTCAGCAGCAGTCTCCTTCCCTTTGTTCACACTCAACACGCTTCTTAAACCAGCCTTCTCCATCTCTTCTCCTTTTGGCATCTTAGCTGATGACCCCTCCAGAGAGCTCACACCAAGAGGTGACTTTGTGCAGATCTTTGCCATCAGTGCTTTGTTAACTTCAGCTTCTGCCACAGCGACTTCCTCTCCCCAATCGAAATCCTGAACCACAAGCGCCTTCTGCTGGTTGGCTTCTCCTCCTTCTGTGATTGCCACCACTCTCTTTGCTGGTTTGGCTTCAGCTTGATTCAAAGTTGGACATTCATACTTGAAATGTCCGAGAGTTTTGCAGTTATAACACCTGATCTTGGATTTGTCAAACCCCGCTTTCCCCATGCCGACTCTTCTACCGGTTCTATCTTGAAACCTCTTCACCCTCAAAGTGATCATGGCCATCTGCCATTTCAAATCCATTTCCTCCATATCGTCTGGGTCAACTTGATACATGTCCTCAGGGCTCATCATATCGTTCTTTAGATCACCAGTCTTTAATGCTTCAAAGCTGGTCATGAAGGAGTTGAAAAGTTCAACGTGTTCAGTTGCAAGCTTTGTTTGTTGAGGATTGAGAGTTGATGGCTGAGGGTTAGTGACACTGGGTTGAGAGTATGGAACAGCTTTTCCTGAACTTGAACTACCACCAATCATTCCATCAGCATACATGTGAGATGAGCTTGAACCCATGTTGCCCACTGGAGTCATTAACGCTAAGTTCTTCATTGTAGTGATGGGAACTGCCTTTGGATTAGTCTGATTCATCTCTCTTTTTGTAATATCCATCTCAAAGGACTTCAATGTGTTGATGAGATCAGCCAAGGTAGACTGGGCATCAAGATATTCTTTTCTGATTAGCATGCACTGGATGCTCCATTCTTTTGGCAATGAATCCAGCAGCTTCTTGATAGAATTTCTGTTGTTCACAGGAATTCCAGCCTTCTTCATTTTTGTCAACATGCTCATGAACTTATCAATGTGCGAGCTCAGACTTTCCCCACGAATACTACCAAACATATCATATTCTTTTTGCACCATGTCTTGCTTGTATTGGCGCATCTCTTCGTTTCCTTCGTAGTATTCATTCAATGCAAACCACAGATCATGTGTCGTGCCATACTCTTCAAACATGTTGTAAACATCGTTAGATAGGGCCATGGTTAGAGCACCATAAGCCTTATGATCTCTTTGGAGTAATTGTTTGTCAACATCGGTATAGGTGGTTGGATCAGGGTTGAATTCTTCCCCAGTGGCAGTGGTTCTCATGGGAATGTGTGGGCCCAACTGGATAGAGTTCCATTGGGTGAAGTCTGTGACGTAAAAGAATGACCTCATTCTATTCTTCCAAGTCCCATAATCTTCAGCACCTTTTAACTTAGGTACTCTGGTAGTGGTTCCGGTTTCCAGGTCTTGTTGTGTGATAGGGTTAACAGTTGATTGATTATTGTTACCAGCCATGATTTAGATGAATTTTAGGAATGTGGTTTAACAGATTTCAGTTATCAGTCCAGAAAATTGTCCAAGTCCTTAAGTACACAGCTAAGTTCGCAGCTAAGTACGCAGTTAAGTTCACACTTAAGTTCACAGCAGTCTGGATAAGTATGCAGCAACCTTTAAGAATATAAACAGCCTTGTCAAGTTGTAGTCTTTGTTAAGTATGCAGCTCGGAAGTATACGTGTGGCTATGATAAGTTCGCAGATCAGTCACCACTTGGGCATTATAAGTGCTCAGTGTTTACTGATCAGCCTGCGTACTAAAATAAGTGCGCAGACTCACTTAAACTCTCGTTTAAGATTTTAAGTTCGCAGAAACCCTAGCCAAGTACTCAAGACTACACCTTCAGTAAGTGCGCACAAATCCAAGATTTCTGTTTAAGTACGCAGAAACCCTAGATAAGTACTCAAGACAATGAGATGCAACAAGTGCGCAAAAATCAAATTAAATGAATAAGTGCGCAGGAATTCAATTTAAAATGCAACAAGTGCCCAGAAACCCTAGCTGCGTACCAAATTGACAAGTTTAAGTACTCAAAGTCACAAGTATGCAATATATGATCCAAGTACTCAAACTAAGAAACAAGTGCTCAGCTTATGAGATAAGTGCGCAGGATATATGAAATAAGTGCGCAAAAACGAGCTGTAACAAACATAAAACTCAGCTGAATCCTTTCCAAACCATTTTCTGATCAAAATAACATACTTTAAACACTTAGAAACACGATTTTCATGAAATTTGAAGCCAAAATATACGAAAAACACCTAAATTTTAAAGTTTACAAAGAAAATAATCTTGATAATAAAAACTTAACAAGATGAGGGTTTTGGTATCTTAAAGTAGATACAATCTAGAGCACAGAGGCTCTGATACCAAATTGTAGTCCCGAAATACTAGATCTTGTTGAATGCAATAGATTGTTATCACTTGGAAACACCTATTAGTTAGGTGTTTCAAGTGATTAATCCAAGAAACAAAGAAAACTAGATGAATATTGAAAGACCCGACACACACAATGAATAACATGATGATTCCATATCTGATTTGATAATGAATAACCTTTTAATACCAGCAAGTACGCACCTATTCAGTGTGCTACAAAGATAATCTCCAAAACCCTGAACCCTAGCTGTGCACACACAAACTATATATAGGCAGCACCTGGGCCTGCGCACTTAACATAAGTGCGCAGGGCCCGTCCATTTAAGTGCGCAGCCTAGGGTTTTGCTTACTAAACTATGCAATAATCACATGTAAGGTCCTTCAACTATTAAACTTTACAATAGTCATTCAAAAGTCTCTATTCTGGTAACTGTGGTCTCAATATAACCCAACACTTGCACCTTCCAGGACGAGGCGCTGACATGGTGGAACCTGCATGTGCAGACCTTGGGTCACGAACTTGCCTACAATATCTCATGGACCGAGTTGAAGTCGATGCTGATGGATAAGTATTGCCCGCGGAGTGAACTACAGAAGTTGGAGACTGAGTTATGGAACTTATCCATGAGCGGGGCGGATATCGCAGCCTATACCACCCGATTTCATGAACTTTCTCGTCTAGTTCCACACATGGTTAGCTCCGAGTACAAACGGGTAGAGAGATACATCTAGGGACTTTTTCCTAATATTCGTAGCATGGTTGCCACTGCTGCTCCAGCTTCAATCCAGCACGCTGTCACCCTTGCTCACAGCCTGACCGACGATGTGGTACGTATGGGTTCCCTAACCCAAAAGGAATCCGACAAGGGTGAAAGCTCTGGAAACAAGCGTAAGTGGTCTCACTTCAAGAAAGGAAGAGGGGCAGATGGTAATCCCAGCAAGAAACCCGAAGCCATCAAAGCTTTTTTTTGCCACCGCTATTGAAACTCGCAAGCCATACAATGGGTCCCACCCACTCTGCAACAAATGCAAGTACCATCACGTGGGATGTGTGACATCATCATGTGCGAGAAGTGAAAGCGGACGGGACATCCCACAGTGCAGTGCCGGTCCAAGGCAGTTGGGAACAATGATGGGAAACCCGGATGTTTCGAATGTGGAGCTACTGACCATTTCAAGAAAGACTGCTCCAAGCTGAAAGGCCAAGCTCGTGGCAGGGCTTTTGTCATGGGAGCAGATGATCTACGCGAGGATCCTAACATTGTCACGGGTACGTTCTTCGTAAACACTCATGCTGCTTCTGTACTTTTCGATACCGGTGCCGATTTAAGTTTTGTGTCAACCGACTTTAAACAAGCCCTTGATTAGAGTCAACTAAGTTGCACACCCGATATTCAATAGAATTGGGCAATGGTAAGACAATCGAGTCTGATGAAGTGTTTAAGAACTGTGCGTTGAAACTAGGAGGTCATGAGTTCAGTATCGACCTTCTACCTGTTGAACTAGGAAGTTTCAATGTCATAGTTGGGATGGATTGGTTATCGAAGAATCGAGCCGAAATCGTCTGTTTTTACAGAGTAGTTCGAGTGCCATTGCCGAATGGAGAGGTTTTGTCTATTCAAGAAGAGTGCCGAAAGACTCCGTTACGACTCATATCTTGCATCAAAGCCCAGAAGTGTTTGCGGAAAGCCCATTTTGCATTCTTGGCGCATGTGATTGAGAAGAAGCCAGAGGAAAGGAGAATCGAAGACATCCCTGTCGTGAGGGAATTTCTAGAAGTGTTTCCCGAAGGTCTACCAGGATTGCCACCCCCGAAGCAAGTGGAGTTTCGTGTCGACCTTATTCCCGGAGCCGCTCCTATAGCCCATTCGCCGTACCGCTTAGCTCCCTTTGAGATGCAGGAACTATCCAATTAGTTGCAGGAACTACTTGACAAAGGATTCATCCGATCGAGCTCGTCATCCTGGGGAGCTCCAGTCTTATTTGTCAAGAAGAAGGATGGATCGTTTCGTAGGTGCATCTATTATAGAGAGTTAAACAAGCTCACGATGAAGAACCGTTATCCTCTTCCCAGGATTGGTGATTTGTTTGATCAATTGCAAGGTTCGAGTTTCTACTCGAAGATTGACCTGAGATTAGGCTATCATCAGTTGCGCATCCATGAGGAGGATATTCCAAAGACTGCTTTCAGGACGTGGTATGGTCATTATGAGTTTCTAGTAATGTCGTTCAGTTTGACAAACGCACCAGCAGCGTTCATGGATCTGATGAACCGAGTGTGTAAGCCTTACCTCGACAAGTTCGTGATTGTATTCATTGAAGACATTCTGATCTATTCACGAACCCAAGAGGAACACGAATAGCATTTGAGGGAAATTCTAAATCTGCTTAAAAGCAAGAAACTGTATGCCAAATTTTCCAAATGCGAATTCTGGATTTGTGAGGTTCACTTCCTTGGTCACTGTTGCTACAACAAGGAAAATGACCGGTATTAGGTTAGGAGATGTTTAGGATTATAGGTTAATGGTATGTTAGGTTGAGATTAAGGTTTTAGGTTTAGGTTTAGATTTGGTTGTAGGATCAGGGGTCTTCAAGTTCCTGGAGGAGACCTGCACAAAGGTAGCAGACACCGTTAGCCTTAACGCAGGAGGGAGCCTCCTGCGTTTGGACTCCGGCGTGAGAATAAGTATGTATTCATTTGGATTTGGGAAATAATGAAGTAGAGAGTATGAGAGTAGAGAGAATGAGTGAGAAGTGTGTGTGGAATGTCTACCCAAGGGCCTCCTTATATAGGCAGTGGAATTCTGCCCAGGAGCTCCCTCAGGGTAGCTTCCTTACCATACCTGGATGTGTTTGACCCTCTTTTAGTTCCCTGTAGTGAGACTTTACCCTTTTAGGATGTTTTCAGCTTTTATCATTTCCAATGCAAGGCTTGGAGCTGTGTGGTGTTTTGTCCCTTGCCATGATAATAAGCCAAAATCCCCTTTTTGCATTTCCAAGACTTTTTACTGTTTGCTTTCTGCCCTGAGGCTTCCATATGGCAGGTAAGCTGCCTTATATCAGCTCCACTAAGTCAGGCAACCTCTTAATCAAATTTATTTTGCTTATCTTTTTGACGAGAGGTCTAAACGTTGTCGTTTTAGGACACACGTCATCAGCCCCCCAGTCATAAGCATTTGTAAAGAAGTTAGAAGTGCTTGTGACTTGTACATTGTCATATTCCCCGGTGGCAACGCTGCTCAAGCTTGTGTTGGTACCGGGTAATTTATTAGACCCCGAGCTCCCTCATGGGAGCGTTGGTTTATTATTTCTTCCTTCATCAAATTTCGTGCAAGTTTTTGGCCTTGCATTTGTCATGATGGTCTCATTTTTTAAATAATATGGCTATCCATCATTACTTCCTAGGGAGCAGACACTTGTCCCATCAGCCGCCCCAGACGACTGTTGACATGACAAGGGGCTAGGCTGACGTCATCCTATAGGACAGCTGAGTGGTGGTTTCCCTTGGTAACCGTTCAATGCCATTAATTTCAAATTTTAAATCCCTTATAAAGAGATAACCCTTTTTTCTTCTTCACTTTATTCCCTAATTAGAAAACCGTCGTCTCTCTCCCACGATTGTTCTCCAACCGGCGATCCTCTTCTTTTTCCTATAAATTCTGGTAAGTAACCTCCTCCCTTTTCATACTTCGTCTTTTATTATGTCGAAAACCGATCTCGCATCTCAGTTCACTCGTTTATCCAAGTCTGATGTTGAGCGATTCTGTACTGAGATCGGAATTCCTTTGTCTTTTAACCCTTCTGTTCCAAAGGGGAAAACCCCTGTGACCTCCGTCCCCCTGGCAAGGTGGCGGTGTATACCCGTCAGTTTGACCAGGGTAACCTTAGGTATCCCTTTTCAACCTTTTTTCTGAATGTTCTAGAGTATCACCAACTTTCCCTTGATCAGTTGTGTCCGTCTGGAGTTGCTAGGATTTTGCACTTCGAGATAGTGTGTCGTTGCCATGGTCATGAGCCTTCCTTGGCTATGTACCGGCGGTTTTTTAGGTTGGCTAAAAATGGGAATTGGTTTACTATTGAGAAGACTCAATGTGAACCAGCCCTCATTTCTAGTGTTATTGGACTTGTTTCTTCCTGGAAAGACTTGTTCTTTTTCTTAAACTCTGATTTTCTGCCCTTTAAAACTCCTCGGAGGTCTTCGGATGCTCCTCTAAACGAGAAGGAACCTGATTCTGATACTCTTGACCAAGTGTTGTTGGAGAAGCTGCGTAGCTTTCCTACTCGTCTTCGTACCTTCCCTGAGGATTTTCTGGTGATGGTGGGCCTGAGTGCTAACTGGGATGATCCTGGGACTGACCCAGTGATATATCATGGTGGGAAGGGTAGGTGTCTCCCTGTCTCCTCCTTGGCATCCTTATCATTTTTATGTTATCTAACCGTTTTTTCTTTTTGCAGAAATGAAAACTCTGGACTTCCTGGCTCTAGATGACATTACTGATGTGAAGTTTAAGGTTCGAAATGTTGCTGAGGGTAAGAATGTGGTAGTGAAGACTGAGCATGTCCGTTTCAAGGGGGAGTATACAAGTGTGATCACGTCGTTTGTTGCTGCTGTGGAGCCTTCGGGGGAGAAGTCTGTTACTGTCCGTCGCTCCAGCAAGCGACTCCAGACTGCTTCCTCGAGTCAGGGGGGTCTTCTGCTGTGCCCTTGGTCTTTGGAGATGAAGATGAGGACACTTCTCTGATTTCTTCTGCGTTGGGGTATACTCCTGCCTCCGGGAAGGGCAAGCTCACATTGTCCTCCCCGAAGAAAGACGATGTTGTTTTTAAGAAACCAAAGGACGTTGTTATCAAAGGTGCTAGTCCGAAGTTGTTGCGAGCCGAAGGAGGTGAAAGTTCTAAAGCTGCTATTGATGATGTTTCTGATGTTCCTGTCCAGAGAGAGTCCGGTGAAGGAGTGTTTGTGCCGGACTGGGATATCAAACCTACTGATTTGCTGAAGAAAGCTTCTGTTTGTCGTGATCTGATTGACCATTGTGTCCCTGATGCTGAGAGAGAGCTTCATAAGGAATGGATGGATAAGGATGTTATGAAGAAGATGTATTATCACTTTGGGTAGTTTCTGTCTTTGTTCCCCGATAGTATGGCAAGGTGGGGAGAGTTGATGGCAAGAAGAGAACAGGTGGAGGAGTTTTTTGAAGAGCATGAGGCCGAGTTGGTTAAGGCGAGGGAGGAATAGACCAAGCTTACTGCTCGGGAGAAGGATTTGGTTCAAGAATTGGCTGTGTCTAAGACCCAACTTGGTTTAGAGAAAGAAAAGTTTGAGAAGATGTTCAAAGGTCTTCATGATGAGAAAGCAAAAGTTGCTAAGGAGAGGGAAGGGTTAGCTCGGGCACGACAGGCAGTTAAGCAGGAGCTGGCTTCGGTGGAGAAGGTGGGAACAGAGCTCCGGGTCCAGGTGGACCGTTTGACTGAAGAAAGGGAGTGGCTAATCTCCAAGGGGGTAGCTCGTTTTGTTACCAACCTCCTGCACTCTCAAGAGTTTAATGCTCCTCTGGCGGATATTTATGCAAAAGCCATATCTTTTGGTCGCCATGGAGGAATTCAAGCCGGTTTCAAAGCGGCTCAAGAGGGTCAGGATCTTGAGGAGCTGCCATCCTTTAAGCCTTCTTCCGGTGATGAGTTTGTGAATGCTGTGAAGGCAATGGAGCTTGCCACCTATCCCTACATTTCTGCTATTGCCAAGGCTTCTGAGCAGCCCCTCTCCTTTTTGCAAGATTTGGAGCCAGAGGGCCTGAAAAAGGATGTGGCCAATCAAGTGTTTAGCTCCTATGTGTCGAAAAGTCCTCTTATGATCATGTTGGAGGGAGCTGACGGTGGGGAGGGTAGTTCTAAACGTGCAAAACCTGCTGGTTCTTCAAAGGTTCCCAATCTGGAGCAGGTATTCGAGAGTCCTTCCCCCCTTCAAGCTCTGGAGGTTGAGTCTATCCCTCCTTCCAGCGAAGATGATCCATTTGCTGGTCTTGACACTGAGGGCCTTTATGACGATGTTGGTAACCGAGCCCTGGCTTCCCCCGGTGAGGATGATGCCACCAATGAAGCCGAAGACCCAGCTACTCCATGATCCAACTTTGTTTTAGTTTTTTCAAGTTTTTAGAATGTCTTTTGTAATCAAACTCTGCTGTACTCAGCCCTTGGGGCGTTTAATATTTGTCTTTTAATGGAATGCTCCCCCTTTAGGGGTGATGCTTTAACTATGTTTAACGTTTTGTTGTTTTGACTCTGTTACTTGTCGTTTATAGTGTTTGCAATGTCTTTAACATTTCTCCTTGAGTTGGATGCTGCAGTCACCCAGCTTAGGATACTTAGCTAAGGAACCGATGCAATGCTTACCCTATCAGCTTGTTTGTTTATGTTTAAACCATTTCTTGAATAATTTTTCAGTGATATGTTCGTTTTTGTATGTTGTGAACATGTGGGAGCTGTCTTAGCGTGAGGAGCTCACCCTCTTTCATGGGTTTAGGTATTCCTTCCAAGGACTTGTCCCATGGAGTCATGGATTGTATTAGGGACTCACCCTGTATACAGGAAGGTTACTTAGCCTTGTTACCTGTTGAGCAGTTGTGGCCTGGGAGCTCATCCCCGTTTCATGGGTAGGTATAGCGCCGGATCCCATGGAGCCTAGTTAGGAGGGGATCACCCTTTGATAAGATAAGCGACAAGTTAATAATTTGAAACATAGTTCATTCATTAATCATAGTTTTTGAAATACAAAGAGACGTTACAACTGTTAAACATAAAAACGTTTCAAGTGTTTATCACTCCAATGTCTTGGGATCATTTTGCCATTAGTGTCGGCTAGCTTGTAGGATCCCCCTTTGTGTGCTTCTTTGACAACATAAGGCCCCTCCCATCGGGGACCTAGCTTGCCTACGTCTTGCTGCCTGCTGGCTTCGTTGCATCTTAACACAAGGTCCCCCGGCCTGAAAGCTTCTTTCCGCACTCTTGTGTTGTAGTAGGCTTCAAGCTTCTTTTTGTACCTGGCCTCCCTGATAGAGGCTTGGTCCCTTGACTCTTCGAGGAGGTCCAGGTTGAGTAGGACCTCCTTTTGGTTGTGTTGAGTGTCTTGTCGAGCAATTCTTCCTGAGCTTACCCCTATCTCGGCTGGTATGACAGCTTCGCTTCCGAAGACAAGGCTATACGGTGTTCTTCGGTGGCTTGTCTTCTCCATGGTCCTTATAGCCCAAAGGACACTCGGGAGTTCATCAACCCATTTCTTGCCACATCTTCCTAGCCTTGCTTTAATACCTTCGACAATGCTTCTGTTCATGCGTTCAACTTGTCCATTGGACTGGGGGTAGGCTACTGTGCTGAAGACTTGCTTGATTCCTAGCTCGGAGCACCAGCTGCTGAAGGGTTTGTTGGCAAATTGCTTCCCATTGTCTGTCACCATCTCCCCTGGTAGCCCATACCGGCAGACTATTTGTTCCCACACGAAAGTTATCACCTGTTTCCCCGAGATGGTAGCCAATGGCCTGACTTCCGGCCACTTGGTGAAATAGTCAACAACTACAAGGAGAAACTTCAACCTTCCGGGAGCTTGTGGGAAGGGACCCACAATGTCCATTCCCCATTTGTAGAAGGGCCATGCCGAGATAATGGGAACAAGGTCATGCTTGGGGTTGGTCTTCACCGGTGTTTGTAGTTGACAAGCTTCACATCATCGGATAGTCTCAAAGGCATCCTTGTGCATGGTAGGCCAGTAATAGCCCAAGTTCATGAGCTTTGACACCACAGAGCGAGGTCCGGCATGCATGCCACATATACCTTCATGTACCTCCCTGATGAGGTAGTTGCTTTGATTGGGACCTACACACCTTAGTAGGGGTGCCAAGTATCCCTTCTTGTAGAGCTTGTCATCTTCGATTACATATTGCCTCGCCTTCATAACCAACCGCTTAGCTTCTTGTTCGTTTTCTGGTAGCTTCCCTTCCTTCAAGTAGGACATGATGGGTGTCATCCATGTGGAGTCTGTTTCGGTGACGACATCTTGTATTTCCTTGTCATCGATGGATGGTTCTTTCAGCACCTCGACTAGGACCTTCTTGCTTAGGTGAGCAAACGTCAAGGAGGCTAGCTTGCTGAGGGCATCTGCCTGCTTGTTCTTTGTTCTTGACACCTGTTTTAGTGTGAAGACTTTGAATTCCTTTATGAACTCTTTGACCTTGTCTTTGTACCTAATCATTGAGGGCTCTTTGGCTGTGTATCCTCCATTTACTTGTTTGACCACCAGATTTGAATCAACGAAGACTTTTAGTTCTTGTACCTTCATACTTTTTGCCAATCTCAACCCGGCCAAGAGGGCCTCGTATTCAGCAACGTTGTTGGTGCAGGGGAAGTCTAGACGGAGGGCATAAGTGTATTCGGTTCCGTGGGGGTCCTTGATGACAAGACCTGCCCCGGAACCTTCTACACTTGAGGCTCCATCAGTAAAAAGACACCATTTCCCCTTGAGGTCAGGCTGTTCTTCGACCTCGTTCATCTCTTCTTCCGCCTGCAGGGTGGGTAGCTCAGCGAGAAAGTCAGCAAACACTTGCCCTTTGTAAGCTCTCCTTGGTAGGTACTCTATCTTGTGCTCCCCTAGACCAATGGCCCACTTTGCCAATCTTCCCGAATCTTCTGGTTTTTCTAAGATGGATCGTATGGGTTGATCTGTGATGACCTTTACTGGGTGAGCTTGGAAGTACCGCCTTACTCTCTTAGCAGTGTGTACGAGTGCCAACATAAGCTTCTCTATGGGAGTGTAGTTAACTTCAGCGTCTTTGAGGGCCCTGCTGACAAAGTAGACTGGAACTTGCTCTTTACCTCGATCTACCAAGAGCACTGAGCTTACTGCTTCCATTCCTGCAGACAAATAAACTGTTATTACTTCCCCTTCCTCAGGGGCTGCCACTTCGGGCAGGGAAGCTATGTGTTTCTTGAGTTCCAGGAAGGCAGCCTCTGCCTCAGTTGTCCAGCGAAAATCTTTCTTATCAACACAATTTTTTAGTGTTTTGAAGAAAGGCAAGGATTTTTCCGCGGACTTGGGCAAGAAACGTTTTAAGGCAGCGATTTTACCGTTGAGGCTTTGCACTTCCTTCTTTGTGGTAGGAGACTTCATATCAAGGACGGCTTGGACCTTGCTCGGGTTAGCCTTGATGCTTTGCTTTCCAACAATATGGCCTAGAAACTTCCCCTCCTCGAACCCAAAGGAGCACTTAACAGGATTAAGCTTCATGTTTATTCTTCGAAGGTTGTCAAATGTTTCTCGGATGTCTTGGATCATTGCTTCCCGTGATTTGCTTTTGATGACTAAGTCATCTACATAAGATTCCATGTTCCTTCCAATTTGCTTTGAGAAAGCCTGATCCACTAACCGCTGGTAGGTAGCACCTGCGTTCTTTAAACCAAAGGGCATCTTTTTGTAGCAAAAGATTCCCCTATCGGTGTGGAAGGCCGTCTTCTCCTCATCTTCTTGCTTCATTTGAATTTGGTGATACCCCTTGTAGGCATCTAAGAAGCACTTGTATTGGAAGCCGGTAAGAGAGTCCACCTTCCAATCGATCTCGGGCAAGGGGTAGCAATCTTTAGGGCAGGCTTTGTTGAGATCCTTGAAATCAACACACATTCTCCAAGATCCATCTTGTTTGGCAACCATGACCGGGTTTGCTACCCAAGAGTGATACTGAACTTCTCTGAGGATATCTGCCTCAACCAGCTTCTCCACCTCCTGACAAGCAGCCTGGCTCCTGGCTGGGGCCAAACTTCTTTTCTTTTGGACGACTGGCTTGTATAAGGGGGCTATGTTAAGAGAGTGTTCAGCCATGCTTCTAGGAACACCAGTCATGTCTCCGGGGCACCAAGCAAATATGTCTCGATTATCCTGCAAAAGGTTGATTAGTTCACACGTAATCTCATCAGGGAGCAGATTGTTTACTTTGATGGTCTGCTCCTGGTAGGCAGGGTTTATGCTGACTTCCCGGATGGGACCGCTGCTTGGTGTTTCTGACTCCATGGGGCCTTTGGTTTCTTCTATGGAGGCTATCAAAAGAGCTTCTGCTGTTGGCTTCAGGGTTGCAATTCCATTAGGGGTGGGTAGCTTCATTAGACCATGTGTTGTTGATACTACCGCGCCGAAGGTGGCAATTCCCATTCTTCCAATAAGGACATTGTAACTCGAAGGGTACCTGTTAACAGAGAAAGTCAACTCTTCTGTCCTTGACAGAGAAAAGGTGACGATGCAATTGGTTGGGTACCTGATAACAGAGAAAGTCAGCTCCTCTGTCCTTGATAAGTCTCCGTCTCGGAAACAGACGCTTAGCGTGAGCTTCCCTAAGGGATGTACTCGTTCCCCTGAGAAACCCACTAGTGAGGCGTCGGATGGTCTGAGCTTGGACTTGATCTCCGGGCTCAAGGATTCAAAGCACCGTTCATACATTACCTCTGACGAGGCTCCGCAGTCCATGTACACCCTATCTATAGGGAAGCCATCCAGTTCAGCCTCCACTATTACCGGTGTGACGATCAGTTCATCGGGAGCAGGAGGAAGGCAAATGTACTGTTTGTTCCAAGGCTCCGTGCGAGCCTTCTTTGCCTGCTGGGCTCCTTCAAGCCTGACCATGTTGACCTCCTTATCTTTCTTTCCTTCGTCCCTTCTTCCTTTGATGTCTTTGATCAGGTGAGCCAGCTCCCCGGACTTAACAGCCTCTTCTATCCTCTTTTTTAGCTGGTAGCAGTCGTTCGTGTGGTGCCCTGTATCATTATGAAAGGCACAATGCTTGCTGGCGTCCCTTTTGTTAGCTGGCTTGGACAAAGGTCTGGGAGGTCGAAAGGTGTACTTGACTTCCTCCGTGGAGAGTATCTCCTGAGGGGTCTTGGTGAGAACGGTGAAAACCTGTTTTTCTTTATCATGGTACCTTCCTGACCTTGGGGATCGTCGTCTTTCTTCACTCCTTTGATTGTCAAAGGATCTCCCCGATCGTCTTTCATTGTAAGGTTGAAAGTGAGGTCTCCGGGAGCTTGTTGAGCTGTCTCTCCAGCTTCCTCGATCCCTCTTCCTGGTGTCTTGCCGAGTTAATGCTTCTTCTCCCCTGAGGAAGGCTTCTGCTCTCTCGAAGGCCTCCTCCATGGTTTGGGGGACATCTTCATGAAATCTTCTTAGCAACTTTTTGGGACGAATGGCTCCCATGAATCCCGACACCCGGATCTTCTCGGTGGCACCACTATACTGCAGACCTTCCCTCTTGTACCTCTCGATGAAACTACGGAGGTTTTCATGCTCCCCTTGTTGGATTTGATGCAATATGGCGGCATCTTTGGTACACTTCCTGAGGGGGTTAAGGTTTGAGGTGAAACCTCTCCTTAAATCATCAAACGAGGAAATGCTCCGAGACGGTAGGCCACTGAACCATAGACGAGCTGGTCCTACCAGGGTCTGCATGAACATGTGGCAGCACTCGGCATCGTTCCATTTTTCTACAGTGGCTGCCCCAGAGAAGACGTTCAAGTGGTCATCCGGGTCTTCTGTGCCGTCGTACGTCTTCACCATAAGACATGTACCAAGTTAACCCAGATGATATGGAAGAGATAGACCTAAGGTGAAAGATGGCAATGATCACTCTAAGAGTAAAAAGATTTCAAGACAGAGTCGGGAAGAGAATCGGAATGGGAAAGGCTGGCTTCGACAAATCAAAGCTCCGTTGTTATAACTGCAAAACACTTGGACATTTCAAGCATGAATGTCCAAATCTTGGTCAAGCTAAAATTAAGCCACCAAGGAGAATGGTAGCAATCAATGATGGCACTAACACTACAGAGAAAGAAGGACAGAAGGCACTTGTGGTTGAAGATTTTGACTGGGGGGAAGAAGCAGCTGCAATTGAAGCAAATGCAAACAAAGCTTTGATGGCAAAGATATGCACCAAATCTACAAATGGTGTAAATGCTGTGGAAGGGTCTTCAGTAGGTTTGCTAAAAGGGGAATGCAGGAGAATGCAGGCTTGATGGGAGTGTTGATTGCTGATAAAGGTAAAGGAGAAGCAACTGAGGAGGCGTTGATAGTTGAGAAGACCCATAACACCAAAGAAGAAGGAAAGCAGCAAGAGACTGTCAAGAAGAGCGATGAGAAGGATCTGGTAAACATTCCTCTTGAAATTAGAACAAAGTTGTGCTCACCAAGGTGTGTCACAGCGGTTGCTTACTGTTTGTCTCACAATAGAAAAGTTTTAAGAGAAAAGGACGATATTCAGAAAATTAACAATGAAATGAAAGAAAATGAGCTAACATATCTGCGAAAGTTAAATGCTACTCTCGCTGAAATGCAAACTCTTAAAGAATTTGTCCTCAGAAAAGATTTTTTAATAAATGACTTAATTGAAAGGTTAGAAAAATCAAGAAATGAAACAAATCATCTTCAAATTATTGTGGACAAATGGAATGTAAGCAAGAAGGCTCAAGCTGATCTAGTGGATTGCTCAAGGAAATCTTTTGTTAAAGATGGAATTGGATATAAGGATAAAAATGGGATTGAAAGATCTTTATTTTTACCTCTGAGCAAAAGTGAATATATACCAATTCCAAAACCTCATCCTAAAAATGATCTTTGTGAAAAGGAATGTGTCAAATCCGAGTCTAATACTAATATAAGTAAAAGCAATGCAGATGTGACCCAAAAGGCAGAGGTGGAAGATGATGAAAGTTGTGGTGGAAAGACGTTGGGGTTAGGTCACCCGGGTGCCAATTACTCTACAGTGAATTGGTTCATCTGGAATAATCAAAAGACTAAAACTGTTTTTAATTCGGATGACTGTAATAGTTTATCTAGGATGGATAACCGTAATAGTTCATCTAAGATGGATAACTGTACTAAACTTAACTCTAGACTTGATCTAAAGGGTTTAGTAGCCCCTAATGACAGGAAAAAACATGTTCAACATTCTAATGTTTGTGTTGACAATGTTGTGCCTACCTGTGTTGATTTAACATCTGCATTTTCTGATGATAAAACGGCACATAAGCCATCTGTGTTTGTACCAGAACTAAAGAAAAACAGGTTCGGAAAATTTCTCACAGAAAAGATTCCATAATTTTTTCCATCATCTACAGATATTTCATGTTCTGAAGACTCACAAGGTCAAACATGTCATTTAAGTTGTGAAGATTCACTGAGTGACACAGAAAGCAACATCAGTATTCAAGAATGCAGCACAGATGAAGAATCAAGTGGTAGCAAGAGTGAATCAAGCTCAAGCTCAAGTTCAAACAAGATCAAGAAAAGAACATCACAACCATCATTATCCAAATCTTCTCCAAAGTCTAAGCCCCACCATTCCAAATTCTTCAGATGTCGCGAAGAAAGACATGTGGTCAAAAAAGGCCATTTAAAACATAAACCACAAAATGATTTCAAAATTCAAAACTCATTTTCAGATCAGATCAAAAACCTTCAAGAAACATTAGAAGGTTTTGCTAAAACCCCACAGCTTTGGAAATGAAAAAAGTTAACCATGGGTGAAAACCACGACAGATCAAAGCTAAAACAAACTTGGATTCCAAAAATCCACTAATTTCTTTATGAGATTATCCTTGTACATATATTTTCATGTAATTATTTTTTTTCTATATTTCAGAATAAGTTGCAGAGATGGTTGATAGCCCTTATGAGATATCTATGGCACGTTGACAGCGGTGCTTCTAGGCATATTACTGGGCTGAAGGAACTCCTCAAGAACTATCGGTTCATTGATGGAGAATTTGTAGCGTTCGCTAGAAATGAAAAGGGCGGAAAGATTGTCGGGATAGGAGATGTTGTCTCCGATGCCTTAACTCTAGAAGATGTCAACTACGTTCTAGAGTTGTGCTACCATCTTTTGAGTGTATCACAAGTCTGTGACAAAGGAATCTCAGTGTTGTTCAACGACATGGAGTGCATCTTTATAAAGCCATGATTTAGACCACCCTCCGATATGATTATGTTAAAAGCACCCAGGCAGAACAATACTTATGTGATAAACATGAGAGATGCCAAGTCTGAATGTCTAATAACTTGTTTGTTGTCTAAGGCATCGGAGTCTGAGTCACTATTATGGCATAGGCGATTGGAGCATGTGAACTTTAAAAACATAAACAAACTTTCTAAGCTAAATCTTCTTCGAGGTCTTCCTTCCAAGGAATTCCCTTTTTCTGAAAAATGTTTAGCATGTGCCGAAGGAAAACAACATAAGAAATCGCATAAGTCCAAAACAGTGAACACTATTAACTCACCACTTCAGTTATTGCATATGGATCTTTTTGGTCCAATCAGTGTTAAGAGCCTTGCTAAAAAATCTTATTGTTTGGTGATTACAGATGATTTCTCTTGCTTCACATGGTGGTATTTGTTGGAGTTAAAATGCGAGACTGCTGAAATCTTGATGCTCTTTATTCCTCTAATAGAGAACATAATCAAATTGAAGGTGAAGTCAATCAGAAGTGATCAGGGAACTGAATTCAAGAATCAAAGTTTTATCTCCTTCTGTAGCAGCAAAGGAATCCATCTTCAATATAGTGCCACAAGAACTCCAAAACAGAATGGAGTGGCTGAAAGGAGAATCGCACCCTTATTGAAGCTGCCAGGACTATGCTTATTGACTCAAAGCTACCGATTATTTTCTGGGCTGAAGCTGTGAATACAGCCTGTTATGTGTTAAACAGAGTCTTAATAGTCAAGCCATGTGGGAAACCGCCTATGAGTTGATCTTCAAAAGAAAACCTCTCATCGAATACTTCAAACCCTTTGGGTGTTCATGCACTCTTCTGAACAACTATGAAAATATAATGAAGTTCGATGCTGTGGGAGATGAGTGCCTCTTTGTTGGATACTCATCAAGCCAAAAAGCTTATCAAGTATACAACAAACGCACCAAGATGGTTCTTGAGTCATTCTATGTTGATTGGCAAGAATCCAACATCACAAATACGGGTACAGGTCCAGATTGGTTCTTTGATGTAGATGTCGTTTTCAACAATTTTAACATGCCTATCCCTGAAAATCAAGCCACTGATCCCACTCCTTTTGAAGACATACTCTATTCTTCTGAAGATGATGTAGCCCTCTTCACCACCCGTTTCTCTCCACTTGTAGCTGATTTGATCTTTCCCTTACAACCCATAAATGGTGATACAACTGCTGAAAATTCACAATCATCTGAAAGCACTCCAACTGCAGAGGAAACGACTTCTGCTCAGCAGTCTATAAATGATTCATCCAGTTCTTCAGGCTCTGGAGATCATCTTTCAAATCTACCTCCACAAGTTCAAGATGAGCAGAACATGGGATTCAAGTCTTCAAAGAATCATCCAATTGAAAACGTCATCGGTCCTATCACTGAAGGTGTTCTTACAAGAAATCAGACAGACAAGCTCAACACTGCACTCTCAGCATTTCTATCCTAGGTAGTACCTTTCAGTATTGAAGATGTTGTCAGAGATTCAAGCTGGGTAGAAGCCATACAAGAAGAGCTCTTTCAATTCAGAAAACTCAAGGTTTGGGAGCTAGTGGATCTACCTGAAGGAAAGTATCCTATAGGAACAAGATGGGTTTTTCGCAATAAAATGGATGAACGTGATGTAGTAATAAAGAACAAGGCTCGTCTGGTTGTTCAAGGTTTTCGCCAACAGGAAGGAATTGACTATGAAGAGGATTTTGCTACAGTTACCCGACTTGAAGCCATTCGCATCTTCCTAGCTTATGCATCATACAAAAACTTCAAAGTCTTTAGATGGATGTGAAGAGTGCATTCTTATATGGGAAGATAAAGAAGAAGTTTATGTTTGTCAGCCACCTGGTTTCGAGGACCCTCACTATCCAAACAGATACTACAAACTAGACAAAGCACTCTATGGCCTTCATCAAGCTCCTCGGCTTGGTATAAGACTTTTTCTTCATATCTGATGCAAAATGGATATACTAGAGGGAAAATCGACATGACTCTGTTCACCAAAGAAATCAACAACCACTCCATACTTGTCCAAATTTATGTAGATGACATTATCTTTAGTTCAACTGATGAAAATTTATGCAGGGAATTTGAAAGCATCAAGAAGTCTCAATTTGAAATGAGTATGATGGGAGAACTGTCATTTTTCTTAGGTTTGGAGTTCCAACATAAGGAAGATGGAATTCTCATTCATCAAGCCAAATACACAAGAGACACCTTGGCAAAGTACAACATGTCAGACTACAAACCATCCAACACTCCTTTTGCAGCTGAAACAACTCTTGTGCCAGATCTTCAAGGACCATCAATGAATCCCCATACATATCGGTCCATGATTAGATCGTTAATGTATCTCACCGCCAGCAGACTAGACATCATGTGGGCAGTTGGATGTTGTGCTCGTTTTCAGTCAAATCCCAAGCAATCTCATGAAACTGCAGTCAAAAGAATCTTCCGCTACCTCAAAGGAACACCAAAACTCGGTTTATGGTATCCTAAGAGTGATAATTTTGATTTAATCGCTTACTTTTATAGTGATCATGCATGTCACACCCTCAAATTCCACATGCGGGGTTTTACCGCGAGGCGCGTGACACACCAGGATCCAAGTCAACGGTCACAATAAACGACAACTAAATGATATGAAAACAACGTAAATTGCCCATCAAGTTTTCAAAAATCTAATCATTGTTGCGGAAGCGTAAACTTTATTATAGTCGAAAGTAAAACATAATCGCTAATACTGTTATGTTCCGGCTTTTTGCGCGTTTAACCCTCCAAATCAGATCCGAAACATGTGTAAACACCCAATATCCAACCCAAAACATTAACCCAACTATTTCAAGCAAAAACCCCTAATTTATCATCACCCTAGCCGTCCCGAATGCATGCGGTTTCCCAAAATAGCATAACTAGCATGTAAGCACCACATCAACATGCAAAACTTACCCTAAATAGCAAATATCCAGATTTCATCACATAACGACGTTATCCGACATTATCCTACTGTTCTAGCATCATCCTAGAGTAAACCCTAAACTTAAACAATCATCAAAACACAATATATCATCATTAATCCTTCATAATCATTCAAACGGGTCAAAACGCCTAATATCAATATTACATATCTATGAATGTTCAAACTCCTAGGTTATCATCATATTAACTCATTTAGGTAAGAAACACAATAATAACACAAGAACAATCATGTTTAAACAATAAAAATCCTATCTTGCATGAATACATCACATATAACAAGTATAGAGGTTTGGGTTTGTTTTGAAACTGATTTTAATGAGTTTTCAAAGACACAAATGTTTAGAAATCAGGTCTGGACCTTTAGGGTTCAAAACAATATCATTAAAAAGGTTTGGGATGAAGAACACACCTTGAAATGATGAGATTATGAGGTGTAAAGCTTGCAAATGTGATTTCTTGTTCAAAAACGTGTTGCAGAGGTTGGATAAGGTGTGGGGTGGCTTTAGGGTGTATTAGGGTTTCACAAATGATGTTTTAAAACATAAGGGTGGTATTTATAGGCGTTTTTAGTCGTCACATGCAGGTCAGGCGAGTATAAGACTGTTACAGGCGATTAGGGCTGCTAATCGCTAGTTGTTACTAGCGAATAGCCCTATTCGCCTATAATACCCTTCTACTCGCTACTTTATTGGCGATTAGGGCTATCCCATTGCCCTAAACGCCTATAGCCTATGTATCCGAGTTTTTGGCGCGTTAAACCCCTATTTTAACATATATAAACACGTATTCACATACCGGCAAGTCATATAATGATTGTAAGCACATAATGCATGATAACTAACACGTTCCCTTCCGATCACCAATTCCTGGGACTCGAGACTTACGTGTGTTCGTTAAACCCGACGATTCTACAAATCATCCGTTCGTGTTCACATGGTTATCGACCGACTCCCAATGATCTCGTGGATCATTGTAACGACTCCCGATGATTCCCGGAACCATCATAACAACTCAATTGACCTAGTTAAGTATGTTTGAAAACATTTTTCGCTAAGGTAGACTTATGTGTTTTATAAAATGTTAACCTAAACGTGTCGGGTGTCACATCATCCCCCTGTTGAAAGAATTTTCGCCCCGAAAATTTCCCGAAGTAAAAGAGAACGAAGCGATAAAAAGAAAATTTTCCCGGTCGTCACATCATCCCCCTGTTAAAAGGAATCTCGCCTCGAGATTCACTCTTCGACAGTGATGAGTGTCGACTTAACCCAAGCAATGTTTCCCAGAACGCAAACGAAATGATAATCACGAACGAAAGATGATATCAACAGATACTCCAGGCCGGGGAACCGCCCTCCCCAAGTTGAACGCAAAACAACGAATCCTCCTGATCGAAGGCCTACTGGAGACTACTGTGATCGGTGTAATGGCACACCGGTACCGTCCAAGTAGCATCTCCAAAGGACCCACATCAAACCCATGAATACAAAACGATAACCAAACTCAATACTGAAGACACTTGATGAATGTGAAATGCCAAACAACACGTACGAAAGCAACCAGAGCACGACAAATAGCAAGAAAAGAGAACTCACCAGTAACAGTATCAGGATCCTCCACGTTTTCCATAGCACCAATGACGTAAGCATGAGCACGAGTAGCTCGACCGCCACCCTCGTTGTTTCCACCACCGCCTGCAGCCCTTGCCTCGACCTGATTCAATTTCGGGCAGTTACGCTTGAGATGCCCCAACTCCCCACAATTATAACACCCTTGGTTTCCCTGAGGAACAGGAGCAGGGACAATCGCTTGACCTGGAACTGTCTGGAGATTGACTCTACAGTTTCTAGCAACATGGCCCACACGCTTACAACGGTTGCAACAGAACTTCTCACAGCTGCCATAATGATGGATCCCACATTGATTGCACTCCGGCAGTTTCCCCGTGTACCCGTCTTGCCTCTGACCCGAAGACAATCCCAAAGCCTCGGTCTTCCTCACCTGCTGCTGCGGTTGACCCGAACTCGCACTCTTCCCAGTACCATCTCACTTCCGCTTGTTATCCACAGGGGCTTTCACGGCAACACCCCTGGGAGGTAAGACACCCTCAGCCACCTTCATGTTAGTCAGTTTGTGAGCTGCCCGAACAGTGGCCAACATAGTAGTGTGATCAGCAGCGACAACAAGCCCAGCAATCTCCGGCACTAACCCAGCAACGTAGTGCTCAATCCTCCGGTACTCTGGTGTAGCCAAACCGGGGCACATAGCAGCCAACTCATTATGCCTAGCAGTGAACTCCTCGATCTCGGACCCAACCATCTTCAGATTCCAAAACTCGTGTTCCAACTTCATAATCTCGTCCCTTGGGCATTACTCTGCCCTCAACATCTGAACAAACTCGGACCACGGCATAGCATTGGCCTCACCCAGACCAAGATTCACAGTGGTGGAGTTCCACCAAGTCAAAGCGTGTCCCTCAAGAGTAGCAGAAGCATACTTAACGCGATCAGCGTCGGGACAGTTACACATAGCGAACACCGACTCGATCTTCTCCAACCACCGAAGTAGTCCCACTACCCCTTCAGTCCCACTGAAGAAATGGGGCTTACAGTCCATGAACTTCTTGTAAGTGCACCCAGACTACATCTGTTAGTATTTCCCAGGGGCTGCTCAGCCAACGCAACGTTCAACTGCTGCTGCAACAAGTGCTCCAACTCTGCCTGAGTCATGGTGATGTTCCCACCACCTCGTCCACCGCCATTGCGACCCCCGCCGCCACCACGGCGTTCCCCAGTACGTCCACCAGCACGACCAGACATGTTCTGCCAAAACACCAGCAAGATACTCAGCATCATTACTAGATCAAACTACTAGTGACCAAACGAATTTAGAACGGGGTTCCAGCATGATCATCTGTCCGAACTCGAAGTCCACCAAGATTTTCATGCATTTCGATTTATGATTTCGTGTGCACCCGAAATAACAAATCGCTCTACATGGTCCTCTAGGCGTGCTCCTAGCTAGAACTTCCAATCACCCGACACCCACATTCCTAAAAGAAACCGTTATCGCACGAAGGTCCCCAATGTGAACAATCACTTAGGGGTGTACTATGACAAGTACTAGTGCAGGATAGTGTGTGTGTAGGCAAGTATGTACATTAGAGCATAGAGGGGAGATATCCAAATCCCGGAAAAATCTCAAGAATGTGCCGAAGCCACTCCAATGTACATTACTGCCAAGTATAAGCGATAAGCCCCTTCATCTTCAAACCCGAAGAAGAAGATATATAAGTGTAGAAATAGCCCAAGGATAAATAATACGATACCGTGTGACGAGGACACCGACACCCCGACAAGGTTAGTACGTTTATCATATGACACGACTCATAAATATGTGTGACCGTCTAATGTGTGTGATACTCGGCTATAGACTAGACTCTACATGCAGTCCTAGTTCACTATAACCTGGCTCTGATACCAATCTGTCACACCCTTAAATTCCACATGCAGGGTTTTACCGCGAGGCGCGTGACACACCAGGATCCAAGTCAACGGTCACAATAAACGACAACAAAATGATATGAAAACAACGTAAATTGCCCATCAAGTTTTCAAAAATCTGATCATTGTTGCGGAAGCGTAAACTTTATTACAGTCGAAAGTAAAACATAAAAAGTCTGAAGGTACTAAAGGACATGCAAGTGAATCCTTGACGCCGTGAGACTCCGTGCGCCTACCGATAGCTGCTACCTTAGCAACCGGAGAAAAACATGCTAAAGAACGTCAGCAAATAATGCCGGTGAGTTCACAGGTTTTTAAGTAAAAATGTTTCATGAGTTTTTGAAAGACTATCATGATACAATCGACCGATGAAAACACTCGTTAAACGTTTGAACTCCATAACGAACCTCCCAACCTAACTATCGCCCACCGTGGTTAACGAACTACCATCCCATGGTCAACGAACTACTTTATCATAGCTAACGGACTACCATCCCATGGTCAACGAACTACCATATCATAGCGAATGAACTACCACTTAGGGGCTAACGAACTACCGCATCGCGGCTAACGAACTACCACAACATAGGCCATATAATACTGAACATAAATAAGTACCTTGAACCCAAATGAACCTTCACAAACGTAATGAACTTGCGAACACAATTGACACACGTATAAAGGACACAACATGTTTTCTCCCCCGAAAATGTAAAACCAGTAAAAGAGTGGGGCCGTGAAACTCACCTTAGAGTGCGCCTTCAGATACTTAGAATTCCAACACGTGTATGATGACCCAACCTAGTGACAACCTATCAATGAGTTTAAATAAGTGTATTGACTACTAACCCGAAGGTTAACTAGTCCCCGATTGTCCAGACCGTGACCGTGTATGTTGAAAACATGTTTAAACAGTAAACCGACCAAACCAGACAATACCCGACGTCCCATTGGTGACCCGACATCACGTGTTAGCCACATACAAGATATCATGCAACTTATGCAATTAAACACTTAGCATGCGCAAACATTCACCCTATCTAGCATAACGCCCAATTAACGCATAAACAAGTCCGAACACGTGTTACTAAGTTATTAGACATGTTACGGGGTTCCTAACATGTTCCTAGGTGTCAATCCATGTTTCGGGATGTTAAAATGCACATATGACATCAATACACGCGATTAGGAATCAAACATGTGATTAGGAAAAGTCAACTGGTGATTAGGAGAGTCAAACTAGTGAATAGAATTGTAATCACTAGTAATAATGGTGATTGGGCTTCCAATCGCCTATATCATAGGTGATTAGGGGCCAATCGCCTATATTATAGGCGATTAGGAACTCCTAATCGCTAGTACTGTTATGTTCCGGCTTTTTGCGCGTTTAACCCTCCAAATCAGATCCGAAACATGTGTAAACACCCAATATCCAACCCAAAACATTAACCCAACTATTTCAAGCAAAAACCCCTAATTTATCATCACCCTAGCCGTCCCGAATGCATGCGGTTTCCCAAAATAGCATAACTAGCATGTAAGCATCACATCAACATGCAAAACTTACCCTAAATAGCAAATATCCAGATTTCATCACATAACGACGTTATCCGACATTATCCTACTGTTCTAGCATCATCCTAGAGTAAACCCTAAACTTAAACAATCATCAAAACACAATATATCATCATTAATCCTTCATAATCATTCAAACGGGTCAAAACGCCTAATATCAATATTACACATCTATGAACCTTCAAACTCCTAGGTTATCATCATATTAACTCATTTAGGTCAGAAACACAATAATAACATAAGAACAATCATATTTAAACAATAAAAATCCTATCTTGCATGAATACATCACATATAACAAGTATAGAGGTTTGGGTTTGTTTTGAAACTGATTTTAATGATTTTTCAAAGACACAAACGTTTAGAAATCAGGTCTGGACCTTTAGGGATCAAAACAATATCATTACAAAGGTTTGGGATGAAGAACACACCTTGAAATGATGAGATTATGAGGTGTAAAGCTTGGAAATGTGATTTCTTGTTCAAAAACGTGTTGCAGAGGTTGGATAAGGTGTGGGGTGGCTTTGGGGTGTATTAGGGTTTCACAAATGATGTTTTAAAACATAAGGGTGGTATTTATAGGCGTTTTTAGTCGTCACATGCAGGTCAGGCGAGTATAAGACTGTTACAGGCGATTAGGGCTGCTAATCGCTAGTTGTTACTAGCGAATAGCCCCTATTCGCCTATAATACCCTTCAACTAGCTACTTTATTGGCGATTAGGGCTATCCCATTGCCCTAATCGCCTATAGCCTATGTATCCGAGTTTTTGGCGCGTTAAACCCTATTTTAACATCTATAAACACGTATTCACATACCAGCAAGTCATATAATGATTGTAAGCACATAATGCATGATAATTAACACGTTCCCTTCCGATCACCAATTCCCGGGACTCGAGACTTACGTGTGTGCGTTAAACCCGGCGATTCTACAAATCATCCGTTCGTGTTAACATGGTTATGGACCGACTCCCAATGATCCTGTGGATCATTGTAATGACTCCCGATGATTCCCGGAACCATCATAACGACTCAACTGACCTAGTTAAGTATGTTTGAAAACGTTTTTCGCTAAGATAGACTTATGTGTTTTATAAAATGTTAACCTAAACATGTCGGTTGTCACAATGCAGGTTGTAGAATTGATAGAAAATCTGTCTCTGATGGTTGCCAATTTATGGGGAATTGGCTCGTATCTTGGCAAAGCAAGAAGCAGACAACAGTGTCTATCTCCACTGCTCAAGCCGAATACATAGCTGCGTCCAACTGTTGATGTCAAGTGTTGTGGATACAAAATCAGCTGCTAGATTACGGTTTGAATGTCATGAGAACTCCCATTTTCATTGATAATGATGCTTGTCGTGACATCGTGAAGAATCCAATCGACCATTCTAAAACTAAACATATTGAGATTATGATTTACTCCATTCGCGATGCTCACGACAAAGGATATATCCAGGTGTTATCTATTGATACTGCTGATCAAAAGGCAGATATCTTCACAAAGGCTTTTGACAAAACTTTTTTCCGCCAGCTAGTAACATGGCTGGAGATGATAAATTTTGAATGATGACATTGTGTCATGGTCTTTTTGTATAGCTTTGATTTGATTTAAATAAAAATCTTATTTTGATACAAAACAAGATTTTTGGGGGAGAAAGTAAAACCGGTCTATCTCTATTGCAAACTAACAAGAAATGATAGGAACTGATCATATTTTGTCAGCATATGAATAGGACCCAGAGGATGTTGCGACTTCAAGCAACGATGTGTTGGTAGATTCAGCTTTAAATTGAGTAAACTGCTACAAGGTGATTAACAGTAAAGTTTACATGGAAACATGGATACCCACTGTGATTTAGGTCTGCATAAGCTAACTCCGGTCATACATAGGTTGAGAGAATAAAAGACACAGAAAATTTTATGCATATTCAAAAGACACCTAAGAGTGCAGGCTACCAATGCGGGGCCAACAAATCAAGTGAGCAGTAAAAGACACGCAATGTTAGTGATGTGCAAATATATATATATATATATATATATATATATATATATATATATATATATATATATATATATATATATATATATAGCTCAACAGGAAATCAGATGATCACCTTCTCTGCTTATGGAAACATAGACCTGAAGCTCTCATCATCTGATTGATATAATGATCATCTTCTTTGCTTATGGAAACAAATACCTGAAACTCTCATCATTATATCGCAATAAACCTTGAAGATTGGTAGGCTTGTACCTAGCACAAGTGGGGTCCACAAAATTTTCGTCAATATTACCAAAACCATGATAATCTCATCACCAAACGCATGTTGAAAGACAAGAGGCATGGATTTAAGTGGACAAATATACCGACAATTTTTTTGGGCTGCAGCTATCCAACGAAAAGTTGAAATATGATCTGACAGGTATGGTTAGTATGATCTTGTGTGCATAAGGTGAGAAATGGTTAACCCCTAATTATCTTAAATCTGCTTAAACATTGTGATTTTTTTTGGGCTCTGCGTACTTAATCTTGGGCCCTGCGTACTTATCTCAAGTACGCAAGCCCATAAGTCTTATGTATAAATACCACAGTAATTAATTTTAACAACAGCCATTTTTTTTACAAACCTTAATCATCTTCATCAGCAGCCGTTCAACACCCAAAACCCACAAAAACTCACCATAATCACCTGTTGATCCTCTCCTTTATGACTAAATCTTGTCATTAAACCTTGTTTTTAAGGTAAATGTGATGATGTGCTAATTCTTTGGTGTGATTACAGTTTCAACAAAGCTCTGTGATGATCCTTTAGAGTGTTTCAGTTCTGAGCTTCAATACGTCTCTACGTATTTGTTTAATAGAACTGCGCACTTGTTTCTTAGATGTTTGGGTTGAATCAGAAAACACTAATACTGCATACCTAAAATCTTAAACGAAAGTTTAAGTACCTGCGTATTTGGCAAATGCGCAGGATAGTTGGACCACAAGTCCAGCGTACTAGGGATAGGGTTGCTGTGGACTTGACTACGCATTTGATCTTTGTGACCTGCGTACCTGATATCATATGACTTAATGGACGGCGTATTTGATTAGTTTGACCTGCGTACTTGACACTTAGACTATTAAAATTGATGAATATCACATTACATATGAAGTGAAATGTACATATACCTTTAATTAATTAAAATTAAAACATGTTAATATAATCCATTTGTAAAGGAAAATACATTCTAAGCTCGTCTAAATCCGTCGTCCATCTCAGCCTAAGCCCTTAGTTTTCGGTCACATGCATTATCTTGAAATCATTAACTTGCTTTTCGTGCACATGATCAAGAAAGAATGAATCTTCCGTGGGACAGCACAAGCAAGAACAACCAGTCAGTCAGTTTGGATACAGAAGATAGCAAATTCAGAGATGTTGTTGCCTGGATTCGTCGAAGCAGGATTGGCTATGCGGTTGAACATGATCTGACGGTATTCATAGACCACATCAAAAATTTTTGGATATTTGGAAGATATGAGGTCATCAACAACATCAGAAGAATCAACGCAACCGTTCGCAACAAGCCCATGATCATCACTGAAGACACTGTCAGAAACGTGTTGAAATTGAGAGATCAACCAAGAGAATACCGACACATGAAGAAACAGGAGCTTATCAACGAGTACAGAAAGATTGGGTATGAGGGAGACTTCTCCAAAAGAAGCGATATAAAGAAAAGCAAGCTGACCAGAGACTGGAAGCTGATTAGCCATGTGTTCACTATGAGCATTTCCCATAAAAGGGGGATATGATGCATTAAGTCCAGATTGGTCGAGTGCAATGATGAAAGTCTGCAAGAATGAGCCTTTCAACCTATCTGGGATGATATTTGATTACATGACTGGAAATGCTCAAGCTACAAATTCAAAAGTGGCAATGTATCCCAGGTTCATCCAGATGATTATCAACTCACAACAAGGGAACCTGCCTAAAGATGGACCCAAAATCAAATTCCCCATTGCCATTAGAGTATTCTCTGAGTGTAACACTGTTGACTGGGTCCCAATGCTTGAATGTATGTATCCAGCTCAACGTTACCCCACTATAGTAGACATGCACAACAGGATTCAACAAAGGAAATAGGAGCACAACGAGCTACTTCTCAGGTTGCTGCCACTGCATCTACAGTTCCCACTCCAGCACCACAACCAACAGCTGAAGAAAGAGGTCAACAAAAGGCTAGAGGAAAAAGGCCTGCTGTGGTAGAGGTTTCTTCCAAAGCCTCAAAGAAAAAGAAGAAAAAGTATATAGGATTGTTGGCAGAAGGAAGAGAGTCATTAACTGGAGAGCAGCTACAACATGCCCGAGGTTTGCAACTTATAGCAGAACAAGAAAAAGTTGAGAAAAGAAGAAGAAGAGCTAGAATGACTGAAGCTGAAACTCCGGTTGTGGAAACAGGGGAAGACATAGAAGCAGATGTATTTGTTGAAGAAGTACTTGCTGGTATAAATGAAACCAGACTGTCCACTGCCAGGGTTCCAATTCCAAAAGGTCCTCCCAAAAAGAAGCAGACTGAACCATCTTCTTCAGCTCCTGCAGTACAACGGCCTAAACCTGTGCATCAGGTACTTTATGAGTCACTGGTAAATGAAGTAGGAAAGTTGGCAGCTAAGGAGATATGCTTGATGAAGAATACCGTTGAGAGTACACATGATCTGAAAAGAAAACTGAAGAACGTGAAAAGAAAGAACAAGAAGCTCGAGAAAACCGTCAAAGATCAGAGAAATTTGATCAAGTTTCAAACACAAGTTCAGATCAAAATGTTTGATATGATTCAGGAGCTGCAGGCTAAAGTGAACATCGAATCAAAGACTACTGCTGATGAATTGTTTGACTTTGGGAAGTTCATGGTAGAAGAAGAAGAGAGAAAAAGAATAGCTGCTGAAAGTGATGTGGAGGAATTCAGTGAAGATAAAATTCTTGAGACGTTCATTGAGATTGGAGAAGAAGAATACACGGTGTATGAATCAACTGAAGGTTACATTATAAGTCCTCAAAGGCCAACTTGGCTCAAAAGAAAGGAGGCGTCTTTACCTGCTCTTCACCAAAACATCCAATACGGCAAGGAAGCACATCAAGAAAGATAATCTCTTGGAAGTATGATGATTTGAAAGGGCTTTTCATTGTCAAATGACGAGGGAAGTAATTCAACACTTCAAGAATGAGCATGACTTACAGTCTCTTCCATGTTGGGATATTAGGGAGTTGGGAAGGTTAGATCTGCTAAACTGTCACACCCCGACTTTTCCCTTGTCGGATGCGACGTTTGGTGCCTTTGCCAGCGCAGCGGAAAGATGCATCTAAGACTCTTATATCCTGAACGCCATTGCTAACCCTCTAGGATCCCCGATCCCAATATGCCGACTACTCCAACCGTGCCGTTACCAAAGTTTAAACCTGAAAGACATACTTAAAAAGTCAACATATAATGCTGGTGAGTTCATAAGTTTTGCAAAAATAATTCCACAAGTTTTTATAAAAGAGTTTCCGTAAGTCTGAAAAGATCATTCCCGTTAATACTATGTTATAAGAACGTTAGCTAGACGTTAAGTATCGTTACTACTACGAGTTGGAAACCATTACTGACCCGTGGATCCGTGATAAGTATGCCCAGTAAGTAGGAACCACCGTCATCATCGGTGGCTCCAAGTAATTAGAGACAATATGCCCCCGCCCGGCTCCAAGCCGTCGGGTGGGGTTTGTCAGGCCCCAATAGATCTATCCATATTTCCCCGATATGTGTTTCCACATACTCATGGTTTCCCCCCTGGGACTTCCCTGATGAAACGCCCGTATAGTAAACAACCATAACCATAGTATAACATGATCTTTAAAACAATGTAAGTAGTACTCATGTTTCTTTCCCGAATGTAAAACCAGTAACAGCAGGGGCCGTGACACTCACGCACCCATTTCATTTTTCAAAAACTTGTTCGTTTGGAATTCCTCAGGTTTTCATAAAAGAAGCATGTCTTCCACCCCGTAAACATTTATAAAACAGTAAAAAGTGGGGTCATGAACTCACCTTAATTTCCATGCTAAGCTAGCAAACAAGCCCGAAGCTTTGACCGACCTCCTCGTGCCCTATAACCAACAAAGGACACCTTAAAGTCTAACACATATAAACCTAGCCTATAATCCGGCTAAAAGGTAGTTTATCCAACTATCTAGACTCGCGTGTAACTCGAGTACTAATATGCTTTAACTCAACGAACCGATCGTGACTTATCTTACTTATGCGTTAACACACGACATAGTACCCAAGTTGCGCACTTGTCACTATTCGTGTGCACACCACGTTGGACTATTTTATGAAACGTATAACTTGTCCCGAGCCATAGCTCGTCTTATAATTATATTTTAGGAAAAATGCCCTTTGATAAAAATGTAAGTATAGTTGTTTAAAACCGATTAATAACAATATCGCTTCTTTTCCAAATCTATGTCTTTAAAGGTTTTGAACATAAATTTTTATATAATTCTTTCTCAAATAGGCTGAGCGTTTTGTAATTCAAAATCATTTAAATAGAAATGTTTAGTTACTAAAATCTTTAAAGATTGGCACAATTGACGTTCAGTAGATATTATGTATTTGTTTTGGAAATATTGTTCGACGTTTGTATTTAATGTTGCAAGAAATCATTTATCAAAAACCTTTCCGCGATATTGTAGAAAACTACATTTGTCAAAATACTTGAAGATTGTTTATAATGAAATATACAAGAAACATCGCCTTCGTTTACGCTTATAAATTTTATAAAATTTCGGCAGAGTTTCCTCTGTTTTTGTGCGAACCAGACAACACAAGTTGTCTAAAAATTCCCAAAATCAACTTCAAAACACAAGACTACAATTCATTTATCCGCAATTCTAATTCAAACGAGACTTATACGTTTCGACGCTTTTATATGAAAACTATACTTATTTATATAAAGACACGACAATATATATATATTATAGTCCAACCAATTTAGTCCGATATCGATATTATAAGTCACGCATTTTAGTCACTATTACCGGTCGTCCGATATAATATGTAGTTAACATTTATTATTATTATTCGGTTCGTTCGCGAGTCAAAACTACTTTAAGAATATCGATGTATTTATATATATATAATATCCACAACAAATATACAAATACAAATTAAAGTATACCGATTCGTACGCGCGTAACCCGGAGCCACCTCGGACCGAACCAGATCTGACCCGTTGACCAAGTTTGACCGAGCCCGAACACGAACCCAAAACCGAATCTGACCCGATTTGACAAGACCCGCAACAGACCCATCTTGACCCGAGCCGACCCATTGACCAACGAACAACCCGAGACCCGAAACCCGAAACGAACACAAATGAACCGAGACCAAAACGAGGCTCAAAATCTACAACCCGTCAGATCTGCTCACCCGAAACCAACTCACCGCCGCTGACCCGAGAAACCCGGTCAAACCACCACCTAAACCCGACTCCAAATCGGACCCGAGGAAACAAGCACCACCCGACCATCGTCCAACCCGACCCGTTGAACGAACCCAAGCCACCTGAACGAACCACCACCTCGTCTCCCATGTCTGGTCACCGAGTCACAACCATAACCAACCCATCGGACCCGAACCACAACCGAGCCAAACCCAAGTCCCAAAACAGACCCGAACCCATCGGACCCCCGCCATCTCCGGCCAACCACCACCAAGGTCTGACCCGAGACCACCCTGAACAACCTGAACCCGCCGGATCTGAACCTGTCCTTCGCAAAAACACCACGCCGCCCCACCCTTGAACCACGAACCACCACCATACACCACCAACCCGTCACCCCTTAAACTGCCACAACCACCCCCTGTCCCGCTGCCGCCTTCAACACACAACCATAACCCCACGCGACCATCACCTACCTCGAAACCACCACCACCGGTCGTCTTTTACACAGAACCACCACCATTGTCCGCCTTTCATCTCAAAACCACCACCACCCTCGTTCGTCTTCTGTCCGATATCGGGACCAGACACCACGACGTCGCCACCACCAGGTTTGGTGGTGGCCGGCTGTTGTAATAATAGTGAGGACAGGGAGAGATCGAGTGGGAGAGGATGTATAGAGAGAGAGAGAGTTTTAGAGAGAGAGTAGAGAGAGAGAGGGAGGTGAGCGGCAGTGAGAAAGAAGAAGAGAGGGAGGAAAGAGAGTATTTATAGGTAGGGTTAGGGTAGGTGGGTTTTGTACCGCGTATCGAACCCGTTTTAACGTCTCGCGCATCGGTTTTATTTTAGGCTCGATAATTAATTATAAAAATTAGTCGGTTTTGTTCGAAATACAAAACCGAGCATAAATATAAATGTCTTCGATGTCCGACGCGTGTTTTCAGAACACGCGTTTAAATCGCGTTAATTAAATCGGTCGCAGTTTCGATCGTAAAAACAGTCAGTAAACTTCCGAAACTTAATAATTAACAATATTTAAAATAAATATTTAATTTTTAATAATAAAAATCACGTCGGTGTAGATCGGAAGTTGCCGGTGTCACATCCTCCCCATGTTACAGAAATTTTGTCCTCAAAATTTGAGGTAGGATATCATCCAAGAACCATCGGTAATACAACAAAACAGTCAACGAACTTGCCGGTACAAATGGCACGAAATAAAGTTTCAGAACCAACTGGATGCAAAGTGTAAACAATAACTCTGTCAACAAATACAATTGGCGCACCTCAAACGAAGCAACTAGTGCACCAACTTTTCATTACACACCACAAGGTGTGTCTGCATTTAAGGCAATAACAAACGAGTTGATGAAAGTGAGACATGTCAATAAAAATCATTCATTATTCCAAGTAGATCGGATATTCACCGCAAGGTGCTGTATCAAATTCCAACAATTCGATTCAACTGAATTGTCGACTTTAAAGAAACTCATCGACGAAGTATCAAAGGATTCATTGCCCACAATGGCCTAACATAGCAAGACTATAAGACAAACATTACGAGCAACGTAATGAGAGAACAAATCATTAATGAAACAATTGTTGATGCGAAGCCCTACAATGGACCTTCACAGGTTTAAAGAATTCAAACATATAACAATTGACACGTGTACGAAATGCGTGTCTAATTTGGTGAAAAGAATAAGGAATCAACAAAAATTAAATTCCTTTACGATTGAATGTTGAAGACCACAAACACAAAAGAAGAGAGATGTAAATCGTGTCCAAAGATATAACTAGGTTCTAAAACAGGAACCTTAGAAGCCCAAGAAACAAGATCATCAAGATCTTAAACTGGTTTTAGAAAAGCAAGGTCACAAATGACACGAACAGGGGAGAATTGGCAATCACGTCCGTATAACAAAATAATGAAAAACCCTTATCCATTATTTATATACAAGTATATATATATACAACAACACATAGGATACCCTCATGATAGAATTTCTTAGAACTATCAGGTGCCTGTAAATTTGCAATAACGTGACGTCTACGTTATCAAAAATTTACCTCACCAGATCACCCTATCAACCTCCATCATAAGCTATATCACGAGCACTCGTCACATTCATATCATAACACGTATATATATACAACATAATATAATGTTCGTCGTGTGCGCCACCTTTCCGAGTGCTCTTCCCGTCCGCATTCCCGCTTCGCAGCATCATCAGCAAAACGAGGTGCCTCATCAAGACGCCTTCGGCCCAACCCGACCTTGATGACATAGCATACTCCGAACCAGGGATGTGAGACCGCAGATGCTGCAACGATCCCTTTGCCAACTCGTCCAACTAACGCGACACGTGTGAGCGTTCTAGATACGTCCAAGCTTGAGTCGACAACCATCGGCGATACATATTATATATACTTTACATAAATACACATAATATATAAACAAGTAAGTTGTTCCTCGTACCAAGAAACAATGACTCAGCTGACTCTATGTGAATAACCACTCTGATATCTAAAGCGATGACTCGCCAGTCACCAGTGAGGTATGCCTAGCCACCACGTGTTATTATCCTTTCTATATACCACTATAGAAAATACCGACTTCCTATTCACATAAGAAAAATAAATGTTCCTTGCGCCGAAGGAATGCACGCTGAGCTAGTGTGATACACTAATAGTCACGTAACATACTTGGCAACGGTTGGAATTCCAGTTCCTAGGCGTTCATACTAAATATCATGTCTTAGAAACTTTTGGTCCCAACTTCAAAACAAACTCAGGTTAAAGCCTAGATATCTACCCAGACACCTAGTTCGCTAAAACCTATGGCTCTGATACCAAACAGTCACACCCCGACTTTTCCCTTGTCGGATGCGACGTTTGGTGCCTTTGCCAGCGCAGCGGAAAGATGCATCTAAGACTCTTATATCCTGAACGCCATTGCTAACCCTCTAGGATCCCCGATCCCAATATGCCGACTACTCCAACCGTGCCGTTACCAAAGTTTAAACCTGAAAGACATACTTAAAAAGTCAACATATAATGCTGGTGAGTTCATAAGTTTTGCAAAAATAATTCCACAAGTTTTTATAAAAGAGTTTCCGTAAGTCTGAAAAGATCATTCCCGTTAATACTATGTTATAAGAACGTTAGCTAGACGTTAAGTATCGTTACTACTACGAGTTGGAAACCATTACTGACCCGTGGATCCGTGATAAGTATGCCCAGTAAGTAGGAACCACCGTCATCATCGGTGGCTCCAAGTAATTAGAGACAATATGCCCCCGCCCGGCTCCAAGCCGTCGGGTGGGGTTTGTCAGGCCCCAATAGATCTATCCATATTTCCCCGATATGTGTTTCCACATACTCATGGTTTCCCCCTGGGACTTCCCTGATGAAACGCCCGTATAGTAAACAACCATAACCATAGTATAACATGATCTTTAAAACAATGTAAGTAGTACTCATGTTTCTTTCCCGAATGTAAAACCAGTAACAGCAGGGGCCGTGACACTCACGCACCCATTTCATTTTTCAAAAACTTGTTCGTTTGGAATTCCTCAGGTTTTCATAAAAGAAGCATGTCTTCCACCCCGTAAACATTTATAAAACAGTAAAAAGTGGGGTCATGAACTCACCTTAATTTCCATGCTAAGCTAGCAAACAAGCCCGAAGCTTTGACCGACCTCCTCGTGCCCTATAACCAACAAAGGACACCTTAAAGTCTAACACATATAAACCTAGCCTATAATCCGGCTAAAAGGTAGTTTATCCAACTATCTAGACTCGCGTGTAACTCGAGTACTAATATGCTTTAACTCAACGAACCGATCGTGACTTATCTTACTTATGCGTTAACACACGACATAGTACCCAAGTTGCGCACTTGTCACTATTCGTGTGCACACCACGTTGGACTATTTTATGAAACGTATAACTTGTCCCGAGCCATAGCTCGTCTTATAATTATATTTTAGGAAAAATGCCCTTTGATAAAAATGTAAGTATAGTTGTTTAAAACCGATTAATAACAATATCGCTTCTTTTCCAAATCTATGTCTTTAAAGGTTTTGAACATAAATTTTTATATAATTCTTTCTCAAATAGGCTGAGCGTTTTGTAATTCAAAATCATTTAAATAGAAATGTTTAGTTACTAAAATCTTTAAAGATTGGCACAATTGACGTTCAGTAGATATTATGTATTTGTTTTGGAAATATTGTTCGACGTTTGTATTTAATGTTGCAAGAAATCATTTATCAAAAACCTTTCCGCGATATTGTAGAAAACTACATTTGTCAAAATACTTGAAGATTGTTTATAATGAAATATACAAGAAACATCGCCTTCGTTTACGCTTATAAATTTTATAAAATTTCGGCAGAGTTTCCTCTGTTTTTGTGCGAACCAGACAACACAAGTTGTCTAAAAATTCCCAAAATCAACTTCAAAACACAAGACTACAATTCATTTATCCGCAATTCTAATTCAAACGAGACTTATACGTTTCGACGCTTTTATATGAAAACTATACTTATTTATATAAAGACACGACAATATATATATATTATAGTCCAACCAATTTAGTCCGATATCGATATTATAAGTCACGCATTTTAGTCACTATTACCGGTCGTCCGATATAATATGTAGTTAACATTTATTATTATTATTCGGTTCGTTCGCGAGTCAAAACTACTTTAAGAATATCGATGTATTTATATATATATAATATCCACAACAAATATACAAATACAAATTAAAGTATACCGATTCGTACGCGCGTAACCCGGAGCCACCTCGGACCGAACCAGATCTGACCCGTTGACCAAGTTTGACCGAGCCCGAACACGAACCCAAAACCGAATCTGACCCGATTTGACAAGACCCGCAACAGACCCATCTTGACCCGAGCCGACCCATTGACCAACGAACAACCCGAGACCCGAAACCCGAAACGAACACAAATGAACCGAGACCAAAACGAGGCTCAAAATCTACAACCCGTCAGATCTGCTCACCCGAAACCAACTCACCGCCGCTGACCCGAGAAACCCGGTCAAACCACCACCTAAACCCGACTCCAAATCGGACCCGAGGAAACAAGCACCACCCGACCATCGTCCAACCCGACCCGTTGAACGAACCCAAGCCACCTGAACGAACCACCACCTCGTCTCCCATGTCTGGTCACCGAGTCACAACCATAACCAACCCATCGGACCCGAACCACAACCGAGCCAAACCCAAGTCCCAAAACAGACCCGAACCCATCGGACCCCCGCCATCTCCGGCCAACCACCACCAAGGTCTGACCCGAGACCACCCTGAACAACCTGAACCCGCCGGATCTGAACCTGTCCTTCGCAAAAACACCACGCCGCCCCACCCTTGAACCACGAACCACCACCATACACCACCAACCCGTCACCCCTTAAACTGCCACAACCACCCCCTGTCCCGCTGCCGCCTTCAACACACAACCATAACCCCACGCGACCATCACCTACCTCGAAACCACCACCACCGGTCGTCTTTTACACAGAACCACCACCATTGTCCGCCTTTCATCTCAAAACCACCACCACCCTCGTTCGTCTTCTGTCCGATATCGGGACCAGACACCACGACGTCGCCACCACCAGGTTTGGTGGTGGCCGGCTGTTGTAATAATAGTGAGGACAGGGAGAGATCGAGTGGGAGAGGATGTATAGAGAGAGAGAGAGTTTTAGAGAGAGAGTAGAGAGAGAGAGGGAGGTGAGCGGCAGTGAGAAAGAAGAAGAGAGGGAGGAAAGAGAGTATTTATAGGTAGGGTTAGGGTAGGTGGGTTTTGTACCGCGTATCGAACCCGTTTTAACGTCTCGCGCATCGGTTTTATTTTAGGCTCGATAATTAATTATAAAAATTAGTCGGTTTTGTTCGAAATACAAAACCGAGCATAAATATAAATGTCTTCGATGTCCGACGCGTGTTTTCAGAACACGCGTTTAAATCGCGTTAATTAAATCGGTCGCAGTTTCGATCGTAAAAACAGTCAGTAAACTTCCGAAACTTAATAATTAACAATATTTAAAATAAATATTTAATTTTTAATAATAAAAATCACGTCGGTGTAGATCGGAAGTTGCCGGTGTCACATAAACCCAGGAAACAGCTCAACCGGAGATCTTCAGAACCTGATTTTCCATGAGTGTGAAAGAGATTTTACAGTGTCCAAGCCCCAAAAACCAAGGAGAAGAGTATCCAAGACGACTATCGACCTCACCACTGGTCGTAGGGCTGGCAAATCATGTCTTAGCAGGTTTAACAGGTCTCTAACAACGCGAACAACACAAGTTCTAAACATGAACACGACTTGTTTAACTACTTTATATTCCATGTTTATAACACAGTTATACATTTTATGTACAAAAAAAAAAAGAGAAATGATGGATATTTGCATCTTGATTCTTATTATTATAAAAAAAAGTAAAAAATGGCATAGTGTAATTTTCAGTTAACAGGTCTAATCGTGTTTTATACAGGTTACCATTGCCAGCCCTCTGGTCGTAGGAAGATTACATATGTTGTTGATCCACCAAAGGTCGTTACCAGAGTTCCAATACAAAGAGAGCTTCTAGTGATGCTAAAAGACATGGATAAATGGTTTTATGATAGCGTAACTTGTGAAGCAGTGATAAAGAACAAAGCTGGTGTTGAAATAATGAGGTTGTTTGATCCGGTCGATGTGTTAATGTTCAACATATCTGACTTGGCGATGCTATTCGCACTCAAGATAAAAGTTGGAGCAGATAATGCACTATTTGAAGACGCTACGCTATTTCAACGAGCTGTTCACCGAGCTATGAGAAAGAAGCGTGAGTTGTTAGACCTTGTGGACAAGATTAATGAAGCAGATAGATAAAGGGAACGTGCTGAGGCTGAAGCAGCCAGGATTAAAAAAGAGAGTCCTGACAAAGAAGCATCCGACAAAGAAAAGCTGCCAGAAACTACTGGAGCTCCAGATGTGATCGTTCTAGAACAACCAGTGCAGGAAATGCAAGCAGAAGGTGAATCGAGTGATTTCTCGGTTTGAAGTTGACGGAAGAAGATCTGGTAGCTGTGGTTTAGGGGGAGTATTGTTGGGTTCAGTTGAGACCACATTTACCAGAATACAGACTGTTGGATAGTAATAATAGATGTTTACTAGTCAAGGGACTAGAGTTGTAAATAGCTTAAAGTTTCTAGGGTTTTGAGGCTGCCTGCGTACTTATGTTTTGGGGCCCTGCGTACTTGTGCCAAGTACGCAGGCCCAGTAACCTAGCCTATAAATATAACAGTAGTGGTAGCTCATTTCCTAGTGTTTTTGGTGGTCAAGATAGCACAAGATATAATTGGTGCGTATTTGTGTATTTCAGTGTGTACTTAACGTCTAATCATCAATGGAAATCTATGTTTTGATCATCTTATGTGTCAGTGCTTTATTGTTCGTCTAGTGTCTTTCTGTTTTATAAACTTTCATCACTCAAAACACCTAATCAATAGGTGTTTCTGAGTTATAACAATCATTTGCACTTAAAGATCTAGAATATTGGGACTTACACAATTTCTATCGTTGTACCACTGTTAGCCGTATTGTTGGTTGGCAAGGTGTTGAGTATGGATTTAATTTCATTGCTTTTAAATATATTCTTAAAGGCGAAGAAAGGAACTTTTGTCAGTTGGTTTGTTTTCTTTCTTTAAATTTAATATTTAGTATATTAAAATTTTTGGTTTCATATTTTGAATTATATGCACATTTTATAGATGTTGCCGGTGGTCTCATTTGGCATGGAGGTCTGGATGTGTTTGGACGACCTCCAAAAGAAACTAAAAGGATGAATTTTGATATTCAAGACTTGGAGTAAGCGTTTCCCTGTTTGTTGTTTGTAAATTATTGTTGTTACTTTCATTTTGGTTTTGTTTAAATTGTTTAGTGGTGATTTAATAAATCAACCAAATCATTATTTAATTTTTATATTTTTTTATATATATTTACCTATGTTTCTGTATTGATTTTATGTAGCGATACGATATTGTGATGTACTATGTAATATGTTTATGCTGAACAGTTTAACAAATTCATTTCTCAAAACGCTAGTAATGACCATATGATGGTTGTTATACAACATGGCAAGGTTAAGGAGTCCAAAGGTAATTTATTTTAAACTCCTGTTATTAATACTTTGTCAGTTCATTGTGGTTTAATATATATATATATATATATATATATATATATATATATATATATATAGAGAGAGAGAGATCAATTTATAGTTGAAAGTGACAACTTTGAAACTCGGATGTTTCTGAATGTAGATTTAATTGTGGTGAAGGAGTTAAGAAGGAGGTACAGTGTCATTTTTTTATGGATATATAATTAAACTAACTGATTACCCCGGGAGGGTCCCGGGGTTGAAAAATCTAATTTTACGTGATAACCTATTGCAAATGGCTTAAGTTAATTAACCACAAAATCTCTCAATCATTGCATTTTCATAGTATTTTAAATGATTACATGGCGATTGGGCCGATTTTCAACATCGTAGATAAGAACCTGGTTTAAAAAAAACATGATTAATGAATAACATGAACACTTTGTGTGTTTTTTATTCCTGTATAAACGAAACCCCACAAAAAATAGTCGATTTTTTCTCCGTTTTTTATATAGCACTATGGTACTCGTTGGAAAGATAATAAAACGCTCGTTAATTTGGTGTAATTTTTTTCTTTAAAAAATCTCGTATATAAAAGATATAAACGTTTAAAAATTATGGGAAGAAACATGAGAGAGAAAATTTAAATTTATTTTTAAATTCTTTTTCCTAAAATAACTCAATTTAATTTTAGTAATTGAGAATTTAGGGTTTTATGTTTATATTTTTTTAATTAAAAAAGAAAATAATTCAAAAACACTAAAATCTTTCAATTATGATGCCACGTGGCACTCTCAAGGGGAGGTTGAGGCCTCCATTGCACGCCACGTCAGCATATACGTTTTCTTTTATATATATAGATAGATTAAAAAAAATTTCTTTCTTTTATTAACTCGAGCTATTTTTTAGTCTTATATTGAAGCAAGGACAAAATGTTGCTTCTACTTCTCAAACATTACTTTCAGAACACTCTGTTTACTCATTGTTTCAGGAATTCATTGTTGGTTGTGAGAAGAACGTGTTGACGAGCTTATCGAGATTGATATGGTTTTAATATTTTTTTTAATTATGATTAATATTTGTTCTCCATTTTACAACTTTTTTTGTTAAGTAATATAGGCTTTATTTTTATTTTTTGGCAGCCAATGTCTTGTGTTGTAGTTGCGACAATAAAAATTGTGCAAGAAGGCTATGGTTGGTTTTATGATGCGTGTCGCAGATGTTTATTGAATGTGATTACTAAATCAAAATTGTTACAGCATCATGAAAATGTTACTGAGGAAACTCTCAAATTGCCTGCTTCTGCTTTGTTTTGTTCCAAGTGTGAATGTCTTTGTACCTCCGCCGCTACAATGTAATTAGATCTAATTAATTACAATTTTTTTATATAAGATGATTGCATTTAATGATTAGTATCTATGTTTTTAGATAACCTTTTCATCTATCTGTTTTAGGTTCAAGGTGCATGTCACGGTTCAGGATGAGACTGGTAGTGTATCCTTTATGATGTTTGACCGAGATGTTATGAGAGTTGTCGGATCATCTACAAGTCGTATAAGAGAAAGGCAGTTGAAGCTTAGTGATAGTGAAAGTTTGCCTCAAGAATTGTTTCGCTTGCTTGATAAGATGTTGCTTTTTAAAATTGATGTTTCTGAATACAATCTTACAAACGACTCCCATGTTTACACAGTCTTGAAAATATGTGATAATCCAGTCGTAATTTCTGAGTTAATTGCCGTCAATAGTAATGCATATTGTAATGTGGATGAGGTATTAAATTAAACCCATTTTTAGGAATTGCTTAGTATCTTTTAGCTTTGAATGCTGTCTCAACAGTTAAATTTTGTATTTTTGTTTTGTATGTACAATCTTTAGGTCAGTCAAGCAGATTGCGAATTCAAATCTTTTAACCAATCAGAATCTGAGCAAGGTGGTAGTCAACTGATGTTAAAGGTGAGTATGTTTTTGTGTAAGTTTATTAAGATGTTTGTGAAGTTTTTGTTTCTATCTAACAGATCATTATTTGTTTTTGTCAATTGTTTGAAGGATGGTGTGTCTATTATGGGTGATTCGTCTTCCGTTGATGCTATAATGGATTGTACTATAACTCCCAATGGAAAAAGAGGTTTTCAAGATTCTGATAAACTAAACGTTGGTGACCTATCCTCTACATGCAAAGGACCCCGAAAAAAGCGATCTAAACCTAAGAGTTGTCAACTTTTTGAGTAAATGTGAATTTAGTAGACAGGAATTTATTTTTTGATATTATTATTGTATTATAGCTTTATGTATATCAGTTGGAATTGAACTATATTATGATGATTTTACATACTTTTTAGAAACCTTACTTTTCAGTAAAAATGTTAATTTTTTCTTAAAATATTCAGTATTAAGTATAGAGAGTCTATTAGGTAATATCTATTTTGATGAATTTCTTATTATTCAAAGATTGTTGTACCATAATACGAAATTATCAAATATAATTGCTGCTATTTAATATTATCGTATGTATAACAGATTCTTTGAGAAGATCATTATTAATATAACAAATGCTACTAAGTATCATAATAAATATAACATATTGTATTTAAACAGATCTTATATTCATTGTCAGTCAATATCATCAGAAATATAACATATGCTATTTAAACAGATGTTATCTTAATTGTCATTGTTTACCATCTGTTGGGTTAGCAACTGTTAAGTATTCAACAAACTGTCATTATCAGGTTCTTCCTTTTCTGTTCTTGATTCTGACGGATTACTTTACCCGATCATTTCCCCTAATCTATCTATCATAAGATCATCTATTGAGAACAGAGTTTTTTGTTTTTTGTTGTTTCGAGCTGGTTGGTCTTCATCATCATAATTTGGCTTTCTTGGCAGAGATGGATCAACTTTCCTTCGTTTCTCAAGTTGTTTATAAGAATCCGTCAGTGTTGATTCCTTCCATTTAGAAACTTGTGTCATCTCTCCATAACCAGCAGCCACCAACTCCTGTCTTACTCTTTTTAACTTTAAAACTCTTTTAGGGTCAGTTTGTTTTCCCTTCTTCCAGTTTGGTGGAGTTTGTTTCCGATTAGGTTCTTTAGCCATCTCTTTAATTCTGTTAAGTTCATTCTCCAGTGACTTAGAATCCCAACCAGCAAATTGACTTCTCATGGCTTTGTAAGTTTTGGTTTTCATTATTTTAGTAAGATATCCTTCTCTCAAAATGCTTTTCATATCAGAATTAGGTGGCCTGTTAGACACTGTCTTCGACAGCTTGCTTGAGTATTCTTCTAAAATTGCTAATTTGCTTAGTAAATTCTGTAAAATTAGTTGCGTTTCCCTGCCATCTTTTCCAACACTTTTCCGTTTTAAAAGAATGTCAACCTGTTTGTCTTTCAACTCCACATACTGCTTAATATTCTTAGGCTTTGGAAAACCTTCAAGAGACTTGAAAGACAGTGACAATGGATCATCTGTTGAGTAGAAAGAGTCTATCTCTGAAGATACATGCTTGATCTGTGGTGGAAACATTAGTTTGCACATTTTCAATTAGAACAGATGTTGTTTGGATTGGTGTTTGGTCTGGTAATTTTGTGGTTTCTTGGTTATTAGTGTTTACAGGGAATGTTAGGTTTTCTTTTACATGTCTTCTATGTACTTTTCTTCTTTTTGAGCAGCCTATATCATCCTCTTTCATTTGCAGCTCTTTTCTTTGTCTAATCAATGCTGAAGTTTTGGCTTCTCGCTCCTTTTTCACATTCAACTTATTTAATAGCTCTTTCTCTGCCTTTTGGTTTGCACTTTCATCAACTCTCTTCTCTAAAGCCACTGTAGATTGATGCTCAAGAGTTGTTATGACTGGAACAGATCTTGGATTATTAGTTGTTTGCACATTAGAATGGTTTGATGTCTTTGTTTGTGCTTTCTTGTCAGGTGGCAGGTTTATTAATTTCTCTTGGACTTTGTTCTTCTTTTCGACATCATTATTATTTTCTTCATCTTCCTCATAAATTGTTGTTGGGTCAGAGCCAATGGTCTTTGCTAGATGGTTTTTGATGGCCTTGATGTCAGCTTGAGTATCTTTGTATCTAGTGTCCACCATATTTCTTATCAATGCCATGTGAGAATTATGATTAAGGTCTGCCATTTCTCTGTGAGTTTGGATAATTGGGACAACGAATTCCCATATCTTACTAGCAATAGATGCTGGTGTGCCATTGTATAAGTCAATCATTGCTTCCATTGAAGATTCAAGTTTGTTGACTATTTCCGTCAATTCTTGATATTCGAAGTCATCGGATTCATTAATAGGATTATCAGAAATCCTACCAGATGTGGTTGTGGTATTTGTTTCAATGACGTCAGTTGAGTCACTATCAAAGGAGGTGAATGCTCATTTTTGTTGATTCTTCGGACTTCCAACCGGTACAGAGTCCTCAAGTATAGTGTCAACAATTGTTACCTTCTCAGTTTCAATTTGTTTTTATTGTGCATTCTCAGTTGTAGGAGGTGGAGATTAAATGGTATCTGCCTGAGTTTGTGAAGCAGCTTGAAACAACGGTTCAAAAGGTGTTGTGTAACACCCCAACCGATGGCGGAAACATCGGGGTGTCACGTAGTGACGATTGTTCAATAGCTCTTTCAATAGGTTATTTAAAACATTTACATACAATCAATAAGTTCAAACAACAATAAACAGGTTTAATTTAATTGAATCTAATGCTTCAACTCTTATGTGATCCACAAGTAAATTCTAAAACTTCTAAGCAAATGAATACCTAAAACATGTTAAGTTTGGAAAATGGAGGGGTCAACTATAAATAGTTGGTGAGAATACATAAGTTTTAAATAAAATAGTGATTTTAAAAACCATGTAGCAATCTATGTGACAAAGAATTAATCAAAGATAGTACGCGTGAACATGATCTACTGGTAGCTCAAGTCATTGTTTTGTACAATCAACCCTTGTGTCGACTGAGACCTAACTCGCAAGTTAGTTAAATGATGTTACTGTTTTAATCATCCCTGAATTTATGCGGGGGATGGGCTTGTCAGACCTATAGCGCTATAATCTACACAGGAGGCTTGATCAAAGTTAATGAATGTACTGAGGCGGACTATATACCACAACCAGTTCACAAGTATAAAGTTTATAGTATCATGTGAAAATGTAATTGCACAAGTTTCAAACATGTTTCACCCTAAAGAGTATTGAAAACAGTAAAAGTGTAGGGATATGTAAACTCACCTTAGCAAGCAAGCAGAAATCCAAAGTTTGCGATAGCAAGTATATTGTTTCTCAAAGGAATCAACCTGAAAACGAGGAAGCAACGCAGAACAGTGGCGTGAAGAAGGTCCGGTTCAGGCGACTAGCGGCGATAAACAGGAATAGGTGGACAAGTTCGATTCCAAAGCCTGAATGCCAAGAACAGAGCGGACAGGTTCGATCCAGGGGATTAGCGCGAAACAGAGCAATTTGATTGTGGGTTTCGATGGAACGAGAAATTGTAAAATTTATAAGATTCAAGGTTCAGTTTGATGGAAAAAGATAACCACAAATTTGAATTTGAGCGAAGATCGGGATAGGGATTGTTGTTTAGCGATGAAGTTTGAATGTAATTCAAATAAGTTTCTTTCGGCTATAAGCCGGTTTGATGAGACGATATTATTGTGAAATTTGAATTTTCAAAGTCTTATGTACTTTGATTTTATCCCATGTGAAAGTCAGGAGTAATAATGGTAAGACTTACAAAAGTCAAATTGAGATAACTATTAGGCAATTTAGTTGTATTATTAAGTTAAACTTTGTTTATTTATTTATTTATTTATTTATTATTATTATTATTATTATTATTATTATTATTATTATTATTATTATTATTATTGTTGTTGTTGTTGTTGTTGTTGTTTTCTATAACTACGTAATAAACAAACTCTATTTTACTCATTATCGTTATATCCAACAACCAATTAATCATTTTAATTATCAAATCAAATGTTGTGAGCAATAAGTTTATATATAAGAGACATAGTAATTCATAATTTGCACAAATCTAATATACAATTCCATTTAATTGTTTAGAAAGATAGATTTTTTTATATATTGAGTATAAGGACTAGATGTTCAGAATTTGAGGTTTTATTATTATAAGTTATAAGGATGATTAAACGATCAAGAATGAATGTGAATACGAGGAAATTTTATTACTAAATCACCGGATTATAATATATGGAAGATAACTGGAAATACACAGGGTTACAATCTCTCCTACTTTTGGGAATTTTGTCCCGAATTTGATGTGGAATAGACTTTTGAAAAACTTTAAAGAAAACTAAGGTGATAGGATAATGCCTAAGTTGTAACAGATGATGAGAATTGGATTTTTATGGTGTGAGAATTCCAAGTTTCAATAAGTCACAATCAAAAATTTTAAATTGAACAATCATGTTGATCGAATCTAGATATTCGAAATTACTACACAAACAAGGGTTAGTCCTGAGTTCGATTCCCAGTCTCATTTTCGATGCACCATTAGCGTTTATATATAGGGTGTACCGCAGCTAACCCACCACGCCTTTGGTATTTCGAAAGCATACTGAACATCTCCCTAGTTATCCTAAATAGAATTTCACACCACCTTAACATACCTGTAAATTCATGATTACGTTCCGGACCGCAATCACCAATTTACCTTACATTAGGGTTTTATGTCCTTCTGTAATACTAAACTACTTCAACACATTATGGAAAATAAGTTTCACAAAGATAATGAGTTTATGTAGATGTGAAGACAAACACACTAGGTCATAATGGTTTGTTAACACAGTGAAAAGAATATGCAAATAATCACACCAACCAACCTCCAAGGATTATAGATGGTCAAATTCCAAGTGTCATGTAATAAATATCATAAGAGTCAAATTTCAACAAAGCATAACATGAAAGATTTTTTAAGAAAATCTAAATGATAATATCCAAAAGTTTAACATAATCCAAAAGAAAACTACATTAATGAGAAAACAATTCAAATAAAAGGGGATAGGTGAAGAGCAAAAGGTTCAGCTTCTCCTAGAGGATAGACTTTCCATTCCAACGCTTAGCCAGTGCGAGCTGTGTCATTTGTAGCTGGAGGATTCTGGTTATGGTTTAACTTAGGACAACGGTTGTGAAAATGGTTTGGATCACCACACTCAAAGCACTGCCCATAATTGTATCTGGGAGGATGACCGGGGTTATCAGCTTGGTTTTGGGCAGTAGGTTGAGAAGTGGCTACTAGCTGGTTAGCATTAGGATTTACAACCGAATGACGGGTATTGGCCAAGTGTCCATATCTCCCACAATTTTTGCATAAACGACATGGTGAGTTAGTATAATGATAATGCTTGCATGTATTGCACTGAGGTGCATTCCCATAGGGCTTCTTGGTGGGAGTTGCATGAGTATTGGTGGAGACGATAGTGAGGTTTGAAGTTTTACGCTTCTTGTTTCCAGTGGAGGGTTCAGGTTCCACCTCAGTTGTTGTTGTAGTCTTAGCACTTTCTTCCTTTTTGCCTTTACGAAATAAAGTACCAGCTTTCACATGATTATCAGTTAAAGTGGCAGCCAAATGGATTGCATCCTCAAGAGTAGTAGGTTTGCTTCCCCAGACTGTGTCTTGAATCTGCATAGGTAAGCCACCCACATATCTTTTAATGGCTCGCGAAACAGGGGTAACATGGTAAGGCACAAGTAGACTAAGCTCGTGGAAACGAGTAGTGTAGGCAAGATTCTCTTCGTTATCCTGCTTGAGCTGCCAAAATTCATCCTCAAGTTTCCTAATCTCATTCCGAGGACATAATTCAGTAAGTATAAGAGTTTTGACTTCATTCCAAGGCAAGGCAAGAGCAATTTCAGCACCACGATTTTGTTTTTCTCCGTTCCACCATGTGAGTGCTCGCTTTTGGAGAACACACATGGCATAACGGACCTTGGGATTATCAGGGCAATCGCTATTGATGAAGGTATTTTCGATGCTTTCAAACCACTGTAAGAGTCCAGTGGCTCCTTCATCACCAGAGAATTTAGTTGGACCGCAAGAGTTGAAATGCTTGAGAGTGCAAGGGCGGCTTGCATTCCCATTGTTGTTAGCATTGGGCCCTTGGTTGGCAGCCTGATTGAGTTAGGCTACCAAATTAGGAAGGACAACAGCCACCTGTTGAGCAATAAGAGCAGCCATTTCAGCATTGTCATTCTGGTTGTCGTTGTCATTGTCATTGTTGATGTCGCAACGAGGAGGCATTTTCTAAAAAAAATTCCGAAGAAAACAAAGAAGAACATGAGGCAAAGATATTGATAAGTCGAAATAGATATGATAACAATGCTACAAGACACTAAGGTTGTAATCATTTATTCATTCATTAAAACGAATAAACGAAAACGTTGACTAATCAAAGTGATTAGATCTCAATAATGTTTGGGAAGACATGCTTTAGCCTATAAGTGAACACTCATCCCGAGAATTCCCAGGTAGGCATACGGGTCCCTTGGTTGATTGGGATTTATGCGAAATGCCAATCCTAGCCAGATAACTTAGAATACAGGCGTTCACACTTCCAGATTGCACGTGTTCTTAATCATTATTAAGGCCTAAGACTTTAACGAGATCATGATACCCAATTTAGGTTTAAGCCTGGGAGTTTATCCTAATAATCTAGGGGTATGTCAGCATCCGTTGCGAGATGGGAAGAAGCAGTCAAGATAAAAGAACTAAGCTAGGGAAAAGAATAAAGAATAGGGTAAGGATAAGATAGAATTTCAAAGATAAGAGACAAGCAAGGCTAGAGTCCTGGGGTAATAGTCTAGGTTAGGAGTTCTAATAACCTAATTCCATATAACCATGGCTTTGATACCAATCTATAACACACCAACCGGTGGCGGAAACATCGGGGTGTCACGTAGTGACGATTGTTCAATAGCTCATGGCAACTAAATGAAGTTTCAATGTGTTGAGAATCCGGTTAAAAACCGAATCCACGGATCGATTACGCAAAAACAACTCGGTTTCAGATGGAAGATTCGAGACGAGACAGAAATATACGATAACAAAGTCATCATAGATTCGTATTACGTCAAAAACGATTACAGACACTGTCATCAGTAGGATAAACATCTATCTCGGGGCCAGGGGAGGTCGGGCATGACCTCCCCCTTGAGAGCATTCAAAGCACAAACTCAAAATCTTCAATGAAAACCAACACATGAGATTGCTATTTATTGTCCAACACATAAAGCCACCTTCGCCCCTTGAAGGAGGTCGAACCTGCAGGTTCGCCCCTTCGATGGGTCAAACCAAGACTTTATGTATTGATCTATATTAAAAAATGCAACAGATCCATAAAATGCCCTTATGGATCACCACAATCTCATGTAATACAATACAAGACTCAACCCTAGTCTATTCGACAGTGACGTCCACAGAAAGTGCATCAACATGGGTTATTTAAAACATTTACATACAATCAAATAAGTTCAAACAACAATAAATAGGTTTAGTTTAAATGAATCTAAGGCTTCAACTCATATGTGATCCACAAGCAAATGAATACCTGAAACATGTTAAGTTTGGAAAATGGAGGGGTCAACTATAAATAGTTGGTAACAATACATAAGTTTTAAATAAAATAGTGATAAAAAATCATGTAGCAATCACTATGACAAAGAATTAATTAAAGATAGTACGCGTGAACATGATCTACTGGTAGCTCAAGTCATTGTTTTGTAGAATCAACCCTTGTGTCGACTAATACCTAACTCGCAAGTTAGTTAAATGATGTTACTGTTTCGATCATCCCTGAATTTATGCGAGGGATGGGCTTGTCAGACCTATAGGCTATAATCTACACAGGCGGCTTGATCAAAGTTAATGAATGTACTGAGGCGGACTATATACCACAACCAGTTCACAAGTATAAAATTTATAGTATGATGCGAAAATGTAATTGCACAAGTTTCAAACATGTTTCACCCCAAAAAGGATTGAAAACAGCAAAAAGTATGGGGATATGTTGTAACATCGCAAAATTTTTCCACAAATTCTAATACGTACATTTTATTTTTATCATGTGCCTAAACCTTTATTTTTCCCTACCACATAACTTATATATATATAAAGGTTTATAATAATAATAATACTAATAATAATAATCAGTTTGTTGTGTAAAAAAAATTTTGCTAAACAAAACACACAAACAATGGCTTGGACCCAACACCAACACCCATCCAGCCCAAACAAATGCCCAGCCCAAGAACTTAACCCGGCCCAAGCCTTCCTCTCCCCCTCCCTTCCTTGCTGAAAAGAAAAAAAAAACGATGTGGCCTAGACTCGAACCGGAGCTGAGCGGGACGCAACACACAAACCAAACCAACTGAGCCACAACTCATTTCTTGATCTTATCCCGAATCAAATTGTATATAAGACTTATTTTTTTTTATCTGATGTACACGCTGCTGCATCAGAACGAAGGCATCCCCATCTTTTTCTCCTTGTTTGAATTTTAATTGAACACGAATTTGGAAACAATTGAATAAATGGTTCGTGTTATGGAATTGACAAGATAATGCACGTAATCTACTCGTCAATTACCCTTAGAAACATACCAAAATCATGATAATTACGCGGATAATTTATGAGTGGGTCAAACTTACCATACGTTCAATCCCCTCGCTTTAGTATAAATTGAACCCTCTTTGGCAAGCTAAAAGTGCCGAAATCTCTCCCTCAATCCTCAATTTCTGTAATAATTCATCATTAGAGGTGTTCTTGTTCGCGTTTGACTTTTCTGTTGACCAAGCAAAATCACACGATTCGTGTTTGTAAGTAATGTTTTCCTTATGGGTTTTATTCTTCGGCATACACACGACAATAACCCTATGATTAATTGGGTTATTGTTGTGTAATTTGTTTGATTGATTAACTAGGGCACGATTCACTTAAATTGGGGAAGAACACCTTCCTGAACATGTACATATAATTATAACAGACAGAAACCAAACACAACCACTGATCTAGATCAAGTGGTTGTGTCTGGTGCTTCAGAACTGGTCCACGCGGGTTCGACCCCCGGCATCACCAAAACATTTTTAACATTCAAGTCTTATATATAATTACTTATATTTTAAAATTCATTTTTAAATATTAAAACTCTTTTATAAATTCTACAAAAATTATTTTATGTTATTCTAGTAGTAGAGTTTAACATACAATTTTTAGTTTTCCAAAAATTATTTATTTAATATATATAATAAATAATTCAAGTTTATTCAATTTTATTTATAAAATTCTATAAAAATATCAAAACGATTATATAAATTTCCACAAAAATTATTCTGAGTTTTTATAACATTAAGCTTTTCTGAAATATTTTTTATTTCTGAAAAATCATTTATTTAATATTTTTAATCAATTTTTGTTAGTTTTAATCATAAATAAATCATAATAAATTCATTTTTCAATATTTTTGTGCCAAAATTTTATATAAATTATTTCTGATTATTTGGAACAGAAATATAATTTTTAACCTAATAATTCTTTAATTTTAGTATTTTTAAATATTAAAGTTAAATTTTGGCAATTTGTGATAAATAGATTTAATATTCTATTTTTAAGAAAATAATTTTATAAAAATTATTTTTATACTTTAAACTCATTATTGTGACCATCTTAAATTCAAATTTTATAAAAAGATTTTTGTTTAATTATTTACTAAATTTCTCTCAATCATCAAACATTTTAATTAATAATCAAACGAGCATTTGTCCCCAAATCGAAGCCCTAGAATATATACATTTGTAGACTAGATAAACTTAGACATATTTATTGCCTTGTTATTAGGGTGATACTTGACATTTGGGCAACACCATTATTCAATTTTTCAAGAGAAATAACATTTTGCTAAGGTGAGTTTACATAGCCCCTTTTTATGTTTTACATTTTTGGGGTGAAACATGTTTAAACATTTTATACACTATCATTTACTCATTCTATCATTTGACTGTAACAAAAAGACACAGTACAATCATTAACATTGATCAAGCCGCCTGTTTAGATTATAGCGCTATAGGTCTGACAAACCCATCCCCCCGCATAAATTCAGGGATGATCGAAAACAGTAACAACATTAGACTAACTTGCGAGTTAGGCCTCAGTCGACACAAGGTTTGGTTGTACAAAGACGCATTGTTACATGTCGGTATCATACTCTATCATCATACAACTGTGAATGTTGTACAAACTATTGTTATCAAGTATTTACAAAAACCTATGTATTCTCACCAACTTTTGTTGATCCAAAATATTTTCAACTTAACATGTTTCAGGTTCTACTTGCTTGAAGATTTGAATTAATGCTTGAAGATGTGTGTATAGTATTATTCATTTTGATGTACGAATTCTTGTAGAACAATTGTATGTAATTTATTTAAATCATTTAATGAAATTTATTATTCACCATGAGCTACTGAACAATCATCAATACGTGACATCCCGATGTTTCCGCCATCGGTTGGGGTGTTACAGATTGGTATCAGAGCTGTGGTTATAGGGAATTAGGTTATTAGAAAAATAATCTAGTCTATAACCATAGGATTTAACCAGTACTTGCTTCTTTTACTTGCTATTCTATCTCCCTCCTACTTCTTATCCCTACTTTCATCCTTACAAGATGGTTGCTCTCCATCACTGGATCCACTCTTAGACTAATAAGACAAAATCCTCAGGTTTAACCTGAACCACCTTGAGATCTCGTCGAAGTTCTAGATTTTAATAACGAACACGTGCAATCTGGAAGGGTGAACGCCTGTATTCTGAGTCTTCTGTCTAGGCTGGCATTGCGCATATATGCCAATCAGACGAGGGACCCCGGATGCCTACCTGGGAATTCTCGGGATGAGTGTTCACTTATAGGCTAAAGCATGTCTTCATATGTTATTAGAATCTAGAATCTTTGATAAGTCAACGTTTTCGTTTATTCGTTTTAATTAATGAATAAATGATTACATTCCTTATATAACCTCATTCATTTCATTGTGTCTCTTACAGATCATGCCTCCACGTCGCAGTGCTCGCCTTAACAGTGGTGACAATCATGATGAAGGGAGTAGCAATCACAACCATAACCATGACAACCATAACAACAACAACAACAATGGCATTGATGCCCAACTGGCTGCGATCATTTCCCAACAAATGGCACAGCAGATCGCGACTCTGGTTCCTAACTTATTGGCTCAAGTCATACAGATGAACGGTAATGGAAACGGCAACGGCAACGGCAACGGGAACGGTAATGGAAACCACCATGGAAATGGGAATGGAAACGGGAATGGTCTCCCAGCTTGCACTCTTAAGCACTTTAATTCCTGTAATCCCCCTAAGTTCAGTGGAGATGATGGAGCTACTGGTCTTCTACAATGGTTCGAGGGTATTTAGAATACCTTCATCAACAGTGAGTGTCCCGATAACTTTAAGGTCCGTTATGCTATGAGTGTTCTTCACAAACGAGCGCTCACTTGGTGGAATAAGGAAAAACGCACCCGAGGAGCTGAAGTTGCACTTACTATGACCTGGGATCAAGTCAAGGAAATAATGAGAGATGAATTTTGCCCACGTAACGAGGTCAAGAAATTAGAAGACGAGTTCCACACCCTTGCTCAGGATAGTGGGGAAAACCTTGCTTATAAAACCCGCTTCCACGAGCTCAGTCTGTTATTGCCCCATAAAGTCACTCCGCTATCTGTAGCCATCGAAAAGTATATCGGTGGTTTGCCCATGCAGATTCAGGACACGGTATGGGGAAGGAACCCTGCTACCCTTGAAGAGGCCAAGCGTTTAGCAGCTACCTTAACTGACAATCACGTAAAGAACGGGACCTTAGTTCGGAAAGGCAATAAAGCAAATATTGTAGCCGCGGTAACTACTGAGAACCAGAAGCGTAAGGCCAGGGATCCTGATGTCAACCTCACTACACAAGCTTCTAACAAGAAACCCTATATAGGAAACTATCCATTGTGTAACACATGCAACCGACATCATCCCACTGCTTCAGCATGTCGCCTGTGCACCAATTGTGGAAATTATGGCCACCTGGTCAACACGTGTCGTGAGACCCCAAACCCTAATGCCAATCAACCCACCAACCCTAATCCTAATCGATACAACTATGGTCAATGCTATGAATGTGGAGACCCGAATCACTTCCGTAACCGATGCCCTAAACTAAACAGAGATCAAGACCCTCCAGCTACCTAACCGCAAGCCTCATCATTTGACTATTAGTTGTTTTTATTCTATGTATTGACGCTATTTGATTCAAGTAATAAATACTAGTATTTAAATTTTTGAGAGTTGTTTACATGGTACACACTTGAATGCATGCTTGTTTGAATATGAACTAATTATCTAAATCAATACAACTACAACTCATATACTGTGCTTGTTATACTTGCTTGCATAAACATGCTATCAATTTGCAATCTATGTGTGTTATAAATGTCATCATGCCTTTTCAACAGTCGGGAGAGGCCCTACAACCTGCTCCACGACTGGTGGAGGCTATCAAACCTACTCAACGGTTGGTAGAGGTCATTATGCCTTTTCAACAGTCGGGAAAGGCCCTACAACCTACTCCACGACTGGTGGAGGCTATCGGACCTGCTCAACAATCGGTGGAGACATAGAAGGACGCAAAACTTTAATGTAAGGTAAATTGGTGATTGCGGTCCGGAACGTAATCATGAATTTACAGGTACATTAAGGTAGTGTGAAATTCTATCAAGGTTATAAACTCTAGTTGTCTGGTAGATCATTTAGTCAATCAACTCACGTATAACACGCCTCTTACTAATCGAGACAGTTGATCCTATTCATGTCATGCTATAATCCAAATTGAAATCACTTTCATTCCTACCCGATCACCTTCAACCCTATGTTCTCAATAAACTTCGGGACGAAGTTTCCAAAAGTAGGGGAGACTGTAACATCGCAAAATTTTTCCACAAATTCTAATACGTACATTTTATTTTTATCATGTGCCTAAACCTTTATTTTTCCTACCACATAACTTATATATATATATATATATATATAAAGGTTTATAATAATAATAATAATAATAATAATAATAATAATAATAATCAGTTTGTTGTGTAAAAAAAATTTTGCTAAACAAAACACACAAACAATGGCTTGGACCCAACACCAACACCCATCCAGCCCAAACAAATGCCCAGCCCAAGAACTTAACCCGGCCCAAGCCTTCCTCTCTCCCTCCCTTCCTTGCTGAAAAGAAAAAAAAACGATGAGGCCTAGACTCGAACCGGAGCCGAGCGGGACGCAACACACAAACCAAACCAACTGAGCCACAACTCATTTCTTGATCTTATCCCGAATCAAATTGTATATAAGACTTATTTTTATTTATTTTTTTATCTGCTGTACACGCTGCTGCATCAGAACGAAGGCATCCACATCTTTTTCTCCTTGTTTGACTTTTAATTGAACACGAATTTGGAAACAATTGAATAAATGGTTCGTGTTATGGAATTGACAAGATAATGCACGTAATCTACTCGTCAATTACCCTTAGAAACATACCAAAATCATGATAATTACGCGGATAATTTATGAGTGGGTCAAACTTTCCATACGTTCAATCCCCTCGCTTTAGTATAAATTGAACCCTCTTTGGCAAGTTAAAAGTGCCGAAATCTCTCCCTCAATCCTCAATTTCTGTAATAATTCATCATTAGAGGTGTTCTTGTTCGCGTTTGACTTTTCTGTTGACCAAGCAAAATCACACGATTCGTGTTTGTAAGTAATGTTTTCCTTATGGGTTTTATTCTTCGGCATACACACGACAATAACCCTATGATTAATTGGGTTATTGTTGTGTAATTTGTTTTATTGATTAACTAGGGCACGATTGACTTAAATTGGGGAAGAACACCTTCCTGAACATGTACATATAATTATAACAGACAGAAACCAAACACAACCACTGATCTAGATTAAGTGGTTGTGTCTGGTGCTTCAGAACTGGTCCACGCGGGTTCAACCCCCGGCATCACCAAAACATTTTTAACATTCAAGTCTTATATATATATATATATATATATATAAATTACTTATATTTTAAAATTCATTTTTAAATACTAAAACTCTTTTATAAATTCTACAAAAAATATTTTATGTTATTCTAGTAGTAGAGTTTAACATACAATTTTTAGTTTTCCAAAAATTATTTATTTAATATATATAATAAATAATTCAAGTTTATTCAATTTTATTTATAAAATTCTATAAAAATATCAAAACGATTATATAAATTTCCACAAAAATTATTCTGAGTTTTTATAACATTAAGTTTTCTGAAATAATTTTTATTTCTGAAAAATCATTTATTTAATATTTTTAATCAATTTTTGTTAGTTTTAATCATAAATAAATCATAATAAATTCATTTTTCAATATTTTTGTGCCAAAATTTTTGTAACACCCCAACCGATGGCGGAAACATCGAGGTGTCACGTAGTGACGATTGTTCAATAGCTCATGGACTAAAGTGTAAATTTGAATACATTGATTAAATAATTTATTACATTCAAATGAAATACAACGATTCTAACTGCCAACTAAATTGAAATACAATAAATCAAAATCTAATATAAATCCGAAAGCTTAAAGGATGCATCTCAAAACAACCTGAAACATGTACAAAATAATTTGGTCAATACAAAAAAAATTGTATTGGTGAGCATACCCTGTTTGAATATATGTATATATATATATAGTAAGAAAAAATGTTTAGCAATTCATGTGCGGTACCATTTGCAATTATGTAATAAGTAATATCCGTTCAAAACCAAACCTGAGAATAATGACTAACACATGACTAACCAACTGAATAATGAATTAACAAGACAATGACCAAGATTCTCTCAACATAGTCTCAAGGGGGTATACCATAGTACTATTCATTGAAATGCTAGGCCGCCCAGCGGTTAATGATTTTGACAAGTCATAGACACACCAATTAACATAAAGCAAACACACATGAGAATTGCATTAAATATAAGAAATTGAAACTTGATTAATATATAGGTACATGAGTCACCCCAAAGTAGTAAAACCGTAAAAAGGGGAAGATATACTCAACGTTTGCGAAAGCGATCAAAATCCACTTAAGCAGTCGTAAGCTAAGTAATGGGAATTCCGAGGAATTCAACCTATATTGTGTAACAATACTAATAAGGAAAAGTCTAAGAGTCTAAGGTAGCTAGGGTCTAAGGCATTAGGGTTTGCTAAGTCGATTTGGGGATTAGAGTTTTTACGATAAATCGAATTAATATAAAAGTTGTATATTAAAATAATATATCAAAGTTTTTAGATATGATTTAGGAAATATAATTATGACCAAGTGAATAATTAGGTTAAAATATGTTTAAATAATTAATACAAAATAATTAGTTAATTACAATTATTATAAATAAATGCAATAATCATAAATATTGAAATAAATAATTATGAGTTACAATGTGATCCAACAAATGATAATAAAGGCTTTCAACCATAAGAATATTTCTATTTTATAATAAAAGTATTTATAAAATAGATATTTAATAGTAGAAATAATTAAATGATTAATTATGTCTAATTAAACATAAATAAGACTAATAATTCAAGACATGATCCAAAAATTCTATTTTCATAGAAAATGGATGACTTCTGATGTAAATTAATGAAAATAATTTTCTCATAATTTTTATAAACTTATTTATATTTAAAACTGATTTAATGATATTAAATCATGTTTAAATGATTAATAATAGGGAAATTAATAAAATAAATGTTTTCTGAACCAAATATTTTTATTTCAGTTCATGATCATTAGAAATGATTTATCAAAAATTTTGAGATTAAAATCATTAAAAATGAATTTTTAATCAATTAAAGATGGTTAAAACAAATAAATTCAATAAAAATATAAAAATAAGACATTTTCCAGAAAATAAAAGTGTGGTAATTTTCTTTAGGGTGTCAAGATGCTACACCTAAATTTTTATAATTTTTGGATCAAAAATGAATTTATTATGAATATTCTAATTTTTTTGTACATATAAATGTTTAACAAATAATAATAAAAATATAAATACAATTCTGAATTGAGGAAGACCAAAACAGGGACAGTGGGACTCGAACTCGGGCCCCTTCAGTTTGTAGACACGCACACAACCACTACACCAAAGGTCATATTTGATACTTGATTTGAAACATATATTTACTTATATAATATAACAAGTGCATCTTCTTCCCCAATTCTCACTCAAGAACCCTAACCCTAACCTTAAGATTTAATAACCCAAATCAAGGCACGTTACATGCTCTGTAATAGGGGCTTTTGAAAAGGGACGTTTAATAAACTAAATGACACTAAAAGATTAAACTTACACGATGTATATTGGTCGAAAACGAGGAAAACAAAACCGTAGCTTCTTGTGCCGATTTTCAACGCTTCAGATGTGTTTAGGAAACGATTTTTGTGGGTTTAGGAAGTCTAATGCTGCAGAAACGTATGGGTGTGCTCAATTTATACAATGGATGTTTAAATGACGCGTTTTGATTCGATTTTGTGTTAATGGCCGGCGGTTTCAAAACAAGGAATCAAAGCTTGATTAAAATGCAATTATATCCTGTTTTAATGCTTGTAACCGAATGACAGAGGTGAAGAATGACTAATCACGCAATAAGATGGACAAAAGATATAATAAACGGTTTTTTTTTTTCTTGCCGGAAAGGATTCGCCGGCGGCCACAGGCCTGGCCGGAAACTAACGGGATTTCAGGGGAGGGAGGTTTTTTTTTCAAACTTTTGATACTTGGCAAAAATAGTCCCTACACTTTTAACTAGGTTAGTTTATTATGAAACTAAGTTAGAATTTCCTTTATAAAGTTAACTAAGTTAACATAACTTAACTTAAAAGTTTTTAAAACTTTATAAAACTTGAAATTTTTATAAAATTCTTTTACGAATACATTTTAACATACGCATTTGATTAAAATTTCTACCCGATCCATAATATATATAAATGTTAAATTTTTGTTTGCTCTAAAATTAAATTTGAAAATGACGAACTTTACAAGGGCTATAATGGAAATATTTGAAGGGCTATTTATGTTAATTAGATGAAAGACGAGGGTGACAGATGTCACAGTCTCCCCTACTTTAGAAAATTTCGTCTCGAAATTTCTTTCAAGTGGAGGCTACCATGAAACAAGAGGCGTTGTAAAAGTCAACTAGATTTTTCTTTAAAAATTTCATCACTCGTGGATTGACAAAAATTAAAATGGTTGTCTAACACTCAAAGTAAAAAATTTCAAAATCTTTTAACAGTTGACTCGAAGTTAGAAAGTTAAGAGTTTAAATGAGAAAGGTTTTGGGAATTTGTAATGGGTGAGGGGCAGAGGTATTAATGAAGGTAGTCTCCCCTACTTTAGAAAGTTTCTGACTGAACGTTATCAGAGTATGCAATAAGAATTCAAATAACGGAGAGGGTAAGAGTACACAAGGTTCGTGTTTTCTATGTGTGTGGTCAAGAGAAAGACTCTAGGAAGACGAATTGAAGCTCGTGTAAGAACGTTCTTATCGACAATGCTAGCTACTAGTCAACGATCTAATGAAGATGTAGTAATATGGTAATGGGTAGGTACTTATTAAACTCCTAGTCCGTTTCCGCAGTATCGTTTATGCTTATATATAGGGTGTACCGCAGCTGACCCACCACACTCCCGATACTTTGGACTCGTACTGATTGTCTACCAACAGCCTAAGTAGAATCACACACCACCCTCATGTACCTGTAAACCCATGATTGCGTTCCGGACCGTAATCATCGATTTACCTTACACTAAGGTGTTATGCTTTCCATAACTTTAACAAGAAATAAATGTGTGCAACCAATATGTAATAGCCACTGTAATGAAATGATGTTCAATCAAAACATGGTTAGAGGTTCTTCCCTTCCGGGTTTTCCCTTTAAACCGTAATGTGAATAACATGTAAGTATAAGACATGGTTAGAGGTTCTTCCCTTTCGGGTTCACCCTTAACCGGTAGTTTCTGTTTCACATCGTTGGGCTCTAAACACTTATATTGATAAACTCCGAGATTTACACCGTTCCCCTCGGATTAAAGAAATACTCTAGTCCGAGTCGTACGTGGGCACTGGCTTAAATCTCATACGAGTTATCAATTAGTATGTTCATTGACCTTGATGATGAACAAAATAATGTAAAGTATAACAGGGTTTTGCTCAAAACAGGAAACATATGCATACAAAATATGCGTTCATGTAAGTATATAAGTATAACATAAAAGTTCGATTGAAAGAATAGGATAATATAAATCGAGTAAATCGCACAGTTGCTCAAAATGAAGGTAAACGAGTTGAACTTTTGCAAACGAGTAGGGTGAAATAAAAAAATCACAAATAACGTGTTAGAAATATCTATGAATAAAATGGTGTAAGAATAAAATAATGAAATTTACGATAAGTGAGAGTACGCAAACAGTCGTATAGTTTACTGACATAAGGGTTTAAATTTAGTTAGTTTTACATATATACACTATATGATAAAGGACAATTAGTAACATTCTGATAGGATATGTACAACATTTTGTTAGACCAAAAGTTTTGCGATTGAAAAAGTGCGAGTGTAATAAGATAAATTTCCGTTTATCAAAAACGTAGTTTGCTCAAACTTTGTGATATAGTTGAAAGGATAGTAGTAATGTAGAGGATAACTTTTTAGGAATCGAAGAGTGTTTTAGATTCAAAACAGGTTCATTTGAAAAATCTTCATAATTACGAGATTTCAAGTTTGAAAAGTGTTATAAAGCTTATTATTAGCTGCATATTTCTCCCGAAAATATATATATTGGATTTGAAAACAAAAGGTTTACATTTGACTTTTAAAATATGTAATACAGGTTTGTAAAATGCAAAATGAAACCATTTCATGAAGTATGTATAAATCTAATGTGTTTTAAAAGACCAAGATTTAAGATGACGTGAATGATAAAAGTAAATGCGACAATATTGTAGAAGTCACAAATCATAAATGAAAATAGTGTAAGTTTTAAAGCGGATAAAAGTTTTAAAAATGATGATGAAAAAAAAATCCAAAAGCGAATAATTAATGAGTATATAAAACATCAAGAGATGGAACTTAAAATCCAAATGTTAAACAAAACTTAAGAGTCAATAATGAAAAAACGGAAAAATGCACGAATAGCGATAGCTATTAATAGAGAAAGCTCAAAAGACATAATAACTTCATTATGCAAAAAAAAAATTATGATAAGAGTTTCAATCAACAAATGAAAAATATATCAAAAATGTGATACTGAAAATATTTCTAATGAAACTGGAGACTAGCCAAAGAAATGGAAATATTATTAGTGACCTGTGGGGAGCGTACTTGAACCTATGAGTGAACGGTCATCTTTGCCGATTGCACATACCCCCATCACTGATAAATTTCAAAACCTTTAGCGAGACTTTAAAACGAGATGTAGAAACAGATCCTTGAGATGTGGATTTCACTCCTAACTCAATGATGTATTTCAAAATTGAAAACAATTGAGGAATGAAACCAATCACTAAGTTAAGGATATCACTCCCAGCTTAGTGGTTTAAGTTTCTTTTTAAAGGAAATACTCTTTGAGGTGTGGATGTCACTCCTACCTCAAAGATATATTCCAAAGATAAATAACATATAGAGGAGTGAAACTAATCACCAAGGTATGGATGTCACTCCTAACTTGATGATATCGTTTCGTTTGTGAAATACGAGTGTCTTCTTCGCCAAGCAAAATATCGAAAGAATAACGAGAAATAATCATAACGAAAATATCTTGAAAGAAAATATAAGAATAAGAGAAATATACACGAGAGGACTCGCGAAGGTAAGCTTAGTTATAGACTAGGCTAAAAGGCATTCTAATAACCTAATTCCCTATAACCATGGCTCTGATACCAATCGGTAACACCCCAACCGATGGCGGAAACATCGAGGTGTCACGTAGTGACGATTGTTCAATAGCTCATGGACTAAAGTGTAAATTTGAATACATTGATTAAATAATTTATTACATTCAAATGAAATACAACGATTCTAACTGCCAACTAAATTGAAATACAATAAATCAAAATCTAATATAAATCCGAAAGCTTAAAGGATGCATCTCAAAACAACCTGAAACATGTACAAAATAATTTGGTCAATACAAAAAAAATTGTATTGGTGAGCATACCCTGTTTGAATATATGTATATATATATATATAGTAAGAAAAAATGTTTAGCAATTCATGTGCGGTACCATTTGCAATTATGTAATAAGTAATATCCGTTCAAAACCAAACCTGAGAATAATGACTAACACATGACTAACCAACTGAATAATGAATTAACAAGACAATGACCAAGATTCTCTCAACATAGTCTCAAGGGGGTATACCATAGTACTATTCATTGAAATGCTAGGCCGCCCAGCGGTTAATGATTTTGACAAGTCATAGACACACCAATTAACATAAAGCAAACACACATGAGAATTGCATTAAATATAAGAAATTGAAACTTGATTAATATATAGGTACATGAGTCACCCCAAAGTAGTTAAAACCGTAAAAAGGGGAAGATATACTCAACGTTTGCGAAAGCGATCAAAATCCACTTAAGCGGTCGTGAGCTAAGTAATGGGAATTCCGAGGAATTCAACCTATAATGTGTAACAATACTAATAAGGAAAAGTCTAAGAGTCTAAGGTAGCTAGGGTCTAAGGCATTAGGGTTTGCTAAGTCGATTTGGGGAATTAGAGTTTTTACGATAAGTCGAATTAATATAAAAGTTGTATATTAAAATAATATATCAAAGTTTTTAGATATGATTTAGGAAATATAATTATGACCAAGTGAATAATTAGGTTAAAATATGTTTAAATAATTAATACAAAATAATTAGTTAATTACAATTATTATAAATAAATGCAATAATCATAAATATTGAAATAAATAATTATGAGTTACAATGTGATCCAACAAATGATAATAAAGGCTTTCAACCATAAGAATATTTCTATTTTATAATAAAAGTATTTATAAAATAGATATTTAATAGTAGAAATAATTAAATGATTAATTATGTCTAATTAAACATAAATAAGACTAATAATTCAAGACATGATCCAAAAATTCTATTTTCATAGAAAATGGATGACTTCTGATGTAAATTAATGAAAATAATTTTCTCATAATTTTTATAAACTTATTTATATTTAAAACTGATTTAATGATATTAAATCATGTTTAAATGATTAATAATAGGGAAATTAATAAAATAAATGTTTTCTGAACCAAATATTTTTATTTCAGTTCATGATCATTAGAAATGATTTATCAAAATTTTTGAGATTAAAATCATTAAAAATGAATTTTTAATCAATTAAAGATGGTTAAAACAAATAAATTCAATAAAAATATAAAAATAAGACATTTTCCAGAAAATAAAAGTGTGGTAATTTTCTTTAGGGTGTCAAGATGCTACACCTAAATTTTTATAATTTTTGGATCAAAAATGAATTTATTATGAATATTCTAATTTTTTTGTACATATAAATGTTTAACAAATAATAATAAAAATATAAATACAATTCTGAATTGAGGAAGACCAAAACAGGGACAGTGGGACTCGAACTCGGGCCCCTTCAGTTTGTAGACACGCACACAACCACTACACCAAAGGTCATATTTGATACTTGATTTGAAACATATATTTACTTATATAATATAACAAGTGCATCTTCTTCCCCAATTCTCACTCAAGAACCCTAACCCTAACCTTAAGATTTAATAACCCAAATCAAGGCACGTTACATGCTCTGTAATAGGGGCTTTTGAAAAGGGACGTTTAATAAACTAAATGACACTAAAAGATTAAACTTACACGATGTATATTGGTCGAAAACGAGGAAAACAAAACCGTAGCTTCTTGTGCCGATTTTCAACGCTTCAGATGTGTTTAGGAAACGATTTTTGTGGGTTTAGGAAGTCTAATGCTGCAGAAACGTATGGGTGTGCTCAATTTATACAATGGATGTTTAAATGACGCGTTTTGATTCGATTTTGTGTTAATGGCCGGCGGTTTCAAAACAAGGAATCAAAGCTTGATTAAAATGCAATTATATCCTGTTTTAATGCTTGTAACCGAATGACAGAGGTGAAGAATGACTAATCACGCAATAAGATGGACAAAAGATATAATAAACGGTTTTTTTTTTCTTGCCGGAAGGATTCGCCGGCGGCCACAGGCCTGGCCGGAAACTAACGGGATTTCAGGGGAGGGAGGTTTTTTTTTTCAAACTTTTGATACTTGGCAAAAATAGTCCCTACACTTTTAACTAGGTTAGTTTATTATGAAACTATATAGAATTTCCTTTATAAAGTTAACTAAGTTAACATAACTTAACTTAAAAGTTTTTAAAACTTTATAAAACTTGAAATTTTTATAAAATTCTTTTACAAATACATTTTAACATAGGCATTTGATTAAAATTTCTACCCGATCCATAATATATATAAATGTTAAATTTTTGTTTGCTCTAAAATTAAATTTGAAAATGACTAACTTTACAAGGGCTATAATGAAAATATTTGAAGGGCTATTTATGTTAATTAGATGAAAGACGAGGGTGACGGATGTCACAATTTTTTATAAATTATTTCTGATTATTTGGAACAGAAATATAATTTTTAACCTAATAATTCTTTAATTTTAGTATTTTTAAATATTAAAGTTAAATTTTGGCAATTTGTGATAAATAGATTTAATATTCTATTTTTAAGAAAATAATTTTATAAAACTTATTTTTATACTTTAAACTCATTATTGTGACCATCTTAAATTCAAATTTTATAAAAAGATTTTTGTTTATTATTTACTAAATTTCTCTCAATCATCAAACATTTTAATTAATAATCAAATGAGCATTTGTCCCCAAATCGAAGCCCTAGAATATATACATTTGTAGACTACATAAACTTAGACATATTTATTGCCTTATTATTAGGGTGATACTTGACATTTGGGCAACACCACTATTCAATTTTTCAAGAGAAATAACATTTTGCTAAGGTGAGTTTACATAGCCCCTTTTTATGTTTTACATTTTTGGGGTGAAACATGTTTAAACATTTTATACACTATCATTGTTGAAACTTGTGATTCAATTATAAACATTTTATACACTATCATTTACTCATTCTATCATTTGACTGTAACAAAAAGACACAGTACAATCATTAACATTGATCAAGCCGCCTGTTTAGATTATAGCGCTATAGGTCTGACAAATCCATCCCCCCGCATAAATTCAGGGATGATTGAAAACAGTAACAACATTAGACTAACTTGCGAGTTAGGCCTCAGTCGACACAAGGTTTGGTTGTACAAAGACGCATTGTTACATGTCGGTATCATACTCTATCATCATACAACTGTGAATGTTGTACAAACTATTGTTATCAAGTATTTACAAAAACCTATGTATTCTCACCAACTTTTGTTGACCCAAAATATTTTCAACTTAACATGTTTCAGGTTCTACTTGCTTGAAGATTTGAATTAATGCTTGAAGATGTGTGCATAGTATTATTCATTTTGATGTACGAATTCTTGTAGAACAATTGTATGTAATTTATTTAAATCATTTAATGAAATTTATTATTCACCATGAGCTACTGAACAATCATCAATACGTGACATCCCGATGTTTCCGCCATCGTTGGGGTGTTACATATGTAAACTCACCTTAGCAAGCAAGCAGAAATCCAAAGTTTACGATAGCAAGTTTATTGTTTCTCAAAGGAATCAACCCGAAAATGAGGAAGCAACGCAGAACAGTAGCGTGAAGAAAGTCCGGTTCAGGCGACTAGCGGCGATAAACATGAGCAGGTGGACAAGTTCGATTCCAAAGCCTGAATGCCAAGAACAGAGCGGACAGGTTCGATCCAGGGGGATTAGCGCGAAACAGAGCAATTTGATTGTGGGTTTTGATGGAACGAGAGATTGTAGAATTTATAAGATTCAATGTTTGGTTTGATGGAAAAAGATAACCACCAAATTTGAATTTGAGCGAAGATCGGGATAGGATCGTTGTTTAGCGATGAAGTTTGAATGTAATTCAAATAAGTTTCTTTCGGCTATAAGCCAGTTTGATGAGACGATATTATTGTGAAATTTGGACTTTCAAAGTCTTATGTACTTTGATTTTATCCCATGCGAAAGTCAGGAGTAATAATGGTAAGACTTACAAAAGTCTAATTGAGATAACTATTAGGCAATTTAGTTGTATTATTAAGTTAAACTTTGTTTGTTTATTTATTTATTTATTTATGTATTATTATTATTATTATTGTTGTTGTTGTTGTTGTTGTTGTTGTTGTTGTTGTCGTCGTCGTCGTCGTCGTTGTTGTTGTTGTTGTTGTTGTTGTTGTTGTTGTTGTTGTTTTCTATAACTACATAATAAACAAACTCTATTTTACTCATTATCGTTATATCCAACAACCAATTAATCATTTTAATTATCAAATCAAATGTTGTGAGTAATAAGTTTATATATAAGAGACATAGTAATTCATAATTTGCACAAATCTAATATACGATTCCATTTAATTGTTTAAAAAGATATTTTGTTTACATATATTGAGTATAAGGTCTAGATGTTCAGAATTTGAGGTTTTATTATTATAAGTTATAAGGATGATTAAACGATCAAGAATGAATGTGAATACGAGGAAATTTTATTACTAAATCACTGGATTATAATATATGGAAGATAATTGGAAATACACAGGGTTACATGTTGCAATTCTAGAAGTAGGTTGTGAATGAGAAGGTTGGGGTTTTTTTGCAACAGTTCTTTTCATTCTTTTGGTCTGTTTGGATTTAGCTTTATTTGTTGACTTTCCTCTTGTGTTTTCTACAGCAGTTGTTGTAGTATCTTGGACAGCAATAGTAGCAGTTGTTTCAGAAACAGGTGTTGCAACGACAGATGTTGAAACTGCACTTTCTTTGCTTTTAAATTGGAACATTTTTGTGAAAGTTTTTTTGTGACAAGCTTTTAATTGTAGTAGGTTCACCTTTTTTAAAATTCTCTTTAGTCAAATGTTTTTTCAAGTAGAAGCTTATCAGTCATGGATACAGTAGGAATGACTTACTTTTAGTAGAGTTCATGCCTTTCAAATTGCAAATTATATCTGAGAATACAACCTTGGATAAATTGTAATCATTGTTTGATAAAATTGCATACCCAAGATACTGTATGTTCAAAGGTATTTCATTAAAAGAAGTTGTCTTTGCGGATAGACAAATAAGAAGGGTATGGAAGAAAAACTTCATTGCTGGGGGGAAATCGGGTTTCATTATTGTCGCCCCAGTCCCTGTTCCTGCATACCCTCTTTTAGTGAACTCTGCGTTGAGTTCATCTTTCAAGAAAGAGACTTTACCTTGCAAGTAATTTATTGAGAATGTTGTTGAGATGGATTCTTCGGTGATCTTAATATCTGTATCTCCAATTTTCGAAACAATCTATTATCTTTATTTAAAAGTTTCGCATTCACCCAGAATTCTTTTAGAGTTTCGACATATATTGTGGGTTATCTTCTGTTTTAACCAAGTATGGTAGATTGTTATGAGGGCTTTTTAATTGAAGATCCATGCAGAAGATTGAAGGAGATGATGTGAAATCTATTTAGGGTGCGGAAGAGGGAAAACCGTCTTTGTGTATTTAAAACTCAATAAGACAGTGTTACATTTCTTTTTGAGGAAGAAAAGAATGAAAAAGGGTTGTTGATATGGCAAAAAAGATCTGTTTTTTGTGAAATGATGTGCATATATCTGACGAAAAATTTTGAAGGTCAACATCTGTATCATATACTAACTCTGTTGTTTTATTATACTGTTGAACAGTCAATAAATGTTTTTGAAACAATGTCATACAGTAAATAGAAGATACGTTTCAACAGTGGTTGACTTTTGGTTAAGCAGATGGTTATTTATATAAAAAACGTATAATATGAAGTTTAATTAGTTATATTAAGTTATTTATACAAGTTGTAAAATTAATCGAACAAAATATTGATCATATTATAATGTATTCTAAATATTTCTATTGTTTTGATTATTAATTAGAAAATCTAAGGTATTTTATAAACCGGTTTTTAATAAAAATTTACGATGATGGGCTTAATTTTAATTTCTTTGTCGTATAACCTAATAATAATTAAGTTATATTTGATTATATATATATAATTCAGCAGATGGTCATTCTATTTCAGTAGATGTTCATGTTATTTCAAAAGACTTTTAAATATGTTTTAGCAGATGTTCAGCCCAAAATATATTTAAAAATGATTTTTGGGTTTTCTGACAATATTACTTTATTATAGTTATTAGTTAAATTAAATGGTTATTTTCTCTCTATAAAAGTAGGAGAAATTGGTATTTTATTCATATCTTTTTCCCTTAAAGCATTTTGACATTCTAAATTCTTATTTCATTTTCACAATGATCTTAATAATGATCTTATTTTCAAATGCATTCCAAACACTTCTTAACAAACTATTGTTAATAATTCGATGTTTGTGTTGATGTTGGAATTGGTGTTCTCGGAAAATGCTTACAAACAATCGACATGTATTTGCCGGAGAAGTCCGGTGGTTATATAGGAAGCAAATCGGTCATAAACGTAGAATAAGATGTTTATACTTTTCTTTCTTTGTATTGAATTCTGGAAATAATTCTACCAAAGTTAGGATTTTCATTTTAGTTTGTTAAGTCAAATTTTGTAAAATGCGTTACTTGGTACTTGGTAATATAGTTTTTTCTTCGTATATCCTTGAATATTATTAGGAGTTTTTCATCAAACAGATGCTTATTTTCTTTTAACAGAATTATAGAGTTTCAATTTGTTTGTAATGAAATCTGCATTGAGTATTTATAGATTTTCAAGTTTTCATTCCACATGTTGAATAAGGAAGGTTGTGTGGTTATATTCATTGGGTTTTTTTTCCTTATAAAAGATTATAATTTCGCACAGTTGCCATGTTACCTCAAAATAGTAATCATTATGTTATAGTTGAGCATATACAATTCATCAGATGGTCCTTCTATTTCAACATATGGTCATTTAATTGCAACAGAGTTTTAGATATGCTTTAGCAGAGTTTTAGGTCAAAATATATTTAAAATTGATGTTTTTGGTTTTCTAACAGCAATATTTTATTATAATTATTTCTTTTATTATTAATATTAATTAAATTAATTCATTATTTTTTTTTCTATAAAAGTAAAAGAATGTGTCATTTGTATTTTCATGTCTTTTTTTCTTAAAGCATTTTCATATCCTTATTTTTTACTTTATAGTTATAATAATGTTAGTAATAATGATGTTATTTTGAAATGCATTCTAAAACTTCTCAAAACTATTGGTAATAATTCGATGTTACTTTTGAACTTGGAATTGGTTTTCTCAAAAAATTCTTAGAAACAGTCAAGAATTTGATGTTAGTGTTGAAGTTAGATAATACATCTATAACTTATAATAAAAGAATTGAATATTGTTGAGGTGGCAAGTGACACCCGGCATATTCAGGTTAATACTTTTCATACTTTACATATATACGTTTCATACTTTGCATACATACGAGTCTACCTCGACGAAAACATTGAAAACAGTTACTTAGTATCATACTTAACAGGGTCGGTTGAGTCGTGACGATGATTTGGGAATCATCGGGAGTCGTTACAATGGTCCGAGGGATCATTGGGTGTCGGTCCATAACCATGTGTACAAGGATTGTCGATTTGTAGAATCGCCGGGTTTAACGCGCACATGTAAATCTCGAGTCTCGGGAATTGGTGAACGGATGGGAACGTGTTAGTTATCATGCATTATGTGCTTACAATCATTATATGACTTGCCGGTATGTGAATACGTGTTTATATGTGTTAATAAGGTGATTACGCATAATTGCATGACATCATAGGTGATTACGCGCAATTGCATGACATTATAGGTGATTACGCGTAATTGCATGACATTATAGGTGATTACGCGTAATTGCATGACATTATAGGTGATTACGCGTATGTGACGTTCGGCAAAATTAAGGTAAATCCGTACATAATTAATATATGTAATTAACCGTTCTAAGCAAGAATTAATATCAATTAATTATAATTGAGTATTCGGAAAATAGCGGAGTCCAATAGATGGCATAGGAATGCCTTAGTTTAATTAGAAGTGCGAAGGAATCGCATAAGAATAAACTAGTCCGAAATGGACGTTGGTGATTACCCGACAATAAATAAATAACCGAAAACGATCCCGAGTGTCCGGGATATAAAATGAAGGTTATTTTTATGAAATATAAAGTGTTTTGGAACCCCAAAACTATAAATGAAAACTCCAAATTAAAATCTCCCGGTAGCGAATAAAGTTCGCGTATCGCACCCGATGCGCGTAAAATATATAATTTCACCCGGTAAGAGCCTAAATAACTTACCAATACTTAAACTAAGTTATGTTTAAGGGTAATTTAAAACTAATTATATGTCCGAAATAGCTCGTAATAAGAACGCGTAAAAACCCGAAAAAACCCTAACCGAACCGATTCAATTTTAACTAAATAATTAGTAGATATTTTTGGCACATGATGTGGGACCCACAAGGCCTTTTGGCCAGCCATGGGAGGCCTCCATAGCCACCCTAATGTTGGCAAGGATGAGGCACATTATGATGATGTTTTAGCATGCTTATGGATAAGTCTTATCATGGCACCTAAATATCCTTTATAAAAGAGCTTATCCTTCATTTTTATCACTAAACAAACACAAAACTAAACCATTTTTGCTGCTGGAATCAGCCGTGAGTTTTCACCCACCCCCACCTTTATTTTCAAGCAAATAACACTTAAAAATCACTTCATTCATATCCATATTCAAGTGTGTTCAAGTGCTTTGGAGCTTAACCTTGGAAGACACACATAACCCCTTCATAATCTAGTGTTTTTGTGACTTCCCTAGCCTTGTTCTAGTAGTAAGTTTCTTAAAACTTATCTTGTTCAAGTTCTATTTATTTATATGCTTGACTTGCAAGTTGTTTTTAGGGTGCTTTTAACCAAAGTTTTTACACAAGGTTTTGTGTGTTTTATAAAAATGAAATGAAACGTTTACAAAGATGGTCATAACATGAGTTTTAGGATGGTTGGTGATGTTATTTGTTACAAAAATATTGTATGTTCTAGTATATTTTTTTAGAAGTTGTTTCGGATGAAAACATAAAGTAACACCTAATACACTTAAAAATGGTTTTGATCATTATATTTTGACTAAAGGAACCATTTGAACATGAAATATTTGTAACAAAATGTAATGAAGCTAAAATCACAAAAATAATGTTGTAAACTTTAAAAAAATACAAGTATGAACAAATGGACTCCAAGACTTAAATCAAACAAGTTAGTAGACTTAAAATGACCATATGAGACTAATAAAAGTGTTGGATGGTGAAAAGAACACTTATTGTAAATTTTGACATGTTGAAGTTTACTAGTTTTAGTGGAAATTGTCATTTTTATAAGTCTTGGGAATAATATGTGACTTTTGTAAAGTTAGAGGTTTGGAAAGTAACTTTGAAAAGTCAATGGGTGTAAAATGTGATTTTGGAAACTTTATGTTGAAAAATGTAACTTTGGAAAGTAAAAGGTTAAGAATGAAAAGTTATATTCTAAAAGGGGTGTTTTTGTAAAGTAAGGAAACTTATACAAATATTTATTTTGTAAGAATGATATTTTTATAAAAAGTATTTTATAAAAATATAAACTTACCATAAGTGTTGGAAAATATAAACACTAACATTTTTGTAAGAAAATGGTAATGTAAACAACTTGTGATGTTTTATATAAAAATAAGCATTTTTACATTTATGGGGATGTAAAAGTGTTGTAAGAATTTTTAGGAATAAAACATCCAAGTTAATATATTTTCAATAAATATATTTATATATTTTCGAAGGTAGGAAAATGCGTAAACCGGCAAGTAGTATGATTTCCTACAAAAATATATATATATATATATTATATATATATATGTATAAGTTAAGAAATCGGGAAAGCGGACGTATGTCAATGCGGCGAGCTATCGGACTACGTGTAAAACGAACAAAGCATATATCGAACAAAAGCGTAAATCGGACGGATAAGTATACGAGTATAACTTCCTACAAGATACGAGTATACGTTATTGCGGCGATTACGATTTAACTATTCTAAGTAAGAGAATATGTATATATTTTGTGAACAAAATATATGTAAGGATGATAAAGGGTGAAAAATATACATAAATACTTTCCTAAGTGTTGGAAGTGAGATGGGAGAATTTGTAAGAAATAAAATAAGTTAAGTATGTTATTATAAGTATATGTATACTTATATGAAAAATAAATACTTAACATAAAATAAATCTCGTTCGACAAGATCTTTGTATATTTATTTTTATGGGGAAATAAATATATAATAAAAGTGAGTCGAGTCGAAAGATATAACGAAATATTAATACAAGTTAGTAAATACATATTGATAAATATGTTTAAAGATCATGACGTGTAAGGAAAACGGGCAATGATCGGGGTTCACGATGACGAAACCAACTAACTTGGTAATTAATAGCAACGGTCATAATATAAGTTAAGTGAAACTTGTAACGGATAAATCATCACCAACGGACCTAAGACTAGGGTATATTCCTAATTAAACCGTAAGTATAAACGTGGTGTCGGGAGTTGGGGAAAGACAACTTGCCAGTAAGACACGCACTTTGAGACCGGTGCCTTATTAAGTTAGGACACATGTAGGTGGTCTCGCATTGGACTTGGCAAAGACTATTTTCTGATTTCGTGACACGCTTGAGGTGAGTTTTCACGGCCCCTTTTATGTTTTACTGTTTTTAAACTTGGGGGAAAGATATGTAAGAAAGAATTAAATGTGCGATAACATGTAAAAGTATGAAATGGTACATAAGATGGGCACATGGGTAACGGTAAAGTCACATGGGACGTGAAGTCTCCGCAGTTAACTGTAACCATTTATACAAAGGGATGTAGCCGTAGAATATGGGAATAGTACTATTGGTTCTTGACGAGACCCACCCTGGTTGATTAGCGATCAACACGGAAGGACCACGGGGTGCGACGATATTCTAAAATTAGTTGTTACCATGTAAACAACTTGCGGGGCAAAGTAAAATAGTCTGGTTTTGGTTACGGGCCTATGGGGATTCCATCGGTATTAGGACTTGCAACCCTAATAGCATATGTAGCACATTTCTTATTTCGTTATGCGCACTTATTTACAAATGAATGTTAATTTATTTGTGTGTCAAAACCTGTGAAACTCACCAATATATTTATATATTGACGTTTTTCCTAACATATCTTTCAGGTAACTAAGAATGTGAAGGCGTGCAATGGCTAGGGCGGGCGAAATAAAGACGAGACGGACTTTTGTTAGGGATTTACTAATATTTCCTATGGGATTGGGAAATAGTTGAAAATCCTTATTTTGTTAAAAACTACATTTTGGGACGTGTATCTAAACAAAATACTTTCCGTCGTCTAATGAATGTTTATTATCTAAATTATGTGTTTGTTTAATCTTGGCTATGAAGCATTTCTCTTTCGCGTCCACGCCACGTGTTTCCGCCGTTGTCGTGGTGTGACAGAAATGGTATCAAAGCCAAGGTTATAGCGAACTAGTATTTTGGAAAAATCTAGACTATAACCGGTTTTTGGTTTGAAAGAGAAAAAAAAATATTTTCTTAAAAACAAACACGAAAAATATATTAGAAAAGGAATTCCCGAATCGCCTAGCCAAGCACGCCAAGGGAAGTAACAAAAAGTAGATGGTAAAATTTTGGAAGTATAGATGTTCTTGCTTAAATTAATTAAATATTCATACATATATAGTACGGTACTTTTGCCAGGAAAGAAAATGCCTTCTTCTGAAGAATCCGAGTACATGTCTGACTCCAATAGCAGTGTTCAGATTGTGGAGAACGTTCCCAACGCCCCTGCGGTTGTGGTATTGAGTTCGGATGATGAGGTCGAGCCGGACGAGATGATGGTCGACGGTGAGTATGAGGAGGACCCTAGTGAGGAGGATGCGATGTCTGAGGCGTCAGTCACTTCCCTACCACTTGTCGCTCCCACACCCACATTCCCTGTTTACCCTGTCCCTGCTATTCGTACCTTCCCTCCGGGATTCTTTGATTCGGTCGCCCCATCTGTCACACCACGCCAACGGCGGAAACACGTGGCGCGACGCTCGAAAGCATATCAAAGTCAAGATTAACACAAACTATATTTAATTAGAAAAGATCATTATATTAAGATGTCGGGAAAGGATACCTGGTTTCAAACATTACTTAAAATCACAAACGTTAAGTTTAAAGTGGGGCGTTTCCGTTCATGTCCCAACCCGATGGTAACAATAGATGAAACCCCCAACCAGTGTCCGACATCCCAAATTCCACCGTACTAGCCGCATACCTGTTCAGCACTTAGTTACCTGAAAGATATGTTTAAAAAGACGTCAATATATAAAATATTGGTGAGTTCACAGGTTTTAGTTTCGTAAATACGACATTTTTACATTCTGTGCAAATCCAGCACGTTTTTACTTCCTGTGCAAATCCAGCACATTTTTACATCCTGTGCAATCCAGCACATTTTTACATCCTGTGCAATCCAGCACATTTTGTGGCCTTTGTACGGAGTAGCTAGCTCCTACAAACTATGATGATAAGCAATCCCCTGAGTCCCATAACCAAACCAAGACTAATAAATTTGCCCCGCTCCAAGTCGTCTCTCGGAACCCAACGACTTAAGTTCAGAATACGTGCACCTCTTGTCTTTACCGGGTTGACGCTATCAACCAGAGGTGGGCCTCGTCAGGCACCAATAGTACTATCCAAATATTCCTTTGGTTTCATTTTACCTGAATTAATGGTTACAGTAGCGAGGACCCAACCCCGAGTGGCGACCAAAAACTCAAGTACTCATCATGCCACTTACCACATTTTAACCTTTGAAAACATTTCAATATGTGATAATTTTTGACAAACATATCTTTCCCCCAGTTAAAACAGTAAAATGGGGCCGTGAAACTCACCTTAATTTCCATGCTTAGCTAGCAAATAAACTCCAAAGCTTTGACCGACTTCCTCGTGCCCTAATTACCAATGAAGGACACCTTAAAGTCTATCATATATAAACCTAGCTTAATTTCCGGTTAAAAGATAGTTTATTCAACTATCTTGACTCGTGTGTACTAACCCGAGTCCTTAAGTGTTTTAACTCGACGAACCGATCGTGACTTATCATAATCCATGAGTTCACATACGACATAGTACCCAAGTCGCGCACCTGTTACTATTCGTGTGTAAACCATGTTGGACTACTACCATGAAACGCACAACTCATACCGAGTAGTAGCTTGTCTCGTAAATCGGATAATATGATTGTCTTGTATAATTATTTTTGGATAATATACCTTGCGGAAATATAATATAGTTATTAAAATCCTTTTAATAACATTTGTTATTTCTTTTCACCAAATCCGAGTGTTTTAAGTGCTTTCGAAACATTATTTTCCAATAATTTTCCCCCAATAAGTTAAGCGTCTGCGTATTTCAAATCCGTACATTTAACAATGTTTTGGTTACCAAAAACCATTGAAGTTGACACAATTGACGCTCGACAAAACTATATATTTGTTTTCAAATATTGTTCGGGATCGACTATTATTGTTTCCAATAATCTTTGTCAAAACGTCACGACTTTGTATGGAATTAGTCTGGCCAAACACTTGAAAATAGTTGATAAGGACGCACCACAATAACGCCTTTGCGCTTCGGATTTTATAAAAATTTCGGCAGAGTTTCCTCTGTTTTTGTACAAACCAGACGACACAAGTCGTCTACAATTTCCCAAAATCAATTTCAAATCACAAGGCGTCAAATTCATTTATCCGCAATCTCAATCTACGAGACTTTATACGTTTCGACAATTATATAAATTTTACTATTTATAAAAATATACACAATTTAAGTCCGATAATTAGCCATGTCACGCTATTATACGAAACCGAACATCCGACTTATACTTTCTGTTTATTATTTTCGGTCCGTTCGCGAGTTAACTCCGGTTTTATTTGTGTTTATAATTATAATATGCAATGCAAAGTAAACACAAATAATTATACCAACGTGCGCGCGCGACTTGATGCGTCTAGAACGACGTGTTCGACCGAGTCGACATGTTTGACCGAGTTGACTCGGTCTGACCCGTTGACCAGCTGACCGAGCTTGCCCGCGTGTTGACCGGACTCCTGTTTTGACTAGATCTGACCCGTAACTGAGATCCCGAGCCGAACCCAACTCGCAAAACGAACCCGAACTTCGACCAAAACCGGGTCAGATCTGACCCGAGACCTAACCCGCTGGATTAACCACCACGACCCGAAACCACCTTTAAACCACCATCTGCATCCACCATACGAACCCACCAACCTGTATTGACCACCGCCGGACCACCAAGCTACCTCCACAACCATCCCCGACATCACCCGAGCAACCGAACAACCTGCTACCCATCCCGTCGCTGACCAACAGGAACGAACCACCTCGTCTGCCTCCTTGAACCACCATCTCTGCTCTCTGCTGCTGTTTTTCTGCGCGTTTTGGGCTGCGAGACCACCGCACAGCCACCACCGTGGGTGGTGGTGGCCGATCGCCGCCGTAGGGAGGGGGAGGGAGGTGACGGGCATGTGTAAGGGTAGAGAGAGAGGGAGTTGCAGATCTAGAGAGAGAGTAGAGAGAGAGGGGGGCGGGTATGTGGCTGCACAATTAGGGAAGAAGACTTATCCCTTTTATAGCTAGGGCTTGGGGTTAGGTGGGGTGTGTACCGCGTATCGAACCCGTTTAACGTCTTAAGGCTCGGTTTATTATTAGGCCCGATAATTAATTACAAAAACTAGTCGGTTTTATTCGAAATGAAAAACATAACTAAACCGAGCAATTTAAATGTTATTTTCGTAACTCGACGCGTGAAAACGGAACACGCGTTAAAATCGCGTTAATCGATCCGGTCGAGCTATACTTCATTTAGACGACCCGTTTACTTTCGAAACTAAATAAATGAAGTTATTTATAATAAATAATTATTCCGAAAGTTCGATAACGGTTAAAACCACACGTTTTGGCGTTCGAATCCCACGTCAGTTCCTCTCCGCGTTCTCCAAAACGCTGCGTTTTTGGCCGTTTACCACGCCGATTTCACATCCGTTCGCATCGATAGTAAATACGTGTCGTATTTTCATAGAATAAGCTTATGTTATTCCAGTTTGACAAATTTTTGCTGATGTCAGTCCGTTACGTTAAACACGCGAAGTCTTTCTTTAAAGGCATCAAGGCTTCAACGAACTTTCAAAAGGACATCGTAGGACTCATATTAGCTCAACTAACCATAATTAACCTTAAACCATGTTAATTATTTCTAAAACATGATTAGCATCACGTTAATCGTTGTACGAAATTTGCCGGTTGTCACATTCTCCCCCGTTAAGAGAATTCCGTCCCGGAATTCAGTTCAAGTCATCCGATCCATTAGTATCCTTGAACAGGGCGGGATGTTTGCGACTCACACGATTACCTCTTTTCTATGTGAACCCAAGTTCACGCTTAGCGTTCTAACGAACACAATGTCATGAGTCGGCTACGGCCGAGCTCTTGGGTATCGCAACCCGGCACAAATATCGGTTTTCCCGAAATAGTAGAGCTTTGCGTCAACCTGAATTCTGTCGGTCGAGGATTTGACAATGCTTCCTCAAGCCGGACTTGCGGGATTCATCAAGAGTCCCACTAAGCTCTCGCGATAGTTCGAGCTTGTTTCGTTGCAAGGCCAATTTTAACTGACATATCTGAGTCACTGGAGTACTGAGCGAAGTCACTCCATTACCGCTTTCATGCTTAACAACACCCTTTCGGAGTATAACACTCAGCAAAGTCCTATACCGATTTGAAGTTCCTAAGGCTAACTCCTTGTTAGCACAACTTCCCGATCGGTTTGGCCACTTATTCAAGAAGATTTGAATCTACCAGATTCGTCGGTCATCTCTTGAACTCAAGCCAGTTCATGTATATGTCTCTGTCTGTCATTCGACGTACTAGAGACGTACACGTATGCACTCCAGAGGACTTCGAGCAGCACACCCCGAACACTAGGGTGATAATTCCTATCACATAAGAAATTCTGGCGATGAAGTACACGAATTTGATTTGCCACCGACACTAATCGTATCACACAGGACACTTCCGTCCGGGACAATAATTCATTCGTTCGAGAATGGTAATCAATACTCATCTCAAATTGAGTATCCCAGACTTGCGTTCAAGGTTTGGCACACCTTGGGGCAGGATAACTACTAAAATCCGATATTGGTAAGGTTGACACCTAGTGTCTAGCCACGACTCTCCAAGAGTATAGGTGGCTATCCGTACGCCTCATATTATAACTGCAAACGAGTAGGGGATGAGAAGGTTCCAAACAGCGATCGATTATTGCCTGTGTCTCCTCATAGTCACTAGCCACCCCAGGCGGCATGACCATTAGATTTGCTCGTTCGAATTTCACTAATCGGGTGATCTTACCAGATCACAAAGCGGTCAACATTCTTGAGGACGCTCAAGGTTGTTTATAGTAGCGGATGGTAATCCTGTGTCCTCACATGGACCGAAATCCACTATACACCAACATATAACCTTTTCGTATGAGCGATTGTGGTTAGCGTTACTAGGACGCCTAATATGGACTGATGGAGGTCGAAAATTTTTGCGTCACTTTCACCCCTCAGTTCCCCAGACAGTAGACGATGTATATTCAACATACGGCCGTACAATTCCACAATACACGAGAATTTAAGCCGACTAAAACACAATTGTCTAGAGGCTCGCATCACCTCATCACATTGGTCAACATAAGGATGATGTATATGAATCATCATAATATGGTTGCCGTAACAAACAGAGGATAGGGTCTCGACAACATCTCAACACGTTGGCTTTCCTCGAGACGGTAAGCAGAGCATTGGTAGCTACCCAAAACAAGGGTACCCAGTGCTTGTCCTGCTATATGTGCCTCACGAGCACTGGTGTCCTATCGTTATTAGCAACCTAGTAAGTCAATTCCGAACAACACAGGACACTTTCCCTCGAATTGACTATCCGATCCTATGCAGTGATCTGAGTGAAAGGAGTCCTAAAACTGGAATTCCTCACTCGCCGAATATTCCATCTTTCGGGATCTTTCGAAGTAAGAGGTGAAATTGAGTCATAGATGAATGCGTCTGGCATAGATCTCACGTTTGGGCTTGACGGCTTCATGCGCCAAATTCGTTACTTAAAACAACAAACGACCGAGATCGCCCTACAAGAAGTAGTCTTGAGCCTTCCAATAAGGCATCCCATTCAACGACTCAGGTAGTCACACGCATGGGTGCAACATGTAAGCTTTCGAGCTCATCTTGATTAGTCAGGTACTAAACGCACTAACCTGGAAGCTCATATTACTATGGTGTCTCTAACAGGGTCTGTCCAGGACAGGGGATTTTGCTCTGGCGCGAGCAATGCTACTGAAAAATAACTGGGAACACCTGTATTGACCCAAGGTCGAAGGGTTCCACTATCCCAAGAATCTGCGTAACGACACCAAGACAAGATAAACCTACCATTAGCAGGATAACATCAATCGAAGGGCTGAGTTGATCGAAGATCTCATCATGGTAGGGTAGCACCCTTATAGAGTAGACAATGCTACATGCCCTTCTAGATTCAGGGTTTCATAAGACTTCCGAATCACGTACCGGGGACTCCACCAATGCACTCGCCGTGGGTGGGTCCACACTGTTATTCCCGTAGTCATCGGCATGACACGTTGGCGGGTATGATGTCAAACGAATCCACTGGGATGAGCAATAATAAATTGAGTCTTTCAACTCTTACTAGCCCAAAGGTATGGGTCATAATATCGCTCACATTTACTCGATACCTTCAAGTTCGAGATGTTCTCGAAATCCCTTATCACGAAGACGAGCCTCACCCCGTCGTGTGTGGATCATGGGATTTCCTTTCGACATGATTCGAGAGTGGTTAGTCGACCGCAATGCACGTAAAAGGTTAAGGCTGAACATGGCGTCACTGATGCCTTAGATCTTGAAGAGGTAATGCTCACGAAACGCGCGAGCATATAAAGAGGTCGACACGTGATTCGGTCAATTTCTCAAACCACGAGGTTCGAACTTTAGAGGGATACATGTGCTAACACTAGGACTAGAGTGTCTTAGTACGACTTTCCGAAAGTCCGTTGGACACCCGAAATCCTACATAATCAATGGCGACACTACACAACCATTCAGCAGTATGACAATGGTTACGTGGGTTTGGGGTAGTGTCTTTATTCCGAGGGAACCAAGAGTGAATCAAACGACAAGTTATCACATCATCAAGTCAATCCAACAATTGTAGCAATACGTTCACGGTGCAATACGATAGTAGAAATAACATGACATGACAACAACACATCCACGGACACATCAACAAGGGAACACCGCACAGAAACAACACGACGACAAAGAAGCATGACAACAAGGCAACACCGCAACATGGACCGCATGACACAGAGAAATACGATAACAAGGCTACACCACTGCAGGAGCAGCACAACAACAGGACTGCACCGCCGACAGTGAAACGCAACCGCACGGATATGCAGTCGGCAAAACTGTGCAACTACAAGAATGCACAATCGTTAGGGGTCACCCCAACATGAATTCACGACAGCAGGACGACACGCAACCTAGCGAGTCCACTATACATAACTACAAGAAGCTCCATTACGGTGAGCACGCATCCCGGTGCGCTTCAGCTCACTTATGGCGACGGAATCCTTATTCGTGACCCCAGCAGCAACCTATACTCCATAGGCTCATCGGTGGGAACAATTGGATCACCAAAGGCATCCGCCTTCATAACAGAAATGGGAACGATGGGTTCCACATAATTTAGTAGCCTTATCAGGCCGACATCGTCCTTAGGGAGAACGACTGTATGCTCGATATAAGTCATTCGAATAATAGCAACTGCAGCTTTGACAGGCTCGACCATGCCTGAGAACCATCGCCGACGTTAGTCTTGGCAGGAGCCAGGGAATGATAACGAGTGGTTCAACGAAAACCTCAAAGAAAATGGAGTTAACAGCAACGAACTCCATCGTGACACAACCATGGTCATAGCGGCTTGGCAAGGGTCTTATAGACGTCTATGTCAATGACAGTGATCTTAGTAGGTGCCTTCGAAACAACAGCAACATCAAGCTTGACAAAAGCCATAGAAACATCCTTAACACGCTCAGTATGAGCTACACTCTCAGCAACGATGACATGATTCGCTTGGGCCATAGAACAATTACAGCAGGAGCAACATCAGGCTCGGTGGGAGCCTTAGACTCACCGTAGTTATTAGAATTGTGGTAATTAGCATCCATAGGACCTAGAAACCAAACTACATCTTTTTCAATATTAAAATATTGGTCACAACAAGAATAGTAGAGGTAGAAGGATCATGATTTATCGAGACACCACGATAAAATAAAACGATACAGACTCTGGCAATTCAGCCGAGTCATCCTTCTTATTAGGGTCCTCTTGCATGTTATTTTGGTCCTAGCACCGATAGTCATCAACCGAAATGCCTCTCCGACACTTAAGTAAGGCCAGCGAACTTCCTTCCTGATAGGCCCCGCAGTGAGAGTTTCGAAATAGGACAAGAGATTAGACAAGTCACATTGTCCATGACGAATGGATCCCGCAACCTTAGTTTATAAAACACCGTGACAAAGGGACGCAACGTCTCAATATCTATGGGGATTGATGGAAAACACTTCGCATCAATTTCCACCCCAAATAAACAACCAGTCTCGTCGTCCTGACGAGGGTAGCGGACGTTCAACATTGCAACATGAGCAATGGAATTGCCGTCCCATGGGTAAGTTTAGTTGACAGAACAACGTGACCACTTCCAGTAGTCGTTATTTGATTTTCGAGGGGGAATTTCGATGTCTGCCAGAGCGTTCCGTGACACTTGACAATTACGTGTCACACGCTTTACGATTTCGGCTACCGAAATGTGGTTTCACTCCCCGAGTATTATGACGGATTCAGACGCAAAACGCACGTCGTGATCCTATATTCAATATATATGTATGTCTCCATATATATTAACTGACTTGGGTAAAATTATCTCCGACTCGACTCACTTTACCATATAACTACTTTCCCATTAAGTAGTCATACTAGGATCTTGTCAGTCGAGATTTCATTATTCCCATAATCGACTCGACTCACCGTCCCATATATTTATTTTGCCATTAAATAAATATACTATGACCTTGTCGACTCGATATTACATTTCTCAACCATCAACTCGACTCACCTTACCGTATAATTATTTTCCCATTACATAATTATACTAAGATCTTGTCGATTTGACATTTCGTTTTACCACCATCGACTCGACTCACTTTACCGCATAATTATTTTCCCATTAAATAATTATACTAGGATCTTGTCGATTCGACATTTCGTTTTACCACCATCGACTCGACTCACTTTACCGTATAATTATTTTCCCATTAAATAATTATACTAGGATCTTGTCGATTCGACATTACACTTTACAATCATCGACTCGACTCACTTTACCGTATAATTATTTTCCCATTAAATAATTATACTAGGATCTTGTCGATTCGACATTACATTTTACAATCATCGACTCGACTCACTTTACCGTATAATTATTTTCCCATTAAATAATTATACTAGGATCTTGTCGATCGATATTTCGTTTTCGGCACCCGACTCGGCTCACTTTACCATATATTTATTTTCCCATTAAATAAATATACTAGGATCTTGCCGATCGATAATTCATTTTCAACACCCGACTCGGCTCACTTTACCATATATTTATTTTCCCATTTAAATAAATATACTAGGATCTTGCCGATCGATATTTCGTCTTCAACACCCGACTCGGCTCACTTTACCATATATTTATTTTCCCATTTAAATAAATATACTATGATCTTGCCGATTCGACATTGTTGATTTAGACGGGGGTTATCATGCCTTCTAGATAAGGATGATCAAGTCTATTAACTCCGCAAGGACGATTTTACCCTCCGATAGGGGAAGGAACGCCTGACCTTTGAAGACAACTTGGGCATGTGTTAGATCAAGAATGACTTACTCACAGTAATAATATAGCAGCACACGGGCAACTAATCTCAATACTGATCCACACAGGGTCCCGTGCTCAAAACGCACTGGTTTTGCAGGGACGCACCCTCGGTCTTTACTGGTTTCCAAGTTTAGCGTTCCACGCATCGTACCAAGCATTCATCTCTTCGGCAGGCAGTGCATCCTCGTATGTCCGCTCCATCGAAGAACTTCGTGCGGAGGCATTAAACTCCTATACAAGGAAGTTTTCGTCTCCTGTCCTTATCCGATGCGAGGGTTTACGTCAGATTACTCATATGAAGTAGACGTCCGAGCTCTTCCGTGTTCGTACCTTAGAGGTAATGCTGAAGAAAGCTCATTCAGTTTGCGAGGATCGAAATCAAGGGATATCAACAAGACCTCCCTTTTAGCCCGTTGGCCAATCAAAAGCTAAGACTGACCCTACAGTACAAGAATAGACAAGGCAAGGAGTGATCACCAATCCCAGCCCTAGCGCCCACCAAGGTTACCGTGCACCACAAGTTATTATTACGTGTGCACCCGCAATGATAATCGGCGTTGCCAGGTAATTTTGGTGCCCGCTAGTTCCGAGCTTCCTGATCCAAAACAAAGATTTCACAAATAAAGGACCTAGACTAGCTTTGCCTTCCCATCATCAGCAACACGACAACGTCCACTAGCACGATAAAGGTTAGCCCTTCCGATCATCCCGTCCGCAGGTAAGCGGGTGAGTTCGTCGTAGACCACCGCTTGTCCTTCCCGCTTGTCGATGTCGGTAACCGATGCAAAAGTGTGGACTAAAGTGAAGTGTGAGACGATATCCTTACAGGCAAGCTATCTGTACTACTTATATGCATTAACTAGCACTAGTTAGAAAATCGGATCTCTACACAATTTAAACATTCACATCCATATTTTCTAACATTTTATATATTGACACACATGGCTAGTCGGTCGGAATTTCCCCTTGTACAATCCATGTACAATTTTCTTTCTTTTCTAAAAATATTTCGTTGTGTTTTATTTTTGAAAATTCCGTTTTCGAGCCAAAACCGGTTATAGTCTAGATTTTTCAAAAACACTAGTTCGCTATAACCTTGGCTCTGATACCACTTCTGTCACACCACGCCAACGGCGGAAACACGTGGCGCGACGCTCGAAAGCATATCAAAGTCAAGATTAACACAAACTATATTTAATTAGAAAAGATCATTATATTAAGATGTCGGGAAAGGATACCTGGTTTCAAACATTACTTAAAATCACAAACGTTAAGTTTAAAGTGGGGCGTTTCCGTTCATGTCCCAACCCGATGGTAACAATAGATGAAACCCCCAACCAGTGTCCGACATCCCAAATTCCACCGTACTAGCCGCATACCTGTTCAGCACTTAGTTACCTGAAAGATATGTTTAAAAAGACGTCAATATATAAAATATTGGTGAGTTCACAGGTTTTAGTTTCGTAAATACGACATTTTTACATTCTGTGCAAATCCAGCACGTTTTTACTTCCTGTGCAAATCCAGCACATTTTTACATCCTGTGCAATCCAGCACATTTTTACATCCTGTGCAATCCAGCACATTTTGTGGCCTTTGTACGGAGTAGCTAGCTCCTACAAACTATGATGATAAGCAATCCCCTGAGTCCCATAACCAAACCAAGACTAATAAATTTGCCCCGCTCCAAGTCGTCTCTCGGAACCCAACGACTTAAGTTCAGAATACGTGCACCTCTTGTCTTTACCGGGTTGACGCTATCAACCAGAGGTGGGCCTCGTCAGGCACCAATAGTACTATCCAAATATTCCTTTGGTTTCATTTTACCTGAATTAATGGTTACAGTAGCGAGGACCCAACCCCGAGTGGCGACCAAAAACTCAAGTACTCATCATGCCACTTACCACATTTTAACCTTTGAAAACATTTCAATATGTGATAATTTTTGACAAACATATCTTTCCCCCAGTTAAAACAGTAAAATGGGGCCGTGAAACTCACCTTAATTTCCATGCTTAGCTAGCAAATAAACTCCAAAGCTTTGACCGACTTCCTCGTGCCCTAATTACCAATGAAGGACACCTTAAAGTCTATCATATATAAACCTAGCTTAATTTCCGGTTAAAAGATAGTTTATTCAACTATCTTGACTCGTGTGTACTAACCCGAGTCCTTAAGTGTTTTAACTCGACGAACCGATCGTGACTTATCATAATCCATGAGTTCACATACGACATAGTACCCAAGTCGCGCACCTGTTACTATTCGTGTGTAAACCATGTTGGACTACTACCATGAAACGCACAACTCATACCGAGTAGTAGCTTGTCTCGTAAATCGGATAATATGATTGTCTTGTATAATTATTTTTGGATAATATACCTTGCGGAAATATAATATAGTTATTAAAATCCTTTTAATAACATTTGTTATTTCTTTTCACCAAATCCGAGTGTTTTAAGTGCTTTCGAAACATTATTTTCCAATAATTTTCCCCCAATAAGTTAAGCGTCTGCGTATTTCAAATCCGTACATTTAACAATGTTTTGGTTACCAAAAACCATTGAAGTTGACACAATTGACGCTCGACAAAACTATATATTTGTTTTCAAATATTGTTCGGGATCGACTATTATTGTTTCCAATAATCTTTGTCAAAACGTCACGACTTTGTATGGAATTAGTCTGGCCAAACACTTGAAAATAGTTGATAAGGACGCACCACAATAACGCCTTTGCGCTTCGGATTTTATAAAAATTTCGGCAGAGTTTCCTCTGTTTTTTGTACAAACCAGACGACACAAGTCGTCTACAATTTCCCAAAATCAATTTCAAATCACAAGGCGTCAAATTCATTTATCCGCAATCTCAATCTACGAGACTTTATACGTTTCGACAATTATATAAATTTTACTATTTATAAAAATATACACAATTTAAGTCCGATAATTAGCCATGTCACGCTATTATACGAAACCGAACATCCGACTTATACTTTCTGTTTATTATTTTCGGTCCGTTCGCGAGTTAACTCCGGTTTTATTTGTGTTTATAATTATAATATGCAATGCAAAGTAAACACAAATAATTATACCAACGTGCGCGCGCGACTTGATGCGTCTAGAACGACGTGTTCGACCGAGTCGACATGTTTGACCGAGTTGACTCGGTCTGACCCGTTGACCAGCTGACCGAGCTTGCCCGCGTGTTGACCGGACTCCTGTTTTGACTAGATCTGACCCGTAACTGAGATCCCGAGCCGAACCCAACTCGCAAAACGAACCCGAACTTCGACCAAAACCGGGTCAGATCTGACCCGAGACCTAACCCGCTGGATTAACCACCACGACCCGAAACCACCTTTAAACCACCATCTGCATCCACCATACGAACCCACCAACCTGTATTGACCACCGCCGGACCACCAAGCTACCTCCACAACCATCCCCGACATCACCCGAGCAACCGAACAACCTGCTACCCCATCCCGTCGCTGACCAACAGGAACGAACCACCTCGTCTGCCTCCTTGAACCACCATCTCTGCTCTCTGCTGCTGTTTTTCTGCGCGTTTTGGGCTGCGAGACCACCGCACAGCCACCACCGTGGGTGGTGGTGGCCGATCGCCGCCGTAGGGAGGGGGAGGGAGGTGACGGGCATGTGTAAGGGTAGAGAGAGAGGGAGTTGCAGATCTAGAGAGAGAGTAGAGAGAGAGGGGGGGGCGGGTATGTGGCTGCACAATTAGGGAAGAAGACTTATCCCTTTTATAGCTAGGGCTTGGGGTTAGGTGGGGTGTGTACCGCGTATCGAACCCGTTTAACGTCTTAAGGCTCGGTTTATTATTAGGCCCGATAATTAATTACAAAAACTAGTCGGTTTTATTCGAAATGAAAAACATAACTAAACCGAGCAATTTAAATGTTATTTTCGTAACTCGACGCGTGAAAACGGAACACGCGTTAAAATCGCGTTAATCGATCCGGTCGAGCTATACTTCATTTAGACGACCCGTTTACTTTCGAAACTAAATAAATGAAGTTATTTATAATAAATAATTATTCCGAAAGTTCGATAACGGTTAAAACCACACGTTTTGGCGTTCGAATCCCACGTCAGTTCCTCTCCGCGTTCTCCAAAACGCTGCGTTTTTGGCCGTTTACCACGCCGATTTCACATCCGTTCGCATCGATAGTAAATACGTGTCGTATTTTCATAGAATAAGCTTATGTTATTCCAGTTTGACAAATTTTTGCTGATGTCAGTTCGTTACGTTAAACACGCGAAGTCTTTCTTTAAAGGCATCAAGGCTTCAACGAACTTTCAAAAGGACATCGTAGGACTCATATTAGCTCAACTAACCATAATTAACCTTAAACCATGTTAATTATTTCTAAAACATGATTAGCATCACGTTAATCGTTGTACGAAATTTGCCGGTTGTCACACCATCTTCTCATGTTGGGCCATCGGGTCATGCTGGCCCGAATGTGCCTATCGTGTCAGAGGCTCCCATCGAGCCGATTCCTGCCCCTACTCTCGTGGCTCCTGTCGAGCCTTTTCCCGTTGTTGGTGAGGTGCCGGTAGCGCCTCATGGTGCATTTGTTTCAGATGATGAGGATGAGCCCATGGAGGGTGATCATCCTGCTGTTATTCTGGAGGGCAGTCCTGCCCGCAGTAGCGAGCTTAGACGCGCTGGGATGCGTGCCCACGCTACTGATAGTGATGATGCTCCCAGGGATGTTGTCCCTGCCATCCCCGAGGTGGAGGCACCACCTCACTCCCCCGTGTTGCCTATTGTCGACCCAGTTGTTCCTACGGAGGATCCTATTCCCATTGATGTCCCTGTTGCTCCTGTTATCCCAGTTGTCCCTGTCGTTACAGTTGTCCCTGCTACCCCTGTGGTTCCCAGTGTACCTTTTGAGGCTGGTTCTTCCCAGCCAGCTCCTGTCTTTCCTGGTGTCCCTGAGATGGTAGGTCCGTCTCAACCAGTTAGCTTCTCTCCCGGTCCGCCCCGTGAGGCAGCACGTATGCCTGCTATTGCTGTTTCCTCTTTGCTCGCTCTTGAGCAAGACTTTTTGACCCTGACAGAGACGTTTTCTTCCACTGTCTCCCACGTTGATGCACAGATGCGGTCCATTTGGGCACGCATCATTGAGACGAACTCTATGTTGACTCGCGTCGCTGATGATCTACTTCGTGTGGATAGCTTACGTGGTCTTCCTTTTGGTGAGAACATGGATCGCGCCCAGCGGATTTATGATCACATTGCTGCCGTGGACGCAGCCATTCGGCTTAATGCTCCACAGTACGCTCGTCGGCCTCCTTCCCAGCCTTAGTCAAGTTTCCAGTTGATGGTGGATCGTGGTAGCTGTTAGAGATGGTTGTAGTAGTAATGGATGTTGTATCTTTTGTATTTTACCTAGCTACACTAGTTATGACTAGCGTAGTATGTTATGATATTTTGTTATTTTCAAACGATGTATGTGGGATTAGATATCACCACCTTTTGTTGTATGAACAAATGATGTAATCGTTATTAATGAAAATGAATGAAAATCATGATGTATAATGGTAAAATATATTATTGTATTGTGGTTATTTTCCGTTATGGTTGTTATTATTGTTATGATTACAACTATTATTTATTCTTGCCATGTGATTCTCATATTCTGATGTGATGATTATTTGGTGATGAGTTACGAATCTTGTGGGATGTTTATTTTATGAGTATGACGTGCATGACAATATTGGTTAAATATATGTCTAATTATTCTTTGATATTTTATATTGAAGTATAAAAATGCCGCCTGCGACAAGACAAACAACGCAAGACCCATTGCCTACTTCTCAGGCACAACTAGACCAACTAATTGCTGACAAAATTGCTGCCGCCCTGGCCCAGTTCGAGGCTAAGCGCACCGTTCAAAGCGGGGGCTCTGGCGGAACTGGTAGTCGAGGCGACAATACTCGCGAAAGATCCACGTCAGGTATATATCATTGATATGTCGTATATGTTGGGTTACATCCCAAATTGACTTATCTTGTGATGGCATTATTGTGTAATGTTGCAGAATCTGGCAATCCTGTTCCTTCCTGTACATTCAAAATGTTCCTGGATTGCAAGCCAATCAACTTCAACGGCACTGAAGGATCCGTTGGTCTTCTGAAATGGTTTGAGAAAACCGAAGCTGTGATTCGTATCAGCAAGTGTACTGATGAGCAAAAAGTCATGTATGCTACAAACCTTTTTCTGGACAACGCACTGTCTTGGTGGAACAGTCAAGTGCAATCCATGGGCGATGAAGCAGCCTATGCTCTTTCATGGCCTGATTTGAAGGAACTAATGATTAAGGAGTACTGTCCAGCTAGCGAAATTCAAAAGTTGGAAACTGAATTCTGGAACCTTTCCATGATCGGGGCGGATGTTGCTACCTATACCTCCCGATTCCACGATCTTTCTCGTTTGGTACCCCGCCTTGTCACTCCTGAGTCGAAGAAAATTGAGAGGTATCTTTATGGTTTGGCCCCTCAAATTCGTGGCATGGTCGCTTCCTCAAAGCCTGCTACTATGCGCGAAGCAATTGATCTTGCTCTTAGCCTGACAGAGGATGCTATCCGTATCGGCACGTTGTCGAAAAAGGCTACAGGTGGTAATGTTTCAGATGTAAAAGTTTCTGAGATTAAGAATACTGCGGTTGAAGGTCAGTCTTCTGGTCGTAAAAGAAAGTTTTCGGGAAACAAGAACCACAACTCTTCTGGTAACAAATCTGGGTCTAATCGAAAAGGTAAAGGTTTTGTTGCCACTACTCAAAATGGTGGTAAAAGACAAAATTCACAAGGTAATGGTGGTGGAAACCAAACTGTTTGCTGGAAGTGCAAAAGGGTTGGTCATAGTGGTGAGAAATGCTATACAGGTACGCCTGTGGTTCCTAGTGACAAGCGTCCGTGCTATGAATGTGGATCCACTGACCATTGGAGGAAGAATTGTCCAAAGCTTAGAAATCAAGCCCAAGGAAGAGCCTTTGTTATCGGTGCCGGTGAAGCACGTCAGGATCCCAATGTTGTCACCGGTACGTTTCTCCTTAACAATCATTATGCTTCTATTCTATTCGATACCGGAGCCGATTTTAGTTTTGTCTCTATTGATTTTAAACGCTCTCTTGGTTTAAAGACTAGTAAACTAGAGACACCTTACTCCATAGAATTGGCCAATGGTAAAACTATAGAAACGGATGAAGTAGCGAAAGATTGTAAATTGGGTCTTTGTGGGCATGAGTTTAGTATTGATCTTTTACCGGTCGTCTTGGGTAGTTTTGACGTCGTTATTGGTATGGATTGGTTGTCAACAAACCGTGCAGTCGTGGTATGCGACGAAAAGTTAATTCGAATCCCTCTGCTGAACGATGAAGTTCTCTCTATTCAAGGGGAAAGGCGCGGAACGCCTTGCGAATCATTACTTGCATGAAAGCCCAGAAGTGCTTGCGGAAAGGCTGTTATGCATTCTTAGCGCATGTTGTTGATAAGAAGTCCAAAGAGCGTAAGCTCGAAGATATTCCCGTGGTAAGAGATTTTCCTGAAGTTTTCCCTGAAGATTTGCCGGGATTACCACCTCCGCGGCAAGTCGAGTTTCGTATTGATCTTATTCCTGGAGCTGCTCCCGTGGCGCGATCGCCATATCGACTAGCTCCCTCCGAAATGCAAGAATTGTCCAACCAGTTGCAAGAATTGTTGGACAAAGGTTTCATTCGACCAATCTTCTCACCTTGGGGAGCGGCGGTCTTGTTCGTTAAGAAGAAAGATGGTACGTTTCGCATGTGTATTGACTATCGTGAGTTGAACAAACTTACCATCAAGAATCGTTATCCCTTGCCTAGAATCGATGATTTGTTCGACCAACTTCAAGGTTCTAGTTATTATTCGAAAATTGACCTAAGGTCCGGGTATCATCAGTTGCGTATTCAGGAAGAAGATATACCGAAGACTGCATTCCGAACTCGCTACGGTCACTATGAGTTTCTTGTCATGCCTTTTGGACTAACGAACGCCCCTGCTGTCTTCATGGATTTGATGAACCGGGTGTGCAAACCTTACTTGGACAAATTCGTGATCGTGTTCATTGATGATATTCTTATTTATTCGTGAACCAAAAAGGAGCATGAAAATCACCTAAGGTTAATTCTCGAGCTCTTGCGGAATGAAAAGTTGTATGCCAAATTCTCTAAGTGTGACTTTTGGATTCGAGAAGTCCACTTTTTGGGCCATGTTGTTAATGAGAGGGGTATACATGTCGATCCTGCAAAAGTTGAAGCGATTAAAAATTGGGAAGCACCAAAGACCCCTACCGAGGTGCGTCAATTTCTTGGTCTTGCGGGTTATTATAGAAGATTCATTGAGAATTTTTCTAAGATAGCACAATCGTTGACGATGTTAACCCAAAAGGACAAGAAGTTTGAATGGACCGATAAACAAGAGTCAGCCTTCCAATTATTGAAGCAGAAGTTGTGTGATGCTCCTATTCTTTCCCTACCTGAGGGTACGGAAGATTTCGTGGTATACTGTGATGCTTCGCATCAAGGTTTGGGTTGTGTATTAATGCAACGTGATAAAGTAATCGCTTATGCTTCTAGACAGTTGAAAGTGCATGAGAAAAATTACACGACACATGATCTGGAACTTGGTGCCGTGGTTTTTGCACTGAAAATTTGGAGGCATTATCTCTATGGTACCAAATGCACAATTTTCACTGATCACAAGTCTTTGCAACATATCTTTGATCAAAAAGAGCTGAACATGAGGCAAAGACGTTGGGTTGAATTGTTAAATGATTATGATTGTGAAATCAAGTACCATCCTGGCAAAGCAAACGTTGTAGCGGATGCTTTAAGTCGGAAAGAAAGGGCCAAGCCGTTACGTGTTCGTGCATTGGGCTTGACGATCCATACCAATTTGACCGATCGCATCCGTGAAGCCCAAAGTAACGCGCTAAAACCTAAAAACGTGAAGAAGGAAAATCTTCGCGGTATGGTTGATTCATTGGTGTCTAAGACGGATGGAACTTTGTATTTTATGGATCGAGTATGGGTACCTCTACATGGTGGCCTGCGTGAGTTAGTTTTGGACGAAGCTCACAAGTCAAGGTATTCGATTCATCCTGGCACTGACAAAATGTTCAAAGATCTGAAGGAATTTTATTGGTGGCCATACTTCAAACGAGACATTGCGGCTTACGTGGCTCGTTGTTTGACATGTTCGAAAGTAAAAGCCGAGTATCAAAAACCGTCTGGACTGCTCCGACAACCTGAAATACCTGAATGGAAATGGGAGCAGATTTCTATGGATTTTATTACAAAGTTGCCCAAAACATCTAGTGGTCACGACACTATTTGGGTAATCGTTGATCGTTTAACGAAATCTGCTCATTTCTTGCCCATTCGTGAAACCGACAGAATGGAAAAATTGGCTCGTTTGTACATCAAAGAAGTGGTATCTAGGCACGGAGTGCCTGTATCTATTATTTCGGATCGAGATAGCCGATTCACTTCAAGATTTTGGAGAACATTGCAACATGCTCTGGGTACTCGCTTAGATATGAGTACAGCATATCACCCTCAAACTGATGGTCAAAGTGAAAGGACTATTCAGACACTGGAGGACATGTTACGAGCCTGTGCAGTTGATTTTGGTGGTAACTGGGATTCACATTTGCCTCTGGTTGAATTCTCATATAATAATAGTTATCATTCAAGTATTCAAACTGCACCGTTCGAAGCTCTGTATGGGCGTAAGTGTAGATCTCCTTTGTGTTAGGCAGAGGTTGGTGACAAGCAATTAACCGGACCAGAAATTATTCAAGAGACGACTGACAAGATCTTTCTGATAAAAGATCGTTTGAAAGCGGCTCGCGACCGACAGAAAAGCTATGCGGATAATAGGCGTAAGCCTCTAGAATTTGAAGTCGGTGATAAGGTCCTATTGAAGGTTTCACCCTGGAAGGGTGTAGTTCGTTTTGGAAAGCGTGGGAAGCTAAATCCTAGATATGTTGGTCCTTTCGAAATCTTGGCTAGGATTGGTCCCGTTGCTTATAAGCTCAAGTTGCCTGAAGAGCTTAGTGGAGTCCATGATACCTTCCATGTATCTAATCTGAAAAAGTGTCTCTCGGATGAAACTTTGATCATTCCCGCTGATGAGATTCATGTTGACGATAAGCTTCATTTTATCGAAGAACCGATAGAAGTAACGGACTGGAAAGTTCAAAAGCTTAGGCGTAGCAGAATCAAATTGGTGAAAGTGTGTTGGAACGCAAAGCGTGGACCGGAGTTCACATGGGAAAGGGAAGATCAAATGAAGCAAAAATATCCCACCTTGTTTAAGAAAAACCCTCGAAAGAAGGGCTCACGCCGAGTTTCGCGGACGAAACTCCTTAAACAGGGGGAGAATGTGACGTTCGGCAAAATTAAGGTAAATCCGTACATAATTAATATATGTAATTAACCGTTCTAAGCAAGAATTAATATCAATTAATTATAATTGAGTATTCGGAAAATAGCGGAGTCCAATAGATGGCATAGGAATGCCTTAGTTTAATTAGAAGTGCGAAGGAATCGCATAAGAATAAACTAGTCCGAAATGGACGTTGGTGATTACCCGACAATAAATAAATAACTGAAAACGATCCCGAGTGTCCGGGATATAAAATGAAGGTTATTTTTATGAAATATAAAGTGTTTTGGAACCCCAAAACTATAAATGAAAACTCCAAATTAAAATCTCCCGGTAGCGAATAAAGTTCGCGTATCGCACCCGATGCGCGTAAAATATATAATTTCACCCGGTAAGAGCCTAAATAACTTACCAATACTTAAACTAAGTTATGTTTAAGGGTAATTTAAAACTAATTATATGTCCGAAATAGCTCGTAATAAGAACGCGTAAAAACCCGAAAAAACCCTAACCGAACCGATTCAATTTTAACTAAATAATTAGTAGATATTTTTGGCACATGATGTGGGACCCACAAGGCCTTTTGGCCAGCCATGGGAGGCCTCCATAGCCACCCTAATGTTGGCAAGGATGAGGCACATTATGATGATGTTTTAGCATGCTTATGGATATGTCTTATCATGGCACCTAAATATCCTTTATAAAAGAGCTTATCCTTCATTTTTATCACTAAACAAACACAAAACTAAACCATTTTTGCTGCTGGAATCAGCCGTGAGTTTTCACCCACCCCCACCTTTATTTTCAAGCAAATAACACTTAAAAATCACTTCATTCATATCCATATTCAAGTGTGTTCAAGTGCTTTGGAGCTTAACCTTGGAAGACACACATAACCCCTTCATAATCTAGTGTTTTTGTGACTTCCCTAGCCTTGTGCTAGTAGTAAGTTTCTTAAAACTTATCTTGTTCAAGTTCTATTTATTTATATGCTTGACTTGCAAGTTGTTTTTAGGGTGCTTTTAACCAAAGTTTTTACACAAGGTTTTGTGTGTTTTATAAAAATGAAATGAAACGTTTACAAAGATGGTCATAAACATGAGTTTTAGGATGGTTGGTGATGTTATTTGTTACAAAAATATTGTATGTTCTAGTATATTTTTTTAGAAGTTGTTTCGGATGAAAACATAAAGTAACACCTAATACACTTAAAAATGGTTTTGATCATTATATTTTGACTAATGGAACCATTTGAACATGAAATATTTGTAACAAAATGTAATGAAGCTAAAATCACAAAAATAAAGTTGTAAACTTTAAAAAAATACAAGTATGAACAAATGGACTCCAAGACTTAAATCAAACAAGTTAGTAGACTTAAAATGACCATATGAGACTAATAAAAGTGTTGGATGGTGAAAAGAACACTTATTGTAAATTTTGACATGTTGAAGTTTACTAGTTTTAGTGGAAATTGTCATTTTTATAAGTCTTGGGAATAATATGTGACTTTTGTAAAGTTAGAGGTTTGGAAAGTAACTTTGAAAAGTCAATGGGTGTAAAATGTGATTTTGGAAACTTTATGTTGAAAAATGTAACTTTGGAAAGTAAAAGGTTAAGAATGAAAAGTTATATTCTAAAAGGGGTGTTTTTGTAAAGTAAGGAAACTTATACAAATATTTATTTTGTAAGAATGATATTTTTATAAAAAGTATTTTATAAAAATATAAACTTACCATAAGTGTTGGAAAATATAAACACTAACATTTTTGTAAGAAAATGGTAATGTAAACAACTTGTGATGTTTTATATAAAAATAAGCATTTTTACATTTATGGGGATGTAAAAGTGTTGTAAGAATTTTTAGGAATAAAACATCCAAGTTAATATATTTTCAATAAATATATTTATATATTTTCGAAGGTAGGAAAATGCGTAAACCGGCAAGTAGTATGATTTCCTACAAAAAAATAAATATATATATATGTATAAGTTAAGAAATCGGGAAAGCGGACGTATGTCAATGCGGCGAGCTATCGGACTACGTGTAAAACGAACAAAGCATAAATCGAACAAAAGCGTAAATCGGACGGATAAGTATACGAGTATAACTTCCTACAAGATACGAGTATACGTTATTGCGGCGATTACGATTTAACTATTCTAAGTAAGAGAATATGTATATATTTTGTGAACAAAATATATGTAAGGATGATAAAGGGTGAAAAATATACATAAACACTTTCCTAAGTGTTGGAAGTGAGATGGGAGAATTTGTAAGAAATAAAATAAGTTAAGTATGTTATTATAAGTATATGTATACTTATATGAAAAATAAATACTTAACATAAAATAAATCTCGTTCGACAAGATCTTTGTATATTTATTTTTATGGGGAAATAAATATATAATAAAAGTGAGTCGAGTCGAAAGATATAACGAAATATTAATACAAGTTAGTAAATACATATTGATAAATATGTTTAAAGATCATGACGTGTAAGGAAAACGGGCAATGATCGGGGTTCACGATGACGAAACCAACTAACTTGGTAATTAATAGCAACGGTCATAATATAAGTTAAGTGAAACTTGTAACGGGATAAATCATCACCAACGGACCTAAGACTAGGGTATATTCCTAATTAAACCGTAAGTATAAACGTGGTGTCGGGAGTTGGGGAAAGACAACTTGCCAGTAAGACACGCACTTTGAGACCGGTGCCTTATTAAGTTAGGACACATGTAGGTGGTCTCGCATTGGACTTGGCAAAGACTATTTTCTGATTTCGTGACACGCTTGAGGTGAGTTTTCACGGCCCCTTTTATGTTTTACTGTTTTTAAACTTGGGGGAAAGATATGTAAGAAAGAATTAAATGTGCGATAACATGTAAAAGTATGAAATGGTACATAAGATGGGCACATGGGTAACGGTAAAGTCACATGGGACGTGAAGTCTCCGCAGTTAACTGTAACCATTTATACAAAGGGATGTAGCCGTAGAATATGGGAATAGTACTATTGGTTCTTGACGAGACCCACCCTGGTTGATTAGCGATCAACACGGAAGGACCACGGGGTGCGACGATATTCTAAAATTAGTTGTTACCATGTAAACAACTTGCGGGGCAAAGTAAAATAGTCTGGTTTTGGTTACGGGCCTATGGGGATTCCATCGGTATTAGGACTTGCAACCCTAATAGCATATGTAGCACATTTCTTATTTCGTTATGCGCACTTATTTACAAATGAATGTTAATTTATTTGTGTGTCAAAACCTGTGAAACTCACCAATATATTTATATATTGACGTTTTTCCTAACATATCTTTCAGGTAACTAAGAATGTGAAGGCGTGCAATGGCTAGGGCGGGCGAAATAAAGACGAGACGGACTTTTGTTAGGGATTTACTAATATTTCCTATGGGATTGGGAAATAGTTGAAAATCCTTATTTTGTTAAAAACTACATTTTGGGACGTGTATCTAAACAAAATACTTTCCGTCGTCTAATGAATGTTTATTATCTAAATTATGTGTTTGTTTAATCTTGGCTATGAAGCATTTCTCTTTCGCGTCCACGCCACGTGTTTCCGCCGTTGTCGTGGTGTGACAGCGTAATTGCATGACATTATAGGTGATTACGTGTAATTGCATGACATTATAGGTGATTGGTGTAATTGCATGTAAATAGGGGGTGATTGGCGTAATTGCATGACATTATAGGTGATTACGCGTAATTGCATGACATTATAGGTGATACGCGTAATTGCATGACATTATAGGTGATTACGCGTAATTGCATGACATTATAGGTGATTGGTGTAATTGCATGTAAATAGGGGGTGATTGGCGTAATTGCATGACATTATAGATGATTGGTGTAATTGCGTGTAAATAGGGGGTGATTGGCGTAATTGCATGATGATAGGGGGTGAATGGTCTAATCGCCAGTAAGATGGGCAATTAGGGGAATTTTTTTAGGCGATTGGGCTAATCGCCAGTAGTTACACGCGATTAGACACCCTAATCGCCTGTAACTGCTGCACAATCGCCTGACGCGTACTAAACGACTAGAAACGCCTATAAATACCACCCTTATGTTGTAAAACATCATTTGTGAAACCCTAATACACCCCAAAGCCACCCCACACCTTATTCAACCTCTGAAACACGTTTTTAATCTAGAAATCACATTTCCAAGCTTTACACCTCATAATCTTACAATTTCAAGGTGTGTTCTTCATCCCAAACCTTTGTAATGAAATTGTTTTTATCCCTAAAGGTCCAGACCTGGTTTCTAAACATTTGTGTCTTTGAAAACTCATTAAAATCAATTTATAAAGAAACCCAAACCTCTATGCTTGTTATATGTGATGTATTAATGCAAGATAGGAATTTTATCGTTTAAACATGGTTGTTCTTGTATTATTGATAGGTTTCTGATCTAAATAAGTTGATATGATGTTAACCTAGGAGTTTGAAGCTGCATAGATGTGTATTATTGATATTAGGCGTTTTGGCCCGTTTGAATGATTATGGAGGATTGATGATGATATGTTGTGTTTTGTTGATTGTTTGAGGTTAGGGTTTACTCTAGGACGATGCTAGAACAGTAGGATATTGTCGGACAACGTCATTATGTGATAAAATCTGGATATTTGCTATTTAGGGTAAGTTTTGCATGATGATGTGATGTTTACATGCTAGTTATGCTATTTTAGGAAAACACTTGCATTCGGGACTGCTAGGATGATGAAAAATCAGGGGTTTTTGCTTGAAATAGTTGGATTAATGTTTTGGGTTTGATATTGGGTGTTTCCACATGTTTCGGATCTGATTTGGAGGGTTAAACGCGCAAAAAGACGGTACAATGCAGCAGGTGCGATTAGGGAACCCTAATCGCCTATAGTAGGGGTGATTGGCCCCCGATCGCGTGTAACAGGAGGCGATTGGGAGCCCAATCGCCAGTACGTCTGGTGATTGCAATCCTAATCGCCATTTGACCCTCCTAATCACCAGTTGACTTTTCCTAATTGCATGTTTGATTCCTAATCGCGTATACTGTTGTCATATGTGTATTTTAACATCCCGGAACACGGTTTGACACCTAGGAACATGTTAGGAACCCGGTGACATGTCTAATAACTTAGTTATACGTGTTCGGACATGTTTACGCGTTAATTAGGCTTCATGCTAGATATAGTAAACTGTGATGTATACTAAGTGTTTGATCGCGTATGATTGCATAATATCTTGCATTCGGCTAACACGTGGGATGTCGGGTCACCAATGGGATGTCGGGTCTTGCCTGGTGTAGTCGGTTAAACGTTTTAACATCATTTCAAATATACACGGTTATGGTCTGGACTGTTGGGGACTAACCAACCTATGGGTTGTTAGTCTAACATCTTATCCGCTCGTCATGATAGGTCACCAGGTGGGTGCATATTGTCTCGGTCATAACGCTACCGTGGGACGGTAGTGCATATCGATTCGGGCAAAATCATATATCGTTGTCTGTAATGGTTTCCAGGTCGTAGTAGTATTATTCATGCATCTAGCTAACGCTATCATTTCTAACATAGTGATAACATGATGGCTTTCATTACCTAAAAGTTTAACATAAAACCTGTGAACTCACCGGCAGTATTTGCTGACGTTTTTAGCATGTTTGTCTCAGGTCGTTGAGGTAGCAGCATTTCATAGGCGCACGAAGTCTCACGGCGTCTAGGATTCATATGCATCTTATTTAGCATTTTCAGACTTTTATGCTTTTACTTTCGTGTTGTAATAAAGTTTTACGCTTCCGCATCGATGGATTGTTTATGAAAACTTAATGGTTTGCTTATGTCGTTTTTACGTATCATATAGTGTCGTTTATTGTGACCGTTGACTTAGATCCTGGTTTGTCACGCGCCTCGCGGTAAAACCCCGCACGTGAAATTTGAGAGTGTGACATGGCATTTAATAGAGGCCTCAACCCTCAATCTCTCATTTGATACATGCCACATAGGATGTGATGTGGCAACTCTAGACCAATTAAAAAAAAGAAATAAATATGGTTTAACCTAATCTATTAAATACCTAATCTACTAAATTTAAATATTAAACCTTTATTATTTTCTCTCATGTTTCATCCATAACTTTTAAACGTTGTTCTCTTTTACATACGAGATTTTTTAAAGAAAAAAAATTACACCAAATTAACGAGCGTTTTATTATCTTTCCAACGAGTACCATAGTGCTATATAAAAAACGGAGGAAAAAAACGACTATTTTTTGTAACCCGACAGGTATTGTGTCAGGTTTGGAATTAGTTTAAAAAAAATTGTGGGTTTGGGTCGAGCCTGGGATTAGGTGATACCCGACCCAATTACCCGAAACCACATACCCAAATACCCGAACTATATACCCGATCATATACCCATGATTTTTTTAACGCATCACATAACTCTTAGACTAATGCCTTCGATATTTCAATAAATATTTTTTTTCCTTATTTCATGTTAGTTCTTTTTAGAATGATCAATTACAAACTTCCGCATTCATTTGACATTTTAAACGTTGATATCTTTTATATACGAGATTTTTTAAAGAAAAAAATTACACCAAATTAACGAGCGTTTTATTATCTTTCCAACGAGTACCATAGTGCTATATAAAAACGGAGGAAAAAAAACGACTATTTTTTGTAACCCGACAGGTGTTGTGTCAGGTTTGGAATTAGTTTAAAAAAATTGTGGGTTTGGGTCGAGCCTGGGATTAGGTGATACCCGACCCAATTACCCAAAACCACATACCCAAATACCCGAACTATATACCCGATCATATATCCATGATTTTTTTAACGCAACACATAACCCTTAGACTAATACCTTCGATATTTCAATAAATAACTTTTTTTCCTTATTTCATGTTAGTTCTTTTTAGAATGATCGATTACAAACTTCCGCATTCATTTGACATTATATAATATTTTGTAATGGTACTAGATTTATACCCCGGCGCAGAGATTTGTTTTTTTTATATTTGAATATGATAACTTATGACAGAGATTTGTTTAAAATAAATAATAAGAATAATAATAATAATAATAATAATAATAATAATAATAATAATATATTGGCAAGTCATTAATTATGTTGTCATATTAGATATTTTATTATGTCATATTAGATATTTCAACCCGGGACGTTCCCAGGATAAAAACTAGTATAAAAATATAAAAATTTATATAATATTGAAATATCTTTTGCCGAATAAATATTTTAATAATATCTAACAACGGTTCGATGTTTTGCCGCCCATATTTAAATGTTTGAGCCAATATTTAAAGTTAATATAGAAAATTGTGTTTCATTAATTCTTCTTCAAGCATAGTCATAACATATATATAGCTTCCCTTATAAGCTATATCTAAAAGTAAATTAAATAAAATTATATACAATAACCAATATTTTTTAAATAATAAAACAGTATAGTGTTTTTTAATTAAATTCAGTTTAGACGTGAGTGAGAAATAATAATGACGAATTTGAAAGTTGATTTTTTATATTCACTCTGTCTTTTATAGATCTTTAGGTGAATCGGTTTGATTTAAATGCTTCTTCATTTCAACAGTTCCTTAATAAAAAAAAATAGTACCGCACTTGCTTGGGAATAATCTGCTTACAAGCAATTGTCATGTTGGTAATAATTATATACAGTTCTGATTGTAACAAAATCTCCATTAAAGATTTACTCCCTCGATTTTCAAAAACATGATTACTTTTTCGAAAGTTAGTTTGTTCAATTTTAGATTATTTTGTAATTAATAATAATATTTACTTTTTTAAATTATTAAAAATATTATTTTATTATAGTTCTTTTTTTTTTAAAAGAAGATGTTTTTTATATTATATCAAATACGAAAGTTACATCACAATAGAAGGTAGCCGGGCAACAAGCTGCGCCGCAACCCATTTCGTTTTATATTAAATATACATCAGATGTATAATTGTCATTTGTTTTTTTTATATATATTTTAGAACAAAATAGCATATCTTCTTTATGTTTTGTCTGTATTTTATATGTAATTTCTTTAGATTATGTATATGTATTATTATTTATTAAAAGACCGTTTGTTATACCTAATGTCTGTGTCTAGACAAATATCTTATTAATATTTCTAATATCTGATCATAACATTAATTGAATTATTTAGAGGCAAGTTATATGATTCTTGCAGTGTAAGCTTTTTTCCGTCATTTCAGGAAATCATATATTAATTTTACGCTATAAGTTTCCCTTGAAGCTTTCATTATAAGCTTCCTTTTATTTATATGGCACTCTATAATCTATTTGTTTAATGAACGTTTGTAAGTAACTTCATTAGAGCTCCTACTTTCAATACTTAACAAAGTTTATTTATTTCTTCTACTATACTATTTTTTAATTTATAATTTATAACTATGTAAATTTGTATTGAAAGTATTAGCTTCAGTGATGTTTCTTATAAATTTGTATTGAAAATATAAGTCGACATTATAAATAAAAAAATAGACACTTAATATTTTGATCGTAAATTTTTTTTAAATAAACGTAGATTTTTAATTAAAACAAAATATGAAATTTAATATTTAAAAAAAAAATACTCCAAAGTTAAAGACTTTAATTATGAAGTTGGAATTATTTATGTAATTATATCTTATAGTGTTATTTTAATAACAAATTTAATTGTGTAATAAATGATGTTGTTACAGTTCAAATTTATAATTGAAAATTAAATTTACAAATAAATTGTTTATTCACCCTATAAATGGAAGGGAAATATCAAAATTCATTTCCCAATCTTATATACCTTCAACTTTTTTCAATTTCAAACTCTGTATCACTTAGTTATATTCTAAAAGATTTTTACGGTCAAAGGAAAAAGGATTATCAACATCCATCGGTAGTGAACTTCGGATTGTTGTATTTTGAAGATTCTTACAGTCAAACAAAAACATGAATCGATTAGTACTACATGCAAATCCTGTTCATGAAGTTTACGGTGGGTTCTTAAGCTTCATGATGTATAGCTAGAAAGGGTTGTTGATGTATGTTTTGATCATATTTAATTCAAGTGCAACAGAACTTAAACACCGACGTTCGTTTTGTTTGAGTTTTTCTTTTGAATTCTATGGCAAGAAAATCATTCTTTAGTGTTTTTTCTTAGAAGCGTTCTTTTATGTTTATTGGGATTTTTTATTTAGTTTGTTAACTTGGATGTTGTAAATTTGTTAATTGGAATCAAAACAGTTTTTTAATAATATTTGTATTAAGAAAACCGTTCGTAGTAACAGCGGTTTTCTTTTTAACATCTGTTATCCTAACCCAGAGGTTATCGATCTGTCCATTTATGTTTCCATTGTTGTAACACCCTTAACTATTAAATATCTGTTTACTTTTATTAACTAGTTTCGTGACAGAACAGATGTTACTAAACAGGTTTTTCTTACATCTAAAAATATAGGAATTCATATAATATTAAAATATATGTCCACAGTTTAAATAAAAAAAATGAGACGGTTAATATTTAAAAAAATTAAAAACTACATAAGTTAAGGAGTTTAATTATGAAGTTTAAAAGGTTTCTGTAATTTAAGTTTATAGTGATACTTTAATTACAAATTTAATCGTGTAATAAAATTACAGTGAAAGTTATGACACTTTTCTTCTATTTACAGGTTATAGAATCTGTTTGTAAATAGTGTTCGAGTTTTGTTTGACAACATCTGTTAAAAACACAACAGATGTTATAAACAGCCACAAAAGTAATGATTACGATTTTGAATTTAGTTTATTAACAATATTATTTTATTATTATTGTTCTGTTGCATTTGTTTTTCTTTTTATAATAAATAAATAATTAATAAATAAAAAGCCCCAAAATAATGTTGTCCTAGTAAAGTTATAAATTCTTGACCCTTTGTAATTATTATGAATTTGAAAAGACTAATATTGTTTAAATGTATAGTAGTAAATTCTTTATAACATTATTTTATTATTTTATTTTTTGTGCTTGAAAAGACTAATATTTTTTTACTCTATAAAAGGCGAGAAAATCGTAATTTCAGTTTGTAAGTTTATTTCTCTTCTTTTATAGGTCAATCAAAACAAGGGTCGACAAATGCAGCAATATGCATGTTATTTCGTTTAAATTTCTTATCAATAGTGCTTTCAAAAATTCTGTTAATCAAAGAAAATGTATTACTAATAAACCTTTGCTAATCAAGTTGGAATTGGTGTTCTCGAAAGATTTTTACAATCCTTACAATCAAAAGAAAATATTTATAGTAGTAAATTATTTATAACATTATTTTGTTATTTTATTTTTTTGTGATTGTAAGGGTTTCATGTTTACTTGAAAATTAATTGACAAATGCAGGTTGATTAGAGAAATAATATGTGTCCGGTTATTGACGAGTTAGAGACATTATCTTGTACTTTTTTTTTGTTTTCGGTTTGGCTTCTTTGTTTTTTTTTTCATGTTTTGCCTATCTTTGTAGGGATAATGGAGTTTTTTGTTAGAAGACTTCCTTCTTGTATGTATGTAAACAGTCTGATTTTGTAGGTTTTGGTTGTATTTTGTATTTTTAATGTTTGTGTGACTCGCGTATTTCGAGTCAAATTAAGGAATTCCAACAATCCGTTTGTAAGAAAGTTGGAATTTATGTTTTTCGTTGATTCATACAATCAAAGGAAAGCATCATCCATTATTATTAGTTATTTTGTTTATTATGGTTATGGTTTGTGATTGAAAAGTATATTAATGTTAAACTGGATATTTATTATAGGTAAAACTGGATATTTTGCTTATTTGCTTCATAATTTGTTACATATATCAAGATTTTATTTATCAAATTGAAAAGATTTCTTTAATTTAACTTGATAGTAATACTTTAATATAACAAGTTTAATCGTGTAATAAAAAATGTTGTTACAGTGAATGTTTGGACGGTTTTTTTTCCTTCTACAGATTACACAATCCGCTGCTAAATACTGAAAGACTTTTGTGTGACAACTGTTGAAAATTAATGCATTTGTTTTGAAGGATGTTATAAAAAGCCTCTACACCTGAACCCACTTTACTAAACACAAATTTGCTTGAAACATATGTTATAAAAATGCCCAAAAGTAATGATTACGATTTTGAATTTACTTTATTAACATTATTATATTATTATTATTGATGTGCAATTGTCTTTCATTATATAAAAAATAAATAAAAAGTCCCAAAGGTAACTTACAACTTTAGATTTACTTGAAATCCAACTGATAAAGTTGAAAACCAACTTTACGAATACTTACTATATTCACCCTATAAATGTGGAGGAATTCCCAATATTCATTAACCATCTTTAAATATTCGTTTAACTATTCTCACATACATGTCTCCATCCCATATTCATAATGATATTACTTTCAAATGTCTTTCCACAAATTTTCGGAAGATTCTTACAATCAAAGGAAAATAGATTACCAACAATCCGTTGGTAAGAAAGTTGGAATTGATGTTTTTCGATGATTCATACAATCAAACTTGTGACACCCAGCAAACTCAGGTTAGTAACATTGATCAAACTAGTAAGTATACCTTAGCGATTCATGCATATTACATACTTAATTGGGTCAGTTGAGTCGTTACGATGGTTCAGGGAATCATCCGGAGTCGTTACAATGATCCACGGGATCATTGGGAGTCAGTCCATAACCATGTGTACAAGGATTGGTGATTCGTGGAATCACCGGGTTTAACGCACACACGCAAGTCTCGAGTCCCGGGAATCGGTTAACGGATGTGAACATGTTAGTTATCATGCATTATGTGTTTATAATCATTATATGACTTGTCGGTATGTGAATACGTGTTTATATGTGTTAAAATAGTGTTTAATGCGCCGAAAACCCAAACCCACATGCTGGAGGCGATTATAAGGACCTACAAACGATTAGAAACAGGCAATTAGCCTACTCGCCTATCATAGGGGCGATTAGGCTCTAATCGCGTGTTATTATAGGCGATTAGGAGTCTAATCACCTGTTGCAGAGTTGTAATCGCCTGGTCTGTTGTTGACGACTAGAAACACCTATAAATACAACCCTTGACTTGTGAAACATCATTTATGCAACCTAACTGATCCTGAGCCTCCCTCACACCATAAAACACCAATGGAACTCGTTTTGCTTCAAAACCCACCATTTCCAAGCTTACACTCCTTTCTTTAACAAGATTCAAGGTGTGTTCTTCATCCCAAACCTTTGTAATGTTAATGTTTTGGTTCCCAATGGTCCAGACCTTGTTTTACCAAGTTTGTGTCTTTAAAAACCTTTGAAATGAGTTTCTAAAACAAGTCTAAACCTTTATACATGCTCTATGTGAAGTATTCATGCAAGAAATGATTTTTGGATGGTCAAAACATGAATGTTTCCATGTAATTGATGTACTTCTGATGTGTCGGAGTTATTAGGATGTTTTCCTAAGGATTTGAGCTATTATTATGGTGTTTTGATGAAATATGCATTTTGACCCATTTGGATGATTCTTGAAGATTTAGGATATTATGATATGATTTGATGATTGCTTGTTGTTAGGATTCACATTAGAGGGTTTAACGCGCGAAAATGCAGGACAGCACTGCAGGGGGCGATTAGAGTCCCAATCGTCACCTCAGTCAGGCGATTACAACCAAATCGCCTCTAAAAGGGGGCTATTACACTCCTAATCGCGTGTTGACTTCTCCTACTCACCAGTTGACTTTTCCTAATTGCATGTTAATTTCCTAATCGCGCGTGCTGCTGTTGTAAGTGTATTTTGACGTCCCGAAGCATGATTTGACACCTAGGAACATGATAGGAACCCCGTGACATGCCAAATGACTTGGTAACACGTGTTCGGACTTGTTTATGCATTAATTGAGCGTTATGCTAGGCTTAGTGAACTTTTGTGCGTGCTAAGTGTTTAACTACATATGTTGCATGATATCTTGTATTTGGCTTACACGTGGAGTGTCGGGTCACCAATGGAATGTCGAGTCTTGTCTGGTACGGTCGGTTTGACAGTCAAAGGTGTTTTCAAACGTACATGGTTATGGTCTGGACATTCGAGGACTAGTTAACCTACGGGTTATTAGTCTGGGTACTTATATACATCTTATGATAGGTCGCCGCTATTTGGGGCTATCATAGCTTACTAATTTAACTGTTTTCTAGTAACGCAATCTAAGGTGAGTGTGACAGCCCCACTTTTAATGTTTTGCTTTCGGGGGAGAAACATGCTACGTACTAACACTCTAAAGGTCATGTTATACTATGGTTATGGATATTTACTATACGGGCGTTTCATCAGGGAGTCCCAGGGGGAAACCATGAGTATGTGGGAACACATATCGGGGAAATATGGATAGATCTATTGGGACGGGCAAACCCCACTCGACGGCTAGGAGCCGGGCGGGTGCATATTGTCTCTACTACCAGGGTCACCGTTGATGACGGTGGCACGGCTGGCAAAAACAGGAAAACGTGTCACTAATGGTTTCCCACTCGTAGTAGTAAAACCACTTAACGTCTAGCTAACATTCTTATAACATAGTAGTAACGGGAATGATCTTTTCAAACTTATAACAACCCTTTTATAAAACCTGTGAACTCTGGGGACTACGGGTTATTAGTCTGGGTACTTATATACATCTTATGATAGGTCGCCGCTATTTGGGGCTATCATAGCTTACTGATTTAACTGTTTTCAATTAACGCAATCTAAGGTGAGTGTCACAGCCTCACTTTTACTGTTTTGCTTTCGGGGGAGAAACATGCTACGTACTTACACTCTAAAGGTCATGTTATACTATGGTTATGGATATTTACTATACGGGCGTTTCGTCAGGGAGTCCCAGGGGGAAACCATGAGTATGTGGGAACAGATATCGGGGAAATATGGATAGATCTATTGGGACGGGCAAACCCCACTCGACGGCTGGGAGCCGGACGGGTGAATATTGTCTCTACTACCAGGGTCACTGTTGATGACGGTGGCTCACGGCTAGGCAAAAACAGGAAAACGTGTCAGTAATGGTTTCCCACTCGTAGTAGTAAAACCACTTAACGTCTAGCTAACGTTCGTATAACATAGTAGTAACGGGAATTATCTTTTCAAACTTATAACAACCCTTTTATAAAACCTGTGAACTCACCAGCATTATATGTTGACATTTTTGGCATGTTTTCTCAGGTTGCTAAGGTAGCAGTTAATGGACTAGGCACACGGAGTCTTGCACGGCGTCTAGAATCTTGTTGCATAATAAACAATGTCTTTAAACTGTAATATGTCTTTTGGTTGTAAACAAGAAATGCTTCCGCTGCTGGTTTATGGCTCAAAGCATAATGTTTCGGTTTCATTCTATATAGTTAGTGTTTGATTATTGTGATCGTTGACTTAGATCCTGGTATGTCACACGCCTCGCGGTAAAACCCTGCAAGTGGAATTTGAGGGTGTGACAAAACTGAAACATCAATCCATTATTACTATATATGTATTCAGCATCAGGTCCCTATTTTCATTCTTTAGGACTTTTAGAGCTGGATGACATTTAAATACGAGCTGTGTTCGTGTACTGGTTTTCATTGTTTTGTTTGTGGTTTTGTTCCGATGATGCTGGCAAGAAAGATCATTTTCTAGTATTTGGTTGTTAGAAGGCTTTTTTTATGTTTTCTTGTATTTTTATGTAGTTTGTAAACTCAAATATTTAACTCAAATTATCGAATTGTAATAATATTGTTGAATCGTATAACAATTGTTTGACATAAACTTTGTTAAAGAGAAGAAAAAAATATTGAACAAACTGTTGAAAACCACAAATTAATTGATGAAATGTATTTGGTATTATTATTGTTCTAAATACAAATTTGAGTATAATAAAACTGGTTAGTAATATCAATAGTATAGTGTTAAAATCAATAGATGATTTGTCTTTAATAAACAAACATTAGAAATGTAAATTTGGATTGTTAGTAGCAACTGTTTAAGTCAACAACTGTTTGAACCAAACCGCTGGTAAATGCTGAAAGACTTTTATGTGACAATAGCTGTTGAAAAGTCAATGCATCTATATGAAGGATGTTATAAAAAGCCTCTACATCTGAACCTACTTTACTAAAGACAAATTTCCTTTCAACAGATGTTATAAAAATACCCAAAAGTAATGATTACGATTTTGAGCTTACTTTATATTTACTTGAAATCCAACTGATAAAGTTGAAAACCATCTTTAGGAATTGTTAGTTTATTCAACCGATAAAAAGTGAAGGTATTCGCAATATTCATTTTCTATGTTTATATATTTGTTCAACTATTTTCACTTTACAACTCTCCATTCTATATGCATAATGATATTACGTTCAAATGTGTTTCCACAAATCTTGTGAAAGATTTTTACTCGCTTATGATAAAGAAAAAAAACAACCTTTTATGTCCAATTTAGATAAAAACAGAAGTTAAACAACTATTATAATCTATAAAAGGTAAAAGATCATATGTTAATATCAAATTTAATTGTTTTTATATACTTAATATGAATATTATTGTAATGTTAAGTTTTATTATATGTATAAATTTAATTGTTTGCTTCATCATTTATTAGAAATATCAAGATTTTTTTTATGAAGTTGAAAATTATTCTGAAATTTAACTTTATATTAATACTTTAATAACGAGTTAAACGTGTAATAAGAGATGTTGTTACAGTCAGTGTTTTGATGTTTTTTTTTCCTTCCGCAGATTACACAATCCGTTGGCAAAAATACTGAAAAACTTTCTTGTAACAACAACTATTTTTACTATCAGCAGATGTTATAAAAAGCCCCAAAAATAATGATTACGATTTTGAAGTTACTTTATTAACATTGTTATTTTATTATTATTGTTGTTGCATTTGTCTTTCATTATATAAAAAGTAAAAAATAAATAAAAAGTCCCAAAAGTAACTTCCAACTTTAGATTTATTTGAAATCCAACTGATAAAGTTGAAAACCAACTTTACGAATAGTTAGTATATTCACCCTATAAAAGGGGATGAATTCCCAATATTCATTTTCCATCTTTAAACATTCGTTTAACTATTCTCACATACATCTCTCCATCCCATATGTATAATGATATTACTTTCAAATGTCTTTCCATAAAATTTCGAAAGATTCTTACAATCAAAGATAGATTACCAACAATTCGTTGGTAACAAACTTAGAATTGATGTTTTTCGATGATTCATACAATCAAAGGAAAACATCAATTCATTATATATATATATATATATACTAGTAGGAATGCCCGCGCCTTGCGGCGGGTGCATCTGTTTTGACCCCCGTGCATCATGTTTGTTGGTTATTCATTATGATGAAGTAGAAAATAACGATGTATAAAATATATGTTATTAAAAACTGAAACTCATAAGTATATCTTCTGAATATTTTAATTGGGTACATCACAATAAGCCGTACTATTCCTTGCAATACCTTTAGATTGGTCCACGTCCTTCAATTTGGTGGGACCCTTTTATGTATCTCGAAGGCAGATAAGTATGCCATCGTAGAGCGGTGCTTAGTGTAGTGAAGTACCGTTGTATCTCTTAATGACCATAAGATTGTAGTGGAAGTAATGTAATTACTAAAATGCAGTTGGTAGTGTGCAACATGTTTCTATTATTTTAGGGCTCTCGCGAGATGCAGCGGAGTCAATGATTTGCATAGATACTCTCGTTTTATGTTAGTTTGACAAGTGCCGTTACAAATATATTGGACCAAAAAGATTAGTAATCAATATAGTTAAAACTATCAAATCGACCGATAAGAACTTGTCTCTTGTGGATATGTAAACAATTGGTGACTTCGTGAGATCAGAAACTTAAATTCTATTCGTAGAAGCTTATAGTAGCAGAGAAAACAAAAAACCATCGAGGAAGATGATGACGTTGCTCATGAAGTATCTCTACCATATTTGTTTGTATAAACGTCAAGCCTACATATATCGCTCACTTTAATGGGTTGAAACCTGTCATGGGTTGGGTGTGTTGGTAAACTTCAAGCCTACATATTCATTTGTGTGCAGAAGTGTCACATCATACCATCCTGCAACCACATAAATTTAAAAAGAAGATATTAAATACATAATATATGATGTAATTTATTTACTATAAACATTGAAAGATATGTAAGTTATGTATGTGAATAGTTACCACATTATTTATATATCAAATACATAACCACTATTTATAAGACTATAACATTGATACAAACATAATAAAGACATGGAGGTTATGAATGTAAAGAGTCACCACATTATTGTTAATTTCCTCATCAATTTTATAATTATGTTTAATTTAATTTGTTGAACAATTTAATATTTAAGTAGAAAGACAATTTTACCCCCTAAATGACTTCAATAAACATTGTACTATAAGCAATAAAGGTTGGATTTACTTAAATTTTGCGGGTATCCTTCACTGATGCTTTATAATATAGTATAGAAGATAAAGATTCTGGTTGATTCATTAGCGTGAGCGTGAATTTATGGCTTTTCGATTTCTTATTTCTTAACACAAATAACATAAGTAATTAACACATAGTTAAGTTTTTGTTTTCTCTTTATGCTAGTGTTTAATTTTTTTTTATTAATTAGAATTAGAACTTAAACAATATAGAATTGCCGAAAGCAAAATCATATTGTGAACAACACTTCATACAATGTTTAACAAGAACATTAAATAGATCAACAAATACCTTAAAAATCTTTGAACAAATATAGTTTACGTATAAAGTTATATTTGAGCATGCATATATAGATTTATAGAGTTAAATATTTCATGGCATTCAAGGAGACCATGTTGATTGAAATTGAGGAAAGTCTCCATACCCTTCTCCAACTATCCTCTCCATCATCTGTCCTTCATGTCCATTTGTTCCCTGCAACATCAGTTTTCATCCCATGCAGTAAGTGGAAGTAATATTTATAATATATTAGAAACGTATTAGCAAATCTAGAATGTTATATTTATAATTTTGTCTTTTTATTTAGTTAACAATATATATGATTTAAGATACACAACTTCTTAACAAGGATAGTTAGGAAAGCCATCTGTTACCTTCATATGGGCCATATCATCCAATTCAGTAGAGTTGAGGTCAATAGGTCATAGAACATGCTGGCTTCTAAAAGCTTCATGGAGAGAAACTAAAAATGCACAAAGAAGAGAAAAAACTGTACTAATTAATTTTGAAAAATATTTTCTCATCAATAATTCTGAATATTGTTTGTTTATTGTTTTAATTGTTAGTTGCACAATTAAATTACCTCAATTTGATTCTGCAACAATCCAACATAGTTGATTATTACATCCAACATCACTGGCATTCCCATTGTCTATAGCAAATAACTAAATTTAAATGGAGCAAAACAATGATATATTATGAAGATTATTTTTTGTAATTGTCAAAGAATATATGAACAAGTAGGAAAAAAATGTGTATATATATATGTATATAAAGATTAACTAATATCTTTATACCTTGTAGCATCTGAGAACCATATCTTCCAAGCATCTTAACTTCTCATTGATTTTTTTCTCTTCTCATCTAATGAAGACATAATTTTTTTGGACAAAGCAATGTTTCAAAGCATGAAATTAGCTTTAAGATTTTGTTTGGGGTTATGAAAAGACTATTAACATTCAAGAAATTGATTATAATGAAGTATATATAATAATATAGATGAGAGGTTGAAAGGTCTCACATTTAAGATTCATCATAGTTTAGGTTGTATTTTGTGTTTTAAAAGTTGGACATAAGGGTATAATTGGGATAAGATTTTAGGATGTGAGGTATTGGATTATGTTAAATTTACTAATCTACCCTCCTAAGTGTCTTAATTGTCACAACTATGCCAATAATACCCTTAATTTTTTTGCTTAAATATATTGTACATATTGCTTGTTAAGTTGTATAGAAATGCAAATTACTATGTTGTACATCACTCCTCCTTAATAAGATAATATAGATATATATCCTGCACCAGTTCCTTATTTTCAATCTTTAAAAGAACTGGATGACATTTAAATACGAGCTGTTGTCGTTTTCTGCTTTTCATTTTTTGTTTATGATTTTGTTCAGATCATATTGGCAAGAAAGATAATTCTCTAGGATTTAGTTGTTAAAAGGGTTTGTTTATGTTTACTTTTATTTTTTTGTAGTTTCTAAAGTCAAATTTTTAACTCAATGTTAAAAAATATTGTTAACATAGATTCCAGCCGCAGTAAATGGTCACAAATGACAGATGTTCAGAAAATGGTTTTGGAATGTTTTAAAGACGATGAAGAACTATAGATTCTTGAAGTAATTGAAGGGCCACAAAACTGCTTGAGCATCACATTTGGAAGACAAACCTGTAATATAATCATGTTATTGCTACCAAAGTATCAAGTTAACGATGGATGGCCTCATCATTTCCTTTGGAAAATTTAAGGACAAATGAAAAGTTTAGTGAAGATCTACAAAAAAATATGTAGATCTTACAGAAACTCTGTGAAAGAGAAGAAGAAAAGACTGAACGAATTGTTGAAAACTACAGATTAATTATTGAAATGTATTTGATATTATTATTATTGCTCTAAATATATTGAAATTTTTTTATATTTTATGCTGTCATTATATAATGATATATATTTATTGTATGAAAAATAGAAATTTGAATATAATAACACTGTTTAGTTATGTCAATAGTCTACTGTTAAAATCAACAGATGATTTAGTTTTTAATAAACAAACATTAAAAATGTAAATGTTTTGTCATTGTTAGTTGAAACTGTTTAAGGCAAACAACTGGTTGAGGAAACCTTTGAAGTAAGATCTGTTTTTATCAACAGTATTTTAAACACAGTTTTTTAAAAAATCCGCTTAATTGACGCACTGCCTTTGTGAATGGAACAGACGTTACGAAATACAGCTTTTGTTTTAACAGTAGATTGACTCTTTAATTTGGTTTTTACCAAACAGAGCATAACAGTTGGTGTGTTTATTTATTTTATTTTTTTATATTTTGGGTAGTAATTGTTTTAAAGAAAGTAACAGATGTTAGTAAACAGGTTTACTTTACAGCAGACGATTGCTTCATAATGTTGGTATTAGTAAACAGACATTAAAGTTATTGTTTTAAAGAAACAAACACATGGTAATAAACAGATGTTATCAAACAACAGACGATGGGATTCTTAATGTTGTGTTTACTAAACAGTGTTGTTGTTGATTAAAATTTACTTAATTTACTTAATTAAAATTTCAAAAATCCATTCTTTCTTTTTCAAAATCTCACTTGAAAGATCCTCTTTTAACTTTATCAACGCTTCATGAATGTTGTTGTCGATTTGTAGTTGTTGAGTCAAGTAATCTTCTATCTTGTCTCTCAAGCCAGTTGCTGGTTCATGCAACACCATATCTAACAGACCAATGTTTGTCCATGATTGTTCCTTAACCGTTTCTTCCATCCTCTCTACTTCATGATACAAACCGGAAAAAATTTGGACACCAACACAGTGCAATAACAAAAAATCCATGCACACCACCTACAAAACATACTACTAAGAGACCTCTTTTTTACATATGCAAATTTTACTCTTTTAAAAAAATGACACACACAATGCAACCCGAACAATGATACAAACCGGAAACAAAATTCACTTTATGCAACTTCACATTTTCAATAGAAACTAAAAAAATTAAAAAACACAACTTCCTGAAAACATGCAAGACTAAATACAACACCATTCTTTCCAATATGTACCTTCAATTGTACTCTGTTAAGCTACAACGAAGAGAAGGATGTCAATTGTGTAAAAAAAAATCTTTGAAGAGGCCGGCTTTTATACACACAACATGAGTTAGAGTTAATGGAACAATGATTCACCACATATCAAATGTGGATAAGGCAGTAACACTACACGTGTACACCACTATGTTATTTTTCTTTTCTTTTTTTTTTAAAAAAACGAATTAAAAAAACTGTAGGGCAGAGGAGTCGAACCGGGAGAGAACAACAAACAAAACAACCGCCAACCAACTGCACCACTTTATACTTTGCAAGTAATACAAAACGCTTTACCAGTGGCGGATCTAGAAACATTTTTCATGTAACACCCCAACCGATGGCGGAAACATCGGGATGTCACGTATTGATGATTGTTTCAGTAGCACATGGTATAAATTGAATTTTAAATAATTTAATTCAAAACATAAATATCCAAAATAAAGTGATGTCTAGAAATTCAAATACATGATATCAAATAAGCAACAACTTCAAATAACTTCAAACAAAAACTTCATGATAAATCCTCATGCATACTCAAGCCTCAGCTTCATTGTTACCTGAAACATGTTAATTTTGAAAATATTTTTGGGTCAACAAAAGTTGGTGAGAATTACATAGGTTTTGATAATCGAATAAAACTTGTACAATTCAAGTGTCATGGCAAGTCTAGTCCATATGTGAAAACATACTAGAAGTAAATCGAGTGCATAATCAACCCTTGTGACTGTTATATTGTGGTACATCCCATACGCTCATGGTTCACTCGATTATGTTATGCGATAACAATCACCCACGCTACCTTTGTAGGAGGCACGTATCCGGGTAGGATTGTCAGTCCAATAGATCTATCATTGTATACCGTCGGCTGATCAATGTTAATGATTATGCTAGAATATTGTGCTTACCCTAGTCATGTTTAAGACATAATGCAACATAGAAAAACACATAGACACTTTATGATTGAATTGCATATAGAATGTTGTAACATGTTTCACCCAAAAAATGGTGATAAATAGAAAAGGGGCTATGTAAAACTCACCTTAGCAAAATGTTATGTCTTGTGAAAAATAGAATATGTGTTGCCCAACAATGCCAAGTATTACCCTATAATTAAGGTAATAAATATGTCTAAGTCTTTCTAGTCTACAAATATATTCTAGGGCTTCAAATTGGGGATAAGTGCTCGTTTGATTAATAAATAAAATGTTTAATAAATAAGAGAAATTTGACAAATAAATAAACAAAAGTCTTTTTGTAATTTTTAAATTAAAGATGGTCACAATAATAAGTTTTAAGTATGAAAATACTTTTTATAAAATTATTTTCTTATAAATAGAATATTAATTCTATTTATTTCAAATTGTCAAAATATAACTTTAATATTTAAAAATACTAAAATTAAAGAATTATTAATTTAAAAATTGTATTTCTGTTCCAAATAATCAGAAATAATTTATATAAAATTTTGGTGCAAAAATATTGAAAAATGAATTTATTATAATTTATTTATGATTAAAACTAACAAAAATTGATTAAAAATATTAAATAAATGATTTTTCAGAAATAAAAATCATTTCAGGAAAGTTTATTGTCATAAAAACTCAGAATAATTTTTGTGGAAATTTATAAAATTGTTTTGATATTTTTATAGAATTTTATAAATAAAATAGAATAAACTAGAATTATTTATTATATATATTAAATAAATAAATTTTTGAAAGCTAAAAATTGTATGTTAAACTTTTTCACTAGATTAACATAAAATAATTTTAGTAGAATTTATAGAAGAGTTTTAGTATTTTAAAATAATTTTAAAAAAATACAAGGGAATATATATATAAGTTTAAATAAAAAGAAAGGTTTTGTTGATGCCATGGTTCGAACCCGGGCCCTAGGCCGGTTCATTGGTTTTAAATCACAAGCCCAGACCAACTGGTCTGGACCCTGAGAACGTTTAATTTCAGATTATATATAATTATATACATTAAGGAAAATCAGATTTATATTCATTTAAAATGAAAAGAATAAAACCGTTTTACACGGGACTCGAACCTGCGTGTGTGGACAAACAAACATCAGACACAACCACCTGATCTAGATCAGGGGTTGTGTTTGATTCCAGTTTATTTAAAATATATAACATACGCTGAAACAGTGTTCTTCCCCAATTATAATGATCGTGCCCTAGAATTATCAATTGAATGATTCACACAACAATAACCCAAATAATCAGAGGGTTATTGTTGTGTGAATGCCGAATAACAAAACCCACATGAAAAACAACACTTACAACAATGAATCGTGCACGATCTGCCTAGTCAAACAGAAAGTCAAATTCGAACAAAAATACTTGAACAGCATATTTAAATAAGAAATTGGAGATTGAGAGAGAGTATTCGGCGATTGTAGAAGGTTTTGTGATGTCCAATTTATAGGGAAAGGTTTGGATTGCACGATGGAAGGTTTGACCGTGTATTGATGGTATTGATGTGTAATCGTGTATAATTGGTACGAATTAATGGTAATTGCACGTGTGTATGACGCGTAATAGACCGGAAATCACATAATCATACCAAACCAGGATCAATACGCGTGTAATTGGCTTTGATTTTGGTAAGTTGTTGTCACGGTTGACTTTCCAAGTCAACTGTGAAGAACCATTCACGTGATATATTAATTATAAGTCGGGTTTAAAACAAGAAGTGTGGGTAGACCAGATGGTGATGTGTGTGTGTGCTTGTGACCCGGCTTGGGGCGCGGGTTCGATTCCCGGCCCAAGCATAATTTTTTTTGACAAATAAAATCTTATATATATGTATATTATATATAATTATTATAGTATTAGGGTTCCAAATACGCCACAATAATAATTAAAGCGAATAATAATAATGGAACTTAACGTTTTTATTCATGATAATAATAACGTACAAGTATAAATGCGTAATGTTACATTTCAGTAGTAACGTTTTTCATTTTTTTTTTCATTTTAGTAGCAATGTTTTTCAAATTTCGTAAAAAAAAACAAATTTTTCACTAATTTTCCACTACGCGCGCGAAGTTGAGCCGCAACGTCCGCTGTGACACCCGGCAATTTCCGATCTATACCGATGTGATTTTTATTATTAAAAATTAAATATTTATTTTAAATATTTCTAGTTATTAAGTTTCGGAAGTTTACTGACTGTTTTTATGATCGAAACTGTGACCGGTTAAATTAACGCGATTTAAACGCGTGTTCTGAAAACACGCGTCGGACGTCGAAGATATTTATATTTATGCTCGGTTTTGTATTTCGAACAAAACCGACTAATTTTTATGATTTATTTATCGAGCCTAAAACTAAACCGAGACGTTTCGCGAGATAACGGGTTCGATACGCGGTATCTACCTACTAAACCCTAACCCTAACTATAAAAGGAAGAACCCTCCTCCTTCTTCTTCATTTACCCGCAGCCATACCCCCCCCCCCCCATCTCTCTCGCTGCTCTCTCTCCCTCTCTCTACTCTCTCTCTAGACCTCTCTCTCTCTCCTCAAATCTGTCTCCCTCTCTACCCGACCTCCTACCTCATCTCACTCCCCTCTCTCTCCTCTGTTCAGAAGCCGGCCGGCCACCATGGGGGTGGTGGCGGCGGCGTGGTGGCTCGGAAAACCCACAGGGGCCGGGTTGGGTTTGGTTTGGGTCCCGATCGGGTTTGGGTCTCGGGTTCAAGGTGGTTGTTCCAGTTTAAAGGGTGACGGGTTGGTGGTTGTTGAAGGGGGGCCGGTGATGGTTGTTGGTTGGGTTGTGGGTACCGGAGGTGGTGGTTGTGGTTCAGGGCGGTGGCAGGTTAGGTTGTGGTTGATGAAGGCAATGGCGGCAACTTTTGGGAGATGGTCCGGTCAGTTTCTTTGCTCGGGTCCGGTCGTGCAGTGGCTCGGGTCAGATCTTGGCTCGAGTTTGTTGTGGTTCAGGTCACGTGTTGGTTCTTGCCAGGTTTGGTTGATCCTGTTTCAGGTCCGTTTATTTTGGGATTTTGGTTTCCGGGCTCGAGTCACGACTCACAGGTTTGGTTGTGCTCGGGTTTCGGGTCTCGGGTCATTTTGAGCTCGTTTTGGTTATTTTCGAGTCATGGCGCCCGGGTTAGGTCCGAATCGTGTTTGGGTTTAGTTCGGGTCAAAGTTTGGTGGTTTTGGTGTTCGGGTCAGATTCGGTACGAGATCGGGTTCGGTACGGGACTTGTTCGGGTCAGATCTGGATGGTCAAGCCTCGGTCAACGCGCGGTCAAAGCTGGTCAAACTTTGGTTCCGGTCTACACGCAGTTCGAGGCGGCTTCGGGTTACGCGCGTACGAATCGGTATACTTTAATTCGTATTTGTATATTTGTTGTGGATATTATATATGTATATAAATACTTTGATATTCTTAAAATAGTTTTGACTCGCGAACGAACCGAATAATAATAATAAATGTTAACTACATATTATATCGGACGACCGGAAATAGTGACTAAAATGCGTGACTTATAATATCGATATCGGACTAAATTGGTTGGACTATAATGTAGATATATTGTCGTGTCTTTATATAAATGAGTATATTTATTATAAAAGCGTCGAAACGTATAAGTCTCGTTTGAATTGGAATTGCGGATAAACAAATTGCAGTCTTGTGTTTTGAAGTTGATTTTGGGAATTTTTAGACAACTTGTGTTGTCTGGTTCGTACAAAAACAGAGGAGACTCTGCCGAAATTTTATAAAATCCAAAGCGCTACTAAGTTAATGCCGTGGTGTATGTTTTCATGAATGAATTCCCAAGTGTTTTAATAAAGGTATTTATGTAAAATCGCGGCGCTTTGACAAAGATATTTGTAACAATAATAAGTAAATTCCGGACAGTATTTTGAAACATGAAACAAATATATATATATAGTTTTGCCAAACATCAAGTATGGCGAGCTTTTAAAAGGTTTTCGCCAACGGAACTATATTTATTATTCGTATTCAAAAGTATATAAACGTCTGATTTACTTGGGAAAGATTTATGCAAAACAAAGTTTTGAATACTTTAAATGTCGGATTTTGGGAATTAATGTAACATTTATTATTACTTGGAAACTAATAACAATAAGAATTATATTTTTGCAAAGTGTATTTTCCTAAAAGTAAACGTACAAGACAAATGCATTTATTTGATTAACGAGACGAGTTACGGCTCGGGATAAGTTATACGTTTCATAATATAGTCCAACGTGGTGTGTACACGAATAGTGACAAGTGCGCAACTTGGGTACTATGTCGTGTGTTAACGCATAAGTAAGATAAGTCACGATCGGTTCGTCGAGTTAAAGCATATTAGTACTCAAGTTATACATACGAGTCTAGATAGTTGGATAAACTACCTTTTAGCCGGATTATAGGCTAGGTTTATATGTGTTAGACTTTAAGGTGTCCTTTGTTGTAATAGGGCACGAGGAAGCCGGTCGAGGCTTGGACTTTATTTGCTAGCTTAGCATGGAAATTGAGGTGAGTTCATGACCCCACTTTTTACTGTTTTATAAATGTTTACGGGGTGGAAGACATGCTTCTTTTATGAAAACCTGAGGAATTCCAAACGAACAAGTTTTTGAAAAATGAAATGGGTGCGTGAGTGTCACGGCCCTGCTGTTACTGGTTTTACATTCGGGAAAGAAACATGAGTACTACTTACATCGTTTTAAAGATCATGTTATACTATGGGCACTTTATATTACTATACGGCTTTTATGGAAAGTCCCAGGGGGAAACCATGAATGTGCGGGGATGCACAACGAGGAAATGTGGATAGATCTATTGGGCCTTACAAACCCCACCCGACGGCTGGGAGCCGGGCGGGTGCATATTGTCTCTAACACTTTGGGGTTGCCGAGGCATCGGTAATCCCGTCCGTCTGGGCTGGCTTCAACACTTATACCGGTTTAGTAATGGGTTCCCAACCGTAGTAGTAAAAACACTTAACGTCTAGCTAACGTTCTTATGACATAGTATTAACGGGAATGATCTTTTCAGACTTATGGAAACTCTTTTATAAAAACTTGTGGAATTATTTATGCAAAACTTATGAACTCACCAGCTTTATGTTGACTTTTAAGTATGTCTTTCAGGTTTAAACTTTGGTAACGGCACGGTTGGAGTAGTCGGCATATTGGGATCGGGGATCCTAGAGGGTTAGCAATGGCGTTCAGGATATAAGAGTCTTAGATGCAACTTTCCGCTGCGCTGGCAAGGGCACCAAACGTCGCATCCGACGAGGGAAAAGTCGGGGTGTGACAGTTTGGTATCAGAGCCATAGGTTTTAGCGAACTAGGTGTCTGGGTAGATATCTAGGCTTTAACCTGAGTTTGTTTTGAAGTTGGGACCAAAATTTTTAAGACATGATATTTAGTATGAACGCCTAGGAACTGGAATTCCAACCGTTGCCAAGTATGTTACATGACTATTAGTGTATCACACTAGCTCAGCGTACATTCCTTCGGCGCAAGGAACATTTATTTTTCTTATGTGAATAGGAAGTCGGTATTTTCTGTAGTGGTATATAGAAAGGACATTGGTATGTAGTGGTTAGGCATACCTCACTGGTGACTGGCGAGTCATCGTTTTAGACTTCAGAGCGGTTATTCACATAGAGTTAGCTGAGTCATTGTTTCTTGGTATGAGGAACAACCTACTTGTTTGTATACAACGTGTATTTATGTAAAGTATATATAATATGTATCGCCAATGGTTGTCGACTCAAGCTTGGACGTATCTAGAACGCTCACACGTGTCGCGTTAGTTGGACGAGTCGGCAAAGGGATCGTTGCAGCATCTGCGGTCTCATATCCCTAGTTCGGAGTATGCTATGTCATCAAGGTTGGGTTGGGCCGAAGGCGTCTTGATGAGGCACCTCATTCTGCCGATGATGCTGCGAAGCTGGAATGCGGACGGGAAGAGCACTCGGAAAGGTGGCGCACACGACGAACATTATATTATGTTGTATATATATACGTGTTATGATATGAATGTGACGAGTGCTCGTGATACAACTTATGATGGAGGTTAATAGGATGATCTGGTGAGGTAAATTTTTGATAACGTAGACGTCACGTTATTGCAAATTTACAGGCACCTGATAGTTCTAAGAAATTCTATCATGAGGGTATCCTATGTGTTGTTGTATATATATTTATATATATAAATAATGGATAAGGGTTTTTCATTATTTTGTTGTTACGGACGTGATTGTCGATTCTCCCATGTTCGTGTCATTTGTGACCTTGCTTTTCTTAAACCAGTTTAAGATCTTGATGATCTTGTTTCTTGAACTTCTAAGGTTCATGTCGTAGAACCTAATTATATCTTTTTGAGTACGATCTACATCTCTCTTCTTTTGTATTCGTGGCCTTCAACATTCAATCATAAAGGAATTTAATTTTTGTTAATTCCTTATTCTTTTCGCCAAATTAGACACATACTTTTGTACATGTGTCAACTATTGTATGTTTGGATTCTTTAAATCTGTGAAGGTCCATTGTAGGGCTTCGCATCAAACAATTGTTTCATTAATGATTTGCTTTATCATTACGTTGCTCGTAATGTTTGTCTTCTAGTCTTGCTATGTCAGGCCATTGTGGGCAATGAATCCCTTGATATTTCGTCGATGAGTTTCTTCAAAGTCGACATTTCAGTTGAATCGAATTGTTGGAATTTGATACAGCACCTTGCGGTGAATATTCAATCTACTTGGAATAACGAATGATTTTTATTGACATGTCTCACTTTCCTCAACGTGTTTGTTATTGCCTTAAATGCAGACACACCTTGTGGTGTGTAATGAAAAGTTGGTGCACTAGTTGCTTCGTTTGAGGTGTGTCAATAGTGTTTGTTGATGGAGTTATTGTTTACACTTTGCATTCAGCTGATTCTGAAACCTTATTTCGTGCCATTTGTACCGGCAAGTCCGTTGACTATTTTTGTTATACTACCATTGGTTCTTGGATGATATCCTACCTCAAATTTTGAGGACAAAATTCCTGTAACATTGGGAGGATGTGACACCCGGCAATTTCCGATCTATACCGATGTGATTTTTATTATTAAAAATTAAATATTTATTTTAAATATTTCTAGTTATTAAGTTTCGGAAGTTTACTGACTGTTTTTATGATCGAAACTGTGACCGGTTAAATTAACGCGATTTAAACGCGTGTTCTGAAAACACGCGTCGGACGTCGAAGATATTTATATTTATGCTCGGTTTTGTATTTCGAACAAAACCGACTAATTTTTATGATTTATTTATCGAGCCTAAAACTAAACCGAGACGTTTCGCGAGATAACGGGTTCGATACGCGGTATCTACCTACTAAACCCTAACCCTAACTATAAAAGGAAGAACCCTCCTCCTTCTTCTTCATTTACCCGCAGCCATACCCCCCCCATCTCTCTCGCTGCTCTCTCTCCCTCTCTCTACTCTCTCTCTAGACCTCTCTCTCTCTCCTCAAATCTGTCTCCCTCTCTACCCGACCTCCTACCTCATCTCACTCCCCTCTCTCTCCTCTGTTCAGAAGCCGGCCGGCCACCATGGGGGTGGTGGCGGCGGCGTGGTGGCTCGGAAAACCCACAGGGGCCGGGTTGGGTTTGGTTTGGGTCCCGATCGGGTTTGGGTCTCGGGTTCAAGGTGGTTGTTCCAGTTTAAAGGGTGACGGGTTGGTGGTTGTTGAAGGGGGGCCGGTGATGGTTGTTGGTTGGGTTGTGGGTACCGGAGGTGGTGGTTGTGGTTCAGGGCGGTGGCAGGTTAGGTTGTGGTTGATGAAGGCAATGGCGGCAACTTTTGGGAGATGGTCCGGTCAGTTTCTTTGCTCGGGTCCGGTCGTGCAGTGGCTCGGGTCAGATCTTGGCTCGAGTTTGTTGTGGTTCAGGTCACGTGTTGGTTCTTGCCAGGTTTGGTTGATCCTGTTTCAGGTCCGTTTATTTTGGGACTTTGGTTTCCGGGCTCGAGTCACGACTCACAGGTTTGGTTGTGCTCGGGTTTCGGGTCTCGGGTCATTTTGAGCTCGTTTTGGTTATTTTCGAGTCATGGCGCCCGGGTTAGGTCCGAATCGTGTTTGGGTTTAGTTCGGGTCAAAGTTTGGTGGTTTTGGTGTTCGGGTCAGATTCGGTACGAGATCGGGTTCGGTACGGGACTTGTTCGGGTCAGATCTGGATGGTCAAGCCTCGGTCAACGCGCGGTCAAAGCTGGTCAAACTTTGGTTCCGGTCTACACGCAGTTCGAGGCGGCTTCGGGTTACGCGCGTACGAATCGGTATACTTTAATTCGTATTTGTATATTTGTTGTGGATATTATATATGTATATAAATACTTTGATATTCTTAAAATAGTTTTGACTCGCGAACGAACCGAATAATAATAATAAATGTTAACTACATATTATATCGGACGACCGGAAATAGTGACTAAAATGCGTGACTTATAATATCGATATCGGACTAAATTGGTTGGACTATAATGTAGATATATTGTCGTGTCTTTATATAAATGAGTATATTTATTATAAAAGCGTCGAAACGTATAAGTCTCGTTTGAATTGGAATTGCGGATAAACAAATTGCAGTCTTGTGTTTTGAAGTTGATTTTGGGAATTTTTAGACAACTTGTGTTGTCTGGTTCGTACAAAAACAGAGGAGACTCTGCCGAAATTTTATAAAATCCAAAGCGCTACTAAGTTAATGCCGTGGTGTATGTTTTCATGAATGAAATTCCCAATGTGTTTTAATAAAGGTATTTATGTAAAATCGCGGCGCTTTGACAAAGATATTTGTAACAATAATAAGTAAATTCCGGACAGTATTTTGAAACATGAAACAAATATATATATATAGTTTTGCCAAACATCAAGTATGGCGAGCTTTTAAAAGGTTTTCGCCAACGGAACTATATTTATTATTCGTATTCAAAAGTATATAAACGTCTGATTTACTTGGGAAAGATTTATGCAAAACAAAGTTTTGAATACTTTAAATGTCGGATTTTGGGAATTAATGTAACATTTATTATTACTTGGAAACTAATAACAATAAGAATTATATTTTTGCAAAGTGTATTTTCCTAAAAGTAAACGTACAAGACAAATGCATTTATTTGATTAACGAGACGAGTTACGGCTCGGGATAAGTTATACGTTTCATAATATAGTCCAACGTGGTGTGTACACGAATAGTGACAAGTGCGCAACTTGGGTACTATGTCGTGTGTTAACGCATAAGTAAGATAAGTCACGATCGGTTCGTCGAGTTAAAGCATATTAGTACTCAAGTTATACATACGAGTCTAGATAGTTGGATAAACTACCTTTTAGCCGGATTATAGGCTAGGTTTATATGTGTTAGACTTTAAGGTGTCCTTTGTTGTAATAGGGCACGAGGAAGCCGGTCGAGGCTTGGACTTTATTTGCTAGCTTAGCATGGAAATTGAGGTGAGTTCATGACCCCACTTTTTACTGTTTTATAAATGTTTACGGGGTGGAAGACATGCTTCTTTTATGAAAACCTGAGGAATTCCAAACGAACAAGTTTTTGAAAAATGAAATGGGTGCGTGAGTGTCACGGCCCTGCTGTTACTGGTTTTACATTCGGGAAAGAAACATGAGTACTACTTACATCGTTTTAAAGATCATGTTATACTATGGGCACTTTATATTACTATACGGCTTTTATGGAAAGTCCCAGGGGGAAACCATGAATGTGCGGGGATGCACAACGAGGGAAATGTGGATAGATCTATTGGGCCTTACAAACCCCACCCGACGGCTGGGAGCCGGGCGGGTGCATATTGTCTCTAACACTTTGGGGTTGCCGAGGCATCGGTAATCCCGTCCGTCTGGGCTGGCTTCAACACTTATACCGGTTTAGTAATGGGTTCCCAACCGTAGTAGTAAAAACACTTAACGTCTAGCTAACGTTCTTATGACATAGTATTAACGGGAATGATCTTTTCAGACTTATGGAAACTCTTTTATAAAAACTTGTGGAATTATTTATGCAAAACTTATGAACTCACCAGCTTTATGTTGACTTTTAAGTATGTCTTTCAGGTTTAAACTTTGGTAACGGCACGGTTGGAGTAGTCGGCATATTGGGATCGGGGATCCTAGAGGGTTAGCAATGGCGTTCAGGATATAAGAGTCTTAGATGCAACTTTCCGCTGCGCTGGCAAGGGCACCAAACGTCGCATCCGACGAGGGAAAAGTCGGGGTGTGACATCCGCACCCCCTCCCCCATTAACTACATCCACCCCTGCGCTTTACTATATATTACCTTGTCAAAAAGTAAAGATTTACTATTCATGAACATCAAGAAATTAACATATAGGTTAATGCCCGTACTACAACGAATATTGATTTAGGTTTAGATTACGAATTAAAAAAATTGTCATACTTTTAAATATTAGTTTACTAGTTTATACCCCGAGAGCGTCCGGGGGTGAGAAATCTAAGTAAAATGAATAAAATTAGAAGTATCTAAACTATAAAAATGGCATCTGTCAATATATGATTAATGAATATTATTATTATTATTATTTTAAGCAAATCTCTGCCATAAGTTATCATATTCTAATATAAAAAAAGGGTAATTGGGTCGGGTATCACCTAATCCCAGGCCCGACCCAAATCCACAATTTTTTTTAAACTAATTCCAAACCTGACACAATACCTGTCGGGTTACAAAAAATAGTCGTTTTTTTTTTCTCCGTTTTTTATATAGCACTATGGTACTCATTTGAAAGATAATAAAACGCTCGTTAATTTGATGTAATTTTTTTCTTTAAAAAATCTCGTGTATAAAAGATATTAACATTTAAAAGTTATGAGAAGAAACATGCGATTAGGTATTTAATAAATTATGTTAAATCATATTTAAACCATATTTATTCCTTTTTTTAAATGGTCTAGAGTTGCCACATCACATCCTATGTAGCATCTCTCAAAAGAGAGATTGCATAATATTATGACATGTCATTAAAAATGCATTGGTTTATTATATAGATATTATAGTCATTATTTTCTTATTATTGTTTATTTATTTTGTTATATTTAGTATATAACGATACCAGTTTATCCCTCGGGTGCTTTCCGAAATAGACGAATCCAATATGATGTAAAAAAATGAGTATACCGTAAAAGGAATACAATGTTTTTTTAGTAATTTGTTTTAAAGGATTGACACTTGATAACTCATAAAACCTACTTCTAATTCTAAGTGTGCATATCTTGCTCGAATGAAGTCTATGTACAAATTTGTCACTTCTTTAAGACGTTCTAAAGCTGTGATGTGAACCTGGAAAAACAACAACCAAATTGGTATCAAACGATAGGTCATGATGATTATTGATTTAAGACGCGTGCAAGGTGGGGTGATTATTTATCACTTATCAGCTAGAGATTTACCTGGTGTCTAGAATCATAGGTTAAATCTAACTAGCTTAGCAACCTTTGTAATCAATGTTCCTAGCAACACAAATCAAAATACAAAAAAAAAATAGATTCTTAGCAAATTGACTACATTTGTGAATATATATGTAGTTAGTTGGTTCTTATATGTAATAGTAGGTTCAAAAGTGTGTGTGTGTGTGTGTGTGTGTGTATATATATATATATATATATACTATATTAACATGATTAGTGAGTTGCCTAGACATGATTAATGAATTACTTGAACACATTGTGTTTTTTCTGCATAAAACAAAAACGCACTAAAGAAGTCGGGATTTTTTTTCCGTTTTTTGTATAGCACTATGGTGCTCGTTGGAAAGATAATAAAACACTCGTTAATTTGATGCAATTTTTTTTAAATGTCGTATATTAAAGTTACTAACATTTAACAATTGGGGGGGGGGGGGGGGGGGGAGTGCATACATTAGAAGAAAAGATTTTAGTACCGAAATCAAGGGGTGTGAAGCCCTCATCTAGTGCTATGTGGCATATCCCTTTTCGTTTATTGTATAATAGATTTAGGACTTGTACGTTGAAGTGAGACCATTAAACCGAACTAAAAGTAGACGTGAAAATGTTGCACAACGCACGCTTGTTGCGGCTTGTTAGCATACAAAAATTATACCAAAACGTCCTATACAAAAAAAATAACTAAGTACACCTAGGATTCACGCGCGGCGACAAGGTCTTAAACGAGAAAAAAAGACTTAAAATCGCTGAATCATTGACGTACGTTGCAGCGTGTTAACTCCTAAATTTAGATCGAGACGTAACACGAAAAATTTGTAAAAGGTGAAATTTATAGGCCATCAAAGTTTAAAGGGAGAAAGTGTCTGGAGTTTAAAAAAAAAAAAAAAAAAAAAAAAAAAAAATTGGAAAATGCTTTGTGACAAGTTAATAATGAAATGTAGGGGTTACAGGGAAAATGTTGCATAAGACCCGATAAGAGGGAAAACCCACTATTTTCACACCTTTCATGTTTTAAAACACTCATAAATTTTTATATTTCAATAATGAGCCCAGCTGGTTTGAGGTGAAAAGGTTTACTTTTTTGGAGGGTTCCTGCCCGGGTTTGGTCTCAGGTTTGATTCCCATGTTCTACCGAAAAAATAACCGTTGGGTTTGAAAGGAGAAACCCGTGTGGTTCCTATGGGATTTGATCCTGGACAGTGGTCGCTTTGCAACACGGAATTTACCGCTGAAAACTACCCTCCAAAAAAAAATATTTCAGTAATGAGCCGAAAGTTTAGCTCAATTACAAACCACTTTCTATCTAACAATAATTTAGTCTATTGATCTTATATTTAAAAGGTTGAAAGTGTATTAAAGGAAAAAAAAAACATATTTGTTGACGTTCTCTCTGTACATGCAAGACACATGCCAATTAAAAGAAAAAAAACATATTTGTTGACACTCTCTAAATTTTTTGCATTTCCTTTGATTCCCGGTATGTATATTTATTTGCTAATTAATAATATTGTCGGTTGTTAGTTTATATCTTAGAACTATAATTTTTTTTGTAAAAAAAAAAAAAAAAAAAAAAAAAAAAAAAAATCTCCTCTTGAGGTTAAGGGTTCAAGCCCGTTAAAGATGGATTGGTGTAAAAATTTGCTGTTAAAAAAAAAAAAAAAGAAAAAAAAAACTAGAATTTTGTATACATGCGTAGAATGTAGAATTGTTTTCAAAAATTTTGCGTTTTTTTTTTTTTTTTTGGAAGAGTTATACAACTTGTATATGAGTCGCATAGTGTATATGCTGATGATGATCAGACTAGGAAAAGCTTTGAAGTCCAACTGTTTAAAGGTTTAAAGTGGAGCTGGAGAAAGAAAATATTACTTAGGCCATTCAACTAAACAAGATTATTGTTTGGTTTAAATCCAATACGGTTGATTTTTTTTCTTTCTTTATCTTTTTTTTTTTTTTAACGCCAACAAACTGACGTGCCAGCTACCCAGGCATCCAACAATCGTGAAAGCACCCAACACTCCTAGGTGAAGACACGTCTTAGGTGCCCGCACTAGAATGCGCCGGGTAGCTAACACACACCAAGCCACCTATTCCGGAGAAAAAAACCCGACCCTTCACCCGCCCGAGAGCACGACGGTAAAGAGCCGGTAAAACCGGTTGGATCAGGAATCGAACTCCTGACCAAGTTGACAGAAGTCTTCCATCATATCCCCCAACCACTAAGCTATAAGCTAGTGGTTGTTTCTTTATCTTTTTATTTTTCTTTGTGAATTTGGAGTTCCGAAGTGACATTAAGTGGGGTAATGATAATAATGAGCCGAGAGTTTTTAGCTCAATTACAAACCACTTTCTATCTACCAATGATCTTAGTAATCTTATATTTAAATGGCTGAAATTAGTTTGAGAAGAAAATATCAAATATTAAATTAAGAGAAGTGTATTAAAGGAAAAAAAAAATATTTGTTGACGTTCTCTCTATACATGCAAGACACATGCCAATCCCCCCCCCCCTCCCCACACACACACAAATCATTTTAAAACGTTTATAATTTTTCCATACGGTAATTTAAGAAAAAACTCACCGTAATTAACGAGCGTTTTTTATCTTTAATATGAGTATTACCCTATTAGTCATAGCGTTTTTTAGTTTAAATCATTGTGTTTTAATTTGCTATTCATTGTGTTGTATACCCTGTTATTCATAGCGTTTTTAGTTGATAATCATTATTGTGTTTTTAGTTTTCTCTATTGTGTCTTATGCAACTGGGTTTTTGATTATTTTTTTTCAAAAGTATAACAAGAGGGTACTCATATTAAGATAAAAAGACACTCGATTTTATGGCATATTTCTTTTTAAAAAAAGATGACATAAAAAAAGTTACGGACGTTTAAAATATGGATGGAAAGAACATGTGACTTGCATATGAATATTCTCTTTTCTTCTCTTTGACAAAACTACCATTCTCACTTGTTTTTCTTTGGACCACGTCACTCTCTAATGGTTTCTTACGCTTCATTTTGTTTGGCCTTTGTAGGATAACTCAACCCGAAGCCAAGAATGATGCATATTAATGGTGGGTTGTTAATTTGACTTCTAAATATAAAATACTCAAGATTGGGCTGAACTAGTTGCAAAAGAAGTTGGGCTGAGGACATACTCAGTTGATTCAATTATGGGCCGGTACAAGTTGACAACAATTAGGCTGATCAGAGTAATTGAATTTTTTTTCCGGGCCACAATAGTTTTTAATTTTGGGGCTTTACTTTCTCAAACAATTATGAGATGCTTTAACTAAAAGATTTGACAAACTAAACTGATGAGACAAAAGCTGGTGAAAACTGAAAAGTTTAAAAAAGCATACGATGGTGAATTAGGTTATTATAAAACTAGCTGATTATCCCGATCTTGGGTTGAAAAATCTAATTTTACATGATAACCTATTGCAAATGACTCAAGTTAACTAACCACAAAATCTCTCAATCATTACATGTTCATAGTATTCTAATCAATAATAACTCATATTCCCCACAAAATCTAATTTTACGTGATAACATGAACACTTTGTGTGTTTTTTTTCTGTATGAACGAAACCCCACAAAAAATAGTCGATTTTTTCTCCGTTTTTATAATAGCACTATGGTACTCGTTGAAAAAGATAATAAAACGCTCGTTAATTTGGTGTACTTTTTTTCTTTAAAAAATCTCGTATATAAAAGATATAAACTTTAAAAATTATGGGAGGAAATATGAGAGAGAAAATTTTAAATTTATTTTTAAATTTTTTTTTCCTAAAATAACTCAATTTAATTAAAAAAGGAAACAATTAAAAACACCAAAAACTCTCCATTATGATACCACGTGACACTCTCAATGTAAGGTTGAGGCCTCCATTGCACGCCACGTCAGCATATACGTTTTCTTTTATATAAGGAAAAATGGAAATAAATTAATCCCAACTATTGACTATTGGCCAATAACAGTCCCAACTACGAAAATCACCAATATTGGTCCCAACTTTCGATATATTGGAAACCAACGGACCCCAAACTAACGAAGGCTAAACTCCGTTAGTGTGATGCTGACCTGACATGCTTAGGTGGCAAGATGATCCTACGTGGCATCCTACGTGGCATGCCATGTGGCAAAATGATCCTACGTGGCATGTCACGTGGCAAAATGATCCTACGTGGCATGCCACGTCAGCATCACACTAACGGAGTTAGCCTCCGTTAGTTTGGGTCCGTTGGTTTCCAATATGTCGAAAGTTGGGACCAATATTGGTGATTTTCGTAGTTGAGACTGTTATTGGCCAATAATCAATAGTTGGGGATTATTTATTTCCATTATTCCTTTATATAACAAGGAAAGGTTTATAAACAAAAACTTGAGGCTACGTTCAACGAGATTAAATGTTGGAAATGGACTTGGTTATATAATGATGCTATGGAACATTTGATAAAAAACCATTGATGAGTTGGCAGAAGCCAAAGCTAACATAGGATAATCAATGGGTTTTTTTTATTCAGATATCAATAATAAAAACTTAAAACCCTAGTTACATCTGGATAATGGGTAAGCGAGAAAACAAGCTGTGCCGCTATCCCTTTTTGAATAGCAAAGCCTATTCTACTAAAAAACAAACCATTGGTTCCTCGGGCTTTGCGAGTTATTGTGGACCACCTTCTGTGCTAGCTCCAAAAATCGAACTGCCTCAGGGGCCAGGGATCCAAAAGTGTCGAAAGCAAACGGAATGAATACATGCTGATTCTCTAAACACGCTGCCTCGTGCTTAGCAACCTCTCTAGCTTCCGCCTTCAAAACCGCCTGTCCTGGAACGAATCCACTATCTCTCAGCCCCACCAATGGGGACACCCCAGTGAGGTCAACACACGCGTGCTTACCCCTCGCCCAGCCAAACACAAAGACGTCCGCAGGACGCAGGGTAGATCTTCCCTCTCGTGGGTCAGTCAGAAAGTTAACAGGGGCTTCTTTCTTGGCTGAGATCCCGGCCCGCCTAAGCACATCCCATAAAACATCTCGAACCCAGTCATGACGATACTTGAACCCCGGCAATTCCTTACAGTGGAGGGCATACTCGCCAAATCTATCCAAACGGGCTTTTTTACAAATAAGGCATGAGCCGTCTGGCAGGAAAAGGGGAATCATGAGACGATATTTAAGGATGGCTCTATATTCAACTGCTGACATCCGTTGCCCAAGACCTTCAATGGGCGCAACTGTCAAAAAATCCTGGGCATGAGACCCCTTGAGACAAGCCAAAACTGCCTTGTCACACCCCAACCGATGGCGGAATCATCGAGGTGAGACTTAGTGGTAGATTGTTCAAAGACTTCATGACACTAGATTTTGTGACAATATAGTTTAAAGATAGAATTTCATTTATTGTCTAAAAATAGAAATACAAGTAGTTCATATAACGAAAAATACAACAACAAGAATATGATAACTTGAACTAGAGTGAGTTTCTATGTCCAATCCTAAGTAGTTTTCTTGAATGTCCTGCAATAAATATTTCCTGCAACATGTATAAATATCCGTCAACACATAAAGCATTGGTAAGCATACTACTTTTGACATACATACATAGTATAATAAAGTTTTGCTTATAGGCATATGCAACAGAACCATACAAACGGCGACTAGCCACGAAGAATTTTGCTTAACATGACCCATGTAAGGGGCGGATAGCCAATCCTATAGCGCTATACATGCAAGGTGGGTTGTCAACTATATGAACATTTGTATGTTAGAGTAAATAATTCTACATAGCATAGCGTACAGCATATAATAGACTTTAGATTGCGCATGATAGAATTTAGAATATGATAGACTTTAGACTAAGCATAATAGATTGTAGAGTTTAAAATCGTTTGAGTTTTGATAGTGATACATGTTGAGCCCAAAGAATAAAGGATAAAAGGGGGACAAGTATGAACTCACCTTTTGGTGCGTTTTGATAGGGTTCCAAAGAGAGTCTTGGAAGATTTAAGCTTTAGCTCCGATTAACTAGAATTAAGAATTAGAGGGTATTAGGTTCAAGTTTAGATTATAGGTTCAAGAGGATCATGCAAGCCTTTAGGCAAACCAAGCACAAATTGCCTTTAGGCAATCCGGATGGTCATGAGATTAAGTTAGACCAAGCACAAAATCATCCTAGATGATTCGGATGGTATAAAGTTAGGAATGTGAATCCGATTGATAAGTTCATGTCATAACCACTTCGTTTATGAGGTAAACGTGGGTTTTGGACACGGGATTTCCCCTTTCTAGTGTGGATAAATCTGTAGCACAAGAAGGGTCAAGAGAGTTGGTAAGGTAGGGTGTAACCACAAACCTTCCAAAGATTAATAATAAACTAGTAAGATAAAAACTTGAAAGTATATGTTTATATTATTATATAGTATAATTCAGAAAACAACCACCTTTGGAACCTCTTTTAGGTGCTCTACCCTTATCACACTTCTGTGGATAAATATGGGGAAGATCCTAGAGGTTTCTCCAAGGAGTTTTAGATGAAAAAGAAGAAGAAAAATAGAATGAAAGTTGAAGTTTTAAGCCAAGAAACTTACTGATGCAAAACAGGAAGTTTGGCTTGAAAACTTGAAGACTAGAGAGTTTTAGAGAGAGTTTTAGAGATGAGCAAAGGATGAAGGGGTGGGGAGGGGTTGTATTTATAAGTGGGTTAAGGTGGTTGGGTATTTAAATGGAGTTATTAGAGTAGTTAGAAAGAGGTTATGTGACACCGGCATGTTCGGCTTAAACATATTAGTAACATCTAAGTCTACCTTAGCGAGAAACGTTTATAAACAAACTTAACCGGGTTAGTTGAGTTGGGTCAAGTTAGGATTGTCCAGGGTACAATGATCTGGAGGATCATTGGGAGTCGTTTTGGTAATACACTAGTACCGGGTTCCGTTGTTGGTGACATTACATGAACTAATTAAGTATATGTGTAGATTATGGGTTGTGTGGTGGTTTATATACATAGACGTGTTTAAATGATGTGTAAATGATTATCTGTGCTTTAATGTGTTAAATATAGACTAAGGATGCATGATTATGTGTTAAGATGTGTTAGAATGCGTTAAACACGACAAACTGGAAAACTAGTTAGGAAGGGGCTCTGGTTCGACCACTTCGAGTGGTCGAAGGAGAGGAAAATTGTCTGGTTCGACCCATGCAAGTGGGCGAACCAGGGAAGTGGAGTTGAAGAATTCCCTTCGACCTGGACAAGTCTCATTCGACCCTGTGAAAGGGGCGAAGGAGGACCACCTCCGACCAATCAATTGGTGCGAAGGAGGATCAGTATAAATACCAACCTTAGTCATTTTTCATCATTTCACAAACCCTAACCGTCCCAAAAACGCTCTCAAACGATCTTAAACACTAAGGAAGGAGTTTTTGCTCTTCTTTTTCATAATCTAACCTATCTACAACATCTAAACAAGAATCCAAGGTGTGTTCATAATCCTAAATCTTTTAGAAGCATTTTAATTCGTTTTCATCTAACTTAATTGTCCAGATCTGTTCTAAGGTGTTTTTATGATTAAAAAACCTTTTAAACATCTTTCTAAAACAAAACCCTATCATTTAACATGAGTTTTCATAATAAATAACATGTGTTAATTGAGTATTATTGTGACACCTGGCAAATTCGGGTTAACAACGTTGTCTAGATGAAAGTCTACCTTAGCGAGTCACGCGTATATTGTACTTAACTGGGTTAGTTAAGTCGGGTTATGGTTCGGGAACTATTGGTTAGTCTAGAAGATCATTGGATGTTGGTCTAGAGGTTCGTTAGATGTCAGTCCTTAACCAAGTGTACAAACGGTGACGATCGGTAGGATCGTCAGGGCATACGGAACATACGAGTCTCGAGTCCCGGAAATTGGTGAACGAGTGTGAATATGTGTATTTACTTGTGTTATGTGTTTACAATCATTATGTGACTTGTCGGTACATTAATATGTGTTAACATATGTTTAAACGGGGTTCATGTGGTGTGACTGGGGATCATGTGGTGTGACTGGGGATCATGTGGTGTGACTGGGGATCATGTAGTGCGACTGGGGATCATGTGGTGCGACTGGGACTGATCGCATGACTGTTCATGCGATTAGGCCCAAACGCGTTACTGTTCATGCGATTAGGATTCCTAATCGCGTGTAAAACTGCACAATCGCATGGAACGGGCTGGACGACTAGAAACGCCTATAAATACCATACTTAACCTCCTAAACTCAATTAGACAAACCCTAGTGTCCCATAACCGCCCCAAACACTGAAACAACCTCTGGGAGGCGATTTTGATCAAAAACACAAGGTTTTCAAGGTCTAACCATCATCCTTTTACAATTCCAAGGTTTTATTCTCATCCATAACACTTTGTAAACGTTTTTAATCAATCCCTAATGGTCCAGACTGTTCATAAACGAAAAAGATTTCTGAAAATCGTCAACAAGAGTTATTAATCGGATTATAATTAATAAACATGCGTTATGGGTATGTGGGATTAGAAAGATAGGATTTTTATGAATCTTGATGATGTTTTGATGTGTTATCATGCTAGGTCAGAATTGATATTGATAGTATGATGATAGAAACCTGATTAATTGATTATTAGGGTTATTGTTATGTATGTTGGTATGATGATTGCATGCTACGTGTATGTGTTTGGATTGCTTTGGTTGCATGCAGGACTGATTTTACGAGGTTGAACGAAGGGTTTTGGGTTAAACATGTTTAGGATAGTGTTTGGGATGATATTGGGTAGTTACACACGTTCTGGATCTGATTTGGAGTGTTAAAACGCTGCGAAAAAAACCGGAACGCATGGTTACAGGCGAGTAGCAATGCTAATCGCCTATAACTCAATGCGATGGGGTGCTAATCGCCAATAATATCATGTGATTAGCCCCAATCGCCTATAACTTCATGTGATTAGCCCCAATTGCTAGTAAGTTCATGTGATTAGCCCCAATTGCTAGTAAGTTCATGTGATTAGCCCTAATTGCTAATAATAACATATGGTATAGCCCCAATCGCCTATAATAGAGGCGATTAGGAGTCCTAATTGCTAGTTGACCAACCTAAATGCTAGTTGACTTTTCCTAATCGCGTGTACTGCTGCTGTAAGTGTAAATTAGCATTCCGAGACCCGATTTAACATGTAGTAACATGCTAGGAACCCGTAACATGTCTCATGACTTGGTAAACATATATTTGGATGTATTTCGGTGATACGTGAACTATGTGCTATAACTTGTTGTGTGTTAACGTATGTTAAGTATACTTGCGTTATTGTATGTTTTGGGGCATAAACATAACACGGGAAGTCTCGGGTCACCAATGGGATGTCGAGTCTTGTACTTTGGGTCAGTTAAACAGTCACGGTATTTTTAAACGAACTTGGTTATGGTCTGGACATCTAGGGACTAATTAACCTGCGGGTTATTAGTCTAAGTACTTGTAACTGTCGTATGTTAGGTCGCCACTGTACGGGACTAACATAGCAGCTGAGTTTACTCGGGATTAGGGAGTAAAGCAACTTAAGGTGAGTTTACGGCCCCTCTTTTAAACTGGTTTTATACTTTCGGGGGAGAAAACATGTGTTAAAACAACTGTTTGGTAACTACTGTCATACTATGGGTTCTAACGTTACTACACGATCTTTGGAAGTCCCGGGGGGAACCATGAATGTGCGGGTTTGCACAACGGGGAAATGTGAATAGCGCTATTGGGAGTGACCAACCCCGCTCGTCGGCTTGGGAGGGCCGGGCGAGTGCATATTGTCTCAAAACAGGAACAACAGGAACAATTGGAACTTTTCGGGCAAACATCTGGTATTCGAGTTAGTAATGGTTTTCCAATCGTGGTAGTAACAAAACGTACGCCTAGCTAGCGTATACTGGTTTTCTATTTGTTATAGTATGGACAGGTGGACTTGGTACTTGAACTGCAAACCTGTAAACTCACCAGCATTTTTGTGCTGACGTAAACTTTTACATGTTTTCTCAGGTCGCTAAGGTAGCACGACTGGACTAGGGCGCACGCGTCTGCACGGCGTCTAGATAGAGTTGCATGATTTCATAAACATTGAACTTCGGTTATTTATGTTGAACTTTATTTTGAATAAGCCTTCCGCTGTAAACGGGATTTTAAAACTATGTTTTGGTATTACATTAACTACATTTAGACTTGTTTATTGTGATCGTTGGTTTGGATCCTGGTTTGTCATGCGCCTCGCGGTAAAACTCCGCAAGTGGATTTTTGAGGGTGTGACAGATTGGTATCAGAGCCAATGGTTATAGTGAACTAGGACTGCATGTAGAGTCTAGTCTATAGCCGAGTCGCACACACTAGACGATCACATGGTACTAAACGTTATAGTGATTTACGTATGGTCTTGTCGGGGTGTCTCTAAATCGTTGGTCTTTCTACGTTACATCATCCGTTCTATCTTAGGTTGGGTTACTTGTTTTCTAGGCAGTGTGGTCTATTGGAGTAACTCGTGTGCTCTTGAGATTTGTCCAAGGCTCGGACATCTCCCTTTCGCACTCCAATAGAAACACTTGTCATGAACTACCGTAGTATTACGGTGTATAGATAAGAGTCTATGTTCGGTGATTTGAACTTCGAACTAGGAGAACACTTGGAGGACCATGTAGAGCGTTTTATCATTTTGGGTGCACACAAAATCATAAAACGAAATGCATGGAAGCCCTAGTGAGCTCTGGGTTTGAAGGGATAGTCCTGGATTGGATTAGCTTTGATCTTGTGAACATTAGTGGTTATCTTTAACTGCGAAACTAAATTTTCTCGTTCTTTCTGCCAGAATCATGTCTGGAGTGCGTGGAGGACGAGGAGGTGGTCGCAATGGTGGACGTGGTGGTGGTCGCGGTGGTGCTGGTGGTCGTGGTGGAGGAATTAACCTATCACAGGCTGATCTGAATAACTTGCTCCAGGCTGCCTTTCAGTTAGGGCACAACGGTGGTGGTAAGTTGTTTTATCTGTTTTCTTTGCCTCATTGGTGAACCTTGTGTACGTTATTCGTGGTTTCTCATACGTTTCATTTCAGGTGGTCCTGTTGACCCACCCCCACCCATGTGCACCTATAAGATGTTCCGGGACTGCAAGCCCCAGGAATTCTCTGGCACCGAGGGTGCGGTTAGCTTGCTTAGGTGGTTGGAGAAAGTGGAGTCGGTATTTCTGATGTGTAACTGTCTCCCAGAAGATCGGGTGAAGTATTCGGCTGCGTTATTTCAGGACGTGGCATTGACTTGGTGGAATGGTATCACCCAGAACATGGGGATTGGGGAGGCATATGCTATGCCATGGGAGAACTTTGTGCAGTTGCTGAAGCGGGAGTATTGCCCGAGGGAAGAGGTACAGAAGCTGGAGCATGAGGTGTGGAACCTCAAGATGACTGGATCGGAAATCGAGAAGTATACTGTGAGACGGAATGAGTTGGCAGTGCTATGTCCCGATTTGCACGTGCCAGAGTATCGTAAGATTGAACATTATGTCTCAGGGTTGGTGTCGGAAATTGCAGGGTTAGTGGCTGCTGGGAATCATCCTACTTATGCGGAGGTAGTTCGATCTGCACATAGGATGACTAATTTAAAGGTGAATGAGGGTATTTTGCCGGCGAAAGGTTCGACTGCTAAGACCCCAGAGAACAATAAGCGCAAGTGGGAAAAACGACGGAAAGGGTCTGGGTCTGCACAGCAGGGTAAAAAGTTTGATAATGGGGGTTCATCGTCTTTCGGGTAATAAGCAGGGTGGTTATGCGGGAAAACTGCCCAAATGCAACAAGTGTGGACGCCATCACCAAGGGAACTGCGACAGTAACCGTTGTCACCGCTGCCAGCGAACAGGCCACTATGCTAAAGATTGTCGGGTTACACTTCCATCGACTCAGGCTCCGACTAACAGTTCAGCTCCGACTACTCAGGGGACTACAGGGAAACAGGGATGCTAAAACTGTGGTGACACTGGGCATTACAAGAAGGATTGCCCAAAACTGAAACAGGGTGGAAACAACGGGAATGGTAACAACGGGGGCGGCGGCAGAAATGCACGTGCCTTCGTCATTGGAGCTGCTGAGGCTAGGCAGGACCCTGATACAGTCACCGGTACGTTTCTTCTCAATAATCATTCTGTTAGCGTGTTATTTGATTCTGGTGCCGACAAGAGTTTTGTATCCATGGGTGTTAGTCGACTGCTAGATATAGTATCTGTACCATTAGAGACCAAGTATATTATTGAGTTGGCTGACGGTAAAACGGTTGAAGCTACTAGTGTTCTTCGGGAGTGTCAGTTAGAGTTGTCGGGTTTATCGTTTCCCATCGACCTTATGCCGGTTACCATTGGGTAGTTTTGACGTCGTGGTAGGAATGGATTGGTTATCTTTGTATCGCGCGGAGATCGTCTGTTACGATAAGGTTATTCGGATTCCTCTCCCTGATGGAGAATTTCTTTCTGTGTACGGTATCAAGGGTGGTGTTTCGCTAAACATCATCTCTAGCATGAAAGCCCTTACGTGTCTTCGAAAGGGGTATCCAGCCGTATTGGCGCTTTTATCTGTTTCCTCCAGTGATGAGAAGAAGATTGACGACATTCCGGTGGTACGCGAGTTTTCTGATGTTTTTCCCGATGATTTATTTGGTCTTCCTCCTCATCGTCAAGTCGAGTTCGGTATTGATCTTGTACCAGGGGCTGCTCCTATTGCTCGGGCCCCCTACCGTCTTGCACCTCCCGAGATGCAGGAATTGTCTAGCCAGTTACAGGAACTCTTGGACAAGGGTTTCATCCGGCCAAGTTCTTCCCCTTGGGGAGCCCCAATTTTATTTGTCAAGAAGAAGGATGGGAGTTTCCGATTGTGTGTAGACTACAGAGAGCTGAACAAGTTGACCATCAAGAACCGTTATCCTCTTCCACGTATCGATGATCTATTCGACCAGCTCCAGGGTTCTAGTTATTATTCCAAGATCGACTTGAGGTCCGGTTATCACCAGCTGCGCGTCAGGGAGGCTGACGTTGCAAAGACTGCTTTTCGAACACGTTATGGCCATTTCGAATTCTTGGTCATGCCTTTCGGTCTCACGAACGCACCAGCGGTTTTCATGGACTTGATGAACCGCGTCTGTAAACCGTATCTGGACAAGTTTGTCATTGTGTTTATTGATGACATTCTGATCTACTCCAAGAACGAGGCCGAACACGGGGAACATCTGCGGTTAGTTTTGGAGCTCTTGCGACAAGAACAACTTTACGCCAAGTTCTCAAAGTGTGACTTTTGGTTACGCGAAGTTCAATTCCTAGGACATGTGGTTAATGAACTAGGAATTCATGTCGATCCCGCTAAAAATCGAAGCGATCAAGGACTGGGGAGCACCTAAGACGCCAACTGAGGTGCGGCAATTCCTAGGCCTTGCGGGCTATTATCGTCGTTTCATTCAGGGGTTCTCGAAGATTGCTCAACCCCTCACCACTCTCACTCAGAAGGATAGGAAGTTCGACTGGGGTGAATCACAAGAGTCAGCGTTTGAAGAACTGAAGTCTAAACTGTGTTCTGCTCCTATTCTGTCTTTACCTGAGGGTCCTGATGATTTTGTCGTTTTACTGTGATGCTTCCATTCATGGACTCGGTTGCGTGTTGATGCAACGCGAGAAAGTAATTGCGTATGCTTCTCGTCAACTCAAAGTGCACGAGAAGAACTACACAACTCATGACTTGGAGTTGGGTGCCGTGGTATTCGCGTTGAAAATTTGGAGACATTACTTGTACGGTACCAAATGCACCATCTACACCGATCACAAGAGTCTCCAACACATTTTCGACCAACAACACTTGAACATACGGCAGCGCCGTTGGATCGAACTTTTGAACGACTATGATTGTGCTATTAAGTACCATCCTGGCAAGGCGAATGTTGTAGCAGACGCCTTGAGCAGGAAGGAATCTTCTAAACCTCGTCGCGTTTGGGCATTGCAGCTCACTATCCATTCGTCGTTACCTGATCAACTCCGTTCTGCCCAATTGGAAGCTTTGAAGGAGGAAAACCTTAAAGCTGAAACTATGCACGGTGCCGACAAGCACCTAGAGCGAAGGCCGGATGGCCTGCACTACTTTCGCAGAGCGCATATGGGTTCCTTTATTCGGGGGACTACGGGAGCTTGTTCTTGATGAGGCTCATAAGTCCCGGTATTCTATTCATCCTGGTTCGGATAAGATGTACCAGGATCTGAAAGTGCTTTACTGGTGGCCAAACATGAGGTCGGACATAGCCTCATACGTGAGCAAATGCTTGACCTGTGCTAAGGTCAAGGTGGAATACCAGAAACCGTCGGGTCTCCTGCAACAACCTGAAATTCCGGAATGGAAATGGGAACGGATTACTATGGATTTTGTCACACAACTTCCTAAGTCACCAAGCGGGAACGACAAGATATGGGTGATCGTCGATCGGTTGACGAAATCAGCTCATTTTCTTGCTATTAAGGAGACCGACACCATGGATCGTTTGGCTCGCCTTTACTTGAAAGAAGTTGTTTCTATGCACGGGGTGCTAGTTTCTATAATCTCGGATCGCGATTCTCGCTTTACTTCTCACTTCTGGAAGTCTTTGCACAAGGCTTTGGGTACCCAACTAGACATGAGTACGGCTTACCATCCACAGACTGACGGTCAGAGTGAGCGTACGATTCAAACTTTAGAAGACATGCTGCGGGCATGTGTGATCGATTTTGGCAAGGGTTGGGAAGCTCATCTGCCGTTGGTAGAATTCTCGTACAACAACAGTTATCACACGAGCATCAAGGCTGCTCCGTTCGAGGCACTGTACGGACGGAAATGCCGCTCTCCTCTTTGTTGGGCTGAGGTGGGTGAGAGTCAACTCACTGGGCCTGAACTAGTGTACGAAACTTCGGAAAAGATCGTACAGATTCGAAATCGGTTGGCGGCGGCACGGGACCGGCAAAAGAGTTATGCTGATCAGCGTCGCAAACCACTGGAGTTTCAAGTCAATGACAAGGTACTTCTAAAAGTCTCACCGTGGAAGGGCGTCATACGCTTTGGGAAGCGTGGTAAACTCAATCCGCGATACGTCGGCCCATTTACGATCCTGGAACGGATTGGGCCGGTGGCATATCGACTTGATCTACCGACGGAGCTCGGTAACGTACATAACGTCTTTCACGTGTCCAACTTGAAGAAGTGTCTGGCTGACGAGTCTCTCATCGTTCCACTACGTGTATGTGTTTGGATTGCTTTGGTTGCATGCAGGACTGATTTTACGAGGTTGAACGAAGGGTTTTGGGTTAAACATGTTTAGGATAGTGTTTGGGATGATATTGGGTAGTTACACACGTTCTGGATCTGATTTGGAGTGTTAAACGCGCGAAAAACCGGAACAGCATGGTTACAGGCGAGTAGCAATGCTAATCGCCTATAACTCATGCGATTGGGGTGCTAATCGCCAATAATATCATGTGATTAGCCCCAATCGCCTATAACTTCATGTGATTAGCCCCAATTGCTAGTAAGTTCATGTGATTAGCCCCAATTGCTAGTAAGTTCATGTGATTAGCCCTAATTGCTAATAATAACATATGGTATAGCCCCAATCGCCTATAATAGAGGCGATTAGGAGTCCTAATTGCTAGTTGACCAACCTAAATGCTAGTTGACTTTTCCTAATCGCGTGTACTGCTGCTGTAAGTGTAAATTAGCATTCCGAGACCCGATTTAACATGTAGTAACATGCTAGGAACCCCGTAACATGTCTCATGACTTGATAACATATATTTGGATGTATTTCGGTGATACGTGAACTATGTGCTATAACTTGTTGTGTGTTAACGTATGTTAAGTATACTTGCGTTATTGTATGTTTTGGGGCATAAACATAACACGGGAAGTCTCGGGTCACCAATGGGATGTCGAGTCTTGTACTTTGGGTCAGTTAAACAGTCACGGTATTTTTAAACGAACTTGGTTATGGTCTGGACATCTAGGGACTAATTAACCTGCGGGTTATTAGTCTAAGTACTTGTAACTGTCGTATGTTAGGTCGCCACTGTACGGGACTAACATAGCAGCTGAGTTTACTCGGGATTAGGAGTAAAGCAACTTAAGGTGAGTTTACGGCCCCTCTTTTAAACTGGTTTTATACTTTCGGGGGAGAAAACATGTGTTAAAACAACTGTTTGGTAACTACTGTCATACTATGGGTTCTAACGTTACTACACGATCTTGGAAGTCCCGGGGGGAACCATGAATGTGCGGGTTTGCACAACGGGGAAATGTGAATAGCGCTATTGGGAGTGACCAACCCGCTCGTCGGCTTGGAGGGCCGGGCGAGTGCATATTGTCTCAAACAGGAACAACAGGAACAATTGGAACTTTTCGGGCACAACATCTGGTATTCGAGTTAGTAATGGTTTTCCAATCGTGGTAGTAACAAAACGTACGCCTAGCTAGCGTATACTGGTTTTCTATTTGTTATAGTATGGACAGGTGGACTTGGTACTTGAACTGCAAACCTGTAAACTCACCAGCATTTTTGTGCTGACGTAAACTTTACATGTTTTCTCAGGTCGCTAAGGTAGCACGACTGGACTAGGGCGCACGCGTCTGCACGGCGTCTAGATAGAGTTGCATGATTTCATAAACATTGAACTTCGGTTATTTATGTTGAACTTTATTTTGAATAAGCTTCCGCTGTAAACGGGATTTTAAAACTATGTTTTGGTATTACATTAACTACATTTAGACTTGTTTATTGTGATCGTTGGTTTGGATCCTGGTTTGTCATGCGCCTCGCGGTAAAACTCCGCAAGTGGATTTTTGAGGGTGTGACAGATTGGTATCAGAGCCAATGGTTATAGTGAACTAGTGTGTCGGTTAAACATTTAAACACGTTTTAAAACATACTCGGTTATGGTCTGGACAATCGGGGGCTAGATAACCTTATGGTTATTAGTCGGAACACTTATGTGAACATTTTGATAGATCTCCGGTAGAGGGATTATCAAGGGCTAAACATCTTTACTTATATTTGAAGAACGCTATCTAAGGTGAGTTCACGGCCCCACTCTTTAGTGCTTTAACTTTTGGGGGAGAAAACATGCGCTAAACAGTTTTGGTAACATATGTCATACTATGGTTTTAACTTTATATTGCTATACGATCTTTTGGAAAGTCCCGGGGGAAACCATGAATGTGCGGGTTTGCACAACGGGGGAAATGTGGATAGATCTATTGGGCGTGACCTGCCCCACTCGTCGGCTTGGAGGGCCGGGCGGGTGCATATTGTCTCAAACAGGAACATTATCGTGCTGAACATTACGGGCTGCTAAACATGCTAAACATTGCTAAACGTGTCCAGTAATGGTTTCCAATCGTAGTAGTAATAAAACATACGCCTAGCTAGCGTACTTGGTAGCATTGATATAGTATGGACATGGTAACATTGGTAACTCTTTTTGAACAAACCTGTGAACTCACCAGCATTATATGTTGACGTCTTTTGGCATGTTTTTCTCAGGTCGCTAAGGTAGCAACAACTGGATCTAGGCGCACGAGTCGGCACGGGCGTCTAGGGTTTAGAGCATGGTCTTCATTAAACATTTGAACTATGTCTTTTGGGTTGTAAACATTTAAAGCTTCCGCTACAGTTTATGCTTTTATAATTATATTTTTGGGTTTTGTGTTATGCATATAGTGTTGTTTATTGTGACCGTTGACTTGAATCCTGGTTTGTCATGCGCCTCGCGGTAAACCCCGCAAGTGGAATTTGAGGGTGTGACAGATTGGTATCAGAGCCAATGGTTATAGTGAACTAGGACTGCATTTAGAGTCTAGTCTATAGCCGAGTCGCACACACTAGACGGTCACATACTTGTGTCGGTTTGGAACATGTACTAACTTGTCGGGTGTCGTTACATTATCATCACACTTCTCTGTTACATCATCCGTTTTTATTTGGGTTCTTACCTACTCTTGTCTTCTTCTTCTTCTGGATTGAAGGAGGAGGGGTTGATTTGTTGGTTCTTGCACACACATGCCTTCTTACACTTGCACCTATTGCCACATAGGCGACAATGTCCGGTGACTGGGGTCTAAATTAGGGGTACATCTGGAGGACCATGTAGAGCAGTTTATCATTTCGGGTGCACACGAAATAATAAAACTGGGATGCATGAAAATCCCGATGGACTTCGAGTTTGGATGTATAGTCCTGAATTTGTCCCTAGGTTAAACTCTTGAAAAATTTCTAGTGGTTGACACTGGAAGTGAATCTGAATCTCTCGATTTCTTGGTTTGTTAGATCATGTCTGGTGCTCGTGGTGGTGGACGTCGTGGTGGTGGTCGTGGCGGCGGTGGCGTGCTGGCGGCGGTGGTCGTGCCGGAGGCGGTGGTCGTGGGAACATCAACATGACCCAAGCTGAGCTGAACAACTTGCTCCAGCAGCAAGTGAACATGGCTATGGCTAATTTCCAGGCCGGGATTAATGCCATGGGTGGTGAGTTGATTTCTGTCGACCTTGCCTCATTTTTGGGTTTCGTGTCCTTTCGTTTGTGTTTTACTCGTGTACCGTGTTTCAGGTGTTGGTGCCAATCCACCCCCACCTCAGTGCTCTTATAAGAAGTTTAGGGACTGTCAGCCCCATAACTTCGCTGGAACTGAAGGGGCAGTGGGACTGCTCCGATGGTTGGAGAAGGTTGAATCTGTGTTTGTCATGTGTAACTGTCCTGCTGGGGACCGAGTGAAGTATGCTACTGCGACATTTGAGGGGCCTGCATTGTCGTGGTGGAATGCTACTACTCAGAATATGGGACTGGGAGAGGCTATTGCTATGCCTTGGGCGGAGTTTGTGCAGCTTTTGAGAGGTGAGTACTGTCCGAGGGAGGAGATACAGAAGTTGGAGCATGAGGTCTGGAGTTACAAGATGGTTGGGTCGGAGATTGAGGAGTATACTGTGAGGAGGAACGAGCTGGCGGTGTTGTGTCCTGACTTACACACACCCGAGTACAGGAGGATCGAGCACTATGTGTCTGGACTAGTGCCCGAGATTGCTGGGTTGGTGGCTGCTGGGAATCTTCCCACTATTGCTGAAGTTGTCCGATCAGCTCATCGGATGACTAACCTGAAGGTGGCGGAAGGCGTTTTGCCACCCAAGGGTACTACTGTGAAGACTACTGAGGGGAACAAGAGGAAGTGGGAGAGTGTGGGGAAGAGTGTGGTGCCAGCTCAGCCGGCAAAGAAGTTTGATACGTCTGGGTCTTCTTCTGGGGCGAAGACGGGTGGGTATGTCGGGAAGCATCCCAAGTGTAACAAGTGTGGCTTTCACCATTCGGGGAATTGTGATCGAGCTCGTTGTCATCGGTGCCATCAGTTGGGACACCATGCTAAGGATTGCAAGGTGGCGCTCACCCAACTCAGACTCCTGCGGCTACTCCTGCTCCTGCTGCTCAGGGGACTCAGGGGAGGCAGGGGTGTTACAACTGTGGTGACACGGGACACTTCAAGCGTGATTGTCCCAAGCTGAAGCAGGGCGATAATGGGAGGGGCGGAAACGGTAGCGGTAACGGGAATGGCGGCGGAGGCAGGACTGCGCGTGCTTTCGTCATTGGGTCTGCGGAGGCTAGGCAGGATCCAGACACAGTTACCGGTACGTTCCTTCTCAACAATCGCTATGTTTCTGTTTTATTTGATTCTGGTGCCGATAAGAGCTTCGTATCTGTGGATGTTAGTCAGTTGCTAGATATAGTACCCACACCTTTAGAGGCTAAGTACTTGATAGAATTGGCTAATGGTAAGAACATCGAGGCGACTCATATCCTTAGGGAGTGTCACTTGGAACTGTCGGGTCTGTCATTCCCCATTGACCTTATGCCTGTACCTTTGGGTAGTTTCGATGTCGTTGTGGGCATGGATTGGTTATCGTTGTATCGTGCAGAGATTGTTTGCTTTGACAAGGTTATTCGGATCCCTCTCCCCGATGGAGAGATTCTTTCGGTTCATGGCGAGAAAAGCGGTGCTCCGCTGAGTATCATTTCCAGCATGAAAGCCCGTAAGTATCTTCGGAAGGGCTGTTCGGCCATTCTGGCACTTGTTAACGTTTCTACTGACGGTGAGAAGAAGATCGAGGATATCCCGGTGGTTCGTGACTTTCCTGATGTGTTTCCTGATGATTTGCCTGGTCTTCCTCCCCATCGTCAGGTTGAGTTTGATATTGATCTTGCTCCGGGCGCAGCTCCTATTGCCCGAGCTCCGTATCGTCTTGCACCTCCCGAGATGCAAGAGTTATCCAGCCAGTTACAGGAACTCTTGGAAAAGGGTTTCATTCGACCGAGCTCGTCCCCGTGGGGAGCTCCTATTTGTTTGTGAAGAAGAAGGACGGGAGCCTTCGTATGTGTATTGATTACCGTGAGCTGAACAAAGTGACCATCAAAAATCGTTATCCTCTTCCTCGCATTGATGATCTCTTTGACCAGCTTCAGGGCTCCAGCTACTACTCGAAGATTGACTTGCGGTCCGGTTATCACCAGTTGCGCGTCAGGGAAGCTGACATCCAGAAGACTGCTTTTCGCACTCGCTATGGCCATTTTGAGTTCTTGGTCATGCCTTTCGGTCTCACTAACGCACCGGCGGTGTTCATGGATTTGATGAACCGCGTTTGTAAACCGTACCTGGATAAGTTCGTCATCGTGTTCATTGATGACATTCTGATTTATTCCAAGAACAAGGCGGATCATGAGGAACATCTGCGGATGGTCTTAGAACTTTTGAGACGGGAGCAGCTGTATGCTAAGTTCTCAAAGTGCGATTTTTGGTTACGTGAAGTTCAATTCCTAGGGCATGTGGTGAATGAACTGGGAATTCATGTCGATCCGGCTAAGATCGAAGCTATTAAAGACTGGGAAGCACCAAAGACGCCATCTGAGGTGCGGCAATTCCTGGGTCTTGCAGGTTACTATCGGCGTTTTATCGAGGGATTTTCGAAGATCGCTCAACCCCTCACTGCTCTCACCCAAAAGGACCGAAAGTTCGACTGGGACGAACCACAGGAATCAGCATTTCAGATGCTGAAGCTTAAACTTTGTTCTGCACCTATCTTATCCCTTCCTGAGGGTACGGATGATTTCGTTGTGTACTGTGATGCTTCCTACGGGGTCTTGGTTGCGTGTTGATGCAGCGCGGGAAGGTTATTGCTTATGCTTCTCGTCAACTCAAAGTTCATGAGAAGAATTACACTACTCATGACTTAGAACTGGGTGCAGTGGTCTTTGCGTTGAAAATCTGGAGACATTACTTGTACGGTACCAAGTGTGAAGTTTACACCGATCACAAGAGTCTCCAGCATATTTTCGACCAGAAGGTGTTAAACATGCGGCAGCGTCGTTGGGTTGAACTCTTGAACGACTACGACTGTGCGATTAAGTACCATCCTGGCAAGGCAAACGTTGTGGCGGATGCCTTGAGCAGGAAAGAGTCGGCGAAGCCTCGGCGTGTCCGAGCCTTGCAGCTTACCATTCATTCCTCCTTACCTGACCGGATCCGTTCGGCTCAGGTGGATGCCTTGAAGGAGGAAAACCTTAAGGCCGAAACGATGCACAGTGCGGACAAACACCTTGAGCTTAGGTCTGATGGCCTACACTACTTCGCTGGGTGTGTTTGGGTTCCTTTACTCGGGGGATTACGGGAGCTTGTCTTGGACGAGGCTCACAAATCCCGGTATTCTATTCATCCAGGCTCCGATAAGATGTATCAGGATCTGAAGATACTTTATTGGTGGCCGAACATGAAGGCTGATATAGCCTCCTATGTGAGCAAATGCTTGACCTGTGCTAAGGTCAAGGTGGAGTATCAGAAGCCGTCTGGTCTCCTACAGCAACCTGAGATTCCAGAATGGAAGTGGGAGCGGATCACGATGGATTTCGTCACCAAACTACCGAGATCACCAAGTGGCTGCGACATGATTTGGGTGATCGTCGACCGGTTGACGAAATCGGCACACTTCATACCTATTAAGGAAACGGATGGACTCGAGCGGTTGGCTCGGCTCTACCTTAAGGAGGTGGTTTCTCGGCACGGGGTGCCTGTTTCTATCATTTCTGATCGTGACTCCCGCTTTGCTTCGCGTTTCTGGAAGGCTCTTCATAAGGCCTTGGGTACTCAGCTGGATATGAGTACGGCTTATCATCCGCAAACTGACGGGCAGAGTGAGCGGACGATACAAACACTGGAGGACATGCTGCGGGCATGTGTCATCGATTTTGGCAAAAGTTGGGAGATTCACCTGCCGTTGGTGGAATTCTCCTACAACAGCTATCACTCTAGCATCAAGGCAGCTCCGTTCGAGGCTCTTTACGGACGGAAATGCCGATCACCACTTTGTTGGGCCGAGGTGGGCGAGAGCCAGCTCACTGGTCCGGAACTGGTGTACGAAACTTCGGAGAAAATCGTACAGATCCGTAACCGTTTGGCAGCTGCGCGGGATCGTCAGAAGAGCTATGCCGATCGCCGTCGCAAACCGCTAGAGTTCCAGGTTGGGGACAGGTGCTTCTGAAAGTTTCACCATGGAAGGGCGTCATACGCTTTGGAAAGCGTGGCAAACTTAACCCTCGTTACGTCGGACCGTTCGCAATCCTGGATCGGATTGGACCGGTGGCATATAGACTTGACTTACCGGCGGAGCTCGGTAGTGTGCACAACGTCTTCCATGTGTCTAACTTGAAGAAGTGTTTGGCTGATGAATCTCTCATTGTGCCACTGGAAGAGATCAAGGTTGATGATCGTCTTCGCATTGTGGAGGAACCTGTCGAGATTCTCGACTACAAGATTCGTAGCCTTCGTCGGAGTAAAATCCGCATCGTTAAAGTCCGTTGGAACTCGAACCGTGGACCCGAGTTCACATGGGAACGAGAGGATCAGATGAAATCTAAGTATCCTCATCTCTTTCCGAAGCGCGCATTTGAATCAAGGCATGTTACTACTGAAACGGAATGAATCTCGGGTCGAGATTCCTTTCAACGTGGGGATGATGTGACATCCGGTAAGTTTCTTTTTGTTCGGTTCTTTTCGTTTCTTTCTTTTTGGGCTTTGCGCAATTTTCGGGACGAAAATTCTTTCAACGTGGGGATGATGTGACACCCGGCATGTTCGGCTTAAACATATTAGTAACATCTAAGTCTACCTTAGCGAGAAACGTTTATAAACAAACTTAACCGGGTTAGTTGAGTTGGGTCAAGTTAGGATTGTCCAGGGTACAATGATCTGGAGGATCATTGGGAGTCGTTTTGGTAATACACTAGTACCGGGTTCCGTTGTTGGTGACATTACATGAACTAATTAAGTATATGTGTAGATTATGGGTTGTGTGGTGGTTTATATACATAGACGTGTTTAAATGATGTGTAAATGATTATCTGTGCTTTAATGTGTTAAATATAGACTAAGGATGCATGATTATGTGTTAAGATGTGTTAGAATGCGTTAAACACGACAAACTGGAAAACTAGTTAGGAAGGGGCTCTGGTTCGACCACTTCGAGTGGTCGAAGGAGAGGAAAATTGTCTGGTTCGACCCATGCAAGTGGGCGAACCAGGGAAGTGGAGTTGAAGAATTCCCTTCGACCTGGACAAGTCTCATTCGACCCTGTGAAAGGGGCGAAGGAGACCACCTCCGACCAATCAATTGGTGCGAAGGAGGATCAGTATAAATACCAACCTTAGTCATTTTTCATCATTTCACAAACCCTAACCGTCCCAAAACGCTCTCAAACGATCTTAAACACTAAGGAAGGAGTTTTTGCTCTTCTTTTTCATAATCTAACCTATCTACAACATCTAAACAAGAATCCAAGGTGTGTTCATAATCCTAAATCTTTTAGAAGCATTTTAATTCGTTTTCATCTAACCTTAATTGTCCAGATCTGTTCTAAGGGTGTTTTTATGATTAAAAACCTTTTAAACATCTTTCTAAAACAAAACCCTATCATTTAACATGAGTTTTCATAATAAATAACATGTGTTAATTGAGTATTATGTGGTGTAATGTGTTATTCAATACTTTGCTGCTTTATCTATGTTAGAGACATGATGTAGGATTGCTTTTAATGCTGATTGATTGTTGTTTAGGGTTAGAATCGATTGGATGATGATATTATGTGTAAATTGGGGATTTTGACGAATCTAGACGTAACATGTGGTGTTTATAATCAATAGAACCCATAGGGATGATCGGATGATCGACAAACTGAGTATTTTAAGTCAAACATGAGTCGATTTCAAAAGTTTCCAAATTGGGTAAAGATTTCATGCATGAAAGTGACGTTTCCATAATTTTTACCATTTTGGGAAAGGACTGAAACGGATATGGTTTGGGGCAAAATCAGTGGGGTTTTGTTAGGATAACATAATCATGATTGACTGCTGTGATTGGTGATGTTTCGAGTCGTTTTGAATGTGTTTTAAGCGTTTTTTAGGCAAAATAGAACAACAGGGGCGAACCTGGCCTCCTTCGACCAGTCGAAGGTGCGAAGGAGGAATCCCAGGGTCGAACCAGGCTTTTCAGTGGGCGAACGTGACAAACCGTGCGAAGGAAGCATCAAACGGTCGAACGAGAGGTAAAACGGGCGAAGGAGAGTAAAAAGGTGCGAAGGAGGCCTTAAACTGACTGGTTCGACCGTTCAGATGCAGAAATGAGATTTTTGATACAAACTAAGTGTTTTATGCTTGAACCTTGCGTGTAATCTATGTGTACTTGATTAGTTAGGGTAATGGGTCACCAACGGGATGTCGGGTCGGTCTAGTGTGTCGGTTAAACATTTAAACACGTTTTAAAACATACTCGGTTATGGTCTGGACAATCGGGGGCTAGATAACCTTATGGTTATTAGTCGGAACACTTATGTGAACATTTTGATAGATCTCCGGTAGAGGGATTATCAAGGGCTAAACATCTTTACTTATATTTGAAGAACGCTATCTAAGGTGAGTTCACGGCCCCACTCTTTAGTGCTTTAACTTTTGGGGGAGAAAACATGCGCTAAACAGTTTTGGTAACATATGTCATACTATGGTTTTAACTTTATATTGCTATACGATCTTTTGGAAAGTCCCGGGGGAAACCATGAATGTGCGGGTTTGCACAACGGGGGAAATGTGGATAGATCTATTGGGCGTGACCTGCCCCACTCGTCGGCTTGGAGGGCCGGGCGGGTGCATATTGTCTCAAACAGGAACATTATCGTGCTGAACATTACGGGCTGCTAAACATGCTAAACATTGCTAAACGTGTCCAGTAATGGTTTCCAATCGTAGTAGTAATAAAACATACGCCTAGCTAGCGTACTTGGTAGCATTGATATAGTATGGACATGGTAACACTTGGTAACTCTTTTTGAACAAACCTGTGAACTCACCAGCATTATATGTTGACGTCTTTTGGCATGTTTTTCTCAGGTCGCTAAGGTAGCAACAACTGGATCTAGGCGCACGAGTCGGCACGGGCGTCTAGGGTTTAGAGCATGGTCTTCATTAAACATTTGAACTATGTCTTTTGGGTTGTAAACATTTAAAGCTTCCGCTACAGTTTATGCTTTTATAATTATATTTTTGGGTTTTGTGTTATGCATATAGTGTTGTTTATTGTGACCGTTGACTTGAATCCTGGTTTGTCATGCGCCTCGCGGTAAAACCCCGCAAGTGGAATTTGAGGGTGTGACAGGTTAGGTGATGGTTAGGAGTTTAATTAATATGGGATGGCACAATTGTTTTTGTTCTGCTGCTACTGTTGATGTCGAACAACAAAAAAAAAAAACAAATATAAAAGTGACGAACATCAACAAAATGTTGATGTTGTTGTTGTTAAGCTAGAATGACAAAAGTCAAAGATGTTGTTGTTGTTAAGCTAGAATGACAAAAGTCAAAGACAAAGTTAAATCACGTTGTTGTTGTTTTTTTTAAGAAAGTATTAATATCATAAGTATGTATATGTTTAAAAATAAATATATATTAAGTTCTTAACTAAATGAGTTTCTAAATTGATTAGGATAAATTATAATGACGACTTGTCACGAATTGGTAGGCGTAACATAAAAGGAGCGGATAAAGGCGAACTTGGAATTTGTTATGTATAGAATCTAAAATATATGAAAATTAAAAATCACGTGATGTTACAGTCTCCCCTACTTTAGGAAATTTCGTCTCGAAATTTAATTAAGAGTTAACCTTTTGAAAAATAAGTAGGTGGTTTGATATGGGTTTAATGAGAACAAAAACTAGTTAGATTATTATGCTTAAATCAAATATTCTATCTAGTCAATGTGCGATAATTATGCATGTAAGAGAAGTACTTTTAGAATTTTAATCCAAGGTCGTACGTAGAAATTTGAAAGTTTAATCGACTAAAGCATTTTTGTAAGGTGGGTGGATGGTAGATAAAATTCGTCTGTTTAACCTACTAAAACATTTTTGGTGATTAGTGAAAAAAAAGGGTACGTATAGGTAGGTTTGAGTATGGGGCTAATGTGACAAATTTTGGGTAGATAAGTAAATATACCGTATAACATATAAAAAGTAGTAGAAATTTTGGCTTGTAAAAAAATATCATTGGGTAATTGGGTGGAATAGTAAACATACGAGCATAATGAGTGACTAGATGTGGGAATGAGTAGTATTTAGTAACAGATATTTGGTTTGCACAAGGTCGAAAATTTTACCAGAAAAATTTTTAGAAGGCGACTAAAGTAAACGAGAAATTGTACTATTTGAAAACAGTTTTTTTTTTTTGTGACATAAATAGTATTTATTTAGTTTTGAAATCCAATATATAAGCAGTCAAGAAAATATATCAAAGTAAGGGACAAATCTTGTTTTAAATGCATCAATGTTTCTAGGGATTAAGGCCAGTGGTTATGAGACTTAGAACGAGATTCTTGATAATGGGATGATTGCTGATTAAGCAAGGATTGGCACGGGCGAAGAAACGAAGTTGATAGAGAATGCAAGTATAGATTATTCACAACAAGGATGACGTTGCATAGTAGAGAGTGTGTGATTTAAAACAAGGTTATAATATGCATAAAAGATAAATAATGCAAGCGTAATTAGACTAGTAAACTATAACATAAACGGTATCGCAAAAGATAAATAACGTAAGTGTTGGTCAAAATTTAAACTCGACACCCAAAACTTCTCATGGCACGAATAACTCTACTTTTGGTAGTATGACAGGACATTTATGTATAGGATGTACCAGCGGCGTATCCACCATGCCGTTATCATACCTCATCTGTGTTGTTATTCAAGTCATGATAGGTTACACACACTGGGACTTGTTATGTTTTCCATGCGCCCAATTTTTGTAATTACGTGTGCACCCATAATTAGTCCAATTGTCGTATGGTCCACATAATTTGTCTTAGTTATGTGTGGGTCACTAGTGGACACAAAATACTTATACACGAAGGAAAAAGACATTAAACTAGGGCATTAGACAGTTTTGATGTTGTAAACATAGCAAGCAACGTGACATGCAAACACATAATATGAAAAGGCATTAAGTAAGTTTTTTATATATATATATATATATATATTTGATGTTGTTAACCACACGCGTTTTTGGCGTGGATGTATGGTTTCATGACATAATGGTGTAGACTTGTGCAAATGTGGTTACGTTCAGATGTATAAAATCAAACAAAAGCATAGACAGTTGGATTCCTAATGGAAACATGTAAAATGTTTTGACTAAGGGTAACATAAAATTCGAGTTCATTACAAATTGAGTTTATGGGTACGCGAGCAATTTTAGCTTTTCAAGATTAAGGGTCAAGTTTGATGGTAGAAGAATTTAGTCCGTTGGATGTTAAAGAAAAACGGATTTAATTGAAGTGGGAAAAATTTAGTGTAAAAGTTTTATCGAAGATGGTCGTTTGATTTATGAAAAATCCATTTTATTAAGCGAGGAAAATAGTTTACTGACAATTTTAGTTTGGCGTTGATGAATATTTTGACTCGTGATACGATTTCAAGAGAAAAGGTTTTGGGATTATAAAGAAGTAGGTTATTTGATTTATCGAGTCTTTGCTCACAAGTCCTATTTACAAAAGATTTTTTTAACACTTTTACTATTTAGAATCTTGTTTGTCATACAGACTCGAAGCACACATTTGTTAGTGGTTTGAAGGTGAGGATTTTATAGAAGGATAGACATCCTCTTAAAAATAGTAGGAAGAATTTTGTTCAAAAATCTTGAAAAAAAATTGTGCGCGAGAAGAAAAGGGTTTTGCGATGTTTTAATTTTGCCGATAAATTATGATTGTAAACTAGGATAACGATGGTAAAAGAAAATTTCACATTCGAACAATTTCTTGAAAACATTACATAAGGAAATTCTCATTTTTTTAAAAGAAAAGAAAAGTCAATCTTCTTTAGTGTGGTGAGTGGGTCTTCCAGCATCGTAGATCACCATGGCAAGTCTTGGGCATTGGTTACGCCCATGGGTTGGGTCGTTGCACTCGGAGCATATCCATCCATTGGCTTTAGTGAATAAGGTAGTACTAGTAGGTTGTTCGGGTCGTGGTTTAGTGGTGTGGCGACATATTTTGGCTAAATGACCATATGCATCGCAGTTGGTGCATATGCGACATGGTGCGTGAGTGGGATGGTGGAATTTACAACTCTTGCATAACGGATGGGTTCCACGATACTGCTTTTTGTTGGGGATTGGAGTCTTAGGGGTTGTCGAAGTGTGGTTTCGTTTGAGGTTTTTGCATTTTCGGTTATCCTTTTTCGTTTGTTTGGTAGGGGTATGGGTAGATGGTTTAGTGTCTACATGGTTTGTGTTGTCTTGGATGGTATCGTCGGAGTTTGGAGTTGGGTTTGTTGGTGTCTCTAGGTTAGGGAGAATCTTGATAAATTTTTGGGCAATAAGACTCGCAGTTGGTTGAGATCGATGCTGTTGAGACGGGAAGACATGTTCGAGAATCATACATAGGAAAATTTGCATAAGCAGTTTTAAACAAGGTGACTTTTGAATTTAGAAAATAAGTTACTAGGATTTTGGTTAGCAATGAAAAGCTTGCAGGTAAGATTAGATCGGTGAAATTGATGCAAATTTAGATAAACAAAATACACAAACTCAAGTTGTTCTCATGGATTTAGCATGTAAGTTCAAGTTACACGTATAGGATGCAAGTTTCACATTGTTCAAATAGCGTAGCACGTATGTATAAGCAAGTATAGTGCACTTAGTCAACATGAAGAAGTTTTAATTTATGTTGGTTCATGATTATTAGTATTGTTTGGAGATTGCTAGAGTACTTGAGATGCGAGTCTTGAGAGCATTTGCGAGTAAAACAAATCTAGTATACATAGTGAAAACATATCATGAAAACAACATTGTAAGTAATATTAACATAAAATGAGACGCTTGTTTTAAACAAGCAATTGGAGTGTTCCGGAACGGAACTAAGACTAACCAAAGTGATTCGAATTTACCTTTGAGTTTGAAAACATGCTTTGGCCTAATAGGTGGAAATACTCTCGCCGAAATTTTCGATTAACGGTATTCACCTTTCCAGTTACTACATGTCCATTGTCATTGGAAAATTTGAGACTTTGGAGGGATTGAAAAAAAAATCAAGGATTGAAACTAGTCGCTAAGTTGCGGATTTCACTCCTATCTTAGCGATGTCGTTTCTTTAGTGTGGTTTTTGCACTTGTCCAACGAGGTAGGAAAATTAATTCCAACACTCAATTGGTAAGTTTCCACTAGAATGAGAAGTTGTGAAATTTCCACCAAGGTAAGGAATTCACGCCTATCTTGGCGTAGTTTCAAAAACACAAAAAGAGTAACGTGGATTGAAAGTTATCACTAAAGTGAGGGTCTCACGCCTATTTCGGTGATTTCCTTTCGTTTGTGTTATACAAACGTCTTCAAGTGCAGAGTAATCCATAAATAGGAAGGTAAATTTTAAGGACCAAAAGAATTGAGTAGAAACAAGTGTCACACCACGCCAATGGCGGAAACACGTGGCGCGACGGTTCAAGCGTATAAAGTCAAGGTTAACGCAAAACACAAGTAATTAAGAAAACGGGTCATTTATTTAGGCGTCAAAACCATGTTTTAAGATTACACATAATCTAAATTGTTTTTAACATAATAAAGGGGGTTTCTCAAATATATCCCATGTATTTGGGAAATAAAAGTGAAACCCGCAAAAACGCCCGACGCCCGCATAAGAGATTCCGATGACCCAGCTCGCCATGCCCGTCTCCGTTTAGTTACCTGAAAGATATGTTTAAAATTTCGTCAATATATAAATATTGGTGAGTTCACAGGTTTTTAGTTTCCAAAACTTAAACACTTGGGAAATACCATGTTATGACAATGTATAGGAGTTGCAAGTTCCTATAATTCTACTTGAGCCTATAATCAAACCAAGACAAACAATAATAATGCCCCGCTCTAAGTCGTGACTCGGTATCCTACGACTTAATTTCAGAATACGTGCACCCCAGGCATACGCCGATGCATAATCGACGCTATCGATTAGGGGTGGGCCTTGTCAGGCACCAATAGTACTATTCAAATATTCCTTCGGTTTCATCTCCGTGAATAAATGACTATAGAAGCGAGGTCTCAACCCCGAGTGGCGATCACATCTCAAGTAATTATTCCGTCAAACATTTTCCCTAACATATCTTTCCCCCGAAAACGTAAAAATAGTTTAAAATGGAGCCGTGAGACTCGCCTGAATCTGTGTCTGGCTCACAAGGGAAAATAGCAAATGGGTGGTCTCGCACCTACAAACGTCCTAGACGTATAAGTCACAATTCCTATAGTGCATGTGCCTTGACAAGTTGTACACCCAACTCCCCGACCACGAGTTATTCCAATTCCCGTTTAATTTACCGCGTATCCTAGGTTCGTTGGCGTTGGATCACCCTATTCTTACAAGTTATATATTATCCTTGTCAATATTTCCTTAACTTGTTTATTATTATCCTCAACTCGACTTCACTTAACGTATAATTATCTTCCCATTCAAATAATTATACTTAAGATCGCATCGTTCGATATAACATATTTTTAACACCCGACCCGACTCACCTTGCCGCATATTTATTTTCCCATTCAAATAAATATGCTAAGGTTTTGTCGTTCGGTAGTATATTCTTAACACCCGATTCGACTCACCATGCCGTATATTTATTTTCCCATTCAAATAAATATACTAGGATCTCGTCGGCACGGTATGCACATATATATACATATATATTTCGTCTACTCGTCTCGGTTTTCTTTCCCACGTATCTACTTTCCCATTAAGTAGATATACTAGAATTTCGCCGAGACGAGCATATATATATATATATATATATATATATATATATATATATATAAACGTGTAATTTTTCTTGTTAAGTCTATACGTTTGTTTAACGTCTTACTCATTTACGTTATGTTTTCTCCCACGAATAATTTCTTCAACACTTAGGAAAGTGTCAATTAATTTTCACCCATGTTATATATATTTTACTTCCTAAAATATATATTTTCTTATCTTACCGCAATGGCATTTTTCTCTTGTTTTGTTCGTTTATTGTTTGTTAACGTGTCTTAGTCCGATATCTTAACTTGTATAGTCAATTTTTCCCAAGTCTTTCCCAATATGTGTTTTATAGAGATATTATTCATATTTCTAATTCCTAACACATATTACTTGGAAGGTTTTTAACCCAACTTGTTAACTTATATACAAAAATGTTTCCAACACTTTTATATTCCCATTTATATAAAAGTGTTCATTTTTGTATAAGTTTCTCAAGTTTTTACTTTTGTTTAGCATTTTTATAAAAATCTCTATTTTTATAAAATCCTTATGTTAATACGAGTCCATATTTTTATAACTTCCATTTTTATAAAAATACACTTTTCATACAAAATACACAAGTAGTTTACTAGTGTTTACCAAAGCTATCCTTGGAAAATCATTATGTATGCTTTTGGCACCAAATTTTCCATTATTGCATTTTTGGACTAATAGTTTCTAAAATATTCATTTTAGTCCCCTAACTTTCAAATGTTGCATTTTTCCATCCTAACTTCCAAAGTTAGTATTTTTCACCCATTTTAGTGGACTTTGAAGATTCATCTTCTTAATGTTAGGTTATTTTTACATCATACCACTTTTAATAGTCTTATATTCCATAAATAAGGCTACTAGTATGTGTGTTTTGTGTATTTGTCCATCATATCCAAATTTCACTCATCTAAGTGAGTAGACTTTAATTTTGTAACTTCTACATTTATGATTTCCTAACATATTCCATCTTATATTATACTTTAGATGATCATTTTATGATGATTACAACTACCTTTTACATATTCAAGTTTCTTTCACAAATCATATTCAAATCATCATCCTACATGGTGTATGTGTAGATTTTATATCTTAAAAAAAAACACTACATTATTATCATCAAATCCATGATCCATTTACATGTCTTTAACTATCCATTTCACTTATGTAAATTCTATTAAAGCTTATGTTTCAAAACCACATTTTTAACCCTTCATGTACAACTTGCTTCTAAGAACACATAACATGAATAATAATGATCAAAGCAAGGTTAAGAAGCTTACTACTAGCACAAGGCTAGGGAAGACAAAAACCTTGGATTTGAGAGGGGTTTAGTGTGTTCTTCCAAGTGGTTAAGCTCCAAGCTCTTGAAACACACAATGGGGTTTTGATGGATGGATGTTTAGGAGTAATTTGGAAGTGTTAAACTTGAAGAAATGTGTGTGTGTGTGTGTGTAATACCCCACGGCCACAAGAAGGAGAAAGAAGAAGATTGTTTTTGCTTTGTTATCTCATGTATCTAACACATGTTATATAATATTACCATATCCTTCATAGATTGCATGTAATCTTTCTAAAGATTTAAGAGATTTAGGTAGTACAAGGGATGATCTTGGATGGATATTTAGAGGGTGTTTTGGCCGTGAGTTGTGAGAGGGAGAGTGATAACTTGTGAATCTTGCTAAAGCTTGTAATCTTTTATAATCTTTACATTAGATCCATTTAATCAAGTGTGTACTTGGGTAATAGCATGAATCATTTTGTTTTGGATTTTCTTGGCCATTTGGCCGATTTTTCTTACAAGGAAAAGCAAGATTGAGCATGCTTTTGTACTTGACAATCTTACATATTATCTTTCCTAGGCATGCTTAATTTCCTTAGGTTTGTAGGTTGTTTTAAACAAAAGAAAAATAAAAGGAAATTACAAGGCCTAAGGCCGGCCCCTTTGGGGTTTTAGGTGGGGTCCACCACACAAATTATTTACCAATGTTAAGTTAGGTTTAATCCCTCGTCGTTCGGGTGTCGTTCGGGTATTTTTCGGGTTTTAACTGCGTGTCATTCGGACATTAAAAATACCTTTCCTAACCCTTAAACATAGCCTAATTTAAGCGTTGATTGGTTATTTAGGCTCTTGTCGGGTGAAATTATAAGTTATACGCGCACCGGGTGCGGTACGCGCACTTTATTCGTTACCGGGAGATTTGTATGGAGAGTTTTCACCTATGGCTTTGGAGTTCCAAAACCCATTATATTTTGTGTAAATACCCTTTATTTTATATCCTGGGTGTCCGGGATCCTTTTCGTTTATTTAATATTTACCGGGTAATCGCCAATGTCCATACCGGATAAGCCTACTCGCACATGATCCTATCATGTTTCGTCATTAAACGTATGCATTCCTATGCATTATTTGGAAATTGCTATTTCCTAAGGCCTTGATAAATAATAAACACAATATTGCATATAATTACGTTAATCATATATTAGTTAATTAGTACGGAATTACCTTATTTTTGCCGGTTGTTACATTCTCCCCCCGTTAAGAGAATTCCGTCCCAGAATTCACTTCGAGCTCTCCGGTATAGGTGTCTTCTCGAATAGGGTGGGATATTTTTGCTTCATCCGGTCCAGCCTTTCCCACGTGAACTCCGGTCCACGCTTGGCATTCCAGCGCACTTTGACCAATCTGATCTTGCTGCACCTCAGTTTCTGGACCTTCCAATCGGTTACCTCGATTGGTTCTTCGACAAAGTGTAACTTGTCGTCAATGTGAATTTCGTCCGCAGGGATGATGAGAGTTTCGTCGGATAGGCACTTTTTCAAATTTGACACGTGAAACGTGTCATGTATTCCACTAAGCTCTTGCGGCAACTTGAGCTTGTATGCCACCGGGCCTACCCTGGACAAGATTTAGAACGGTCCAACGTATCGTGGGTTCAGCTTTCCGCGCTTTCCAAAGCGCGCGACACCTTTCCAAGGTGACACTTTTAGTAGGACCCTGTCTCCGACTTGAAATTCTAAAGGTTTTCGCCTCATATCAGCGTAGCTTTTCTGTCGGTCACAGGCCGCTTTGAGACGTTCCTTGATCAAAAAGACCTTGTCTGTCGTCTCTTGAACAATTTCGGGCCCGGTAAGTTGTTTTTCTCCAACTTCAGCCCAACATAGTGGAGATCTACACTTGCGTCCATATAGAGCTTCAAAAGGTGCAGCTTGGATGCTCGTATGGTAACTGTTGTTATAAGAAAATTCTACCAATGGCAAGTGTGTATCCCAATTACCACCGAAATCAATCGCACATGCCCGTAACATATCTTCTAAGGTCTGGATGGTTCGTTCACTTTGACCATCAGTTTGGGGATGATACGCGGTACTCATGTCAAGGCGAGTACCGAGGGCTTCATTCAAACTTTCCCAAAACCTTGAGGTGAAACGACTATCTCGATCGGAGATGATGGAGATAGGTACACCATGCTTCGACACCACCTCCTTAATGTACAAACGGGTCAGTTTCTCCAACTTGTCCGTTTTGCGAATTGGAAGGAAGTGTGTGGATTTTGTCAAACGATCAACAATTACCCAAATCATATCGTGGCCGCTTGTTGTTTTGGGTAACTTGGTAATGAAATCCATGGAAATTTGTTCCCATTTCCATTCAGGTATCTCCGGTTGCTGGAGCAAGCCAGAGGGTCTCTGATGCTCGGCCTTGACCTTTGCGCAAGTTAAACATCGCGCCACATAAGCCGCTATATCTCTTTTTGAAATTTGGCCACCAATAAAGTTCCTTCAAATCGTGGAACATCTTGTCTGCACCAGGGTGAACCGAATATCTAGAATTGTGAGCTTCGGCCAGTACTAGCTCACGCAACCCACCATACACTGGAACCCAAATTCTATTCATGAAATACAGGGTCTGGTCCGCCTTTGGTTCCAGCGAATCAACCATCTTCCGCAATCTTTCACCTTTGACATACTCGGGTTTAAGGGCGTTAATTTGAGCTTCACGAATTCGATCAGTCAGATTCGTGTGGATAGTTAGACCCAAAGCTCGGACACGCAACGGCTTAACCCGTTCCTTGCAACTTAAGGCGTCGGCCACAACGTTTGCCTTACCGGGATGGTACTTTATCTCACAATCGTAATCGTTTAATAATTCAACCCATCGCTGTTGTCGCATGTTCAAATCCTTCTGATCAAAGATGTGTTGCAAACTCTTATGATCAGTGAAGATTGTGCATTTGGTCCCATATAAGTATGCCTCCATATCTTGAGAGCGAATACCACTGCACCCAATTCCAAATCATGTGTAGTGTAGTTTTTCTCATGGGTTTTCAGTTGTCTGGAAGCATACGCTATCACCTTTTCTCGTTGCATTAACACACAACCCAAGCCTTGATGAGAGGCGTCACAGTAAACCACAAAATCCTCCATACCATCGGGAAGTGATAATATTGGAGCGCCACATAACTTATCTTTTAGCAATTAGAATGCCGCTTCTTTCTTTTCCGTCCACTCGAACTTCTTATCCTTTTGGGTTAGCATGGTTAAAGACTGTGCTATCTTAGAAAAGTTCTCGATGAACCTTCTGTAGTAACCCGTGAGGCCAAGAAACTGTCGTACTTCGGTAGGAGTTCTAGGGGCGTCCCAAATTTTAATTGCCTCGATCTTGGCGGGATCGACATGTATGCCCTTTTCATTCACCACGTGACCTAGGAAGTGAACCTCTCGAATCCAAAAGTCGCACTTTGAGAACTTAGCATAGAGCTTTTCTTTGCGTAGTACTTCAAGGATTAATCGGAGGTGATTCTCGTGGTCTTCTTTAGTGCGCGAATAGATCAAAATATCATCAATAAAAACGATGACGAATTTATCCAAATACGGCTTACACACGCGATTCATCAAGTCCATGAAAACTGCCGGTGCATTGGTTAAGCCGAACGGCATTACCAAAAATTCATAGTGTCCATATCGGGTCCTGAAAGCCGTTTTTGGTACATCCTCTTCTTGGATACGCAACTGATGATAGCCGGACCTTAGATCAATCTTGGAGTAGAAGCTGGATCCTTGGAGTTGATCAAATAAATCGTCGATCCTGGGGAGAGGATAGCGATTTTTAATGGTTAGCTTGTTCAGCTCCCGATAGTCAATGCACATGCGAAAAGTGCCATCCTTCTTTTTCACGAATAAGACGGGAGCTCCCCAAGGTGAGAAACTCGGTCTTATGAAACCCTTGTCCAACAATTCTTGCAGCTGGCTGGATAGTTCCTGCATCTCAGATGGAGCTAAGCGGTATGGCGATCGTGCCACGGGAGCAGCTCCAGGAACGAGGTCGATGCGGAACTCGACTTGTCGAGGTGGTGGCAACCCCGGCAAATCTTCTGGGAATACATCAGGAAAATCTCTAGCTATCGGAATGTCTTCCAACTTCCGCTCGTCGGCTTTCTTGTCCACAACGTGTGCCAAGAATGCGACAAGGCCTTTCCTTAAACACTTTCGAGCCTTCATGCTTGTAATAATTCTTAATGGCGTCCCGCGCCTTTCCCCTTGAATTGAAAGAGTTTCGCCGCTTGCGAGAGGAACTTGAATTATTTTATCGTTGCAAACAACGATGGCACGATGTGCGGATAACCAGTCCATGCCAACGACTATGTCGAAACTACCCAGCACAACCGGCAAGAGATCAATCCCAAATTCGTGCCCACAGAGATCCAACTTACAATCTTTCGCTACTTCTCTTGTTTCAATAGTTTTACCATTAGCCAGTTCTATAGAGTAGGGTGTATCTAGTTTACTAGTTTTTAGCCCAAGTAATCTTTTAAACTCAATGGATACGAAGCTAAAATCGGCACCAGTATCAAATAATACAGAAGCATAATGGCCATTAAGAGGGAACGTACCAGTGACCACGTTGGGGTCCTGTCGTGCATCACCGGCTCCAATCACAAATGCCCGCCCACGGGCTTGGTTGTTGAGCTTGGGGCAATCCCTCTTCCAATGGTCAAGTGATCCGCACGCGAAGCAGGGTCTTGCTCCTCCATTCTTCGGTGCTCCCGACCTGCAATCTTCTGTCTTGTGCCCCGAGCGGTGGCACTTCCCACAAATTATCCCGTTGTTTTTCCCCTGATTACCTTGTTTCCCACCATTTCCACGTCCTGTGGCTACATACCCCCTTCCCTTCTTGTTCGCACCACCCGATGATCCATCCTTCTTCCCTTCACTACGCTTACGTTTCCCAAACCTTGGTTTATTCCCCTGATCACTCGACCCAACTGCTGAACTTGTCCCCAGATTTTTACCCTCCACGCTGTTGGACTCAGAAATTTTCAATCCCGACACCTTCCGGATTAAGGTGCCCATTCGAATGGCGTCTTCGGTGAGGCTCAGAGCGAGGTCGATAGCCTCGCGCATGGTCGTGGGCTTGGAAGAAGTGACCATGCTGCGTATTTGTGGCGCCAGCCCGAATAGGTACCGCTCTATCTTCTTGCTCTCCGGGGTAACCAAGCGAGGCACTAGTCGGGAGAGGTCATGAAATCTGGACGTGTACCCAGCCACGTCTGCTCCAACCATGGTAAGGTTCCAGAATTCGGTTTCTAGTTTCTATACCTCACTCGCCGGGCAGTATTCGGCGATCATGAGTTCCTTTAATTCCAACCATGGTAAGGAGTAAGCAGCATCATCTCCCAGTGACTGTACTTGGCTGTTCCACCAAGTTAGCGCTTGATCCAGGAATAAGTGTCACACCACGCCAATGGCGGAAACACGTGGCGCGACGCTCGAAAGCTTATCAAAGTCAAGATTTACACAAACTATATTTAATTAGAAAAGATCATTATATTAAGATGTCGGGAAGGAGTACCTGGTTTCAAACATTACATAAAACCACAAACATTAAGTTTTAAAGTGGGGTGTTTCCGTTTATGTCCCAACCCGATGGTAACAATAGATGAAACCCCCAACCAGTGTCCGACATCCCAAATTCCACCGTACTAGCCGCATACCTGTTCAGCACTCAGTTACCTGAAAGATATGTTTAAAAAGACGTCAATATATAAAATATTGGTGAGTTCACAGGTTTTAGTATCGTAAATACGACATTTTTACATCCTGTGCAAATCCAGCACATTTTTACATCATGTGCAAATCCAGCACATTTTGTGGCCTTTGTATGGAGTAGCTAGCTCCTACAAACTATGATGATAAGCAATCCCCTGAGTCCCATAACCAAACCAAGACTAATAAATATGCCCCGCTCCAAGTCGTTTCTCGGAAACCAACGACTTAAGTTCAGAATATGTGCACCTCTTGTCTTTACCGGGTTGACGCTATCAACCAGAGGTGGGCCTCGTCAGGCACCAATAGTACTATCCAAATATTCCTTCAGTTTCATTTACCTGAATTAATGGTTACAGTAGCGAGGACCCAACCCCGAGTGGCGAACAAGAACTCAAGTACTCATCATGCCACTTATCACATTTTAACCTTTGAAAACCATTTCAACATGTGATAACTTTTGACAAACATATCTTTCCCCCAGTTAAAACAGTAAAATGGGGCCGTGAAACTCACCTTAATTTCCATGCTTAGCTAGCAAATAACACCCAAAGCTTTGACCGACTTCCTCGTGCCCTATTTACCAATAAAGGACACCTTAAAGTCTATCATATATAAGCCTAGCTTATTTTCCGGTTAAAAGATAGTTTATTCAACCATCTTGACTCGTGTGTACTAACCCGAGTCCTTAAGTGCTTCAACTCGACGAACCGATCGTGACTTGTCATAATTCATGTGTTTACATACAACATAGTACCCAAGTTGTGCACCTGTTACTATTCGTGTGTAAACCATGTTGGACTAATACCACGAAACGTATAACTCATCCCGAGTAATAGCTTGTCTCGTAAATCGGATAAATGTAGTTGCCTTGTATAATTATTTTTGGACAATATACTTTGAAGAAACATAAGTATAATTATTGAAAATGGCCTAATAACATTTGTTATTTCGCTTCCCAAAATCCGAGTATTTTAAGTGTTTCGAAGCATTACTTTCAAATAATTTTTCCCAAATAAGTTAGGCGTCGACGCATTTCAAATCCGTATTTTTGACAACGTTTTGGTTACCAAAACCATTGAAGTTGACACAATGGACGCTCGACAAAACTATATATTTGTTTTGCAAATATTGTTCGATGTTTATCTTTATGGTTGTAATTAACCATTTGTCGAAAACGTCACAACTTTGGACAAAACCATTTGTTTAAGACACTTGGAAAGTTTATTTGTGAAAGCATACACAACAATATTAACTTCGTTGTGCTTCGGATTTTATAAATTTCGGCAGAGTTTCCTCTGTTTTTGTACAAACCAGACAACACAAGTCGTCTTAAAAATTCCCAAAACAATTTACAAACACAAGACAATCAATCGACTTATCCATTCCGAGCTACATGAGACATTATACGTTCCGTTACTTATATAAATTACACCTGTTTATATAAGTGCGTATATATATATACCTATATTTATAGTCCAAGAATTTAGTCCGATATCAATATTATAAGTCGCGCTTTTATTTACAATTACCAAATACTCTGATTTTACTTACCGCTTAATATTCATATCGGTTCGTTAGCGAGTTAGTCGTTTATATTTATATATTTTAGAAATATATGTGTAAATAATAATGAAATAATCACTAGTTAGTTATACCGAAACGCTTGACCGAAGCTCACTGAGTTGACCGGGTCTTGTCCGAACCCGAAATCTGACCCGTTGACCATCAGTTGACCGGGTTGACCAAACCGAATCTAACCCGTCTAACCACGGTTCACCAGATCTGACCGGATCTACCCGAGAGTACCATGCTTGACCCACGACTAGAACTTGAAGACGACACGCGAACCGAGCCAGATCTGACCCGACCCGGACCAACCCGGCACCGAACCATCACCGAACCACAACCATAATCGGACCAAACGCGATCTGACCCGTGGTTGACTCGAACCCATAGACCGAATCTGACCCGTACCGAGCCAGACTTGAACCAAACCTGACCCGAGCTGAACCAATCTTCCACACCCGAGCCATATGTGATCCGGGCCCTCGATCATGCCGGATCTGGAACCCCGTCGCCCTGAACCACCGGAACAACCACCTCTACGGCCACTACCAACCACCGGCCGACTTCCACTTCAAAACCACCATTATCGGGCCGCAAAACCACCAATCGGGCCACTTCACTCTGTCACAACCCGATCCCGACCAAAACCACTACTAAAACCACCTCTGTGCTGCTGCCTTCTGCGTGTTTCGGGCTGCAGAACCACCGCACAGCCGCTACCAACCACCGTGACCCACCCTCTTCGGCCATCACATCACAACCAACCCCAAAATCCCAAAAAAAAACGCCTCTGCGCTGCTGTTTCTGCACCGCACAGCCACCACCCATGGTGGTGGCGGCCGATCTTGGGCATGGCGAGGAAGAAGGAGCTCGTGGGTCCTTGTAAGTGTAGAGAGAGAGAGAGTTTCGGGTTTTAGAGAGAGAGTAGAGAGAGAGAGGGTGCGGCTGATTGAAATGAAGAAGAAGAAGCATCTTATGCTTTTTATACTTAGGGTTAGGTAGGTGGGTTGTGCACCGCGTATCGGACCCGTATAAACGTATTTCGCTCCGGTTTTATCTTAGGTTCGATACTTAATTACAAGAATTAGTCGGTTTTATTCGGAATGAGAAACATAACTAAACCGAGCAAATTCTTTATTATTTTCGTCACCCGACGCGTGAAAACAGAACACGCGTTAAAATCGCGTAAATCGATTCGGTCGAGCTATCCTTCATTTAGACGACTGTTTACTTTCGAAACTAATTAAATGAAATTATTTATAATAAATAATTATTCCGAAAGTTCGATAACGGTTAAAACCACACGTTTTGACGTTCGAATCCCACGTCAGTTCCTCTCCGCGTTCTCCAAAACGCTGCGTTTTTGGCCGTTTACCACGCCGATTTCACATCCGTTCGCATCGATAGTAAATACGTGTCGTATTTACATAGAATAAGCTTATGTTATTTCAATTTGACAAATTTTCGCTGATGTCAGTTCGTTACGTTAAATACGCGAAGCCTTTCTTTAAAGGCATCAAGGCTTCAACGAACTTTCAAAAGGACATCGTAGGACTCATATCAGCTCAACTAACCATAATTAACCTTAAACCATGTTAATTACTTCTAAAACATGATTAGAATCACGTTAATCGTTGTACGAAATTTGCCGGTTGTCACATTCTCCCCCCGTTAAGAGAATTTCGTCCCGGAATTCAGTTCAAGTCATCCGATACGTTGGTATCCTTGAACAGGGCGGGATGTTTGTGACTCACACGATTACCTCTTTTCTACGTGAATCCAAGTTCACGCTTAGCGTTCTAACGAACACAATGTCATGAGCCGGCCACGACCGAGCTCTTGGATATCGAAATCCGGCACAAATATCGGTTTTCCCGAAATAGTAGAGCTTTGCGTCAACCTGAATTCTGTCGGTCGAGGAATTGACAATGCTTCCTCAAGCCAGACTTGCGGGATTCATCAAGAGTCCCACTAAGCTCTTGCGATAGTTCGAGCTTGTTCGTTGCAAGGCCAATTTTAACCGATATCTGAGTCACTGGAGTACTAAGCGAAGTCACTCCATTACCGTTTTCGTGCTTAACAACACCCTTCCAGAGTATAACACTCAGCAAAGTCCGATACCAATTCGAAGTTCCTAAGGCTAACGTCTTGTTAGTACAACTTCCCGATCGGTTTGGCTACTTATTCAAGAAGATTTGAATCTACCAGATTCGCTGGTCATCTCTTGAAATCACGCCAGATCATGTGTATATCTCTATCTGTCATTCAATGTACTAGAGACGTACACGTATGCACTCCAGAGGACTTCGAGCAGTACACCCCGAACACTAGGGTGATAATTCCTATCACATAGGAAATTCTGGCGATGAAGTACACGCATTTGATTTGCCACCGACACTAATCGTATCACACAGGACACTTCCGTCCAGGACAATAATTCATTCGTTTTCGAGAATGGTAATCCATACTCATCTCAAATTGAGTATCCCAGACTTGCGTTCAAGGTTTGGCACACCCTGGGGCAGGATAGCTACTAAAATCCGATATTGTGAACGTTGGCATCTAGTGTCTAGCCACGACTCTCCAAGAGTATAGGTGGCTATCCGTATGCCTCATATTATAACTACCAGCGAGTATGGGATGAGAAGGTTCCAAACATCGATCGATCATTGCATGTGTCTCATCACAGCCATCGGACACCTCAGGCGACATGACCATTAGGTTCGCTCGTTCGAATCCCACTAACCGGGTGATCTTACCAGATCGCAAAGCAGTCGACATTCTCGAGGACGCTCCAGGTTGTTTATAGTAGCGGATGGTATTCCTGTGTCCTCACATGGACCGAAATCCACTATGCACCAACTTACAACCTTTTCGTATGAGCGATTGTGGTTAGTGGTACTAGGGCGCCTGATATCGACTGATGGAGGTCGAAGGTTTTTGCGTCACTTTCACCCCTCAGCTCCCCAAACAGTAGACAGTGTATATTCGACATACGGCCGTACGATTCCACAATACGCGAGAATTTAAGCCGACTTAACCCAAATGTCTAGAGGCTCGCATCACCTCATCACATTGGTCAACATAAGGATGATGTATATGAATCATCATAATATGGTTGCCGTAACAAACAGAGGATAGGGTCTCGACAACATCTCAACACGTTGGCTTTCCTCGAGACGGTGAGCAGAGCATTGGTAACTACCCAAAACAAGGGTACCCAGTGCTTGTCCTGCTATATGTGCCTCACGAGCACTGGTGTCCTATCGTTATTAGCAACCGAGTAAGCCAATTCTGAACAATACAGGACACTTTCCCTCGAATTGACTATCCGATCCTATGCAGTGATCTGAGTGAAAGGAGTCCTAAAACTGGAATCCCTCACTCGCCAAAGGTTCCATCTTTCGGACCTTTCAGGGTAAGAGGTGAAATTGAGTCATAAATGAATACATCTGACATAGATCTTACATTTGGCTTGATGGCTTCATTCGCCCAAGTCGTTACTTAAACAAACAAACGAACGACTGAGATCGCACCACAAGCGATAGTCCTGAGCCTTCCCATAAGTTATCCCGTTCAACAACTCAAGTAGTCACACAAATGGGTGCAATACGTAAGTTTTCGAGCTCATCTTGATTAGTCAGGTACTAGACGCACTGACCTGGCAGCTCATATTGCTAGGGTGTCCCCAACAGTGTCTGTCAAGGACAGGGGATTTTGCTCTAGCGCGAGCAATGCTACTGAAAAATAACTGGGAACACCTGTATTGACCCAAGGTCGAAAGGGTTCCACTATCCCAAGAATCTACGCAACGACACCAAGACAAGATAAACCTACCATTAGCAGGATAACATCAATCGAAGGGCTGAGTTGGTCGAAGATCTCGTCACGGTAGGGTAGCACCCTTATAGAGTAGACAACGCTACATGCCCTTCTAGATTCAGGGTTTCATAAGACCTCCTAATCATGTACCGGGGACTCCACCAATGCACTCGCCGTGGGTGGGTCCACACTGTTATTCCCGCAGTCGTCGGCATGACACGTTGGCGGGTATGATGTCAAACGAATCCACTGGGATGAGCAATAATAAATTGAGTCTTTCAACTCTTACTAGCCCAAAGGTATGGGTCATAATATCGCTCACATTTACTCGATACCTTCAAGTTCGAGATGTATTCGAAATCCCTTTATCGCAAAGACGAGGCTCACCCCGTCATGTGTGGATCATGGGATTTCCTTCCGACATGATTCGAGAGTGGTTAGTCGACCAAAATGCACGTAAAAGGTTAAGGCTGGACATGGCGTCACTGATGCCTTAGATCCTGAAGAGGTAATGCTCACGAAACTCGCGGGCATATAAAGAGGTCGACACATGATTCGGTCAATTACTCAAACTACGAGATTCGAACTTTAGAGAGATACATGTGCTAACACTAGGACTAGAGTGTCTTATTATGACTTCCCGAAAGTCCGTTGGACACCCGAAATCCTACATAATCAATGGCGACACTACACAACCATTCAGCAACATAACAACAGCTACGTGGGTTTGGGGTAATGTCTTTATCCCAAGGGAACCAAGAGTGAAACAACGACAAGTTGTTACATCATCAAGTCAATCCAACAAATGTAGCAATACGTTCACGGTGCAATACGGCAGTACGGACAACACGACAATGATCGCAACACGTCCGCGAAACGCATCCACAACGGAATACTGCATCAGGAGCAGCACAACCACGGAGGTGCATTACCGACAGCGAAACGCAACCACATGGATATGCAGTCGGCAAAACTGTGCAACTACAAGAATGCACAATCGCTAGGGGTAACGCCACAACATGAATTCAAGACAGCAGGATGACACACAACCTAGCGAGTCCACTATACCTAACTACAAAAAGCTCCATTTCGGTGAGCGCGCACCCCGTTGCATTTCATCTCACTTATGGTGACGGAAATCCATATTCGTATCCTCAGCAGCAACCTATACTCCATAGGCTCATTGGTGGGAACAATTGGGTTAATAAGGGCATCCGTCATCATAAAAGAAATGGGAACGATGGGTTCCACATGATTTAGCAGACTTATCAAGCCGATATCGTTCCTTAGGGAGAATGACTGTATGCTCGATATAAGTCACTCGAATAATGGCAACTGCAGCATTGACAGGCTCAACCATACCTGAGAACCATCGCCAACATTAGTCTTGGCAGGAGCCAGGGAATGATAACGAGCGGTTCAACGAAAATCTCAAAGAAAATGGAGTTAACAGCAACGAACTCCATCGTGACACAAACATGGTCATAGCGGCTTGGCAAGGGTCTTATAGATGTCTATGTCAATGACAGTGATCTTAGTAGGAGCCTTCGAAACAACAGCAACGTCAAACTTGACAAAAGCCATAGAAACATCCTCAACAAGCTCAGTATGAGCTACACTCTCAGCAACGACGACATGATTCGCTTGGGCCATAGAACAACGAGAAGAAGCTTGACATGAGTTACAAAAACGATTGTGACAAACCTAGCGGAGATTTAGGGAACAACAACAACAAACTCGACAAGAGTTCCACACTTAGTAATGACAACAGGATTCGCTTGAGCCGTAGGACAATGATAGCAGCAACAACAGCAGGCTCAGCAGAAACCTTAGACCCGTCGTAGCTATTAGATGTGTGGTAAATAGTATCCATAGGACCTAGGAACCAAGCTACATCTTTTCCAGTATCAAAAATATTGGTCACAACCAGAATAGTAGAGGTAGAAGGATCATGATTTATCGAGACGCCACGATAAAATAAAATGATACAGACTCGAGTAATTCAGCCGAGTCATCCTTCTCATTAGGGTCCTCTTGCATGTTATTTTGGCCCTAGCACCGATAGTCATCAACTGAAATGCCTCTCCGCCACCTAAGCAAGGCCAGTGAACTTTCTTCCTGATAGGCCACGCAGTGAGAGTATCGGAATACGACTAGAGATTAGACAAGTCACATTGTCCATAACGAATGGATCTCGCAACCTTAGTTTATCCAACACCGTGACAAAGGGACGCAACGTCTCAATATCTATGGGGATTGATGGAAAACACTTCGCATCAATTGCCACCCCAAATAGGCAACCAGTCTCGTCGTCCTGACGAGGGTAGCGGACGTTCAACATTGCAACATGAGCAATGGAATTGCCGTCCCATGGGTAAGTCTAGTTGACAGAATAACGTGACCACTTCCAGTAGTCCGTTATTTGATTTTTTTTTTTCGAGGGGGATTTCAATATCAGCCAGAGCGTTCTGTGACACTTGACAATTACGAGTCACACGCTTTACGATTTCGGCTCCCGAGATGTGGTTTCACTCCCCAAGTATTATAACGAATTCAGACACAAAACGCACGTCGTGACCTTATATTCAATATATATGTATGTCCCCATATATATTAACTGACTTGGATAAAATCATCTCCGACTCGACTCACTTTACCATATAATTACTTTCCCATTAAGTAGTTATACTAGGATCTTGTCAGTCGAGATTTCATTTTTCCCACAATCGACTCGACTCACCTTTCCATATATTTATTTTCCCATTAAATAAATATACTAGGATTTTGTCGATTCGATATTACATTTTTCGACCATCGACTCGACTCACTTTACCGTATAATTATTTTCCCATTAAATAATTATACTAGGATCTTATCGATTCGACATTACATTTTGCAACCATCGACTCGACTCACTTTACCGTATAATTATTTTCCCATTAAATAATTATACTAGGATCTTGTCGATTCGACATTACATTTTACAACCATCGACTCGACTCACTTTACCGTATAATTATTTTCCCATTAAATAATTATACTAGGATCTTGTCGATTCGACATTTCGTTTTACAACCATCGACTCGACTCACTTTACCGTACAATTATTTTCCCATTAAATAATTATACTAGGATCTTATCGATCGATATTTCGTTTTCGACACCCGACTCGGCTCACTTTACCATATATTTATTTTCCCATTAAATAAATATACTAGGATCTTGCCGATCGATATTTCGTTTTCGACACCCGACTCGGCTCACTTTACCATATATTTATTTTCCCATTAAATAAATATACTAGGATCTTGCCGATCGATATTTCGTTTTCAACACCCGACTCGGCTCACTTTACCATATATTTATTTTCCCATTAAATAAATATACTAGGATCTTGCCGATCGATATTTCGTTTTCAACACCCGACTCGGCTCACTTTACCATATATTTATTTTCCCATTAAATAAATATACTAGGATCTTGCCGATCGATATTTCGTTTTCAACGCCCGACTCGGCTCACTATACCATATATTTATTTTCCCATTAAATAAATATACTAGGATCTTGCCGATTCGACGTTGTTGATTTAGACGGGGGCTATCATGCCTTCTAGATAAAGATGATCAAGCCTATTAACTCAGCAAGGACGATTCTGCCCTCCAATAGGGGAAGGAACGCCTGACCCTTGAAGACAACTTGGGCATGTGTTAGATCAAGAATGACTTACTCACAGTAATAATACAGCAGCACACGGGCCACTAGTCTCAATACTGATCCACACAGGGTCCCGTGCTCAAAACGCACTGGTTTTGCAGGGACGCACCCTCGATCTTCACTGGTTTCCAAGTTTAGCATTCCACGCATCGTACCAAGCATTCATCTCTTCGGTAGGCAGTGCATCCTCGTATGTCCGCTCCATCGAAGAACTTTGTGCGGAGGCATTAAACTCCTATACAAGGAAGTTTTCGTCTCCTGTCCTTATCCGATGCGAGGTCTTTCGTCATATTACTCATGTGAATAAAAGTTCGAGCTCTTCCGTGTTCGTACCTTAGAGGTAATGCTGAAGAAAGCTCATTAAGTTTGCGAGGATCGAAATCAAGGGATATCAACAAGACCTCCCTTTTAACCCGTTGGCCAATCAAAAGCTAACACTGAACCTAAAGAACAAGAATAGACAAGTCAAGGAGTGATCACCAACCCCAGCCCTAGCGCCCACCAAGGTTACCGTGCACCACAAGTTATTATTACGTGTGCACCCGCAATGATAATCGGTGTTGCCAGGTAATTTTGGTGCCCGCTAGTTCCGAGCTTCCTGATCCAAAAACAAAGATTTCACACAATAAAAGACCTAGACTAGCTTCGCCTTCACAACATCAGCAACACGACAGCGTCCACTAGCACGATAAAGGTTAGTCCTTCCGATCATCCCGTCCGCTGGTAAGCGGGTGAGTTCGTCGTAGACCACCGCTTCCGCCCCGCTTGTTGATATCGGTAATCGATGCAAAAGTGCGGACTAAAGTGAAGTGTGACATGACATCCTTATAGGCAAGCTATCTGTACTACTTATATGCGTTAACTAGCACTAGTTAGAAAATCGGATCTCTACACAATATAAACATTCATATCCTTATTTTCTAACATTTTATATATTGACACACATGGCTAGTCGGTCGGAATTTCCCCTTGTACAATCCATGTACAATTTTCTTTCTTTTCTAAAAATATTTCGTTGTGTTTTATTTTTGAAAACTTCGTTTTCGAGCCAAAACCGGTTATAGTCTAGATTTTTCAAAAACACTAGTTCGCTATAACCTTGGCTCTGATACCACTTCTGTCACACCACGCCAATGGCGGAAACACGTGGCGCGACGCTCGAAAGCTTATCAAAGTCAAGATTTACACAAACTATATTTAATTAGAAAAGATCATTATATTAAGATGTCGGGAAGGAGTACCTGGTTTCAAACATTACATAAAACCACAAACATTAAGTTTTAAAGTGGGGTGTTTCCGTTTATGTCCCAACCCGATGGTAACAATAGATGAAACCCCCAACCAGTGTCCGACATCCCAAATTCCACCGTACTAGCCGCATACCTGTTCAGCACTCAGTTACCTGAAAGATATGTTTAAAAAGACGTCAATATATAAAATATTGGTGAGTTCACAGGTTTTAGTATCGTAAATACGACATTTTTACATCCTGTGCAAATCCAGCACATTTTTACATCCTGTGCAAATCCAGCACATTTTGTGGCCTTTGTATGGAGTAGCTAGCTCCTACAAACTATGATGATAAGCAATCCCCTGAGTCCCATAACCAAACCAAGACTAATAAATATGCCCCGCTCCAAGTCGTTTCTCGGAAACCAACGACTTAAGTTCAGAATATGTGCACCTCTTGTCTTTACCGGGTTGACGCTATCAACCAGAGGTGGGCCTCGTCAGGCACCAATAGTACTATCCAAATATTCCTTCAGTTTCATTTACCTGAATTAATGGTTACAGTAGCGAGGACCCAACCCCGAGTGGCGAACAAGAACTCAAGTACTCATCATGCCACTTATCACATTTTAACCTTTGAAAACCATTTCAACATGTGATAACTTTTGACAAACATATCTTTCCCCCAGTTAAAACAGTAAAATGGGGCCGTGAAACTCACCTTAATTTCCATGCTTAGCTAGCAAATAACACCCAAAGCTTTGACCGACTTCCTCGTGCCCTATTTACCAATAAAGGACACCTTAAAGTCTATCATATATAAGCCTAGCTTATTTTCCGGTTAAAAGATAGTTTATTCAACCATCTTGACTCGTGTGTACTAACCCGAGTCCTTAAGTGCTTCAACTCGACGAACCGATCGTGACTTGTCATAATTCATGTGTTTACATACAACATAGTACCCAAGTTGTGCACCTGTTACTATTCGTGTGTAAACCATGTTGGACTAATACCACGAAACGTATAACTCATCCCGAGTAATAGCTTGTCTCGTAAATCGGATAAATGTAGTTGCCTTGTATAATTATTTTTGGACAATATACTTTGAAGAAACATAAGTATAATTATTGAAAATGGCCTAATAACATTTGTTATTTCGCTTCCCAAAATCCGAGTATTTTAAGTGTTTCGAAGCATTACTTTCAAATAATTTTTCCCAAATAAGTTAGGCGTCGACGCATTTCAAATCCGTATTTTTGACAACGTTTTGGTTACCAAAACCATTGAAGTTGACACAATGGACGCTCGACAAAACTATATATTTGTTTTGCAAATATTGTTCGATGTTTATCTTTATGGTTGTAATTAACCATTTGTCGAAAACGTCACAACTTTGGACAAAACCATTTGTTTAAGACACTTGGAAAGTTTATTTGTGAAAGCATACACAACAATATTAACTTCGTTGTGCTTCGGATTTTATAAATTTCGGCAGAGTTTCCTCTGTTTTTGTACAAACCAGACAACACAAGTCGTCTTAAAAATTCCCAAAACAATTTACAAACACAAGACAATCAATCGACTTATCCATTCCGAGCTACATGAGACATTATACGTTCCGTTACTTATATAAATTACACCTGTTTATATAAGTGCGTATATATATATACCTATATTTATAGTCCAAGAATTTAGTCCGATATCAATATTATAAGTCGCGCTTTTATTTACAATTACCAAATACTCTGATTTTACTTACCGCTTAATATTCATATCGGTTCGTTAGCGAGTTAGTCGTTTATATTTATATATTTTAGAAATATATGTGTAAATAATAATGAAATAATCACTAGTTAGTTATACCGAAACGCTTGACCGAAGCTCACTGAGTTGACCGGGTCTTGTCCGAACCCGAAATCTGACCCGTTGACCATCAGTTGACCGGGTTGACCAAACCGAATCTAACCCGTCTAACCACGGTTCACCAGATCTGACCGGATCTACCCGAGAGTACCATGCTTGACCCACGACTAGAACTTGAAGACGACACGCGAACCGAGCCAGATCTGACCCGACCCAGACCAACCCGGCACCGAACCATCACCGAACCACAACCATAATCGGACCAAACGCGATCTGACCCGTGGTTGACTCGAACCCATAGACCGAATCTGACCCGTACCGAGCCAGACTTGAACCAAACCTGACCCGAGCTGAACCAATCTTCCACACCCGAGCCATATGTGATCCGGGCCCTCGATCATGCCGGATCTGGAACCCCGTCGCCCTGAACCACCGGAACAACCACCTCTACGGCCACTACCAACCACCGGCCGACTTCCACTTCAAAACCACCATTATCGGGCCGCAAAACCACCAATCGGGCCACTTCACTCTGTCACAACCCGATCCCGACCAAAACCACTACTAAAACCACCTCTGTGCTGCTGCCTTCTGCGTGTTTCGGGCTGCAGAACCACCGCACAGCCGCTACCAACCACCGTGACCCACCCTCTTCGGCCATCACATCACAACCAACCCCAAAATCCCAAAAAAAACGCCTCTGCGCTGCTGTTTCTGCACCGCACAGCCACCACCCATGGTGGTGGCGGCCGATCTTGGGCATGGCGAGGAAGAAGGAGCTCGTGGGTCCTTGTAAGTGTAGAGAGAGAGAGAGTTTCGGGTTTTAGAGAGAGAGTAGAGAGAGAGAGAGGGTGCGGCTGATTGAAATGAAGAAGAAGAAGCATCTTATGCTTTTTATACTTAGGGTTAGGTAGGTGGGTTGTGCACCGCGTATCGGACCCGTATAAACGTATTTCGCTCCGGTTTTATCTTAGGTTCGATACTTAATTACAAGAATTAGTCGGTTTTATTCGGAATGAGAAACATAACTAAACCGAGCAAATTCTTTATTATTTTCGTCACCCGACGCGTGAAAACAGAACACGCGTTAAAATCGCGTAAATCGATTCGGTCGAGCTATCCTTCATTTAGACGACTGTTTACTTTCGAAACTAATTAAATGAAATTATTTATAATAAATAATTATTCCGAAAGTTCGATAACGGTTAAAACCACACGTTTTGACGTTCGAATCCCACGTCAGTTCCTCTCCGCGTTCTCCAAAACGCTGCGTTTTTGGCCGTTTACCACGCCGATTTCACATCCGTTCGCATCGATAGTAAATACGTGTCGTATTTACATAGAATAAGCTTATGTTATTTCAATTTGACAAATTTTCGCTGATGTCAGTTCGTTACGTTAAATACGCGAAGCCTTTCTTTAAAGGCATCAAGGCTTCAACGAACTTTCAAAAGGACATCGTAGGACTCATATCAGCTCAACTAACCATAATTAACCTTAAACCATGTTAATTACTTCTAAAACATGATTAGAATCACGTTAATCGTTGTACGAAATTTGCCGGTTGTCACATTCTCCCCCCGTTAAGAGAATTCCGTCCCGGAATTCAGTTCAAGTCATCCGATACGTTGGTATCCTTGAACAGGGCGGGATGTTTGTGACTCACACGATTACCTCTTTTCTACGTGAATCCAAGTTCACGCTTAGCGTTCTAACGAACACAATGTCATGAGCCGGCCACGACCGAGCTCTTGGATATCGAAATCCGGCACAAATATCGGTTTTCCCGAAATAGTAGAGCTTTGCGTCAACCTGAATTCTGTCGGTCGAGGAATTGACAATGCTTCCTCAAGCCAGACTTGCGGGATTCATCAAGAGTCCCACTAAGCTCTTGCGATAGTTCGAGCTTGTTCGTTGCAAGGCCAATTTTAACCGATATCTGAGTCACTGGAGTACTAAGCGAAGTCACTCCATTACCGTTTTCGTGCTTAACAACACCCTTCCAGAGTATAACACTCAGCAAAGTCCGATACCAATTCGAAGTTCCTAAGGCTAACGTCTTGTTAGTACAACTTCCCGATCGGTTTGGCTACTTATTCAAGAAGATTTGAATCTACCAGATTCGCTGGTCATCTCTTGAAATCACGCCAGATCATGTGTATATCTCTATCTGTCATTCAATGTACTAGAGACGTACACGTATGCACTCCAGAGGACTTCGAGCAGTACACCCCGAACACTAGGGTGATAATTCCTATCACATAGGAAATTCTGGCGATGAAGTACACGCATTTGATTTGCCACCGACACTAATCGTATCACACAGGACACTTCCGTCCAGGACAATAATTCATTCGTTTTCGAGAATGGTAATCCATACTCATCTCAAATTGAGTATCCCAGACTTGCGTTCAAGGTTTGGCACACCCTGGGGCAGGATAGCTACTAAAATCCGATATTGTGAACGTTGGCATCTAGTGTCTAGCCACGACTCTCCAAGAGTATAGGTGGCTATCCGTATGCCTCATATTATAACTACCAGCGAGTATGGGATGAGAAGGTTCCAAACATCGATCGATCATTGCATGTGTCTCATCACAGCCATCGGACACCTCAGGCGACATGACCATTAGGTTCGCTCGTTCGAATCCCACTAACCGGGTGATCTTACCAGATCGCAAAGCAGTCGACATTCTCGAGGACGCTCCAGGTTGTTTATAGTAGCGGATGGTATTCCTGTGTCCTCACATGGACCGAAATCCACTATGCACCAACTTACAACCTTTTCGTATGAGCGATTGTGGTTAGTGGTACTAGGGCGCCTGATATCGACTGATGGAGGTCGAAGGTTTTTGCGTCACTTTCACCCCTCAGCTCCCCAAACAGTAGACAGTGTATATTCGACATACGGCCGTACGATTCCACAATACGCGAGAATTTAAGCCGACTTAACCCAAATGTCTAGAGGCTCGCATCACCTCATCACATTGGTCAACATAAGGATGATGTATATGAATCATCATAATATGGTTGCCGTAACAAACAGAGGATAGGGTCTCGACAACATCTCAACACGTTGGCTTTCCTCGAGACGGTGAGCAGAGCATTGGTAACTACCCAAAACAAGGGTACCCAGTGCTTGTCCTGCTATATGTGCCTCACGAGCACTGGTGTCCTATCGTTATTAGCAACCGAGTAAGCCAATTCTGAACAATACAGGACACTTTCCCTCGAATTGACTATCCGATCCTATGCAGTGATCTGAGTGAAAGGAGTCCTAAAACTGGAATCCCTCACTCGCCAAAGGTTCCATCTTTCGGACCTTTCAGGGTAAGAGGTGAAATTGAGTCATAAATGAATACATCTGACATAGATCTTACATTTGGCTTGATGGCTTCATTCGCCCAAGTCGTTACTTAAACAAACAAACGAACGACTGAGATCGCACCACAAGCGATAGTCCTGAGCCTTCCCATAAGTTATCCGTTCAACAACTCAAGTAGTCACACAAATGGGTGCAATACGTAAGTTTTCGAGCTCATCTTGATTAGTCAGGTACTAGACGCACTGACCTGGCAGCTCATATTGCTAGGGTGTCCCCAACAGTGTCTGTCAAGGACAGGGGATTTTGCTCTAGCGCGAGCAATGCTACTGAAAAATAACTGGGAACACCTGTATTGACCCAAGGTCGAAAGGGTTCCACTATCCCAAGAATCTACGCAACGACACCAAGACAAGATAAACCTACCATTAGCAGGATAACATCAATCGAAGGGCTGAGTTGGTCGAAGATCTCGTCACGGTAGGGTAGCACCCTTATAGAGTAGACAACGCTACATGCCCTTCTAGATTCAGGGTTTCATAAGACCTCCTAATCATGTACCGGGGACTCCACCAATGCACTCGCCGTGGGTGGGTCCACACTGTTATTCCCGCAGTCGTCGGCATGACACGTTGGCGGGTATGATGTCAAACGAATCCACTGGGATGAGCAATAATAAATTGAGTCTTTCAACTCTTACTAGCCCAAAGGTATGGGTCATAATATCGCTCACATTTACTCGATACCTTCAAGTTCGAGATGTATTCGAAATCCCTTTATCGCAAAGACGAGGCTCACCCCGTCATGTGTGGATCATGGGATTTCCTTCCGACATGATTCGAGAGTGGTTAGTCGACCAAAATGCACGTAAAAGGTTAAGGCTGGACATGGCGTCACTGATGCCTTAGATCCTGAAGAGGTAATGCTCATGAAACTCGCGGGCATATAAAGAGGTCGACACATGATTCGGTCAATTACTCAAACTACGAGATTCGAACTTTAGAGAGATACATGTGCTAACACTAGGACTAGAGTGTCTTATTATGACTTCCCGAAAGTCCGTTGGACACCCGAAATCCTACATAATCAATGGCGACACTACACAACCATTCAGCAACATAACAACAGCTACGTGGGTTTGGGGTAATGTCTTTATCCCAAGGGAACCAAGAGTGAAACAACGACAAGTTGTTACATCATCAAGTCAATCCAACAAATGTAGCAATACGTTCACGGTGCAATACGGCAGTACGGACAACACGACAATGATCGCAACACGTCCGCGAAACGCATCCACAACGGAATACTGCATCAGGAGCAGCACAACCACGGAGGTGCATTACCGACAGCGAAACGCAACCACATGGATATGCAGTCGGCAAAACTGTGCAACTACAAGAATGCACAATCGCTAGGGGTAACGCCACAACATGAATTCAAGACAGCAGGATGACACACAACCTAGCGAGTCCACTATACCTAACTACAAAAAGCTCCATTTCGGTGAGCGCGCACCCCGTTGCATTTCATCTCACTTATGGTGACGGAAATCCATATTCGTATCCTCAGCAGCAACCTATACTCCATAGGCTCATTGGTGGGAACAATTGGGTTAATAAGGGCATCCGTCATCATAAAAGAAATGGGAACGATGGGTTCCACATGATTTAGCAGACTTATCAAGCCGATATCGTTCCTTAGGGAGAATGACTGTATGCTCGATATAAGTCACTCGAATAATGGCAACTGCAGCATTGACAGGCTCAACCATACCTGAGAACCATCGCCAACATTAGTCTTGGCAGGAGCCAGGGAATGATAACGAGCGGTTCAACGAAAATCTCAAAGAAAATGGAGTTAACAGCAACGAACTCCATCGTGACACAAACATGGTCATAGCGGCTTGGCAAGGGTCTTATAGATGTCTATGTCAATGACAGTGATCTTAGTAGGAGCCTTCGAAACAACAGCAACGTCAAACTTGACAAAAGCCATAGAAACATCCTCAACACGCTCAGTATGAGCTACACTCTCAGCAACGACGACATGATTCGCTTGGGCCATAGAACAACGAGAAGAAGCTTGACATGAGTTACAAAACGATTGTGACAAACCTAGCGGAGATTTAGGGAACAACAACAACAAACTCGACAAGAGTTCCACACTTAGTAATGACAACAGGATTCGCTTGAGCCGTAGGACAATGATAGCAGCAACAACAGCAGGCTCAGCAGAAACCTTAGACCCGTCGTAGCTATTAGATGTGTGGTAAATAGTATCCATAGGACCTAGGAACCAAGCTACATCTTTTCCAGTATCAAAAATATTGGTCACAACCAGAATAGTAGAGGTAGAAGGATCATGATTTATCGAGACGCCACGATAAAATAAAATGATACAGACTCGGGTAATTCAGCCGAGTCATCCTTCTCATTAGGGTCCTCTTGCATGTTATTTTGGCCCTAGCACCGATAGTCATCAACTGAAATGCCTCTCCGCCACCTAAGCAAGGCCAGTGAACTTTCTTCCTGATAGGCCACGCAGTGAGAGTATCGGAATATGACTAGAGATTAGACAAGTCACATTGTCCATAACGAATGGATCTCGCAACCTTAGTTTATCCAACACCGTGACAAAGGGACGCAACGTCTCAATATCTATGGGGATTGATGGAAAACACTTCGCATCAATTGCCACCCCAAATAGGCAACCAGTCTCGTCGTCCTGACGAGGGTAGCGGACGTTCAACATTGCAACATGAGCAATGGAATTGCCGTCCCATGGGTAAGTCTAGTTGACAGAATAACGTGACTACTTCCAGTAGTCCGTTATTTGATTATTTTTTTTCGAGGGGGATTTCAATATCAGCCAGAGCGTTCTGTGACACTTGACAATTACGAGTCACACGCTTTACGATTTCGGCTCCCGAGATGTGGTTTCACTCCCCAAGTATTATAACGAATTCAGACGCAAAACGCACGTCGTGACCTTATATTCAATATATATGTATGTCCCCATATATATTAACTGACTTGGATAAAATCATCTCCGACTCGACTCACTTTACCATATAATTACTTTCCCATTAAGTAGTTATACTAGGATCTTGTCAGTCGAGATTTCATTTTTCCCACAATCGACTCGACTCACCTTTCCATATATTTATTTTCCCATTAAATAAATATACTAGGATTTTGTCGATTCGATATTACATTTTTCGACCATCGACTCGACTCACTTTACCGTATAATTATTTTCCCATTAAATAATTATACTAGGATCTTATCGATTCGACATTACATTTTGCAACCATCGACTCGACTCACTTTACCGTATAATTATTTTCCCATTAAATAATTATACTAGGATCTTGTCGATTCGACATTACATTTTACAACCATCGACTCGACTCACTTTACCGTATAATTATTTTCCCATTAAATAATTATACTAGGATCTTGTCGATTCGACATTTCGTTTTACAACCATCGACTCGACTCACTTTACCGTACAATTATTTTCCCATTAAATAATTATACTAGGATCTTATCGATCGATATTTCGTTTTCGACACCCGACTCGGCTCACTTTACCATATATTTATTTTCCCATTAAATAAATATACTAGGATCTTGCCGATCGATATTTCGTTTTCGACACCCGACTCGGCTCACTTTACCATATATTTATTTTCCCATTAAATAAATATACTAGGATCTTGCCGATCGATATTTCGTTTTCAACACCCGACTCGGCTCACTTTACCATATATTTATTTTCCCATTAAATAAATATACTAGGATCTTGCCGATCGATATTTCGTTTTCAACACCCGACTCGGCTCACTTTACCATATATTTATTTTCCCATTAAATAAATATACTAGGATCTTGCCGATCGATATTTCGTTTTCAACGCCCGACTCGGCTCACTATACCATATATTTATTTTCCCATTAAATAAATATACTAGGATCTTGCCGATTCGACGTTGTTGATTTAGACGGGGGCTATCATGCCTTCTAGATAAAGATGATCAAGCCTATTAACTCAGCAAGGACGATTCTGCCCTCCAATAGGGGAAGGAACGCCTGACCCTTGAAGACAACTTGGGCATGTGTTAGATCAAGAATGACTTACTCACAGTAATAATACAGCAGCACACGGGCCACTAGTCTCAATACTGATCCACACAGGGTCCCGTGCTCAAAACGCACTGGTTTTGCAGGGACGCACCCTCGATCTTCACTGGTTTCCAAGTTTAGCATTCCACGCATCGTACCAAGCATTCATCTCTTCGGTAGGCAGTGCATCCTCGTATGTCCGCTCCATCGAAGAACTTTGTGCGGAGGCATTAAACTCCTATACAAGGAAGTTTTCGTCTCCTGTCCTTATCCGATGCGAGGTCTTTCGTCATATTACTCATGTGAATAAAAGTTCGAGCTCTTCCGTGTTCGTACCTTAGAGGTAATGCTGAAGAAAGCTCATTAAGTTTGCGAGGATCGAAATCAAGGGATATCAACAAGACCTCCCTTTTAACCCGTTGGCCAATCAAAAGCTAACACTGAACCTAAAGAACAAGAATAGACAAGTCAAGGAGTGATCACCAACCCCAGCCCTAGCGCCCACCAAGGTTACCGTGCACCACAAGTTATTATTACGTGTGCACCCGCAATGATAATCGGTGTTGCCAGGTAATTTTGGTGCCCGCTAGTTCCGAGCTTCCTGATCCAAAAACAAAGATTTCACACAATAAAAGACCTAGACTAGCTTCGCCTTCACAACATCAGCAACACGACAGCGTCCACTAGCACGATAAAGGTTAGTCCTTCCGATCATCCCGTCCGCTGGTAAGCGGGTGAGTTCGTCGTAGACCACCGCTTCCGCCCCGCTTGTTGATATCGGTAATCGATGCAAAAGTGCGGACTAAAGTGAAGTGTGACATGACATCCTTATAGGCAAGCTATCTGTACTACTTATATGCGTTAACTAGCACTAGTTAGAAAATCGGATCTCTACACAATATAAACATTCATATCCTTATTTTCTAACATTTTATATATTGACACACATGGCTAGTCGGTCGGAATTTCCCCTTGTACAATCCATGTACAATTTTCTTTCTTTTCTAAAAATATTTCGTTGTGTTTTATTTTTGAAAACTTCGTTTTCGAGCCAAAACCGGTTATAGTCTAGATTTTTCAAAAACACTAGTTCGCTATAACCTTGGCTCTGATACCACTTCTGTCACACCACGCCAATGGCGGAAACACGTGGCGCGACGCTCGAAAGCTTATCAAAGTCAAGATTTACACAAACTATATTTAATTAGAAAAGATCATTATATTAAGATGTCGGGAAGGAGTACCTGGTTTCAAACATTACATAAAACCACAAACATTAAGTTTTAAAGTGGGGTGTTTCCGTTTATGTCCCAACCCGATGGTAACAATAGATGAAACCCCCAACCAGTGTCCGACATCCCAAATTCCACCGTACTAGCCGCATACCTGTTCAGCACTCAGTTACCTGAAAGATATGTTTAAAAAGACGTCAATATATAAAATATTGGTGAGTTCACAGGTTTTAGTATCGTAAATACGACATTTTACATCCTGTGCAAATCCAGCACATTTTTACATCCTGTGCAAATCCAGCACATTTTGTGGCCTTTGTATGGAGTAGCTAGCTCCTACAAACTATGATGATAAGCAATCCCCTGAGTCCCATAACCAAACCAAGACTAATAAATATGCCCCGCTCCAAGTCGTTTCTCGGAAACCAACGACTTAAGTTCAGAATATATGCACCTCTTGTCTTTACCGGGTTGACGCTATCAACCAGAGGTGGGCCTCGTCAGGCACCAATAGTACTATCCAAATATTCCTTCAGTTTCATTTACCTGAATTAATGGTTACAGTAGCGAGGACCCAACCCCGAGTGGCGAACAAGAACTCAAGTACTCATCATGCCACTTATCACATTTTAACCTTTGAAAACCATTTCAACATGTGATAACTTTTGACAAACATATCTTTCCCCCAGTTAAAACAGTAAAATGGGGCCGTGAAACTCACCTTAATTTCCATGCTTACCTAGCAAATAACACCCAAAGCTTTGACCGACTTCCTCGTGCCCTATTTACCAATAAAGGACACCTTAAAGTCTATCATATATAAGCCTAGCTTATTTTCCGGTTAAAAGATAGTTTATTCAACCATCTTGACTCGTGTGTACTAACCCGAGTCCTTAAGTGTTTCAACTCGACGAACCGATCGTGACTTGTCATAATTCATGTGTTTACATACAGCATAGTACCCAAGTTGTGCACCTGTTACTATTCGTGTGTAAACCATGTTGGACTAATACCACGAAACGTATAACTCATCCCGAGTAATAGCTTGTCTCGTAAATCGGATAAATGTAGTTGCCTTGTATAATTATTTTTGGACAATATACTTTGAAGAAACATAAGTATAATTATTGAAAATGGCCTAATAACATTTGTTATTTCGCTTCCCAAAATCCGAGTATTTTAAGTGTTTCGAAGCATTACTTTCAAATAATTTTTCCCAAATAAGTTAGGCGTCGACGCATTTCAAATCCGTATTTTTGACAACGTTTTGGTTACCAAAACCATTGAAGTTGACACAATGGACGCTCGACAAAACTATATATTTGTTTTGCAAATATTGTTCGATGTTTATCTTTATGGTTGTAATTAACCATTTGTCGAAAACGTCACAACTTTGGACAAAACCATTTGTTTAAGACACTTGGAAAGTTTATTTGTGAAAGCATACACGACAATATTAACTTCGTTGTGCTTCGGATTTTATAAATTTCGGCAGAGTTTCCTCTGTTTTTGTACAAACCAGACAACACAAGTCGTCTTAAAAATTCCCAAAACAATTTACAAACACAAGACAATCAATCGACTTATCCATTCCGAGCTACATGAGACATTATACGTTCCGTTACTTATATAAATTACACCTGTTTATATAAGTGCGTATATATATATACCTATATTTATAGTCCAAGAATTTAGTCCGATATCAATATTATAAGTCGCGCTTTTATTTACAATTACCAAATACTCCGATTTTACTTACCGCTTAATATTCATATCGGTTCGTTAGCGAGTTAGTCGTTTATATTTATATATTTTAGAAATATATGTGTAAATAATAATGAAATAATCACTAGTTAGTTATACCGAAACGCTTGACCGAAGCTCACTGAGTTGACCGGGTCTTGTCCGAACCCGAAATCTGACCCGTTGACCATCAGTTGACCGGGTTGACCAAACCGAATCTAACCCGTCTAACCACAGTTCACCAGATCTGACCGGATCTACCCGAGAGTACCATGCTTGACCCACGACTAGAACTTGAAGACGACACGCGAACCGAGCCAGATCTGACCCGACCCGGACCAACCCGGCACCGAACCATCACCGAACCACAACCATAATCGGACCAAACGCGATCTGACCCGTGGTTGACTCGAACCCATAGACCGAATCTGACCCGTACCGAGCCAGACTTGAACCAAACTTGACCCGAGCTGAACCAATCTTCCACACCCGAGCCATATGTGATCCGGGCCCTCGATCATGCCGGATCTGGAACCCCGTCGCCCTGAACCACCGGAACAACCACCTCTACGGCCACTACCAACCACCGGCCGACTTCCACTTCAAAACCACCATTATCGGGCCGCAAAACCACCAATCGGGCCACTTCACTCTGTCACAACCCAATCCCGACCAAAACCACTACTAAAACCACCTCTGTGCTGCTGCCTTCTGCGTGTTTCGGGCTGCAGAACCACCGCACAGCCGCTACCAACCACCGTGACCCACCCTCTTTCGGCCATCACATCACAACCAACCCCAAAATCCCAAAAAAACGCCTCTGCGCTGCTGTTTCTGCACCGCACAGCCACCACCCATGGTGGTGGCGGCCGATCTTGGGCATGGCGAGGAAGAAGGAGCTCGTGGGTCCTTGTAAGTGTAGAGAGAGAGAGAGTTTCGGGTTTTAGAGAGAGAGTAGAGAGAGGGAGAGGGTGCGGCTGATTGAAATGAAGAAGAAGAAGCATCTTATGCTTTTTATACTTAGGGTTAGGTAGGTGGGTTGTGCACCGCGTATCGGACCCGTATAAACGTATTTCGCTCCGGTTTTATCTTAGGTTCGATACTTAATTACAAGAATTAGTCGGTTTTATTCGGAATGAGAAACATAACTAAACCGAGCAAATTCTTTATTATTTTCGTCACCCGACGCGTGAAAACAGAACACGCGTTAAAATCGCGTAAATCGATTCGGTCGAGCTATCCTTCATTTAGACGACTGTTTACTTTCGAAACTAATTAAATGAAATTATTTATAATAAATAATTATTCCAAAAGTTCGATAACGGTTAAAACCACACGTTTTGACGTTCGAATCCCACGTCAGTTCCTCTCCGCGTTCTCCAAAACGCTGCGTTTTTGGCCGTTTACCACGCCGATTTCACATCCGTTCGCATCGATAGTAAATACGTGTCGTATTTACATAGAATAAGCTTATGTTATTTCAGTTTGACAAATTTTCGCTGATGTCAGTTCGTTACGTTAAATACGCGAAGCCTTTCTTTAAAGGCATCAAGGCTTCAACGAACTTTCAAAAGGACATCGTAGGACTCATATCAGCTCAACTAACCATAATTAACCTTAAACCATGTTAATTACTTCTAAAACATGATTAGAATCACGTTAATCGTTGTACGAAATTTGCCGGTTGTCACAATAAGTTCGTGGAGTACATGACTGTTTGCCGAGGGGTACAACCACTGATGCGGATCACTGCCTCGGTCTTTTCGAACCATTTAACCAGTCCGACGGATCCCTCTGTGCCGCTAAAATTGATCGGCTTGCAGTCCAGAAAGGCCTTGAAAGTGCAGCCACGCTCTCGCGAGGCCGTTTCTGCAAAAATAAGGTGGTATGTTATAATGGGATAGGAGTTTCATGATAACCTCCCATCGCTTTGCATTTATTCATAAACCTCTTACCAGTAGGGGAGGTCTCACGTCGGTCGCTCCCAGTCCTGTCCCGCGATCGTTCAGAGCGGGCGGCTTCGTGTTCCGCGATGACTCGGGCTATACGCTCCGAGACTAGTGTTTCGAGTTCAGCGGGTGTTGTGGGCAACCCGTCGTTGCCACTGTTGCTCCGGGTAGCCGGTGCCATTTTTCTTCAATAATAATTATTAAAGGTTAGCTTTGGCGAACGTTCATACAAATATAGTCATGCCCAAGCATAAATAACAACCCAACACAAGCGCATAATAATCAACACAACATCACCACACAATCACACAAATCACAATATATAGAGCAAGTAATAATAATCGTAGAAAACCACAGTTATACAACAACATATTTCACCATCATAACAATAAGATTTTTCATTAATTTCAATAGTACGAGTACAATGCTTTGTTTACAATAACAAAATAGGGGATAACATCCCTCATACATCGTTCTGAAATAATAAAAACATTATGTCATATGCCGGCACACCCGCACGGCTGGGCAAAATGCAAACGAGTGCTATAACCCGTGCTACGCTACCATACTACTATTACTATATACATCTGCAAGTGATCCTTCAAGCGTCTCTGGAATGTCTCTACTGTGGTGGTGGTGGCGGATACTGATACTGGGGAGCGTACATGCTAATGGACATACTGATCGTCATAATGCGTTCATACAAGAACTGGCGGTGCGCGAAATGCGCGTCGCCTGTAATCCCGCAATGCGCGTCCATGCGCAGTAACTCCTCGGCGTAATGCGCCAGTGCATCTCTGGCATCAATGATCCGGGCCCACATAAGTCGGGCCTGCTGCTCCATCTGGTTCACGGTGCGCTGCACCGTGTCGGTGAGAGTCTGGAAATCCCTCTCCAATGAAATCGCTAAGGACCAAGCCGGTCCGGACAATGGTGCTATCCCGTGGGGCTGTGATGGCCCGGGTATGTCGGGGTATGTCGGCTGGGATGGGCCAACCGGGTCTGGCATCGGCAAGGGGGCGAATGGCTGGGCAAAACCCAGTGGCCCGGGGTGAAGTGGGGTGGCATCTGGTATGGGTCTCCTGCACCCAGAGGGTATGGTGCAGGTGGTGTCATCATAAAGGGGGCCCCGGCACCTAAAGTGTAAGGTGCGGGTAAGGGTATGGTAGGCATCTCAGGGTGGGGTGGCAGCATAGGTAGAGTGGGGATGGGCAATGGCATGGGTGCGGTGGGAGGTGCTACGAGCTCGGCCAAGGGGGCCATAAGGGGCGGTGTAATAGTGGCCCACTCCGGGGTGGACACCACGACGATAGGGGTAGGGGGCTCGCAGTAGCGAACGCCGTCATGCCCGCCCTGCATAGCTCAGAGCTACGGGCGGAGCTACTCTGTAAAATGTGTCCTGCTGGGGCTAGCCCATCCTGCGGTACGGGCTCAGGTAGTGCGGGAAGGGCCGCAGGTGCAGCAGGGGCGTCCTCTAGTATTGGAGCAACGGGCTCCTCCTGGTCGGCTGGGGGTAGGGGTATAGCTATGTGATCCACAGATGCAACCGACTCGTCATCCGAGTCGTCCGAGATCCACCCGTTTCGTCCTCGGACCTGAGGCACAAGCCTCACGCCCGGAGGGACGGGAATGCGGGGAATCTGTACTGGCTCACGATCGATGTCAGCAAGTCGATCGTAGGGGGTCTCTATGGTCTCAGACTGGGTAGGGGCGGGTCTCGAAGGACCTGCGCAGTCTGCAGGGAAATCCCTGGCGGCTCTAATAGGGTGCGGGGGTAGTGGTGCGGCAGGTAGTGGTATGAGGGGCAAGTCGGCCTATGGTGCCTCTGGTATGTCTGCCACGGCGGCCATGTCGTCCCCAGCGGGCGCCCACTCCGGATCCTCGCTAGGATCCGTCTCCTCGGAACTGTCGCCGTCTGAGCCTCCGACGGCGGCGTCTATCTCCATATCATCCTCCTCTGGGTCGAGTATGACTACCTCGACCGGCTCAGCTGGCGGAGCTGGTATGATCTGTATGCTACTGTCATGGCTCGGTGCGGCGCTTTCCGCGTCTGACATCCCTGGCAAAAGAACCGTACTAATATATATGAGTTATTAATTAGATAGTTAAGGCGTATGTTAATAGTAACCTTCCTAACTTCTAATACAACGTAATGCACATCAATACCCATGGCTAGCTCGGTCGGAATCTCCTCATACCCAATGCTTCTTTGAAAAAAAATTACTTTCTTGCGTTTCGTATATATTTATATATTTTTGAAAACTTTATCTTTTGAACCAAGTCCGGTTATAGTCTAGTTTTTAAAGAAAAATATACTAGTTCGCTATAACCTTGGCTCTGATACCACTTTCTGTCACACCACGCCAATGGCGGAAACACGTGGCGCGACGGTTCAAGCGTATAAAGTCAAGGTTAACGCAAAACACAAGTAATTAAGAAAACGGGTCATTTATTTAGGCTTCAAAACCATGTTTTAAGATTACACATAATCTAAATTGTTTTTAACATAATAAAGGAGGTTTCTCAAATATATCCCGTTTAATAAAGGAGCAAATGGGTGGTCTCGCACCTACAAACATCCTAGACGTATAAGTCACAATTCCTATAGTGCATGTGCCTTGACAAGTTGTACACCCAACTCCCCGACCACGAGTTATTCCAATTCCCGTTTAATTTACCGCGTATCCTAGGTTCGTTGGCGTTGGATCACCCATTCTTACAAGTTATATATTATCCTTGTCAATATTTCCTTAACTTGTTTATTATTATCCTCGACTCGACTTCACTTAACGTATAATTATCTTCCCATTCAAATAATTATACTTAAGATCGCATCGTTCGATATAACATATTTTTAACACCCGACCCGACTCACCTTGCCGCATATTTATTTTCCCATTCAAATAAATATGCTAAGGTTTTGTCGTTCGGTAGTATATTCTTAACACCCGATTCGACTCACCATGCCGTATATTTATTTTCCCATTCAAATAAATATACTAGGATCTCGTCGGCACGGTATGCACATATATATACATATATATTTCGTCTACTCGTCTCGGTTTTCTTTCCCACATATCTACTTTCCCATTAAGTAGATATACTAGAATTTCGCCGAGACGAGCATATATATATATATAAACGTGTAATTTTTCTTGTTAAGTCTATACGTTTGTTTAACGTCTTACTCATTTACGTTATGTTTTCTCCCACGAATAATTTCTCCAACACTTAGGAAAGTGTCAATTAATTTTCACCCATGTTATATATATTTTACTTCCTAAAATATATATTTTCTTATCTTGCCGCAATGGCATTTTTCTCTTGTTTTGTTCGTTTATTGTTTGTTAACGTGTCTTAGTCCGATATCTTAACTTGTATAGTTAATTTTTCCCAAGTCTTTCCCAATATGTGTTTTATAGAGATATTATTCATATTTCTAATTCCTAACACATATTACTTGGAAGGTTTTTAACCCAACTTGTTAACTTATATACAAAAAATGTTTTCAACACTTTTATATTCCCATTTATGTAAAAGTGTTCATTTTTGTATAAGTTTCTCAAGTTTTTACTTTTGTTTAGCATTTTTATAAAAATCTCTATTTTTATAAAATCCTTATGTTAATACGAGTCCATATTTTTATAACTTCCATTTTTATAAAAATACACTTTTCATACAAAATACACAAGTAGTTTACTAGTGTTTACCAAAGCTATCCTTGGAAAATCATTATGTATGCTTTTGGCACCAAATTTTCCATTATTGCATTTTTGAACTAATAGTTTCTAAAATATTCATTTAGTCCCCTAACTTTCAAATGTTGCATTTTTCCATCCTAACTTCCAAAGTTAGTATTTTTCACCCATTTTAGTGGACTTTGAAGATTCATATTCTTAATGTTAGGTTATTTTTACATCATACCACTTTTAATAGTCTTATATTCCATAAATAAGGCTACTAGTATGTGTGTTTTATGTATTTGTCCATCATATCCAAATTTCACTCATCTAAGTGAGTAGACTTTAATTTTGTAACTTCTACATTTATGATTTCCTAACATATTCCATCTTATATTATACTTTAGATGATCATTTTATGATGATTACAACTACCTTTTACATATTCAAGTTTCTTTCACAAATCATATTCAAATCATCATCCTACATGGTGTATGTGTAGATTTTATATCTTAAAAAAAACACTACATTATTATCATCAAATCCATGATCCATTTAGATGTCTTTAACCATCCATTTCACTTATGTAAATTCTATTAAAGCTTATGTTTCAAAACCACATTTTTAACCCTTCATGTACAACTTGCTTCTAAGAACACATAACATGAATAATAATGATCAAAGCAAGGTTAAGAAGCTTACTACTAGCACAAGGCTAGGGAAGACAAAAACCTTGGATTTGAGAGGGGTTTAGTGTGTTCTTCCAAGTGGTTAAGCTCCAAGCTCTTGAAACACACAATGGGGTTTTGATGGATGGATGTTTAGGAGTAATTTGGAAGTGTTAAACTTGAAGAAATGTGTGTGTGTGTGTGTAATACCCCACGGCCACAAGAAGGAGAAAGAAGAAGATTGTTTTTGCTTTGTTATCTCATGTATCTAACACATGTTATATAATATTACCATATCCTTCATAGATTGCATGTAATCTTTCTAAAGATTTAAGAGATTTAGGTAGTACAAGGGATGATCTTGGATGGATATTTAGAGGGTGTTTTGGCCGTGAGTTGTGAGAGGGAGAGTGATAACTTGTGAATCTTGCTAAAGCTTGTAATCTTTTATAATCTTTACATTAGATCCATTTAATCAAGTGTGTACTTGGGTAATAGCATGAATGATTTTGTTTTGGATTTTCTTGGCCATTTGGCCGATTTTTCTTACAAGGAAAAGCAAGATTGAGCATGCTTTTGTACTTGACAATCTTACATATTATCTTTCCTAGGCATGCTTAATTTCCTTAGGTTTGTACGCGCACTTTATTCGTTACCGGGAGATTTGTATGGAGAGTTTTCACCTATGGCTTTGGAGTTCCAAAACCCATTATATTTTGTGTAAATACCCTTTATTTTATATCCTGGGTGTCCGGGATCCTTTTCGTTTATTTAATATTTACCGGGTAATCGCCAATGTCCATACCGGATAAGCCTACTCGCACATGATCCTATCATGTTTCGTCATTAAACGTATGCATTCCTATGCATTATTTGGAAATTGCTATTTTCTAAGGCCTTGATAAATAAACAACACATAATTGCATATAATTACGTTAATCATATATTAGTTAATTAGTACGGAATTACCTTATTTTTGCCGGTTGTTACAACAAGATAGGGAGAACAAGTATATTAAACATTATAAAAGAAATGGTCAAAAAGGTTCTTAACTATAGTCTAGGTCAAACATGGCAATTTTTCCTAGATCCCTGCAGTCATGGCTCTGATACCAATCTGTCACACCCCAACCGATGGCGGAATCATCGAGGTGAGACTTAGTGGTAGATTGTTCAAAGACTTCATGACACTAGATTTTGTGACAATATAGTTTAAAGATAGAATTTCATTTATTGTCTAAAAATAGAAATACAAGTAGTTCATATAACGAAAAATACAACAACAAGAAAATGATAACTTGAACTAGAGTGAGTTTCTATGTCCAATCCTAAGTAGTTTTCTTGAATGTCCTGCAATAAATATTTCCTGCAACATGTATAAAATATCCGTCAACACATAAAGCATTGGTGAGCATACTAGTTTTGACATACATACATAGTATAATAAAGTTTTGTTTATAGGCATATGCAAGAGAACCATACAAATGGCGACTAGCCACGAGGAATTTTGCTTAACATGACCCATGTAGGGGGCGGATAGCCAATCCTATAGCGCTATACATGCAAGGTGGGTTGTCAACTATATGAACATTTGTATGTTAGAGTAAATAATTCTACATAGCATAGCGTACAAGCATATAATAGACTTTAGATTGCGCATGATAGAATTTAGAATATGATAGACTTTAGACTAAGCATAATAGATTGTAGAGTTTAAAATCGTTTGAGTTTTGATAGTGATACATGTTGAGCCCCAAAGAATAAAGGATAAAAGGGGGACAAGTATGATTTCACCTTTTAGTGCGTTTTGATAGGGTTCCAAAAGAGAGTCTTGGAAGATTTAAGCTTTAGCTCCGATTAACTAGAATTAAGAATTAGAGGGTCTTAGGTTCGAGTTTAGATTATAGGTTCAAGAGGATCATGCAAGCCTTTTAGGCAAACCAAGCATAAATTGCCTTTAGGGCAATCCGGATGGTCATGAGATTAAGTTAGACCAAGCACAAAATCATCCTAGATGATTCGGATGGTATAAAGTTAGGAATGTGAATCCGATTGATAAGTTCATGTCATAACCACTTCGTTTATGAGGTAAACGTGGGTTTTGGACACGGGATTTCCCCTTTCTAGTGTGGATAAATCCGTAGCACAAGAAGGGTCAAGAGAGTTGGTAAGGTAGGGTGTAACCACAAACCTTCCAAAGATTAATAATAAACTAGTAAGATAGAAACTTGAAAGTATATGTTTATATTATTATATAGTATAATTCAGAAAACAACCACCTTTGGAACCTCTTTTAGGTGCTCTACTGTAACGACCCGAAGTGTTACGGGTCTCTTAAACGGGTCGGATCGTACCCGACCACCCGATTACTTATTTAAATATTCCAGTTCGAATCTCGCGACGAACCGTTTTAATCAATTATATAAATAATAATTATTGGATTTTTATTATCTCGGTAAAACGCTCCTTATCTATTATTTAATTGTTGTTAAATGTTCCTTGTCTCGTTGTTATACCCGTTACCAAACACCCGCATCTCAGTTATTATCCTTGTTGCCAAACACCCCTTATTATATTTATGTTTTATAAACCACCCTCTCCTTATCTCGCTGCCCTCTCTCTTTCTATACGATATACATACACACACACTTTGTGTGAGTAGACTTCAACTCTCTGATAAGGAACCGTCGGACCACCACCATCTCCGGCCGCTGCACCACCGCTGCCGCCGCCACCTTCCTTCTGCTCCGGTAAACCCTTCCTTCATAACCAATAATCATAATTGAACCCATCTCTCTCTCTGTTTCTGCTCCGATAACCCGACCCGACGACCCGGCACCGACTGCTGGGTCGTTACAGGTTGGTATCAGAGCGGCGCTTATGGACAGTCTTGAAATATTTATTAATCCAGGATCTATCAGAAATGTCTTTTAAAAGAAATCTTGATTAGAAGTATGGATAGGGTAAAAGAATATTAGAAGGTAAAATTTTGGGTACCTAAATGCCAAACCATAATAAAGTTGGTGAGCACCATAACAGTATATTAGAAATTAAAACAAATCCACTACAGGATATTACTAGAATGATTTTGTGTAGTAAATTGACAATTTTGTACACAATTGTGAATTTACATACACATTTAATTTCTGGGAAATCTTACAGGATAATAAGGCCATAAGAAATACGAAAGAATATAAAATAGAAATCACGACATTAAAAGAAATAAGAAAGAATACAGAATAGAAACCAGATATATTAAAAGAAATCAGAAAATAAATCCAGATATAAAAGAAATAACAAAAATTTTAGAAATATATATATAAATAGAAAATAAATTACAAAATCATTCCTCGATAATTTAATCGACTTGTACGAGAGTTTAGAAATTATATTTCACTCTCTAGAAAAACTTCTTGATTTCTACTTATATCCGAATGAATTAATGGAATTATTCCTGTCCCAGTGGCTACTTATATCCGATTTCTAATCGTTAACCCTACGATTATTCCAATAATTATAAATAGAATACAAATATTACGCTCCGACTTGAACATTCCTATGATCGAGTCTCCAGAAATATTATTTTTATTCCGAAAATTCCGAAATTTTATCAGATATGCTAGAGACATATTAATATTATGTTTCTAAAGAATTTTCTTCGAGAGTTCAAGCAAAAATCGGACAGATTCTTCGACAATTCAAGTTGTTTTAAATCTTTTCGGTATGACTTTGAAGTTTACTGAATTCGTTCCCAGTCATTTCTATTTTATACTAAACCAGTGTTATTATTATAAATCCTCCCTAAAAGTTTTTATTTCAAATTATGAAAGAATCACGACCATATCATTTTGTCCGAATATATTTCACTCCATATTCGGTACCATTTTTCGTAAAGATCATTAATCGAATTTGTATCCGTATATATGTCAAGATTATTTTTGGCATGATTCTATATTCATATTCGCTCGAATAACTTCCTTGATATTTTATCTCGATATGAACAATAAATATCTACCACGTTCTATAAATCTCTCTTTGAATATATATATAGAGAAACCTCAGCCAGAGGATATCTTCGATCTTTTCTTCCGAGAATTAAGATAATATTTTGAATAGAAATATTATTATATCGAAATTCTCGTGACAAAAATAATTTGGAATCTATCTAAAGGAACCGAATTCTTACTCGCTCGATTATGCGACAATATAAGTACCGTCTTAATCCTATGACTCGAACAAGTCAGAAAGATTAAAAGATTGGATGATTATATTGGATATCTTTTAACATGATCGAATTCTTGAACGATTGACAGTCTATTTCGTTAGACTCGGATCAACATGTTTTATTCCGGAATAATATAATTTCAAATTTAAAGAGAAAATAAAGAAAATAATATCAGAATAATATGTGAAGGACACATACCTATTGTGATTAAAATAAATAAGTACTGGAATGTTAGGTGAGGTGGAATAGTAATTATGATCGCGACATAATTATGAATGCCACAGGCACAGTAACATTCAAGTAGGAGTTTATCAAGATCACAGTATGTTTGTATCATAAACATATTAAAAGAAATAATAAGAAATAATAAGAAGAAATATATCGTCGAACCATCAGCGTATTATATGTGGAGAATACGACCACAGAACTGGCAATCTAGTTGGAATTTCTTCGTGAAATACGACTAAGAATATGTTCGCAGAATAAAAACCATTGATTGGTTAATTTCTACGAATTATAGAAATCAGTATATTGATTTCTGATTGCCAACCAAAGATAGTTGTATGTCCTCTGTGCAATCTCCGGGGCAAATGATATCTGGACCCTTACAGAAGGTATATCTGGACATTTGTCATCAAGTCACAGAATTCTTTATAAGGATATATGATACTATGAACAAATCTTTGTAGTCACTTTGTATGAAGACTCGTGCGAGTCATAGTACAATCAAATTGGTAAAACGGTAAAGTGTTACCAAGTTGAAAGTCAAAAAGTGATGAAAGAATTGTTAAATCCTTAAAATATAACAGATATAAATCTATATGGATTCAGAAACCGGAAATGGTAGAATCCAAAGAAATATAATTGATACCAAGTGGAATCACGTAGGGATCTGCAAGGTATAATCGAAGTGAAAACGAAAAATGAATAGAATTATGCTCATTTTTCCAGTGAAACTCTCCGGCCAAGGCATGTCGAAATTCCTATTTCGAATAACGGCTTGTGAGAGATAAATTAAGAAATCACTGTTCTGGCAAGAACTATCTACTCGAATGTCCCAATGAAATAAGCTTCGCTTATAATAAGTTGGACTAAGAATCTATGATAGATTGCTTATATATATAAGTTTATCGGAAAGTGTTTTCAAACACTGAAAGTATAAACTTTAATCGAATACATAAATAAGAAAGAATTATTCCAAGCAAAAATATATTATAGAAGTGATTGAATTTATAGTGTGTGCTATAAATATTATCAGTATTTGCTTGGATATAAAAGAATATAAAAGAGATAAATAAAAGAATATAAAATCGATAAATAAAAAGAATTATAATCTAGAAAGACATTCGATATGTCTGAATAAAAGAAAAGGCATTTGAAATGCCAAATATTATTTAAAAGGCATTTGATATGCCAAGAAATATAATAATTAGATAAGAATATTAGTCGTAAGGAAACGACTAGAATTTTATAAAAGAATAATTTATAAGAAGATATTATCGAGAGTGTCAACGAATCTCGAAGTGATATCAAGAAGGAATAATTGCAGAAATACTTAACGCAATAAGTATTCATGCATTAAACCTGAATGATAATCATGATTTTGAGAAAGAATGATTGATGCATTGTTCATAGAATCTTAAGTCAAAGAATCGTAACAACGACTGTTACCAATAGATTCCGAGACTATAAAGAGAAAATTACATATATTGATTGTAGAATTGTGAAAGACCTCATTCACAATAATACACTAAGAAAAGTCAAATAATATGTAACGAAATACAATGCAGTTAATCATCAATGAAATAGTCAGTGAGACTATTATCAATGATTTAAGAGAAATCTTAATAATCGATTTCAGTAAATCAAGATGATAAAAAGGAACTGTTGAAACAGTATAATTCAACAAGTTCAATTAGTCTTTTCCGGCACCTTTAAACTCCGGATAAGATACGTCTAATGATTTAAAGAAATCATTTCTACTCTTTAAGAATCGAATTTACAATGATGACAGATTCTAAAGTTCGAATATAAGAAGTAGTAGCTCGGATCCCATTCAAGTCATGATAATGAAGGGACTTCCGTATCTATCTCTTAAGAACCAACTAGAATCCATCATTGTAAATGAATTCGACGATGATTATATCATATCACTTTGAGACTCTAGCGATGTTGGCTGGAAGATTGTAAATCTTTCAGAAGAAAAATGATTAGAATCTCAAAGTATGTTTGAGTTGTCTTTATATAAGAATAATATTCAGTCTGTTTCTCATTCTAATGAGAAACGAGACTAGAAGAATATTCATAATATAAAGAAAAATATCAATCTATACGGAAAACCTTTAATAGTCATACTTGAAAATACAGATAGTTCATGTATCTGTATTAACATGACTATAGCAAGAAAGGTTAAAACGTAGATTTGAATTGATAAAAAGATCGATTTCCTCGCAAACCACGAGTACTGATTATGACTCGTGACGAGTGTTCAAGTTTGCATTATAACATCCTTATCGATCAAGGGTGTAAAATACAAGATCACTCAAATTTCGGGGACGAAATTTCCTAAGGGGGGGGCGAATGTAACGACCCGAAGTGTTACGGGTCTCTTAAACGGGTCGGATCGTACCCGACCACCCGATTACTTATTTAAATATTCCAGTTCGAATCTCGCGACGAACCGTTTTAATCAATTATATAAATAATAATTATTGGATTTTTATTATCTCGGTAAAACGCTCCTTATCTATTATTTAATTGTTGCTAAATGTTCCTTGTCTCGTTGTTATACCCGTTACCAAACACCCGCATCTCAGTTATTATCCTTGTTGCCAAACACCCCTTATTATATTTATGTTTTATAAACCACCCTCTCCTTATCTCGCTGCCCTCTCTCTTTCTATACGATATACATACACACACACTTTGTGTGTGTAGACTTCAACTCTCTGATAAGGAACCGCCGGACCACCACCATCTCCGGCCGCTGCACCACCGCTGCCACCGCCACCTTCCTTCTGCTCCGGTAAACCCTTCCTTCATAACCAATAATCATAATTGAACCCATCTCTCTCTGTTTCTGCTCCGATAACCCGACCCGACGACCCGGCACCGACTGCTGGGTCGTTACATCTACCCTTATCACACTTCTGTGCATAAATATGGGGAAGATCCTAGAGGTTTCTCCAAGGAGTTTTAGATGAAAAAGAAGAAGAAAAATAGAATGAAAGTTGAAGTTTTAAACCAAGAAACTTACTGATGCAAAACAGAAAGTTTGGCTTGAAAACTTGAAGACTAGAGAGTTTTAGAGAGAGTTTTATAGATGAGCAAAGGATTAAGGGGTGGGGAGGGGTTGTATTTATAAGTGGGTTAAGGTGGTTGGGTATTAAATGGAGTTATTAGAGTAGTTAGAAAGAGATTAGGTGATGGTTAGGAGTTTAATTAATATGGGATGGCACAATTGTTTTTGTTCTGCTGCTACTGTTGATGTCGAACAACAAAAAAAAAACAAATATAAAAGTGACGAACATCAACAAAATGTTGATGTTGTTGTTGTTAAGCTAGAATGACAAAAGTCAAAGACAAAGTTAAATCACGTTGTTTTTTTTTAAAGAAAGTATTAATATAATAAGTATGTATATGTTTAAAAATAAATATATATTAAGTTCTTAACTAAATGAGTTTCTAAATTGATTAGGATAGATTATAATGACGACTCGTCACGAATTGGTAGGAGTAACATAAAAGGAGCGGATAAAGGCGAACTTGGAATTTGTTATGTATAGAATCTAAAATATATGAAAATTAAAAATCACGTGATGTTACATGCCTTTTGACGCGGGGTCATATCGAACCACTCCTCCATATCCTGTGCGTGTTTACCATAAAGAGCACTCGCCAAAGTTTGTTGAGGTTGCTTAGGGGCGGTCTCCTTATCGGTAAAACCACCTAGATCAAGGTCCGGAAGAGTTGTTCCAATATTACCAAGCGCAAGGGAGTAGTCAGGATCCACCCCCACCACAACAGCGCTTCACAAGATGTGGTCCTGCAATTTCCATGACTGGGCCCTGGACGCCACAAAAGCATACGCGGAGACGTCCTTCGCTGAGATAAACCCTAAGCCCCCGCAACACATAGGGAAAGAAGCCAACCTCCACTGAAGATCCCCAAAATGTGGTCCCCTGCTAACAACAATGTCTTCAACTGCCCCTCGCAGGCCTGCATCAAAGATAGACACAGCCTCTTTGACATGTTTGGGTTGACAAGTCCGGAGCCCAAACACTAATTTAGCAACCCCCATGCACGAGCGCAACAGGAGGAGCTCACTTTGGGGGTCCCTCAAGTCCAGGAGTCGTTTCATAAGATCAACCGCCCGACGAGCTCTTCTAGATGCCAAAGACTGAATAAACCATGCATCCCGACTACCCCCCCCCCCCTCCGAGGAGTTTAACCCCCTCTGCGGGCCTGCTAATCTCGCTAGGGAATAAACCCGACACATTTTTCGAACCATTGCATGACGGCCAAAAAATCTCTGTTTTCCGAATATTAAGCCTAAGCCCAAGAGGCGCCCCCTCTGAACGAATAATGTCGAACGCCCTAGCAACTTCCTCTGCCTTACTAATGATAGTGCCATCATCCAAGTACCAAACATGGTAGGGCAAGGAACAGGTGCCCTACACACGAAGGATCAGCGGATGGAGAACTAGCGCAAAAAAAGGGGGCAGAGGGGGTCCCCTTGCTGCACCCCAGTGGTAGCCCCAATATGAGTATCCCCTACATATAACCTTGCGGGTTGCGCATATAAAAATTGGACCCACGGGAAGATAGATGGGCATCTGTGACTAACTTCCCTAAGAAGTGTCGTACGGTCCACCTCGTTGAAGGCGTTAGAAAAATCAACAGTGAGCATAGTCAGGGACCCGTCAGAATGGAACGCGCTCAGAAACCTGTTAGCACTGTGCAGCACCGCTTCTGCAGTTCTGCCCCATTAGGGACTCCAACCCCAAACTGGAAATCCCCCAGATAGGCTGCCATCTCTTTACCCACTTTACGCATAGCGACTATCGACACCAATCTTCTCCAAATTGCCCCAACCGCAATAGGCCTAATCCCGTTGTCAGGCTTTAAAAGGGGGTCAATGGAGCCGAAGCAATGAACTCCGCCAGAGCTTTAGGACAAAGCCCCCTAAGCCACAAGTTGACAACACCAGTGATGGCTTTAAGGAGCCCGGAGGCAGTTGGAGACCCCTGGCCACAGAAAGTGTCTAAAATATGTTGAGCCCGCAGACCATCCCTCCCACATGATGTCCCTTTCGAGAACGTTTTAAGAATCTCAAATTTAAACTAAAATCAAAGAGGATTTGAGTATAACCAAGTTTCTCCACCAACCAATCGTTCACTACTTTCATATGCCTTACTTTCACATGCCTCATTTTAAAAGTGACATAAATTTTAAACTAAACTAGTTGTTTTGACCGCCGCGCGTTGCGCGAGTGCCAAACAGTTTCTGGTTTAGTTTCAATCAGTGATAAAGGAGTTGAATGCCCTCCCATCCGGCCATGTGACAATGTTGTAACAGATGGTTAGTATCATGTGTTGGCGTGTTGCCCAAAGTGTCTGTCAAATACATGCCTTCAATAGTCTCGTAGACTAATAAATATATTTACGTACTTATGAACCTTAAATCATATTAAAAATCTTAATGAAATTTGTGTCTTTCGACCATTTCAGGATGGCTGGTGCCATACTTTTTTTCCCTAACCATATCGACCCATATACGCATTTATAGGTTTCATAAAGCCTTTAATGTTAAGAACCATTCTGTACTCAAATTAAACAATCGTTCCAGTTTATCTTTCTAGTATTTAATATAAGATTCATCAGTTATTAAGTTAATTCAAAACATTACTTATTTATATGTTTTACCAAAGTCTTTACATAGCATATCATATGAAAGACGTAATAATAATAGCATATGAATCTCATATTACCATGTAATTCTTAATGACACCCAATTTACACACTATTAACCCAACTCTTTGCAACATCAAAAGACCCAATAACAAAAGTCATAAGTAAACTGATTACTTGACTTCATTAATGAGATGTGTTTAATAGTTCCATTATCAGTATAGTGAAAAATTAAAACCAAACGTTCTAATTAGCTAAAATAATCTGAGATGTAGAACGGAACATTTATAAACAATATAACTAAAAGGATGATGCATACGCAAGATAGCCCCTCAGCCTTAGTTTTGTGCTTAAATCTTAAAAAAGTAAAAATCGGCTTACATAAGGTTTGCCCAGAAATGCAGCTCAAACCCGGACCGAAACCGCAAGAACAACATCCTTTAAGTGGTGATGATTAGAACTGGGACAGAACACTATAAGCATAGGCGGGTAGGCCAGAACTTTTTGCTTGTTAGTTGGGCTTTAATTGTGTAGTGGTCTCATTCATTCTGGTAACATATAGAACATTATATACATGCCTTTTTTAACATTTTATTAAAAAATATAAACATGCATAGCTGCTCACCCCTAGCCAAAAGCAGGGGTGTGCATGGGTCGGTTGGGGTCGGTTTTGGCCTAACACCATAACCATAACCGACCGGTTATGGCGATTATGGTTAATCGGTTTTTATGGTTATAGTGGTCGGTTGTGGGTCGGTTAACCGATCAAACAATATAATTGAGATTATTATTACACATTTCGCTATCTGTTGCTTCCATCTACATTTATAAATCATGATCAAAGAATTTAATCAAACATTAGCACAAGGTTAAATAATATATGGGGATAATCAACCTTAAAGAGTATTAAAGATAATCCAAGGATATGAAACCTATCAACATGAATTGTAGACCCCTCCTTTGATTCAAAGAGCAGAACGCCTGATTATGGGATTATAGAGAGATTTCTAAAAAGCATATGTAATTTTCTTAAACTACACTTGATTCCTTCAACATGATGATTGTCGCCGATGTTTCGTGTACCGCCACCATTCTTGTTCAACACCATCTTCAAGGTGACCCTAAAAGTAGAACTTCATCAGTCGGAAAATGGATACCAAAGCCAAGAGCAGAGATAAAAGAAGGAAACATACCTTGCTAGACGAAACGGTGTAAAACAAAATAACCTTTATTTGCAACCAGAAACTGCATAGCTCTCAACTGTTTTACACGTAAAACTAACCCATTTCTTACGAATCCACTTTTCAAGAGCAAAAATACAGCTACATATCGAGGAATCTCACCTGTGAAAACTGGCTACAAGTAAATTGGCTTGACAGAACGACGAATGAAGAAGAAAGCATGAATTCTTGTTTGAAAAAAATGGGTTATAACAACATGCAGACAAAGAATAGGTGACTCAGCAGTTGAAAAACGTGGAAGCAGGGAAAAAAGGACACCTGGACAATATTGTATTAAAACAAAACTAGTGTTATAAAACCCGGCGCGTTGTGCCGTGGATTTCTTACGCTATGCGGCTAGAATTTGGTTGCTGTTTGTTCGCGCCACGATATTAACACTTGTTATATCAACCAAAAGAGGGAAGATAAATAAATAAACCAAATATGACTAAAAGAATATGAACATGTTATTTACTTCGCTCGATAGTTAACTGTTTAATTGGAAAACAAAAACGACATGCTATTTTGAATCCAAATCTTGTCGTGTATTTAGGTTTTTGTTTTATGGTTGATAAACGCTAATTATCTAAAAAAATCATAGAAGGTAAACCACTAAAAAAGAAAGTTGAAACATAATCACACAATTTATTTTAGATATATTTGTTGCCATATATAGATGTTTATTAATTAGAGGATAAATCATATTATAAAATATTTTTTTTAACGGCAAATTTTTATTACACCTTTATTTCACATCACCTTGTATTTGCAAGGATTTAAACTCACAACCTTACATTTGTAAGGGGTGACACCATACCATTAGACCAAGAGGTCATGGGTATATATTATAAAATACTAGTGGTAATGCCCGCGCGTTGCAGCGGGTTCGTTACGCGAGGAAAATATAGTCAGTATCTTTTTTTGGTACCAGAACTTCTTATGAAGTGGCATATGAAATTCCCGATATTCAAACGTGTTAACGTGTTTCCAAAGATTAAAAGACCGGAAAGATTGATCTAATGTTTTGTTGTTTACCTCTATGTGTGAAATTTCTTTCAATTGCCTATCAGCAAAATAGGCATATAAAGCTCTTAGAACAGCCTGCAATGCACAAATCCATTAAACCCATGTTTGCATTGCACAAATCTTTCAATGGATGAGTTGGGTAACAGGTAATTTACATACGGTTTGGGCCATACCCACCAAAAATAATGTTCATTTGTTTTAAAAATGTAAATAAAAAACTAATACCCTAAATATTATTCAAAAGCTATATTGATACATAAACATGTATTAAAATACACTTTACAAACACGTTTAACCCGTTTTATTTTTAGTTTTTTTACCCATTTGTGGAGGTAAAATTTTGTGGTTGCCTTGTCTTACCTGGTGAGATACGACTACAACAGGCGCGCGTTGTCGTTCTAACTCAATAATAACCGGCTCCAACTTGTTATATACACAACTGCAAACTTTTAACGTTGCTTAAAATACCAAAACTTAAATTAGTTACTTTCTATATTTTCAAAAGAGATTTTTCCTTGTATTTGAATTCAGTACCTTTGTATCACATCAAGATACAACTCTCCACGAGGATATCGATACCTGAGTTTGTCTTTCTTCCTTGACCTTTAAAAAAGAGACCATTTGTGACAACCGGCAAATTTCGTACAACGATTAACGTGATTCTAATCATGTTTTAGAAATAATTAACATGGTTTAAGGTTAATTATGGTTAGTTGAGCTAATATGAGTCCTACGATGTCCTTTTGAAAGTTCGTTGAAGCCTTGATGCCTTTAAAGAAAGACTTCGCGTGTTTAACGTAACGAACTGACATCAGCAAAAAATTTGTCAAGCTGGAATAACATAAGCTTATTCTATGAAAATACGACACGTATTTACTATCGATGCGAACGGATGTGAAATCGGCGTGGTAAACGGCCAAAAACGCAGCGTTTTGGAGAACGCGGAGAGGAACTGACGTGGGATTCGAACGTCGAAACGCGTGACTTTAACCGTTACCGAACTTCCGGAATAATTATTTATTATAAATGATGTTATCGGTTGAATTTCGAAAGTTATCGGATCATTTAAATGAAGGATAACACAACCGAACCGATTAACGCGATTTTAACGCGTGTGCCGTCTTCACGCGTCGGGTGACGAAAAAAAAAATTATTGAATTGCTCGGTCTGGTATTATTTATGGCAACGAACAAAAACCGAGTCCAGAAACGATAACGGGCTAAAACGGAGCAGTTGGTACGCGACGTTGGGCTTGAAGCCCAATCCAAAAGCCCACCTATATAAGCTTATAACACTCCAATTCTTCTCATTTCTCACATCACTTCCTCTCTCTAAAAACCAAACTCTCTCAACTCTCTCTCTCTCTAGAAATTCCGGCAGCATTCCGGCAGCATTCCGGCGGCGGTCCGGCGGTGGTCCGGCGGCTGTCCGGCGGCTGTCCGGCGGTCCGGCGGCTGTCCGGCGGCTGTCCGGCAGCCTCCGGCGGCTTCCGGCGGCCGTCCGGCGAGTTTCCGGCGACCCTCCGGCGACTTTTTCCGGCGCGTGACACCCCCACCCCCACTAATTTCGACGCCCCGAACGCGATGGTGAAGGCCGTTTTCCCTAAAACGAAGCGGTTTGAACGTTGGTACCATTCCGGCGACTTTTCTGGTAAGCTCGTTTTCGAGTTTTCTTTGTACAAACGTTTAGATCGGGTCTTTGGGAGGCTCCTCACAAGTTTTCACGGAATTTCGTTCTCCGGCCATATTCCGGCGAGCTATTTCCGGTTAGTTGCGAGTTCGGGAGGGGCCGGAGTGAGTTTTGGTCGGGTTCCGGTGGCGCGCGGTGGTCAGAACGGGGTTTTCTTTTGGTGGCGTGGGATGGCGGTGGTGGTCCGGCCACGGTGGTGGTGGTCCGGCCACGGCAGTGGCGGTCCGGCCACGGCACCGGTGGTCCGGCCACGGTGGTGGCGTCCGGCGGTTCGGGTCCGGTCAGTTTTGGGTTCGGGACTCGGGGCTCGGGTCAAGATTATGCTTCCGGGTCAGATTCAGATCTGGCTCGGTTTGCGTGCCGTCTTCAAGTTCTAGTCGTGGGTCAAGTATGGTGCTCTCGGGTAGATCCGGTCAGATTCGGGTTGGTCAACCCGGTCAACTCAGTAAACTTCGGTCAAGCGTTACGGTATAATTAACTAGCAATTATTTCGTTATATTATTATTTACACATATATTTCTAAAATATATAAATATGAACGACTAACTCGCTAACGAACCGATAAAAATATTAACGAAAAGCATTATGAGCTAATATTTGTGTATTAGTCGTGACTTGCGTTGTTGTTGGACTAAATTGATGGACTATACGTATATATATATTTATATAAACAGGATGATTTATATAATAGTCACAACGTATAAAGTCTCGCGGATTAGAATGCGGATAAATATAATGTCGTCTTTGTTAGGAGTTGATTTTGGGAAATTGTAGACAACTTGTGTTGTCTGGTTTATACCAAAAACAGAGGAAACTCTGCCGAAATTTTTATAAATCCGAAGCGCGACAAGTGTGACTTTATTGTTCGTTCTTATAAATAACTTTCCAAGCGCTTGACAAATGTAGTCATGTACAATCACGACGTTTTGACAAATATTATTTGTAACAATAATAGTCCATTCCGAGAAATATTTCAAACAAATATATAGTCTTTTGCTACCAAGCGTCAAGGATTGACGAGTTTTTAAAGGTTACTTGGTAACTAAAATATGTTTGTTGTTCGGATTAAAAGATGTATAAACGTTCGGATTTATTTGGAAAACCTTTTTATAAAAAGCAAAGCCTTGAGATTTGTAAGATACTTGGATTCGGGAAAAGAAATAACAAATGTTATTAAAAAGGATTTTAATAACTATATTATATTTCAGCAAGGTATACTTTCAGAAAATAACTATACAAGACGATTACATTATCTGGTTTACGAGACAAGCTATGGCTCGGGATGAGTTATACGTTTCGTGATGTTAGTCCAACATAGTTTGCACACGAATAGTAACAAGTGCGCGACTTGGGTACTATTTCGTAAGTGAACACATGAACTATGATAAGTCACGATCGGTTCGTCGAGTTAAAACACTTAAGGACTCGGGTTAGTACACACGAGTCAAGATAGTCGAGTAAACTATCTTTTAACCGGAAAAATAAGCTAGATTTATATATGATAGACTTTAAGGTGTCCTTTATTGGTAATTAGGGCACGAGGAAGTCGGTCAAAGCTTTGGGTTTTATTTGCTAGCTAAGCATGGAAATTAAGGTGAGTTTCACGGCCCCATTTTAATGTTTTAACTGGGGGAAAGATATGTTTGTCAAAAGTTATCACATACTGAAATGTTTTCAAAGGTTAAAATGTGGTAAGTGGCATGATGAGTACTTGAGTTTTTGGTCGCCACTCGGGGTTGGGTCCTCGCTACTGTAACCATTAATTCAGGTAAATGAAACTGAAGGAATATTTGGATAGTACTATTGGTGCCTGACAAGGCCCACCCCTAATCGATAGCGTCGATTATGCATCGGCGTATGCCTGGGGTGCACGTATTCTGAACTTAAGTCGTTGGGTTCCGAGAAACGACTTGGAGCGGGGCATATTTATTAGTCTTGGTTTGGTTATGGGACTCAGGGGATTGCTCATCATCATAATTTGTAGGAGCTAGCTACTCCATACAAAGGCCACAAAATGTGCTGGATTTGCACAGGATATAAAAATGTGCTGGATTTGCACAGGATATAAAAATGTGCTGGATTTGCACAGGATGTAAAAATGTGCTGGATTTGCACAGGATGTAAAAATGTGCTGGATTTGCACAGGATGTAAAAATGTCGTATTTACGAAATTAAAACCTGTGAACTCACCAATATTTTATATATTGACGTCTTTTTAAACATATCTTTCAGGTAACTAAGTGCTGAAAAGGTATGCGGCTAGCACGGTGGAATTTGGGATGTCGGACACTGGTTGGGGGTTTCATCTATTGTTACCATCGGGTTGGGACGTAAATGGAAACACCCCACTTTAAAACTTAATGTTTGTGGTTTTAAGTAATGTTTGAAACCAGGTACTCGTTCCCGACATCTTAATAGAATGGTCTTTTCTAATTAAATATAGTTTGTGTTAATCTTGACTTTGATATGCTTTCGAGCGTCGCGCCACGTGTTTCCGCCATTGGCGTGGTGTGACAGAAGTGGTATCAGAGCCAAGGTTATAGCGAACTAGTATTTTTGAAAAATCTAGACTATAACCAGTTTTGGCTCGAAAACGGAGTTTTCAAAAATAAAACACAACGAAATATTTTTAGAAAAGAAAGAAAATTGTACATGGATTGTACAAGGGGAAATTCCGACCGACTAGCCATGTGTGTCAATATATAAAATGTTAGAAAATAAGGATATGAATGTTAAATTGTGTAGAGATCCGATTTTCTAACTAGTGCTAGTTAATGCATATAAGTAGTACAGATAGCTTGCCTGTAAGGGTATCGTCTCACACTTCACTTTAGTCCGCACTTTTGCATCGATTACCGATATCGACAAGCGGGAAGGACAAGCGGTGGTCTACGACGAACTCACCCGCTTACCTGCGGACGGGATGATCGGAAGGGCTAACCTTTATCGTGCTTGTGGACGTTGTCGTGTTGCTGATGTTGTGAAGGCGAAGCTAGTCTAGGTCCTTTATTGTGTGAAATCTTTGTTTTGGATCAGGAAGCTCGGAACTAGCGGGCACCAAAAATTACCTGGCAACACCGATTATCATTGCGGGTGCACACGTAATAATAACTTGTGGTGCACGGTAACCTAGGTGGGCGCTAGGGCTGGGGTTGGTGATCACTCCTTGTCTTGTCTATTCTTGTACTGTAGGGTCAGTCTTAGCTTTTGATTGGCCAACGGGCTAAAAGGGAGGTCTTGTTGATATCCCTTGATTTCGATCCTCGCAAACTGAATGAGCTTTCTTCAGCATTACCTCTAAGGTACGAACACGGAAGAGCTCAAACGTCTATTCATATGAGTAATCTGACGTAAACCCTCGCATCGGATAGGGACAGGAGACGAAAACTTCCTTGTATAGGAGTTGAATGCCTCCACTCAAAGTTCCTCAAAGGAACGGACATACGAGGATGCACTGCCTACCGAAGAGATGAATGCTTGGTACGATGCGTGGAACGCTAAACTTGGAAACCAGTGAAGACTGAGGGTGCGTCCCTGCAAAACCAGTGCGTTTTGAGCACGGGACCCTATGTGGATCAGTATTGAGATTAGTTGCCCGTGTGCTGCTATGTTATTACTGTGAGTAAGTCATTCTGATCTAACACATGCCCAAGTTGTCTTCGAGGGTCAGGCGTTCCTTCCCCTATTGGAGGACAGAATCGTCCTTGCTGAGTTAATAGGCTTGATCATCTCTATCTAGAAGGCATGATAGCCCCCGTCTAAATCAACAATGTCGAATCGGCAAGATCCTAGTATATTTATTTAATGGGAAAATAAATATATGGTAAAGTGAGCCGAGTCGGGTGTTGAAAACGAAATATCGATCGGCAAGATCCTAGTATATTTATTTAATGGGAAAATAAATATATGGTAAAGTGAGCCGAGTCGGGTGTTGAAAATGAAGTATCGATCGGCAAGACCCTAGTATAATTATTTAATGGGAAAATAATTATACGGTAAAGTAAGTCGAGTCGATGGTCGTAAAATACAATGTCGAATCGACAAGATCCTAGTATAAGTATTTAATGGGAAAATAATTATACGGTAAAGTGAGTCGAGTCGATGATTGTAAAATGTAGTGTCGAATCGACACGATCCTAGTATAATTATTTAATGGGAAAATAATTATACGGTAAAGTGAGTCGAGTCGATGATTGTAAAATGTAGTGTCGAATCGACAAGATCCTAGTATAATTATTTAATGGGAAAATAATTATACGGTAAAGTGAGTCGAGTCGATGGTTGTAAAATGTAGTGTCGAATCGACAAGATCCTAGTATAATTATTTAATGGGAAAATAATTATACGGTAAAGTGAGTCGAGTCGATGATTGCAAAACGAAATGTCAAATCGACAAGATCCTAGTATAATTATTTAATGGGAAAATAATTATACGGTAAGGTGAGTCGAGTTGATGGTTGAAAAATGTAATATCGAATCGACAAGATCATAGTATATTTATTTAATGGGAAAATAAATATATGGAAAGGTGAGTCGAGTCGATTACGGGAAAAATGAAATCTCGGCTGACAAGATCCTAGTATGACTACTTAATGGGAAAGTAGTTATATGGTAAAGTGAGTCGAGTCGGAGATAATTTTATCCAAGTCAGTTAATATATATGGAGACATACATATATATTGAATGTAGGATCACGACGTGCGTTTTGCGTCTGAATCCGTCATAATACTCGGGGAGTGAAACCACATTTCGGGAGCCGAAATCGTAAAGCGTGTGACTCGTAATTGTCAAGTGTCACGGAACGCTCTGGCTGACATCGAAATTCCCCTCGAAAATCAAATAACGGACTACTGGAAGTGGTCACGTTATTCTGTCAACTAAACTTACCCATGGGACAGCAATTCCATTGCTCATGTTGCAATATTGAACGTCTACTACCCTCGTCAGGACGACGAGACTGGTTGTCTATTTGGGGTGGCAAATGATGCGAAGTGTTTTCCATCAATCCCCACAGGTATTGAGACGTTGCGTCCTTTGTCACGGTGTTTTATAAACGAAGGTTGCGAGATCCATTCGTCATGGACAATGTGACTTGTCTAATCTCTTGTCATATTTCGATACTCTCCATGTGTGGCCTGTCATGAAGGAAAGTTCACTGGCCTTACTTAGGTAACGGAGAGGCATTTCAGTTGGTGACTATCGGTGTTAGGACCAAAATAACATGCAAGAGGACCCTAAGGAGAAGGATGACTCGGCTGGATTGCCAGAGTCTGTATCGTTTTTATTTTATCGTGGTGTCTCGATAAATCATGATCCTTCTACCTCTACTATTCTTGTTGTGACCAATGTTTTGATACTGGAAAAGATGTTGGTTGGTTTCTAGGTCCTATGGATACTATTTACCACACATCTAATAGCTACGACGGGTCTAAGGTTTCTGCTGAGCCTGCTGTTGTTGCTGCCATCGTTGTTCTATGGCCCAAGCGAATTATGTCGTCGCTGCTGAGAGTGTAGCTCATACTGAGCGTGTTGAGGATGTTTCTATGACTGTTGTCAAGTTTGATGTTGCTGTTGTTTCGAAGGCTCCTGCCAAGATCATTGCCATTGACATAGATATCTCTAAGACCCTTGCCAAGCCGCTATGACCATGTTTGTGTCACGATGGAGTTCGTTGCCGTTAACTCCATTTTCTTGAGGTTTTCGTTGAACCGCTCGTTATCATTCCCTGGCTCCTGCCAAGACTAATGTCGGCGATGGTTCTCAGGCATGGTTGAGCCCGTCAAAGCTGCAGTCGCCATTATTCGAGTGACTTATATCGAACATACAGTCATTCTCCCTAAGAACGATATCGGCTTGATAAGTCTGCTAAATTATGTGGAACCCATCGTTCCCATTTCTTTTATGATGACGAATGCCCTTAATAACCCAATTGTTCCCACCGATGAGCCTATGGAGTATAGGTTGCTGCTGGGGTTACGAATAAGGATTCCGTCGCCATAAGTGAGCTGAAGCGCACCGGGATGCGTGCTCACCGTAATGGAGCTTCTTGTAGTTATGTATAGTGGACTCACTAGGTTGTGCGTCGTCCTGCTGTCGTGAATTCATGTTGTGGTGTTACCCCTAACGATTGTGCATTCTTGTAGTTGCACAGTTTTGCCGACTGCATATCCATGCGGTTGCGTTTCGCTGTCGACGGTGCATTCCTGTTGTTGTGCTGCTCCTGCAGTGGTGTTGCCTTGTTGTCATGCTTCTTTGTCGTCGTGTTGTTCCTGTGCGGTGTTCCCTTGTTGATGCGTTCGTGGATGTGTTGTTGTCATGTCATGTTATTTCTACTATCGTATTGCACCGTGAACGTATTGCTACAATTGTTGGATTGACTTGATGATGTGATAACTTGTCGTTTGATTCACTCTTGGTTCCCTTGGGATAAAGACATTACCCCACACCCACGTAACCGTTGTTATGTTGCTGAATGGGTGTGTAGTGATGCCATCGATAATGTAGGATTTCGGGTGTCCAACGGACTTTCGGGAAGTCATAATAAGACACTCTAATCCTAGTATTAGCACATGTATCTCTCTAAAGCTCGAATCTCGTGGTAGTTTTAGTAATTGACCGAATCATGTGTCGACCTCTTTATATGCTCGCGCGTTTCGTGAGCATTACCTCTTCAAGATCTAAGGCATCAGTGACGCCATGTCCAGCCTTAACCTTTTACGCGCATTTTGGTCGACTAACCACTCTCGAATCATGTCGGAAGGAAATCCCATGATCCACACATGACGGGGTGAGCCTCGTCTTTGCGATAAAGGGATTTCGAATACATCTCGAACTTGAAGGTATCGAGTGAATGTGAGCGATATTATGACCCATACCTTTGGGCTAGTAAGAGTTGAAAGACTCAGTTTATTATTGCTCACCCCAGTGGATTCGTTTGACATCATACCTGCCAACGTGTCATGCCGATGACTACAGGAATAACAGTGTGGACCCACCCGCGGCGAGTGCATTGGTGGAATCCCCGGTACATGATTCGGAGGTCTTATGAAACCCTGAATCTAGAAGGGCATGTAGCATTGTCTACTCTGTGAGGGTGCTACCCTACCGTGATGAGATCTCGGTCAACTCAGCCCTTTGAATGAGGTTATCCTGCTAATGGTATGTTTATCTTGTCTTGGTGTCGTTGCGTAGATTCTCGGGATTGTGGAACCCTTTCGACCTTGGGTCAATACAGGTGTTCCCAGTTATTTTTCCGTAGCATTGCTCGCGCTAGAGCAAAATCCCCTGTCCTTGGCAAACACTGTTGGAGACACCAAAGTAATATGAGCTGCCAGATCAGTGCGTTTAGTACCTGACTAACCAAGATGAGCTCGAAAGCTTACATGTTGCACCCATGCGTGTGACTACCTGAGTCGTTGAATGGGATGCCTTATTGGAAGGCTCAAGACTACTTCTTGTAGGGCGATCTCGGTCGTTTGTTGTTTTAAGTAACGATTTTGGCGCATGAAGCCGTCAAGCCCAAACGTGAGATCTATGCCAGATGCATTCATTATGACTCAATTTCACCTCTTACCTCGAAAGATCCCGAAGGATGGAATATTCGGCGAGTGAGGATTCCGGGTCAGGACTCCTTTCACTCAGATCACTGCATAGGATCGGATAGTCAATTCGAGGGAAAGTGTCCTGTGTTGTTCAGAATTGACTTACTAGGTTGCTAATAACGATAGGACACCAGTGCTCGTAAGGCACATATAGCAGGACAAGCACTGGGTACCCTTGATTTGGGTAGTTACCAATGCTCTGCTTACCGTCTCGAGGAAAGCCAACGTGTTGAGATGTTGTCGAGACCCTATCCTCTGTTTGTTACGGCAACCATATTATGATGATTCATGTACATCAATCCTATGTTGACCAATGTGATGAGGTGATGTGCGCCTCTAGACATTTGTGTTTAAGTCGGCTTAAATCCTCGCGTATTGTGGAATTGTACGGTTGTGTGTTGAATATACACTGTCTACTGCCTGGGGAACTGAGGGGTGGAAGTGACGCAAAAGCTTTCGACCTCCATCAGTCCATATTAGGCGTCCTAGTACCACAAACCATAATCGCTCATGCGAAAAGGTTGTAAGTGGATGCATAGTGAATTTCGGTCCATGTGAGGACACAGGATTACCATCCGCTACTATAAACAACCCCGAGCGTCCTCAAGAATGTCGACTGCTTGGTGATCTGGTAAGACCACCCGATTAGTGAAATTCAACGAGCAAACCTAATGGTCATGTCGCCTGAGGTGTCCGGTGGCTGTGATGGGACACAGGCAAAGACCGATCGAGGTTTGGAACCTTCTCATCCCCTGCGCGTTTGCAGTCATAATATGAGGCATACGGGTAGCCATCTATACTCTTGGAGAGTCATGGCTAGACACTAGATGCCAACTTTCACAATATCGGATTTTAGTAGTTATCCTGCCCCAGGGTGTGCCAAACCTTGAACGCAAGTCTGGGATACTCAATTTGAGATGAGTATGGATTACCACTCTCGAACGAATGAATTATTGCCCTGGACGGAAGTGTCCTGTGTGATACGATTAGTGTCGGTGGCAAATCAAATTCGTGTACTTCATCGCCAGAATTTCCTATGTGATAGGAATTAACACCCTAGTGTTCGGGGTGTACTGCTCGAAGTCCTCTGGGGTGCATACGTGTACGTCTCTAGTACGTTGACTGTCAGATAGAGATATACACATGATCTGGCGGGAGTTCAAGAGGTGACCAACGAATCTGGTAGATTCAAATCTGCTTGAATAAGTGGCCAAACCGATCGGGAAGTTGTGTTAACAAGGCGTTGGCCTTAGGAACTTCGAATTGGTATAGGACCTTGCTGAGTGTTATACTCTGAAAGGGTGTTGTTAAGCACGAAAACGGTAATGGAGTGACTTCGCTTAGTACTCCAGTGACTCGGATATGTCAGTTAAAAATTGACCTTGCAACGAACAAGCTCGAACTATCGCAAGAGCTTAGTGGGACTCTTGACGAATCCCGCAGGTCTGGCTTGAGGAAGCATTGTCAATTCCTCAACCGACAGGATTCAGGTTGACGCAAAGCTCTACTATTTCGGGAAAACCGATATTTGTGCCGGATTGCGATACCCAAGAGCTCGGCCGTAGCCGACTCATGACATCGTGTTCGTTAGGACGCTAAGCATGAACTGGAGTTCACGAAGAAAAGGGGTAATCGTGTGAGTTGCAAACATCCCGCCCTGTTCAAGGATACTAATGTATCGGATGACTTGAACTGAATTCCGGGACGGAATTCTCTTAACGGGGGGAGAATGTGACAACCGGCAAATTTCGTACAACGATTAACGTGATTCTAATCATGTTTTAGAAATAATTAACATGGTTTAAGGTTAATTATGGTTAGTTGAGCTAATATGAGTCCTACGATGTCCTTTTGAAAGTTCGTTGAAGCCTTGATGCCTTTAAAGAAAGACTTCGTGTGTTTAACGTAACGAACTGACATCAGCAAAAAATTTGTCAAGCTGGAATAACATAAGCTTATTCTATGAAAATACGACACGTATTTACTATCGATGCGAACGGATGTGAAATCGGCGTGGTAAACGGCCAAAAACGCAGCGTTTTGGAGAACGCGGAGAGGAACTGACGTGGGATTCGAACGTCGAAACGCGTGACTTTAACCGTTACCGAACTTCCGGAATAATTATTTATTATAAATGATGTTATCGGTTGAATTTCGAAAGTTATCGGATCATTTAAATGAAGGATAACACAACCGAACCGATTAACGCGATTTTAACGCGTGTGCCGTCTTCACGCGTCGGGTGACGAAAAAAAAAAATTATTGAATTGCTCGGTCTGGTATTATTTATGGCAACGAACAAAAACCGAGTCCAGAAACGATAACGGGCTAAAACGGAGCAGTTGGTACGCGACGTTGGGCTTGAAGCCCAATCCAAAAGCCCACCTATATAAGCTTATAACACTCCAATTCTTCTCATTTCTCACATCACTTCCTCTCTCTAAAAACCAAACTCTCTCAACTCTCTCTCTCTCTAGAAATTCCGGCAGCATTCCGGCAGCATTCCGGCGGCGGTCCGGCGGCTGTCCGGCGGTCCGGCGGCTGTCCGGCAGCCTCCGGCGGCTTCCGGCGGCCGTCCGGCGAGTTTCCGGCGACCCTCCGGCGACTTTTTCCGGCGCGTGACACCCCCACCCCCACTAATTTCGACGCCCCGAACGCGATGGTGAAGGCCGTTTTCCCTAAAACGAAGCGGTTTGAACGTTGGTACCATTCCGGCGACTTTTCCGGTAAGCTCGTTTTCGAGTTTTCTTTGTACAAACGTTTAGATCGGGTCTTTGGGAGGCTCCTCACAAGTTTTCACGGAATTTCGTTCTCCGGCCATATTCCGGCGAGCTATTTCCGGTTAGTTGCGAGTTCGGGAGGGGCCGGAGTGAGTTTTGGTCGGGTTCCGGTGGCGCGCGGGTGGTCAGAACGGGGTTTTCTTTTGGTGGCGTGGGATGGCGGTGGTGGTCCGGCCACGGTGGTGGTGGTCCGGCCACGGCAGTGGCGGTCCGGCCACGGCACCGGTGGTCCGGCCACGGTGGTGGCGTCCGGCGGTTCGGGTCCGGTCAGTTTTGGGTTCGGGACTCGGGCTCGGGTCAAGATTATGCTTCCGGGTCAGATTCAGATCTGGCTCGGTTTGCGTGCCGTCTTCAAGTTCTAGTCGTGGGTCAAGTATGGTGCTCTCGGGTAGATCCGGTCAGATTCGGGTTGGTCAACCCGGTCAACTCAGTAAACTTCGGTCAAGCGTTACGGTATAATTAACTAGCAATTATTTCGTTATATTATTATTTACACATATATTTCTAAAATATATAAATATGAACGACTAACTCGCTAACGAACCGATAAAAATATTAACGAAAAGCATTATGAGCTAATATTTGTGTATTAGTCGTGACTTGCGTTGTTGTTGGACTAAATTGATGGACTATACGTATATATATATTTATATAAATAGGATGATTTATATAATAGTCACAACGTATAAAGTCTCGCGGATTAGAATGCGGATAAATATAATGTCGTCTTTGTTAGGAGTTGATTTTGGGAAATTGTAGACAACTTGTGTTGTCTGGTTTATACCAAAAACAGAGGAAACTCTGCCGAAATTTTTATAAATCCGAAGCGCGACAAGTGTGACTTTATTGTTCGTTCTTATAAATAACTTTCCAAGCGCTTGACAAATGTAGTCATGTACAATCACGACGTTTTGACAAATATTATTTGTAACAATAATAGTCCATTCCGAGAAATATTTCAAACAAATATATAGTCTTTTGCTACCAAGCGTCAAGGATTGACGAGTTTTTAAAGGTTACTTGGTAACTAAAATATGTTTGTTGTTCGGATTAAAAGATGTATAAACGTTCGGATTTATTTGGAAAACCTTTTTATAAAAAGCAAAGCCTTGAGATTTGTAAGATACTCGGATTCGGGAAAAGAAATAACAAATGTTATTAAAAAGGATTTTAATAACTATATTATATTTCAGCAAGGTATACTTTCCGAAAATAACTATACAAGACGATTACATTATCTGGTTTACGAGACAAGCTATGGCTCGGGATGAGTTATACGTTTCGTGATGTTAGTCCAACATAGTTTGCACACGAATAGTAACAAGTGCGCGACTTGGGTACTATTTCGTAAGTGAACACATGAACTATGATAAGTCACGATCGGTTCGTCGAGTTAAAACACTTAAGGACTCGGGTTAGTACACACGAGTCAAGATAGTCGAGTAAACTATCTTTTAACCGGAAAAATAAGCTAGATTTATATATGATAGACTTTAAGGTGTCCTTTATTGGTAATTAGGGCACGAGGAAGTCGGTCAAAGCTTTGGGTTTTATTTGCTAGCTAAGCATGGAAATTAAGGTGAGTTTCACGGCCCCATTTTAATGTTTTAACTGGGGGAAAGATATGTTTGTCAAAAGTTATCACATACTGAAATGTTTTCAAAGGTTAAAATGTGGTAAGTGGCATGATGAGTACTTGAGTTTTTGGTCGCCACTCGGGGTTGGGTCCTCGCTACTGTAACCATTAATTCAGGTAAATGAAACTGAAGGAATATTTGGATAGTACTATTGGTGCCTGACAAGGCCCACCCCTAATCGATAGCGTCGATTATGCATCGGCGTATGCCTGGGGTGCACGTATTCTGAACTTAAGTCGTTGGGTTCCGAGAAACGACTTGGAGCGGGGCATATTTATTAGTCTTGGTTTGGTTATGGGACTCAGGGGATTGCTCATCATCATAATTTGTAGGAGCTAGCTACTCCATACAAAGGCCACAAAATGTGCTGGATTTGCACAGGATATAAAAATGTGCTGGATTTGCACAGGATATAAAAATGTGCTGGATTTGCACAGGATGTAAAAATGTGCTGGATTTGCACAGGATGTAAAAATGTGCTGGATTTGCACAGGATGTAAAAATGTCGTATTTACGAAATTAAAACCTGTGAACTCACCAATATTTTATATATTGACGTCTTTTTAAACATATCTTTCAGGTAACTAAGTGCTGAAAAGGTATGCGGCTAGCACGGTGGAATTTGGGATGTCGGACACTGGTTGGGGGTTTCATCTATTGTTACCATCGGGTTGGGACGTAAATGGAAACACCCCACTTTAAAACTTAATGTTTGTGGTTTTAAGTAATGTTTGAAACTAGGTACTCGTTCCCGACATCTTAATAGAATGGTCTTTTCTAATTAAATATAGTTTGTGTTAATCTTGACTTTGATATGCTTTCGAGCGTCGCGCCACGTGTTTCCGCCATTGGCGTGGTGTGCACCATTGAATGGAAAGGTATAAGCCAATGATGTTGTAGCCTAGTGGTTGCAATGGAGGTGGGAAGGTTTACTCACTTTGTGGGGTTCCTGCCCTGGGAGGTCACAGGTTCGAATCCCACTCAGAGTAGGGTTATTCTGAAATGAGGGGCTGGACCTTAGGGGGGCCCGGGGACCGGACCTGAAGGGTGCGGGGCTTCGTTATGGGTGGTACCGTTGGCCGTTCAAAAAAAAAGAATGGAAAGGTATAAAATTACAAAAAAAGAAAAAAAATCGAATATTTCATATTTAACATACTTGTATTCTTCAGGCATGTTCTTCTTTATTTTTTCATACCTCATACCGTCACATACACCAACATTTATCTTATCAAGTGCACGCCATTGTATCTATAACGTAAAGAAAGTACACAAAATTTACAAATGACAAGTGATCAAAGAAGCAATTTATGTGACATGTAAAACTAACCTTGGGAAATCCAGCAATTTGATTTGCAGTCAAAATTGTTCGTTGCAATGTGCTTGTCCAAATCTAGGTGCATAAATAAAAAAACAATATAAAACATTGCAAACTTTGTGCAACAAACAAAGAAAATGCAAATAGTAAAATAAGTAATGACAAGTGATCAAAGAAGCAATTTATGTGACATGTAAAACTAACCTTGGGAAATCCAGCAATTTGATTTGCAGTCAAAATTGTTCGTTGCAATGTGCTTGTCCAAATCTAGGTGCATAAATAAAAAAACAATATAAAACATTGCAAACTTTGTGCAACAAACAAAGAAAATACAAATAGTAAAATAAGTAATAGTTCTTACAAAAGCATTTTTTTGAAGGCAAGATAGTTCATGTAGGCCTTCAATTGAATGTTATAAGAGGAGGAATGATAAGTGATCAAAGAAGCAATTTATGTGACATGTAAAACTAACCTTGGGAAATCCAGCAATTTGATTTGCAGTCAAAATTGTTCGTTGCAATGTGCTTGTCCAAATCTAGATGCATAAATAAAAAAACAATATAAAACATTGCAAACTTTGTGCAACAAACAAAAAAAATGCAAATAGTAAAATAAGTAATAGTTCTTACAAAAGCATTTTTTTGAAGGCAAGATAGTTCATGTAGGCCTTCAATTGAATGTTATAAGAGGAGGACTTGAATTTCACAATCAATCTCATTCAATTTGATCCTTAGGGTTACGGAACTTGAAGGGACAAAAGGTTAATGATCTATATTCATGAAGGTATAAGGCAAATGATTGAAGGGTATGGATGGAAGAAGGAGGGTAGTATTGTAAAAGTCTTTTGATATTGTAAAGGAGGAGGTGGATGAAATGTCTATATTACCCTCTTAAGTGTCTTAATTGTCCCATTTATACCCATAATACCCTTAAATTTCTTGCTTAAATATGTTGTACATGTTGCTTGTTAAGTTGTACGGAAATACAAATTACATTGTTGTACATCACTCCTCCTTTATAATGTATTATAGATTATAGATTATTGTGCTTTATAAAAAAATAAAAAAACAAATTACAGTATCTCACTTTCTTACTGTTTCACACAAAGATAAAAGTCATTCAACAACTTTATTCTATGGTTAGAATCCATTGATATTATGGAAACAACCAAAAGGCCAAAACCATATGTTGCTTTCTCTCACTACAACCACCATCACAAAACCACCTGTCTATCTTCTTCTCTTTGCTCTCCATAAAAAAATCATATGCACCACCTCCAACAATGACCACCACACAACTGCACAACTACAACATAACCATCCCCACCATCTGCCTCATCGTCGAACACTATCGCTCGCTATGTTCTGTCCCCCTAAAAAACCCAGCCAACACCACTGTCATGACCGCAACCGCCTCTTCTATCTTCTTTCTCTACATCATCAGGCATCACCACACCTCCGGTGGCATGACATGGCGGCTCATCTCTCTGTTGTCGTCGCCGCAGATTGGAATTTATATGGGGCAATTTTGTTGTATATATTTAAAAGGTAAGGGCTGGTAACCGAAGTTACCGAAGATGGCGGTGTTTTCATATCATCTTGTTGTGTCATCAGACAGGGTTTCTAAACCCATAAGACAACAACGATTTCCAAAGCAGAGGTTAAGAAAGAATGAAAAATGAAGATGCAGTGTAATAATAAACAATATATAAAACCCCTAAAGTTGAACGTAATTACAAAAATGCCGGCGGCTCATTTTAGCACACAATTGCTATTCAAATAGCAAAACTATAAATATATTGTAATTGTCACTTAAAGGAATATTAAAAATATAAGGGTTCCCTACATGACTCGAACCCGAGTCACACCCACCACACAACAATGCTGCAACCATCTGTACCATAACACTTTTCGTTATCAAATTTAAAACCATTAATATTTATAACCTTTCTAAAGCTGAAGCTAATCAGAACACTGTTCAAATCACTTTGTAAATTAATATAGTATAACTAGTATTAAGCCCCCGCGCGTTGCAGCGGGGTGTAAAATCATGCCAAGTAGCACTAATGCCACATCACCACCAGCGACCACTAACACCAAAAAGCTCATAAAAGTACAATAAATAAAAAAAGGAAAATAACACCGAATGAAAAAAGGCGTAAGATCTTAGAACCACGCACGCTCGTTGTGACGTGTTAATGCCAAAGGCGTAAAATCTATGAATTTTAATAACTATGGTTAAAGTGAAGTAGCTAAGTCGGTCTAGGACCCGCGCATTGCGACAAACTTGTTATAACTCGCAAAATTTAGAACGGAACTTAAAACGAAAAAATCGCGTAAGATGAAAATTATGTGGGACCAAAGTTGAAAGAAAAAAAGTGTTATGGTTAAATTGTAAAAGATGAAAAATCTTAGCGTTAAAAGTAAAAAAAAAAAAAAAAAGAAGAAGTTTTGGGTTAGAAGTGGAAAATCAAAATTGTTAGTGTTAAATTGTAAAAGATGAAAATGTTTGTGTTAAAAGTAAAAATGAAAAACATTTGGGCTAAAAGTGTAACATCAATTTTTTTTTTTTGAAAAACCCCCTAAGCATAGGATACAACCCCTCTAAGCACAAAAGTTTTGGTAATTAGAGTAATACCGAAACCGGAATTGGAATCGGTTCCTTCAATACCTGGTCAAAGTAATTACCGACCCTACCCGGAACCGGTTCGCATAGGGTACAACCTCTCTAAGCACAAAAGCTTTGGTAATTAGAGTATTACCGGAACTGGAATCGGTTCCTTCAATACCTGGTCAAAGTAATTCCCGACCCTACCAGAACCGGTTCCATACCCGAAACCAGGTATTAGAAAAACCCGGTTTGTGCACCTCTAGTGGTAGGACCATGGGAGTATTGTGACAACCTGCACCCTTCACTTTTCATAAATGTGCATAATTGGTTCCTCAACTATTTCAAAATTTTCATTTTTAACCCTCGTATTTTAATAGGACCAAAATTCACAATTTAATAAAACTTATAATTTTTATAAGTAAAAGTATGCACGTTTTATACTCACATCTACACCCGAGCACGTATGTTTCAAACCTTGATACTCAAAGCCCTTAATTTTCGGTCCTAAAACAACTTAGAAACAGAAGGAAACAAGTCTATAACTTAAAATTGATTAAATTAGAAAAAATATTTTTTTTAGCCCTCGCGGTCTGCTAAGACAGTCAAACAGTCAAAGTTCCAGTCAAAGTCCTAGTCAAAGTCTCAGTCAAAATCCTAGTCAAAAGTCCTAGTCAAAGTCTCAGTCAAAATCCTAGTCAAAGTCCTAGTCAAATAGTCAATTCATCTTAAAACCTTACTTTATTGTGTTGACCAATTTTAAAGCCTAATTGAATCCAAAACTAGTATAAAAATCCACCTATGACCCATTACACTTTGCACCTCTAAATCGATTGTTTCAATTCGATTAAACTTTCCTCATACCTTTCTTCTAGAGTATATTACTTCTACATTTGAAGCTTTGATTATAAGCTCTTGTAATTGGCGAATTAGAAGCTTGATATTTTCCCTATTCGGTTTCTTTTCTTCTAAATTGGACTAGTTTCGTTGTTGAATCTTTGTATTGCTCGCATTTTCACGCTCGCTTAGTCATCTAGTCATTTGGCGAAAGTGAGTATTTCCTATCCTCTTTTTGCTTTTATTCACTTTTGGGGTGTTACATGTACACTTATGCAAATTACAAATACAAGTTCACATTTTTACAATACAATTCTAGTACTATGTGCATTTGCTTACAAACGTGCTTTATGCTTAGACATTACATGTAGAATACATTTGTACTTAGTGAAATCATTAACCATGTACAAGCCGACCTTAACATTGGATAACGCTATTGGATTGACAACCCACCTAGGTGATTCTTCCCCTTTTTCATTGGATAATCCATGGTCATTGTTAAGTTATTATCCATTTATTGGATAAGTACACCGCCGTTCATTTTAGTACATTTATACAGTCACAGGATTGATTTCGCTCATTGGTATGTTACATAGTTTACATAATTGTACTGTAGCGTTGCACTTGAATTGTATAACATTTTCCAAATTACTATATATATATTAAATCTAGGAATGCTCACCAACATTTCTTATGTTGACAAAACCTATTTTGTACATGTTTCAGGTGCAGTTTGATCTTAGTTCCATAGCATTGGATTTTAGTGCTTGCTTTTAATAAGTTATTTCAAATTTCATGTTTCGTTCAGACTTTTGTATTTTCTTTTTATTTCATCTATGTAAGACAATTTAAATTATTCAATAATATATTTACATTTTAGTACCATGTGCTTTTAAACAATCGTCACTACGTGACACCTCGATGTTTCCGCCATCGGTTGGGGTGTTACAAGTATGTAGACCAATAAGAAACCACATTGAGTTGTTTACTAAACTCCCAATGCATGGAGTATAACCCCTCAATGCATAAAAGCTTTGCTAATTAGATTATTTTGAATGGAAAAATAGACGTAAAAGCGCTAAACCACATGCGCCTTACCGCGTGTTAACTCGCAAAATTTAAACCGAAACGAAAAATATAAAATATGAAAAGTATTAGGAACTAAAGTTGAAAGAGAAAAAAAGTTGGGGTTAAATTGTAAAATATACAAAACTTTGGGTTAAAAGTATAAAAAATAAAGATAAAAAATAAAAAAGAATTATAAATTAGTGGGTATAACCTACAAAGCTATAAGTACAAACATCTTATGCAAAAACACCTCTAAAGCATAAGGTACAATCAAGCATTGCACAAATGCTTTGGTTTTTAGTATTATATAAATGAGTCAAACAAGAATTATTTTTTAAACATTAAATGTTACTCAGTTTCATTCAACAAACATTCAATTACAAGTGACCTACAGGTAAACGTGCCTTAAGTTGCGTCGCTACCCTTTTTTGAATTGCAAAGCTTACTCTATTGAAAATAAAACATTGGCCCTTAGCAGAAGGAGAGTTATTTTGCCCCAAAAGGTATCAAAAGCGAAGGGCACAAACACATGTTGGTTCTCTAGACGTGCCGCTTCACGTTTATCCACTTTTTTTGCTCTCGGCTTTCAAAACTGTATGTTCTACCACAAAACCAGAACCCTAGAATCTCACCAACGGGATACCCTAGTAAGGTCAACGCACGCATGTTTGTCTTACGCCCATCAGAACACAAGAATGTCCGTTGGCCTCAAGGTGGACCGCCCTTCAAGTGGGTCGTCAAGAAATTCACGTGTGACACCCGGCAAATTCTGGTTAACAACGTTGTCTAGATGAAAGTCTACCTTAGCGAGTCACGCGTATATTGTACTTAACTGGGTTAGTTAAGTCGTGTTATGGTTCGGGAACTACCGGTTTAGTATAGAAGATCATTGGATGTTGGTCTAGAGGTTCATTAGATGTCAGTCCTTAACCAAGTGTACAAATGGTGACGATTCGTAGAATCGTCAGGTCATACGGAACATACAAGTCTCGAGTCCCGGGAATTGGTGAACGAGTGTGAATATGTTTGTTTGCAAGTGTTATGTGTTTACAATCATTATGTGACTTGTCGGTATGTGAAAATGTGTTAACATATGTTAAAACGAGGTTTAACGCGCAAAATACATGGAACCAGCCCCTATAGGCGATTAGGGGAGCCCAATCGCCTATAGGGTATGCGATTGGGCAACATCAGGGGCGAGTAGCATGCTAAATGCATGCTACAGGGGGCGATTAGCCCTAAATGCATGCACAGTCATGCGATTAGCAATGCTAATCGCGTGTAAATGTTGCACAATCGCGTGTTACGTGCTGGACGACTAAAAACGACTATAAATACAATGCTTGACCTCCTAAACTTCATAATAACAACCCTAGTCGTCCCATAACCCGCCCCAACACACACACAACCTCTGGAACGTGATTTTTGATCAAAACACAAGGTTTCAAGCTTATTTCATCAATCTTTCACGAATCTAAGGTGTGGTTTCCATCCATACAATCTTTATTAACGTTTTTATTAAATCCCTAATGGTCCAGACCTGTTCTAAAACAAATAAGCTTTCTGAAAATCGTTAATAGGTGTTGTTAATCGGATTCTATCTATCATACATGTGTTATGTGTGTTTATGATTAAAAGCTAGGGTTTTTATGATTTAAGATGGATGATTAACATGTTATTAGGTTAGTTTCAGAATGATAATGATATCATGTTAATGAAATCTGAGTAATTGTTCATTAGGGTTATAGTTATGCATGTTAATGTGATGTTTCATGCTATGTGTATTGTGTTTGGATTACATGGTTGCATGCAGGGCTGATAATACGAGGTTAAACGAAGGATTTTGGTTTAAACATGTTTGGTATAGTTGTTGGATTGATATTGGATGATTATACGCGTTCTGGATCTGATTTGGAGTGTTAAACGCGCGAAAAACCGGAACAGCTGGGTTATTGGCGATTAGCAACCCTAATCGCCTATGTTATAGGCGATTAGGAGGCCAATCGCCTATAAAGAGGCCCTAATCGCCTATATACCATGCAATTGGGGGCTAATTGCCTCTGTTACATGCAATTGTGATCCTAAATGCTAGTTAAGTCCTGAAATACATGTCTTATAGCCCTAATCGCATGTAAACTCAAGATTTACATGTCTTATGACCCTAAATGCCTATATTACATGCGATTAGCCTTCCTAAATGCCTGTTGACCAACCTAAATGCTAGTTGACTTTTCCTAATCGTGTGTACTGCTGCTGTAAGTATAAATTAGCATTCCGAGACCCGATTTGACATCTAGGAACATGCTAGGAACCCCGTAACATATCTAATAACTTGGTAACATATATTTAGATGTAATTATGTGATACGTGAACTACGTGCTATAACTTGTTGGACGTTAACGTATGTTAAGTGTGATTGCATGATTGCATGATTGTTTGTTTGGGAGCGTAAACATAACACGGGGAGTCTCGGGTCACCAATGGGATGTCGAGTCTTGTACATTGGGTCAGTTAAACAGTCACGGTGTTTTCAAACGAACTTGGTTATGGTCTGGACATCTAGGGACTAACTAACCTGCGGGTTATTAGTCTAAGTACTTGTAACTGTCATATGTTAGGTCGCCACTTTACGGGACTAGCATAGCTGCTGAGTTTATTCTTATTACGAAGTAACGCAACTTAAGGTGAGTTTACGGCCCCTCTTTTAACTGGTTTCACTTTTCGGGGGAGAAAACATGTGTTAAAACTTATGTTTGGTAACTACTGTCATACTATGGGTTTCTATTGTTTACTATACGATCTTTGGAAGTCCCGGGGGGAACCATGAATGTGCGGGTTTGCACAACGGGGAAATGTGAATAGCGCTATTGGGAGTGACCAACCCCGCTCGTCGACTTGGAGGGTCGGCGGGTGCATATTGTCTCAAACAGGAACAAAAGGTTACTACATCGGGCACGACATCTGGTTTGCGAGTTAGTAATGGTTTTCCAATCGTGATAGTAACAAAACATACGCCTAGCTAGCGTACTTTGGTTTTCGATTTGTTATAGTATGGACAGGTTGGACTTGGTACTTGGATTACAAAACCTGTAAACTCACCAGCATTTTTGTGCTGACGTAAACTTTTACATGTTTTCTCAGGTCGCTAAGGTAGCACTACTGGACTAGGGCGCACGCGTCTGCACGACGTCTAGTTAGAGTTGCATGGTTTTTCAAACGTTGAACACTTGGTTTATTTTGGATTATGTTTTGAATAAGCTTCCGCTGTAGTTGGGGATTTTAAACATTGTTTTTGAAAGAGTTAATAGCCATTTTCGTCCCTGAGGTTTGGGCCAGTTTGCCACTCCAGTACAAAAGTTTATTTTTTTGCAATTCCTTCCCTGAGGTTTGGATTTTGTTGCCAAATTCGTCCTTTTCACTAACTCAGTTAAAAAATGTCGTTAGTGTCAGGGGTATTTTTGTCTTTTTACCTATAATTTAAAATTTTAATAAAAAATCTTACCCACCCCCACCCCTATATCTCTATGTCTCTTCATTCTCTCTCTCTCTCTCTCACACACACACACACACAAAATCACTTTAATTCAAACTTTAAAACGGTTCTCCTCACTTTCTTCAAGGCTTCTTGTTGGCAGTGTTGCTTCATGCCCTCCCAAACTAAACAAAACACATCCATCCAATTCTTCCATTAATATAATCTGCTTCAACATTTCAACAACCAAATCATCACCATCCTACACAGATCTATCACATTCAAACCCCCTATTCCAATTCCACATTATTGGTAACATCACCAACTTTCTAATCATTATTATTGCCATTTTTTTTATAATTCAAATATGGGTCTTATGTAAATCCAAATAAAGATTTGTGGGTCTTATTTTTCTGTTTGTAAAACATACGTTAAAAGCTTTCTACTTTTTTTTTCCCATCAAGTTGTCTGTGTTACACTGTTGTGTATATCCTCATAAAGATTTGTGGGTCTTCTTGTGTTTGTAAAATAGACACTAAAAGTTTTCAACTTTTATCTATTTATTATAATAATATCATTGATTCATTAACTCTGTTTTTGGCTTAATATTTCAGCACTTAAGAGTAGAAGAAGATCAAGATTTGTTACAGTAGATGATGAATGATCAGATGTCATGATCTGAACATTTACAGCAAACTATATACAAAATAAAACACCAAATTTTTTTTCACAGAACAAGAAAAAGATTGCAAAACAAGAAAAGGGTTTATAAAAAGATTGAAAATAACAAAAGGGTATTTAACAGAACACAAAAAGATTGTAAATTTATGAATCTTGAAAGAAAACTTGTGAAGAGATGGTGATGGGGCAGGTGGGTGAATATAAGGTATTAAGGAAGAATAATTGTCAAGAGTGAAAGAGATATAGAGAGAGAGTGAATGAAAGAAAGAGAAAGAGACAGAGAGATATAGGGGTGGGGGTGGGGGTGGGGGTGGGGTAAGATTTTTTATTAAAATTATAATTATAGGTAAAAAGACAAAAATACCCCTGACACTAACGACCTTTTTTAACTGGGTTAGTGAAAAGGACGAATTTGGCAATAAAATCCAAACCTCAGGGAAGGAATTGCAAAAAAATAAACTTTTGTACTGGAGTGGCAAACTGGCCCAAACCTCAGGGACGAAAATGGCTATTAACTCTTTTTGAAATTGCATTATGTTCATTTAGACTTGTTTATTGTGATCGTTGGTTTGGATCCTGGTTTGTCATGCGCCTCACAGTAAAACTCCGCAAGTGGATTTTGAGGGTGTGACATCACGGGAGCTTCTTTTTTGGCTAAAATTCCTAACCTTGGTAAAACATCCCACAGAACATCCCTAACCAGGTCATGTCTTTATTTAAAGTTTGGTAACTCCTTACAATGTAAGGTGTGTTCTCTAAACTTGTCCAAGCATGCTTTTTAACAAACCGGACACGGTTCGTCGATGGGGAACATGGGAATCATAAGTCAGTATTTGAGGATAGCCCGATATTCGATAGCCGACATGTGTTGCCTGAGTCCGTCAATTGGGAGGGCAGCGAGGAAATCTTGAGCATGAGCCCTTTTGAGGCATTTAAACACCGCTTTCTGGCGCAAAGACATGTTAAACTCCTCCTTCATAATCTGCATGGCTTTATAATTAAACACACTTGCCAAAATATTTTAAGGGTTTTTTGGTAAGCAACAACGAGATGTCATGACACTTGTCAATCTTAACCAAGTCTTGGGTGAGTTTCTCCACAAGATGAGTCGCCTCATTATCGTGCCGGAGAATGTCGGAGATCTTACTAGTAGTTGTACGCAATTAATGGTATTGGGTGTCAAAATGTGCCACTAAAGTAGCAACAGTCTGCTCAAGCGAATAAGGTAAGGGTGGTAAGGATGGCGTGTCCTTGGCAGTGACAGGGAAAAGTGGAGGCGGGACACACTCTGTGCGAATCCAACTCTGAATAGTGTCGGGATACCACTGCCAATCATGGGCATTGTTACGGTTACAAATCACAAAGGTTCATAACTCCTCCTAGAAGGGCTAGCAGTCTCAATACGAAGCCTTTTTGAACTAGAAGCAATAGGGGAAACATATGGTGCTCGGGAAGGAGCAGGAACAACGGGATCCTAAGAAGAGGGTAGGGATGATAGAGATGATGTTGTTGGCATATTCCCTGCAAGGTTAAGTTTTGTTTTTGAGTTTTCTATTGTTAAATAATTTTGTTAAGATTGTTGTGTAAACATGCAAAATTTTGAAATTTATATACGTATGAGCATTATTGTTTGAATTCCATGTAACATTGGTTGGCAATTATGTAAGTATCAAGACTCGACACTTGAGTAATAATAGTGTTCAATCTAGTGTGTGTGTGACATTCATAGACTAGACTCAACATGCAGTCCTAAACCACTGGCTGTGTTACTAATCTGTCACACCCTCAAATTTACACTGTGAGGTTTTACTACGAGGCACATGACAAACCAAGATCCAGTCAACAGTCGAATGAACAACCTCTATATGCTTTCGAAATCCTACGTAATAAAACCATATAGTTTTCAAGTTTCAAAAGTTTAGAAGTTCAACAGAAGCATTAATTAATGTTCATGAAAACCATCTTGTAAAAACAAGTACGACTTACCCAAAAACCAATATAATAATATTAAATGTTTGAAAACCAAAATGATAATTTTTATGATGCAAGTTAGACTCCAAGTGCATCCTAGCAGCAGTTACCTTAGCGACATGAGAAAACATCCTAAAGTGTGTCAACAATTAAGTCGGCGAGTTCACAAGTTTCAGTATAAGTAAATCCGTTTGTATGTTTGTTTGTTTAAATCCACATCGGTCTACTAGTAATATTCAATGTTAGCTAGACATCAATCAAGCTACTAAGCGTACATAAACAATTGCTAATTGTTGGTAGTTTGTTGCCTCCTGCCACCGCCCATTAAACGGTGACAATAGTTTAGGACAATATGCACTTGCTTGACCTCCAGTCGATACAGCTGGGGCTTGTCAAACCCAATAGATTTATTCACATCTCCTCGCTATGATACATATACTATGATTTATAATGTAAGGACTTAATAATGGAAGTTACACTATAATAAACAAGTGATATAACAGTACATGTGCTTTACAATGTTCGTGTGTTTGTGTAGCATGTTTCTCCACCAAGAGGAAAACAGTAAAAGGGGTTGTGAAACTCATCTTAGCTTTGCTTTCTAAAATAAAACCAAGTGTTTTGTAAAATAGATATCCCACTACCGTAAACCTATCATATAACAACCTATAGCGTTTGTCCAGTGTTTGTGTTTGTCCAGTTAACCCATTGAATCCGATCAATGTTTTAGTTTTTGTTTTACAAACGTGTTTGACTAGGTTTGACTTTGTTTGACCCAACGACCCGTTGGTGACCTATTAATGTTTCATGTTTGTTCATATTCAATAAACCTATAATTACATTGTAGACATACGTCATGCAATCCCTAATGTCTATCATGGTGATTGTCGCATAATGTGTTACATTTAACATATACTCACAAGTTCAAATTCATCCTACCACTAACATATCACATTTCACAAGTCATACAACACATTCCAAACATCCTAAACTTGTATCTCATGCAAACTTTCCATATTTAGTAATGTATGAACACCAAAAACATGTAACATGTAAAACATTTCTATTTTTAGCCACTCTATGAATCTAGTTTGATTTCACAAAAATGAGTGTTCTAACATTCTTACATAATTCATACTAAGCATCTCATATCATTATATTCATCATAAAATGCATCAATCTCAATTTCAAAATCCAATTTTAATAAAGTTTCCTATTATGGTAGGGTATGAATAACGGATCAAACAACGTTAATCAAGCATTCGACACATGCTAATCATCCTAGATTAACAAAATATTGTCATATAATCATCAAACTCAGATCCAAACATCATAATTTTTAACCTAGGCCTTGTCAAGTTTCATAAAAAAATAGGGTTTATGATTAAGAATGCCTCCTATGTTTATAATATCCTTTTCATTCGATTTCTATACTATAAAGGGCGGCTACTCAGCCTATTTGGAAAGAGCTACTCCAAAGCCTATTCTGTTACTTTTTAGCTGATTTCAGTTTCAAATATCACTTTTCTCAGGCCAAGACCGTAGGAATAAAAAACCCACTTCTCATTCAGGAGCGGGAAACTTAATAGCATTCAAAACCGTCAGGATTAGAATGGATAAAACGGTAACCGAAGGAGCCCATTTCTTTTCCTTCACCTTTCTTTCATTTCATTATAAAGTTCCTTCCTTTTGTTACAAATCATCATCAATTCCCATCACAAACACAGGTTAAGCATCTACATATCATCATTAACTATTGATAAAACAAGTTTTAATCAGATCTGGACTTTAGGTTTCATGGACAAAAAACAAGAATTAATCATAATTAAAGGAAATCAAAACATAAGGAACATGATTACGCATCTCAAGATCTTCGATTAATCGATACTAACACGTCTTAAGCTCCTAAGATGATGATATTAGGCTAGACTAGAGGTTTGGGATTTGTATTTTCTAGATAGGGGCTGCTAAGTTGAGATTAGGGTTGTGTTATGTAAAAAAGTGAGTTAAAAATCGAATTTAACAAGAAATTTACGACTTAGGCCTGCTGGGTCACCCCTCGCGCTACGCGGGGGTTGGCCTTTCTCCCTACGCCCCGCGGTGAGTCACCTGACAGATTTGGGCTTGGGCCAAGTCTTTTATTATTTTTTTGGTTTTGATTTGTTATTATTTGGGCCTTGTATATAATATCTAATACCATAAATAATCAACCCAAATTTTGTGACCCGAATTGCCTTTTTCGGTTCGTCGGGTGTCGATTACGGACTCGGTAACGCATTTTGCTTAAATACACATTTAAGTACACGAAAGCACATAATTGCAGTTAATATCAACCGAGCTATTCCACAATTATTAGTTTTGTTATTTCACCAATGTTCGGGGTCATTTACTTGTATGTATGTCTAAATATATAATTTAACCAAAGTAAGTAGTAAGTGTTTATAAAAAGTTAATCTGAATTTGTCGGGTGTCACAATAGTGCCACGACTATACATTTTGTTCGGAATTACGCTAAGGTAACTACCCGACCCAATCACATATCAAACGTTGGAGTACTCGCCAACTCTTTTATCATGTGTTAAAGTCATTATAATCTCTATTACCTTATTAAAGACCAAATGTCTCATGCTTTTAAACCCTAGAAGTCAAGTAAAACCTTCCCATAGTACAATTGTTATTGCATTACTCACTTATACCATGTTATGAACATATCAATTAGTGACTCTCCACATAAATGCATTTATATGAAGACTTTTCATATGTTTAACTCCTATATTTTTATTACTCTTGTATTTATGTAAGGGCGACTCTCGATATGTTTAACTTCTATATTTTTATTACTCTTGTATTTATGTAGAACCTATATAAAGAAACATTTGTAGCTTGAAGCACAAAAAGGGATATGGAAACACAAGGTTCATTATAACTACTTGCAATTCATCATTTGTAGTGAGTTACATAGAGGTAAAACACGTAAACCTTTTGTTATTAAACATTTAATTTTGAGTTTTTAGACTGTGTTTTTATCAATGATTTCTTTCAGGTTTCAAATTGGGAAGATATGTATAAAAAACACAATCAATGTGTTGTTAAAGATATTGAATTTGTCACGAGCCATTAAACAATTCCAAAATATGTAACTTGTGAGAACCATGACATTTTCATAATATGCATGAAACTATTAGGTTGTTTTTTCTTTTGCACTAAATGAGCCCTCAAAAAAATAAATACATATTTATGTAGAAGAAAATCAAAATACATTTTTACCTTTTCTTTTATTGCATTCCATCTGCAAATATTCATGCTTAATTAGTAATTGGTGCATTTTCCATAAAAGGGGTACCAATTTCCACTATAAACGAGAAGGATGTTGTTGGCGAACATACATTTGTTCTGGAGGTTTACATAAAACAAGTTAAGGAAAGAACTATCGCAATCTGATGAGTTCTTTTGACAATTCAAGGTTGGTATTCCTTAAGGTAATATACTAATAAATAATTTAATATGACATTTTATTGCATTCTATTTTCTTTGCAGTTGAAAGCTTATTTTAGAGTTACACTTTGACATTATAACGAGGTTTGAGTTAATAAAGGAAGCCATGGTACCTAAGTACATTTTAATTTAATATTTAATTAATCAAAATTATTAATCACTTTAAAATTGGTAATTTATATTTTAATTTATTTTATCATTGAGTTTTATTGAAACCTCACAACAACGCACACAAACACGAATCAACCAAAAGAGAGGGAGGTGGTAAAAAGAAAAAGAAACCATAATAAATTGTAAAATAAAATAAACAAATTGTAAAGTAAAATATAAAATAAACAAAGGAAAGATAAGGAGAGGACAACGGATAGAGAGAGAAATAGAGATAAACACATAGACATAGACATAGACATAGACATACACATATACATATAGAGAGAGAGAAAGAGAGAGTGTGTTTTCACAGAGAGAAAGAAAGGGGAAAACGAAAACCAATCGGGTAAAATTAGTATTCATTTTTATATATAAGTGAGAGAGGGAGAGAGAAAGAACAGCAATGGTGTCCGACCAAGATATAGCAAAAGCAGTGGAAATCCTTCTAACACAATCCGACCCCAAATCATTCACATCCTTAAACGACGTCGTTCATCACCTCCAACAAAAACTAGGGCTCGATCTGTCCCACAGAACCCTCTTTATTCGTGACCAAATTAACCTTTTCTTTTCCGGTCACAACCACCCTCACAATATCCTCACCCTCAACAACCCCAGTCTTCCCTCACTGGAAATGACCATTTTGCCCTTCCTAACCAACAGCAACCACAACTTCAGTACCGCTTTCCTTCACCTCAGTCTCAGTTTCATAATTATTCTCAGTTTGTTGTTCAGCAACAACAGCAGCAGCAGCAGCAGCGGCAAAGGCATCCGGTTGAGGGTAGTTTCGGTAATTCACCTCCGGTGGTTAAGCCTGAAGGTGGAGTTGTTGTGACTCATGATTCCGTTGGGAAAGCCGTCGAAAAGGCGAAAAAAGGGTATATTTTTTTATCTGTTTTTGAGTATCTGGTGATATGCATAGGTAATTAGTGTAGATATTTATGGCAATTTGTAGTCCAAGAATTAAATGTGACAAAACAATTGTAAATTATGATGTCTTATTTGTGTGTGTGTGTGTGGCGGACACCGTAGTTAGATTATGTTACGCAAGTTGTTGTTCTATGTACGACCAGATAATTACTTTCTAGAAAGATTATGGTTTTTACATTTACTTGGTTTTACGAAGTTTAATGCGTTAGGGGGTTTGGTTGCCTGCCTCATATACCTCTGGGTTCAAACCGGTTAGGTTGGTTTTAAAAAGCGCACAAAAGCAACGAGGTCTAAAACCTAGGCGCAAAAGCAGTGGCTTTTCGTACGCGAGGCGCAAGACGATTATATAATATTTTTTATATATGCTATAGGTTGTTAGAATCATTTACCCGAAATATAGATACAAATAAGGTTTATATATGATTTAACTTAAATGTACAACCTTTATAAAACACAGCCGGTTAGTATTAGGGTCTTTAGGTTTAGGTGGCTGATATGTTAAAACCCTAGTTATCAAAGGCACTTAGGACTCACCTGGGGCATAGGCGCAAGGCGCAAAAAAAGTGAGGGCCTTAGAAAAAAAAGCGTACAATGAAAAAAAATTCAAAATTTATTATGTATTAGAAAAATAATACTATTCTTCAAATAAAATAAACAAAAGCTATTATCTAACATTTACTATCATCTAATCAGTATTAAAAGATTTAAAATTATTTAGTATATTAGTGTAAAAAAGGTAGTTCTCCTTAGATAATTATAGAAATATTGTTAGAATCTTGCCATAATTTAGAGAATTTGGTCGGAAGCTTTCAGGAATTTGGGAAGCTTGTCGGACTTTGCGCTTGAACCATCACGTAGGGAATTAAAGCGCAACTGCCCCGACTTAAAGCGCAATTGCCTTGCCTTGCTAGGAAAATGGGCCTAGGCACAAGAGGCGATGACTTTTAACAACTATGGTTAAAACAATAAACGGGATGAAGAAATTATTAAAGGGTTTACTCTATAGAAAGGTTGATGTATATAACAGGTAAAAGAGATGCAGGTTTTTGTTATAAATATACTTTATTTGGTTGTACATAGTGCGACACCTTGTGTACGTGAATGATGTTTCTCTACATTTTAGACATAAATGCCTTGTAGCACGTCGCGCTTTTTTGAACCGAGTTCATGCACGCGCACACATATATGTATAAATGGATGTATATATTCTGCAAAATTCAGGCATTCGAGTCTTTGCTGCATGATTGCATTGCGTTTGACACTTTGACATCCTTCTGTTTTAATGTCATTGTAGAGGTTCAACAGGAACCAAAAGAAGAGGTGGACCTGGGGGCCTAAATAAACTCTGTGGCATTACGCCTGAGCTTCAAGTTATTGTTGGCGAGTCAGCGCTATCGAGAACTGATGTAAGTTTCTCTATTTGAATGATGCATATGTTTTTAAGATCATAACTCGTTTTGAGTTAAGCGTATTTTATATGATGTTGCTAAACGTTTGAGTGTTGTATTGTTCAGATTGTGAAGCAGTTATGGGCATACATTAAGAAAAACAACCTCCAGGATCCTGGGAACAAGAGAAAAATAATTTGCGATGATGCTTTGCGTGTTGTATTTGAAACCGACTGCACTGACATGTTCAAGATGAATAAGTTGCTTGCCAAGCATATCATCCGACTTGAGCCCACAAGTATGTGAAAATGGGATATGAATAAATCATAATGTCTTTTATAGTCTATCCAGAATCTAGTTTGCTGGATTTACGTAATAAAATTTAATATTTGCAGAAGAAGCATCCCTTAAAAGATCGAAAGTCGATGTTGAACCTGCAGCTGAAAGTACAGATAATGTTCCTAGTCAAGTTGTAATATCTGATGCTCTTGCAAACTGTTTGGGTATTGAAGAAAGAGAAATGTCTCAGTCAGAGGCTTTGAGACTTGTTTGGGAGTACATAAAGGTCAATAATCTTGAGGTACGATGCTCTTTGTATGAATGTGTTAATTCAGGTTATGTTTTATCTGTAATGGGTCAAATGGGTTGAAGATCACCCAAACTTATTTTGTTCGGATTGTGGAAATAATTTAGTTTTTATGGAAATAATTTAACGTGCCAGTTAAGTGTTTCGGTGTGATGAGAACTGTTCTCATCCGTACAAAGAAAACTATTTGTTACCAGAACCGAACCAACCATCCTTTTTTGTCAAATTTATTTAGATCGTTAGTCACATGGCCTGACGGCGGGCACATGGTTATACAAGAGTTGTTTTCTAAATGCCTAATAGTCAAATTTCTAGAAAGCCTTTTATTATGAGATACTGAGAATTTTGTAAAACTAAACCGATCACATGTATACTATGCAACACAAGTAATTTTGTTTTTAATAGATTGATAATTAAGTAATCGTTGCTATCAATGTTTGGTGACTTTTTAACAAAAGCATTGTTTGGTGGATTTTAGAAAAAAAAAATGTAGTGAAATGTAGACCTTCATGATTACCTTATTTTTGTTGTATTTGCTTTAAAGTAATACAAGCAGCATATAGTTTACATAATTGGTGGACTTTATTTACTTATTTATTAATTATTTATTTTCGGGTTGTTTAATGATAGGATCCTCAAAATTCGGTGATGATTCTATGTGATGAAAAGCTTAAAGATCTTTTTGGATGTGAAAGCATTTCTGCAATGGGAATACCCGAGTTGGTGATCAGAAATCATTTAACCAAGCAGTAATTTTATCAACTTACATAAACTGGTGCGTATTTCATCCCATTAAACTATTCCTCAATGAAATTACAGATAATTTTATAATATGAATATGGGGGTGTTCGGTTTAGTCTTGAAACTGGTTATCTGCAACCGTAATAATCAATTTTTAATGTTTTAGTTACTAGATTTTGTTATTAATTGGATGATTATTTGGGAAGTAAAAATAATTACCAATTTTCGCCACCATTTACAACAAACTGATTATCCAAGGATAATATAAACATGTAGCGCCTCCTATATGCAGTGTTATGAAGTCACACTATATTACGAGTAATCCCCTTATGTTTATTTCTTTCAGATATGCAGTCTAATAGTTTATGGCTTGTCTGACTCTGAAGAAAGTGGTAGGGTTTTTTTTTTCTAAAGTTTCACTGTTTAATGGTTCTGCTGACATGGTTAGTCGGTTAGATGTAATTCGTGTGGTGACTTGATTTTATGTAAACCCGAATGGAATAAGTTCATGGTTTCGGTTTTCTTTATCCTATGTTTAGTTATGCCCCTTTGTAAATGCCTAACCTTGGACAGAATGTAGTTTGACTTGTTTTTAATGGAAGCTTAGAATCTTGTGTGATTGCTTCATTTTGTTTTAATTTATTTTTACTGACGAACCAGATGTATGATGCAATGATTGATGATAATCATTGCTGAAGGATTAATGGCCCTTGGATCATTCATGATGTGGTATTATAGAGATGAATGCATGTTCCAGGATTTTTTTTTTTTTTTTTTTTTTTTTTGAACGGTCAACGAATCAATTTCCGAGCACTCTCGGGTATCCTTTTGGCGAATCAGGTACTCGAGAGTATCCGGGCCACAAATTGCCACCAATTCTCGGGAAAACCCGACTACTCACCCGCCCGAAGGCACGACAGTGAAATAATCGGTAAAACCGGTCGGGATCAGGACTCGAACCCAAGCCAATGGCCGGGTCATCTCTCATTTCCCCTCCACCAATGTCCTTCAAATATAGCTAGTGGGAATTGAACCTAAATTTCTCATAGGAAATTTTAGGCCCTCAACCAATGGGCTACAAGTGTTGGATGATGTGCTTCAGGATTTACCTTCATCTCTTACAAAGTGTGGGTGGTTGCAAACATGTTTTTCTTTCATTTGTTATGCATCAAGGGGTTTTTTTTTTTTTTTTAATTGTAAGCAAAAATTCACATAATTAGGATATATCTTGTTTTTGTGTGTACATTTTTTTTAATTATGTTGGTTTTTGTTTTTGTTTGGTTATATGAGGTTATGCTTGATCTATATTCCAGCTTTGAGCTGTCAACATGAAAATGAACCGTTAGAAGGGGTCCAGATGACAAAGTCTCGATGCTCAAGTCAGCAAGATTGTAACGGGTCTTGTATCTATATCTATACATATAATAAACCAAAGCCATTTTAATGACATGTCATTCAAAGATGCATTCTCTTTCTTGAGTGTGCCATGTGTCATCCCATGTGGCATTAAGATATTTTAGGAACAAAATAATTTAAAAAACAAAATTGGATTTTTCACCCTCATGTTTCCTCCCATAATTTTTAAAAGTTAATATCTTTAATATACGAGATGTTTTAAAGAAAAAAATTACACCAAATTAACGAGCGTTTTATTATCTTTCCAACGAGTACCATAGTGCTATATAAAAAACGGAGAAAAAAAATGACTAATTTTTGTAACCCGACAGGTATTGTGTCAGGTTTGGAATTAGTTTAAAAAAAATTGTGGGTTTGGGTCGGGCCTGGGATTAGGTGATCCCCGATCCAATTACCTTTTTTTTATATTAGAATTTTATATTAGAATATGATAACTTATGGCAGAGATTTGTTTATAATAATAATAATAATAATAATAATAATAATAATAATAATCATTAATCATATATTGGCAGATGTCATTTTTATAGTTTAGATATTTCTAATTTTATTCACTTTATTTAGATTTCTCAACCCGGGACGCTCCCGGGGTATAAACTAGTGTAAAATATGAGCATCATGCCATGTGTATGCTAGTATATGAGAGAGTAATCTACTAAGAGGAAGAAGCTTGTTACAAGAGTTGACGAGACGAAGTAGGGGTGAATCAAATTATTCGAATTTTGAAGTTGTATTTGAATTCGATTACTCAATTTGAATCGAATTTGAATTTAACTTCGATATTATGATGATGGTTGAATTTGATTCTTAATGTGATTTGAAATTAGTGTTACATAACTTGAAAACGAACCAAGTATTAAAACAAATGAACTCGAATACATAAACTCTTAATGGACTTATTCTTCTTCAATGATGGTAATGTAGACTATAGTGGACCTATGGAAGCAACCTAAATGTTAAAACATATAGTGATGTTAGGATAATTGTTTATTGGTTAATTATTGGATTGAGTATGAAATGTTATGACCAGTTGGTCTTGCTGTTAAAAATAAAAGGCTAGTCATTTAGTGGTATAGTGCTAACTTCTCACAAAAGCGGTAAGTTTAAGGTTAGATGATAAAAACTACTCTTAAAAATTTTAGAACTTTAACTTTTAGAATCTCTTTTATTGTTTAAGAATAGGTTCACTTAGCTTACCATATTTCACATGACCATAACACATGTATAGCAAGTGTAAAAGGTGAAATCGCTTCTATTTACGTGATAATGTGATAACACTTTTTTTTTTTTTTTTTTTGCCAGTTTTCACTTCACCCAATTCGCTCCAACTCTTTACTAGTTTCATCAAGCATGCAAGGTTACCAAAGTTCGCTATGCAAATCCAATCAAGTTTGTTGTTCACTTGGGAAAAAAAAAATTTATCCCCATGTTTTCTAGTTGACAAAAGGGGTCCCATTTATGGTTTCTATGTATTTCTAATTCAAAAATATTATCTCTCAACAAAACACAATAATACTCAAAGTTAGCAAATGCATAATAAACGAGTTTTTTCCCAAATAGGTGTAGGTGGAAAACTTATTTACCAAAATAGGTGTTTTGAAAATTATTTACTAAAATGGGTGTTTTTTCAAAAACTTAGTTTTTCTCACTCATATTTATTAGATACAAAGAATTCCTAATATGTTATCAAACAAGTCTTTAAAAAAATTATACTAAAGAGTTAGTTTTCTATATTTTTAATTATTTTATTAATTTTTTAAGCTTTCCTAGAATATTTTTTAACAGAAAGTTTTCTATTCTTTCATAAATATTTTTTAATTGGGATAGCCTCTCTTCGATACCATATTTTTGAATTAAATCTTTATTTATTTTTTAACAGAAAGTTTTCTATTCTTTCATAAATTCTTTGTATTCACTTACAGCAAGTTCATATTTACACTTATAAATATTTACATTATATGTATATGACCCAAAAATCATTTTTAATAATAATATATAAAAACATTTAGAAAACCAAGACAAACTTTTATAAGACAATGTGTGGTGAAAGGAAAAAACCACAAGCTTATAGCTCAGTGGTTGGGGGGATATGATGGAAGACTTCTGACCGCTTGGTCAGGAGTTCGATTCCAGATCCAACCGGTTTTACCGGCTCTTTACCATCGTGCTTTCGGGTGGGGGGGGGGGGGATTTAAGGCCCCCTTCTGTGATTGATCCGCGTGGCAGCTGAGTCAGCATGGAGCGTTAATTCAAAATGGGGTGTGGTGAGAGGGGAAAAAAGGGTGCTAATTTTATTAAAAAAAAAAAAACAAACCAAAACCTGCCACCTCTCTCTCTCTCATCCATCTTCTTCTCCTTCTCCTTCTCCCTCCATCTTCTTCTTCCTGCACCATAACACGTGGATCAATATTAAAGGACATTCAAAATCGTTCCAACGCTATTATCATCACGCCATCAACCAATTCTGAAACATAGCGCCCCCAGCGGTGTGGGGGACGCGAAAATCAAAAAAGCGCACAACTTAGCGCTGCAGTACACCTGGTCTAAAAAATATTCTTAAGGAAATTAAAAAAACATTTGTGAAAGAATAAAGATATTTCTGTTAAAAATAATTAAAAGACCACCAAGAAACTTTTATAGAATTCACGATCCAACAAATTAAAATGTGTTTTTCATCGTGTTATATCATTTTATTTAACTGGTGTTAGAAAGTTGATAGTTATTTAACCTAGAATATATTAACGAAAGTTAATAAAAGAATTATAATAAATAAATAAAAACTTTTCTAAAATCTCATCGTTTAATTTTTAAATTTTAGTATTGTTAGACGGCAATTTTTTATTCAATAAAATAGTATGAGAATAAGCAAAAAAAAAAAAAAGACAAAATAAAAAAGTACTTAGTCAGTAAAAAAATTTGACTTGCAACTTTTTTTCTTTTTTAATTTTAAATCTCGTAGTTAGGTAACATATTACTAAATAACAATTCTTTTTATTCAATAAATTAGGAGTGAGAAAAACTAAGATTTAAAAAATCACCCATTTTGATAAATATTTTTCAAAACACCCATTTTTCAAAACACCCATTTTAGTAAGTTTTCCACCTACACCTATTTGGAAAAAAACTCCGTAATAAACTCTTCTCAACTCACAAACTACATTGAAAGAAACCACTTTAGTAACGTGCAAGCTTTTAACTTTTGCATATTGAAGACTTTTTTTTAACATTCGGCCTAATTTATCGATCAATATTACCACAAACCACATTGTGGTAAAAACTTTCTAAGAGTTTATCTTTGTTACAGTTTTCTTAGCCAAACATGCTTAAGTCTTAATCGTACTATTTATTTAAAATAATATTGGAACTCCTAATGAGTATCTTAAAGCACTTGAATGCATAAAATGTTAATTGAAACATCTTAGTGATATAACACTTGTGCACCAATAAGTACACATAGAATACTTGTACTAGTGATTGTGATATCTCAATAAACAATGAGATAATCTAATAGAGAAAGTATTGGGTACAAAGTCTCCTTAATATAGAAAGGGTATAAAGCCACCACATCTTAACACATGTAAATCATTGTTAATTCTAATTAACTCAATCCTGATTGATTAAAAGGGTAATCTAGACTTTTATAAAACACCCAAACCTACCCTTCTCTATTATAACACACACACGCACACACATCTAAAGAAGAAACAGAGAGAGAGGGGAGGAGCCGGAGATCTTCCCACCGTCATCGAAGTATCATTGATTGGATTTTCTTTGTTGGCAACCCAGACAACTGTAAAAGTCATCTTGTATCATATCCCCAAGTACCGCTCTCTAGCTGTGTTACGCTGAAAAACCCGAGTTCAAAAATATCACTAGCTGAAACAAATGGACTCCCCTTCTTTGATGGTATGGTTTGCTGCTATGGTGTCCACAACAACACGAATCATCATAAGGGAGACTAAAACACCTGCAAATAATAAACACATGAAGCGGACCAACAAAATGTTTCAAACACAAATTCAACAAAGTTAAATTCCTCAAGTCAGTAGTGTTGGAGTTGTTTATTGCTGGTTCCCTTTGGGTTTTCTACTTGAAAAGATGATGTTCCAACCAAAAAAATAAAACGTGCGTTTCAATTTTTTCAAAGGTGCGTTTAAAGAATATACAACGTGAGTTTAAAGACTATACAACGTGCTTTTAAAGAATATACAAGTATGTTTAAAGAATATACAACGTGCGTTTAAAGATATGAATGTGCGTTTGTTTTGTTTGTCCCACCAAATGAACTTTAAACGCATGTTACCTATTTAACATAGATATAACGTGCGTTTAAAAACCCCTGTTATTTGCAGCTTCGTCTTCTTCGTCTGCAACTTTTTTTTAACCTAATTTTTTTGTTTAATTCTTCTTCTTGAATTAAAATCAAAAGTTTCTGACAACCAATACGAGCGTTTTTTTTCAATAATCCAATGTTTTCGTATGATTCATCATCCCATCTGTAATACTCTGTTTTCTAATTTTTATATTCAAACACTGCTCTAATGTTTTCGTTCAATGTAATCGACTTTGTTTTGTTATTTTGATTTTGTAATCATTCAGAATGTTTAATCGATTTCAAACTTTGAAAAATATTTAAACGCTTTTTCCTAATCTACCCTTGGTTAGATTAACCTGAATATGATTAGGGTTGTTAATTACCATCATACCACCGTGTATATCTAATGACTGAGAATGTTTCCTACGCTTCTCACATTAATAAAACTTTGTACGTTATCTCTTCCCAATCTAATATTTTCAAAAACAAATATTTCGATACATAATATACACCTTTTAAGGCTTTAACCCTTTTAATTTTCATTAAATTTATTTTTCACTAGTAATTTGCGTTTGTTAAATTAAAAAAAAATTAATACGTAGTTGTGTTTATTTTTTCCTTAACATTCCGATATCAGTTTTCTCGAAAACAGGGTTATATAAGATATAATGTATTTTTTGATATGATAAACTGGGCCATACCCAATCGAATAACATCGGTACATATATCAGTACTCTCAAAACTTGTATCACTATTCGTTTTTATAGTTTTCAACCAGTACCATAACGAATCAAACCAACACCGATCGTGATATCAACATTATTATAACCGATATCAGTATTCGTTTTTTTTGTTTCAATGAACGAAAAACACATGTAAATATTCTTTCTTTTAGGCTATATGGGTAAAGAACCAAATTGATACAACTAGGGCTGTAAAACAAACCAAATGTTCAGCGAACAGTTTGTGAAATGTTCAGCGGGATGTTCGTTTGTTTAATAAATGAACGAACACAAACAAGAAATTTTGTTCGTTTAGTTAAACAAACGAACATGAACAGAGGTCGCGTCCGTTCATTTATGTTCATGAATGTTCGGTAACGTTTTCACTTATGTTTGTTTGTTTGTGGTATATTATTTAATATATATTAATGTATCACATATTAGTATTACTTTAATATTTTGAATAACTATTAGTTTAGGTGGATTTCAAGTTTCATATGATAATTTTGCGTTTTTATTATCAAGTATATTTGGGTAATTGGCCAGGTTAGTATATTTTGGGCTGACAATGTCAGTGATTAAATTTTCAGAATTTAATATGTGTTAGTTTGTGATCGGTTTTGTTAATTAATGTCTGTTTGTGTTTATTTACATTCATTGGTGTTTGTTTGTGTTCGTTTTTGTCATGAACAAAACCCCATTCAGTAATTGTTCATGAACGCGTTATTTCCTTAACAAACAAACACAAATAAAAAATCTCATTCGGTAAGTATTACTATTCATGAACATATTATTTCTTTAACAAACAAACACGAACAAAACTCACTTTCCCCAATACCACATCATGCAGTTTGTGTACAATCAAAGATGTGGATAAATATAAAAATTCAAAAACATAACTAATTCGTTAGGCCATTGGGTATACTTTCACCCTCCTTAACTCCACCTAGATGTCATATCACCAATTTTTCCTCATTTCATTCCACTCTACCCTAAGGAAATGGTTTAACTTCACATAACTATACATTTTAATGGTATTTTGTTTAAAAAAGGAAAACAATTTAATTCAGTGTGTTAACATCCCGTGTTAACATGTTAACAAATAACCAATTTAACGCCCCTTAACACAAGGAGGGAATGGTGTGCAGCACTAGTTAACATGACATGTCATCTTTAACGCCCCATATGTTAGTGTACACCCCATGGCCTTAGGGCTTGAATAAAAAACCGGCCGCATAAAAGATACAACATACAACACATACCGATATTTATTTATTTAATAACCTCTCTGCTAAACAAGAACAGATCAAGAGAAAGATCTGTTCAATCAACAATGGCTGAAGAATTGGTGTTGGACACAGCGATCAGAGACTGGGTATTAATCCCCTTATCAGTGGTCATGGTTCTCATCGGTATCCTTCGTTACTTCGTCTCCAAACTCATGCGTACCTCACAATTGCCTGATTCCAAGATAATCAAAGAAGGGTCTGTTGAAATTTATGTTTTTTGCTTAGATATTTATATCTGATTGTTTAGATTTACTTAATTTGATTGTATTTTTGTGGGTTTATTAGGCAGGTTATTATTAGAGCTAGGAATCTTCGGGCTGCTGCTAATTTCATACCTGTGAAGGCGTTTCGGGCTCGCAAAGTCTATTATACGAATGAGGTTTGACTTTTCGATACGGTTTATAACTTATAAGTGTTTTTAGTGTAATTGGTGGTTCTGGAATTGAATGATTTAGGTTTTATGATGTTAAGTTTGATTGTTAACAGTTGAAGTTTATTAGTTTGGATGTTAATTATGAGGTTCGGTTTACGCGGTCTTTTATTTTGTGTGATTTGATAGAATTTTATTGAAATTTTGTTGGTGGGATTGGCTAAGATAGTGATGAGGTTATGAGTTGTTTTGCTTGATTTTTTGTTGTGTGTAGAATGTAGATTAATGCTTGCGTGTGTGGCTGGTTTTTGGGACCTGATCGCGTGTTTTTAAGACACAGTCTTGAACTTTGTAAGCTGATGAATAAAAGTTAGATGATTTTTGTATAAGGAGTCACTCGGGGATCGGGAAGGATGGTTTAGGTTACTTCACTACTTGTTACTTGTTTGCGGAATAGTTCTAATTGTACATCATTGATAGTCCTATTGTGAAAATTGGAACAAGGGCTACAGGAGGAAGTCTTTTGAAGTCGAATAGTTTTATAGATTTTACCTTTATGGACTGCTTAAGCCTTTCAGTTTAGATGCTATATTTTTATATCGATAATAGTCACTCATTCATGTCAAGCAAGATCGGGTCGGATTGAGATCCTACAAAGTACATTCTTATGGTCAAAATCAGGATCCTATGCATGATCAAGATGTTTGGTTATACGTTGCCGTAAAATCATACGATCTCAAGACGAGGATTAACATCTTAACCATGGACGTTTTCTTTTTCTTTTCTTTTTTTGATATCTTAAGAATCATCATCATCATCATCATCATCATCATCATACTCGGTTAATCCCACCAATAGCAAAAGCTAAGGTAGGGTCTGAGGAGGGTAAGATGTAGACTGCCTTACCTCTACCCCGTGGGAATAGAGAGGCTGCTTCCAGTGAGACCCCCGGCTCAATAGTGGTTTTGTATCAAGCCTTAGACATAAGGCACATAACACTTAGCAATCTGGACAAACCCGATTGCTGCATGTACCCCCTTGTCTTTTGGCTATCAACGTCACCACCTGATGCATGATTAACCATTCGTCATTTTTAACGTTATTTTCACGAAATTAGTAAAATAACGTTAAAATTAGTGCAACTTTACTTTTGCCCCCTGAGGGCCACACATATATATACATTATATGAGCACAGCTGTCAGCGGGGCTGATGATATCTTAACAATGCTGAAACTATTTAAAGTATAACTCATGTTTTACATGTTTGCACAATAAAAGAAGAACCCATATATTTAGTTTGGACCTATTAACCCATATAGCGTCGCGTATCGACTATGCCTCGCTATATGGTGTATATCGACTGGATAGCGAGTAAATAGCGACGTCCGGCGACGAATTACGGCGACGTCGCTGTAGTTTTTGCCGGAAACAAGGAAGAAGATGAAGAGGAAACAAGGAGAAAGATGAATAGCGGCTGTGCATTTGTGTTTCTCTGTTTTCAGCCTTTTTAGGGTTAAAGTTAGCAAATTCCGGCGAGTCTCTGTACAAGGAAGAAGATGAAGAGGAAACAAGGAGAAGAGGAATAGCGGCTGATAAAAATTTGTTTCTCTGCTTTCAGCTCTTTAGGGTTAAAAGACTTTTAACTATTTTCACATTTAACCCTTTATCTTTCATTTGTTTACTATAGTACCTAAAACTTTATAAAATTAGTTTGTGTATATACACATTTGGTCCTTATACTTATACATTTGTACATAAAAATATTTTTAAATTTTTTAATACCTTAGCGCTATTTACGAAATAGCGGGCACTATTTCATCGCTATCGCTACGTAGCATATCGGTAGCCCGTCGCTATTTACCGCTATACGCTATCAATAACTATGAGTTTGGGTCAAGTATGCAGACATTGACCATATTCAGGTTACATTCGTTAAACACTTAAACCAAGCCATCCTTGTTTGGTTTGGGTAATAGCGATTTTTCAGAACTTAAAACAGAACAACATGACCCCGTATAACTTGAAACTTGAATAACCTGGCGGAACAACGCCCTTAGGACTCTTCCTGCATGTAGAACCTTCTATCTTCATCCAGTCTTAGGAGGAAGACCTACAATTTTCTTTTCTTGTGGGAGCCCCCAATGCATCTTTATTACATTATTTGTTTTCTAGTGTATTCACCTATGCAAGTTCATATGATAAGCCGATGACATTGCTCTTGGATTCGCAGGAAAACGGTTTACTACATGTTCCCAAGGGCCAGGCTCAGAATCCACAAGCACAAATGTTCTCTGACCCAAACATGGCTATGGATATGATGAAGAAGAATCTTTCAATGATCATACCACAGGCATGGTGTTTTACATTTTTAATACGGCTTCTTTCGTCTAAAAAATGCTTTTCCTTTACATGTGATACTAACCCTCCTCCTACTTGGGCAGACCCTCACTTTTGCATGGGTTAACTTCTTCTTTTCCGGGTTTGTAGCAGGTATCACCCTTTGTGCTTTTGCTTTACATTTAACATGCAATTTTGTCGGTATACCTATTACCAACAGATGCTTTACTTGTTTCTTTGTATGTAGTTGTAAAGGATTTTAATTCATGTGTGTTGTTTATCCAGCAAAGATACCTTTTCCACTGACTCAGAGGTTTAGATCCATGTTACAGAACGGGATTGATTTGAGTACCGTTGATGTCAGTTACGTTAGCAGTCGTTCTTGGTATGCCCATATGCATTTTTAAAGTTGGCTTTTTTTTTTTTTTTTTAATCAGTAGTAATACTAAGGTACTTTGTTTGTGGACGGTAAATGTTTGTCGTTATCAGGTACTTCCTTAATCTGTTTGGACTGAGAGGTTTGTTTAGTCTCATCCTGGGAGAGGAAAATGGTTAGTTTGCACTTTGTTCTTCTAATTTGTTATTTTGTTAATATAATGCGTTAATAATTATTCTTGACACCGTTAATTCTAGTGATCATCTGTTGGAAATTAACTTGCACATTTTTTTGCTATTATTTAACAATGCAGCCACCGATGATACACAACGTATGATGCAAATGAGTGGATTTGGTATGGATCCATCAAAGGTATGAATGGTTCCATATAAGAGTTATGAGCAGTAACGGGGTTGATTTATAGGGGGGCAGTATGGGCCGATTTACTTACAAGAAAGGGTTGAGCTTGATCTTTAACATGGTAAAAAAAAATCGCTAAAATGGTAACGGGTTATAAATAGGTCAAACATGTTGAAAGGTAAGTCCAAAATGCAAATTTTAATGCAAACAACCTACTAAAATCATATTATTAAAAAAAAACTTACGTTATTATCATAACGCTTTTTATTTCGTAATCATATTAAATACAAATTAATAATAAACATTTTGCAGAAAAAAGTGTTTTGGGTCAACCTAACCTGATCCTAATCGTACCAAAATAATTACTCGTTTGACCCATTTAACAGACTCCTAATCTGAGGCCTCTAGATTAGGTGCATGGTAAGTTGTTTATTTATTTATTTATTTTTTTTGAAGGTAGAAACCCTTGGGCATGATCCTTGCTATTTTGCATTTTGAATGGATCAATAATCTTAATCTTCTTCTATTAATTTGACAGAGTTTAGGTGCGGAAAAAGACGGTTTAGACATAGTTCAGCATGATTGGGTCCTACCAAAATTCGAGCAACGTGCCGAAGCCGTGCTTAGAAAACGCCTTAGCAGCTAACTTACCATGCTGGTCTGGATGACTAGTGGTCTTTTGTTCCATCATTTGAGACTTTTGAAAAGGAACTTATTTGTAATAGTTTTGACGACAAATGTTACGTATAACATCACTAGAATTATTACTTGATGCTAGTTTTCATACCAACATTTGGATCATGTGTTTCATTTAAATTATAGATTTTGTTCCAAACTTTTGCAGTCTTAATATACTTTAGCTATGATTTTGAGTTTGTGTGCAGTAACCATTTTACACAAGAGCGTTTAGCATTCGAATCAGAGTAAAATGAACCGAGATGTGAACTAAACCAAATTTGAAATTGTGATTTTTGAACTGAACCAACTTGGATGTTTCAATTATGTATAAATATAATATATACTTATAAACTATAAAGAATAATGGAAATAAACTATAAAGAGTAATAAAAGTATACAATGAAAACCCTTGTTATAGTGAAAACTCTCGAAACTCGAACTTCTCGAGCTTTTTTTAATGAAAATTTTAGGGCATGTAATATACATGATTTTAAGCATTATGAGCCAAAAAAAAAATCAAAAAAGCGCTAAACTATTTTAAAAAAATAAATAAATAAGTTTTCGAGTAACACATGTTTAACACTTATTTTCGTATAATATGTGATACACGAAAACTTATTTATTTATTTTTTTTAATAAACCGTTCAACACTTTTTTGATTTTTTTAAACTCAAAATGCTTAAAATCATGTATATATTACATGATCTAACATTTTCATAAAACAAAAGCTCGGAAAGTCAGAGTTTTCACTATAAGAGTGGGTTTCCAAAATATTCATACCCTATAAAGAATATTTATATACTCAGTTTTGATTAAGGTATAGATAGGGGTTTACTTAATCGGGTAAGTATCATCTAATACCATATCTGTTTTAAACTAGTGAAATTTTATAAAAATATTTTCATATCCAATTTTACACCCGAATACATGTCCCCATGTTCTGGCTTTTGGATTCACCCTTCGAGTTCGGATTGTTACCATCAACGATTTACATACGTTCACAACATAGTTATCGATAGCAAATAGTGATAAATAACGACGGGCTACCAATATGCTATGTAGCGTATTGGCTAACCATCGCGATCACGGTCGCTACCATCGCTATTGACAACTATGATTCACAAGTTATAACTCTACAAGCTTAATTTTCAGGTATAAGTACAACGATGTCTTGCATTTTAAATGTTCTATATATTTTACCTTGATCGGTCTGCTCAGGTCTTCAAAGTCAATAAAAAAATTCCCAAATTTCTGTTACAACATTCACTAAATCAAGAAAACACATTTACATAAACAATGTCCTGATTCTTTGGAGTTTATCATCTTATCTATGCAACATATAAGTTGCCATCGTCTGGAAATATATATGACGTCGCACGAATAATCTGATGCAAATGAATTAGGCAACAAATGTTTTTACGGGTGTCATGTGAGATCAATTCTTACCATGTTGATTCGTCCCTGATCATCTTTATGTTTGGGTCTAATGCTATTAAACGTTTAATATGTTAAAGTAGGGGAGGGTTATAATAAAAACCCTCTAAAATGAGAAAACCATGTAAACTCATTTGTGGCCATTGATTAAAATTGATGGAGGGTCTAGATTTAATCTCTATATTAAAATGCAATAAAGTACATTAAAGGAGGAGAGAGGCATTAATAAGGGTATTGTAGTAATTGACCATCAAACTCTGTTGGTTACTGCATGGTTGCAGAAACCGTCACATCATCCCTCTCTCTATCAATAAGATCTCCCTCTCTCTTTTATTGCATTTACAAACCTCCAAATTTCAAAAATCCCCCCAACCCCTGTTCTCTCTAACAGTCCATCGAGAGTGGTTGTTCATCAACAAAGAAGATTATTTGAAGAAACCAAAAAAACAATTACTGATCAAACATCAACGAAAGGATGGCATCGTTCATGGGGAGCCTATCGTCGTTTGCTCGACGGTTAGGTTCGAAGAAAACTTCAAAAAGGTATGGGTTTAATGTTTTTGATTACCATTGTTATTCACTGTGAAAAAGTTTTGATGGTTCTCGAGTCTGGTGGAGTAAATTACTGGTATCGAAGTTTTTGAATTTGGAATAGTTGATATGCCCTGAAATGGGGGTTCTGGAAATTGTTTATTAGAATATGAATAATTATAGGGTGGGGTATCTTGTGAATGGGGGCCTTGTGAATATGACATACTCGTGTTGAAAAATGGACATATGGCCTGAATACCTTGATACTTTGTTTGAAACAGGAAGAAAAGGAAAGTGATCATTTTGTCTGATGATTCAAAATCAAAAAGACGTGGTAAACGAACTACAAAAAAAACCACTGACCCGAAAGAAGTAAAGCGTCAATTAGGTAAGTATTACATATGTTATGGATATTAATGATTGAGGATATTTTCATTTATATGCTGCTGTGCTTCTATTTGTGTTTGTGGTAATCCTGTATTAATGATGATATGTTGTTTAGAATGTAATTATGTTTTCTTAACTGTTCTGTTATTAGAGTATGATTCGGACACACCGCTTGTCAATTTAAAAAGACGGTGTAAAAAAGTCGTCAAACATTGTCCGAATGATGATCCAGGGCCGTCTAGGGAGAAAACTACAGATGACGAGGAGGGTGGAGAAACATCAGTTGAAGTGTCTGATGATAGTGATGCTGAGTTTTCCGGGACTGGAAAAAGTGAGGATGATGAATCAAGCGTGAAGCCACGTAAGGGTAAGGGTCAGTATTGAAAATATATTTTAAATCCATGTCAAGTATATTACTATGCCTTAATTTGCGAATTGTTGTGTTTTGTGTCAAGCAGAGAAGCCGTCGTTCTTTTCTAACCGTCGCCTTCGACAGGCAGCGAAAAATAAAGGTATGTGATAAGATATGTTTTCGATTCTGTGCCCGTTACGTATGTAAATCAGTTTTATGTGATGGCGTTCAGCCATATCTCCTGATTTCTTATGTTTTGTAGAAGCAAACAAGAATATAGCATCTGGAGAAGTTCAAAGAAAAACAAAGAAAGGTGGATCAGTTATTGATATTTACATTGCTATAGTGACTAAACAGTTAACACCTAAGATGGTTACATGTGTAACAGGTGAAGAAGTCATGCATGTCTATGATGTGTCCTCGAGCTCACCAGTTAGGATGACCAGATCAAAAGCACGAGCGTTGCAGATTTCACCTGAAAAACCAAGGGCCAAAAATGCCAAACCAAAGAAGGCAAACAAACGTAAGAGGGCAGAGAAGTCGTCGAACGATAGCATGAAGCCTCGTAAGCAGCGCAAAAGGTCGAAGTTGAACGAGTGGCTGGGAATACGTACTAGGTCATCACCAACACAGTTTACAAGGTGCATAAATGCCCTAAGCGACGAACAACGACTGGCGGTTAAGGAAATGGGTTTTGGTCGGCTGCTGGGTATAAAAATGGATGGGATACCAGCAAAGTTAGGGCATTATGTTGTGGATAACTTGGACCCAGATAGTTTGGAGTTGACCTTGCCGTCTGCAACTCTTAGCATTGACGCTGAAGTCGTACACAAGATACTCGGTATTCCAATTGGAGGAGTGTCTTTCAATGCGCTAGAGAGTAGGGACGAACATGATGAAGGGATAGCTAAATGGAAAAAGAGGTACCCGCCGAGCAGATTTATATCTCCAAAACAAATGGTTGATATGATTGAGAAAGAGTCCAATGGTGAGGATGACTTCAATTTCCGAATGGATTTTATAATGTGCTTCTATACTATCATGGTTGATTGCCACAAACAAGGCAGTTTGAAGGACAACATACTAGACTATCTGACGGATGATTTGGATTTTGCTGGACTTGATTGGTGTGAGTTAGTAGTGGAGGTGCTTAGGAGTTGTAAAGTTGGTTGGAGGCGAGACAGTTTGGATCCACCTTTTACAGGGCCGCTAACCTTTTTGACAGTAAGTTAATATTTTACGTATGTTACATATTCACTTAGGTACTACTGACCGTATTTGTTTTCTTGATACTAATCATGTATACAACATCTATTTTGCAGCTTTTGTACGTGGATAGTTTTAAATGCAAAGGTGTTGATGTTGATTCTTCGGTGGTTCCTATGAGTTTCTGGACATTCCAAAGGTTAAGAGACAGGGAAAGGATTGAGATAAAAGAAGGGGGTTTCGGAAGGGGTACTTTGAAGCCGTTAACTTCGTACGAGGGTGTGAAGATTGGAATAGATGAGCCAAGCATCAAGGTTGGTAAAAAATTATGTACTACAACATAACGGTTCATGTATTCCCCATATTACATATTTTTGGCATGCTAACAATAAATTACCAAACAGGAAAGGGTAGCAAGTGTGGGGGATCTCGTCGATGTTTTGATTAGAACGAGAAAGAGGGTTGAATCGGCCATCTGCAAGTTAGATGAGGACTATCCAGGTAGAAAAGAAGTTGTTGCTGTCAAGGCTAGGTATGATGAGTTCATTAAAGACATGGGGAAGGCGAGTGAGGTCGGAGCTGTTGCGCGTGTAAATGCTGATGGAGAAATCTCCTCTGTTATAGCTGCCATAGGTAAATGTACCACCATTGCTAACTGCCAGTTTGATGTTTAAGCACAATACCAAATTTTGTTAAATATAAATCCATTGAATGTCTATATCGAAAAATTAGCAGATAAGGCTGAACAAAGCAACAAAGGAAAAGCAGTCGAGGATGATGTGTTGAGTTTGGGTGATTCGCCGCTAAACAAGTCCCCAATCACACGATCAAAAAAGAAAAGCGTTGGTGGCACGCTGGATGAGGCAGGGGCATTGGAAAGTCCGATTCTAAGCCAATACAGGAAGAATCTGCATGACAGTGCAAAGCAGAAAAATGATGGTTCCAAAACAGGTGCTACATGTGTTACACACATTAGGAACATTATGTTTAACTGTTTATGTATTTAACACTATGCACATTCCATTCATTAGGAAGCATTGTGTGTGACTGTTTATATATTTAACATACGTAACAGGAGATGAAGATCTTGCCAGGAATTTAACCAACAAATTTTCTGAGGTTAGTGAAGACGTGCAAAATGAACAGGATGTAGCAGGACAATCAGGGGGACTAGAAAAAGAAGGTAAGTAAAATATAGCTAGGGTAGGTTCGGTTACATACGCATAGGTCAGCGGGTGGGGAGAATTTGTTAAGATTGTAATGTTATGATATGTTACAGATGTCGATGCCAGCAGACAAATTGCTGAAAATGTGTTAGGTGATGTGTTTCCCACTTGCAATGAAGAGGAATTGGTGAGCACACAAACCTTGGGTGCAACACAAGAGGCCGAATTAGGTAAATAATGAATTCTTTTTTATACACGTGTAAAATCGTAATAAACAACAAACTGAAAATTAACTAGCTGTTAAATGTTAATTAACTTTAAGCACGGAATAATATTGTTGTTTCAGAACTGGATGCACCAAACAATGAAATTGAACAGGAGGTTCTGACCACACAAACACAGGCAGCAACACAAAGTGAACCAATAGGTATGCCGGTTGACTGTTATAAAATTGCTAATGTATACATCTGTTTTATGATTGTTATCTGGTGACGTATGTTACACAGTCTCCTCAGGCGGCACTCCATCACATGAAGCTACTGGTGAAGACAACAAAGATGACTCAAGTGTGAAGGTGGGAGACACAAAAACAGATGAACAACTGCAAGAGGAGAAAACAGGTATTGTTATAAAAACCATATATATCCACGACTAAAGGCAGGTAGAACGCATCGCCAAACATATTAATCATGTGTTTTAAAACGTTGTATTCCAGGCGATGAAAAAATTTCAACAAGCGAAGCAGATGTGCACACAACGAGTAACAAAGAGTCAGGTATGATATTGTAATATTTATAAGTACATGGATAGCTGATTTGGATGTGTGATAAGTGGGCTTGTGCGAAAATGTCCTACAGAAGTACAGCCAGACACGGCAGAAACTAGTGATAGGGGCAAGCAAGTTGCTGAGCCGGGGGAAGATACACAAGCAGGTATGCAAATAAAACCAAATTGAAATAAGTCTGTAATCCACAAAAAAGTCCACATATTATTTGGGGTAACACATTTGCAGGAATCTCCTGGATTATTCCATCTATGTCGACACCGGATAGCAACGATGCGCCAAGTTTTAGCTTTGGCTTAACACAGGCAGAACCAACAGATCAGGGGGGGTCAGGTGTGAATTGACTTCTTAAAAATAAAAAAATATAGAAATGTTATATAAATGCTCTGTGTTTTTAACAGTTTTTAATGCTTATCTTACAGGATCTGTCACAATGTCTCAGACAATGGAACCTGGTTTGAAGGACCAACCAGGTGAATCAGGTATCAACTCTATATCTTAACAATGTTGAACTGCTGGATCGGATAAGTCAGCTAATGAAAGTTGTGACGTACGTTACAGATGGTGGCGGTGTGGCTCCAAATGAAAAGACAGTTTGCCAGGACCTTGTCGCATCAATGGTGTATCCGTTGGTGCAACCTGTGAGTTCATATGACGCACAGACTCAGATTTACAATGAGTATGGCCCTAGTGGAAATCTGCAAGAAGATGACGACAACATGACCTTGGCGATGCGTCAAGAAATGATCGCCAAGATGGATGCAACCAAGAGAAACCCACTACGTGAAAGGAATGTGACATACGTTCATAAGTCACCTTTTCACATAAGGGGGGTAAATTTGGGAGAGGGGGTGACGAAGGATGATGATGCTGTGTGGAACTTTGTTTACAAGGACGAGGATCCGTTGAATATGTTGTGTGGTTCTGAGGAAAGAAGGAGGGTAGCCATAAGTAATCGGTAAGTAACATGAACAATGCATGTGGTAATAAGTTCATGAACTGCTGTAACATGTGTAACTGGGAGCATTTTGTTTTCTGTTTTTTTCAGCATAGAGCATGGAGAACCGGTGGAAAATGTAGACATACCCGATGATGAAATAGATAACGCACTTGCCAAGTAAGACCATGACCAATGTTTAAACTTATAAGACTGCTTCAAAAAATTTATCTTGGTTAACATGCGTACAGTGAGGTGTTGTTCAAAAGTTTATGTGACGTGGAAGCCACACGTAGCATGATCAAAACTTTGAAGCCGGGGAAGCAGGTGATGGATGTGATCATTGACTGTTGGGTGGATGTTTTAAACTACGAGGAGAGGTTAAAATCGGACGGGGCCCCTCTTCGTTTGTTTGTAAGCACAACCGCAGTGGTAAGTTATTTAAAAAGACAACATCGGTTTACGTATGTTATGAAAACTGGTATTGATTTTTTTTTCTAAAAAAAAAAATAGGTTCCATGGATGCTTAATGATACCAAGTGTGATCCGATCCATCGAGCTTCGCGGTTTTCAAACGCGATGTCTGCCGCAGTGCCGGCCTATGAGACCAACCGTGACTTCAAACGATATGATATCGTCTTTTTCCCAATCCTTGAAAGGGCCCACTACTACTTATTGGTCTTTGAGCTAAAGAATATCGCCATAATGCTGATTGATAATGACAAAAAACGAGGGAGGCGAACATGCAAGGATCATGCTGACTTCCACAAAAAGGATACTGTGCACAAATATGTAAGTTGTTTTAATCACTTCTGAAAAACGTAAAACATTGGTCATTTAAAATCAAATGTTTATTTCGTGATGATTTGTTTTTGGGTTTCATGATCCATGATAATTGCAGAAGCACATGTTTGTGGAGTTCCTTAAAAGCATCAACCATCCGAAGGCGGGAAAGATCGGAGGGGCGGAGATACATAGGTTGGATGTAGAGTGGGGAACGGCTGGTAATGCCACAGATTGTGGGGTCTTCCTAATGAGACACATGGAGAGATTCATGGGGCTTCATGTACCGTTTGAATGCAATTTCAGTAAGCATTGGCGCACTAAAGAAGGCGAGATCAACAAGCTACGTTCGAAGTACACAGCGCATATTTTGCGTTCACCGGTTAACACAAAGAAGGGTGAGGTGGAAGCTAGGGCACATTTGAAGTAAGGAGGAACGTTCGTGAAGGGGGGGTTGTTTAACTGTGTATGACAATTATGTAGTGTTTAAAACTGTTTTTTGGGTGATAATACACCTAACATACTGCTGGGTTCTGTAAGATAACTTAACTAGTATGGTCACTTGTTGAACAACTAACTGTCTTTGATTATAATAGTATTCTGTTACGTATGTAAAAGTGTTGTCAGCAAGTTTGTTACATACATAACAGCTGCGTACGTGGTTAGGTGGTACGGTAATCTGAGTGTTATGGATATTGAGTTATAGGTTAATTGATTAAGAGAGGGTTAATATGTTATTTGACTACTTAACAAATCTGTTACATACATAACAGGTGCCTACATGGTTAGGGTGTTCCTTGACATACCATACTAGTCTTAGAAAGGTAAGATGTTTTTTTATGAAAGAAATGGTAACTGATATGGAATGCAACAAGTATTAAAAGTGCATAATTATAAGGGCTCTGTAATCCAAAGTCATGCACATACTGTACACTGACAGAAAAATAGATTTACACAAAGAACTTCTTACACATTTAGCAATATTTTTAAGAGTTATAGGAAACATCAGGGAATTTTGACATACAAAAGCTATATAACCAGAAGTACCAACCGATCAAATACCAAATATGGTGTTCGGTGAAATCAACTTGTTACACATGTAACATGAGGGTTTCTTATGTCTAGGATTAATATTCACCAGCAAGTACCTTGGCTACACAACAAGGACTGTTCAATACCCCTGATTTGTGGGGCACAACTGACCTGTTACACATGTAGCATAAGGTTTTGAACAGAAAACCCAAAAAGACAAACAAGTTGCAAAATGGGTACAGGACAAGTGTTAAAGTATAGGGGGCTCAAATGTGTTATTTTACTATTTAATAAATCTGTTACGTACATAACAGATAGCTACTTGGTTAGAGTGTGACATACCATGTTAGTCTTAAAAAGGAAAGCTGAATTTTTGGTGTGTTACATACATAGAGTATGGGGGCTCAAATGTGTTATTTTACTATTTAATAAATGGCAAACTGATTGAAAATTAACCTGTTACACATGTAACATGAGGGTTTTTTATGTCTCGGAATAATATTCACCCCCAATCACATTGGAAACACCACAAAGGGATGTTCAATATCCCTGATTGGTGTGGCACAACTATGTTGTTACACATGTAGCACAATGTTTTTAACAAATAACCCTAAAAGACAAACAGGTTTAAAAATGGGTACATGACAATTGTTAAAGCATAGGGGTTAATATGTTATTTTACTACTTAACAAATCTGTTACATACATAACAGATAGCTACATAATCAGACTGTGACATACCACACTAGTCTTAAGCAAACACATGATAATAAAAAACTACATAGACAGTCCTTAATAAGGTTAAGACTTAGACAATAACACATAACAAAGGTACGACTACCCAGCAAAAAAAGGTTAATCAACAAAAGCATAACCATCGTAAGTTGCAGCCATTATGGCGAGAATTTTCCATACTGCGCTTCCAAGCTCAGCTCCGACATTTCACTGTCCTCGTCTTCCCAAGGGTTGTAACTTGCCCACCTGGCGAGGGTATTTGGGGAATTTGGACACAATGGACAACCGCAATACTCGTGATCATACTCAACACCTGGACATGCAACAGCCGATATTGATACAGGCTCTTTGGTTACCGAGTACGCAGTGCCAACTGACACCCCTCCGTCAACTTCCATCTGTGCATCGCCCGACGACGCCGGTGTACTATTACCATCTTGCATCATTAGAGTTTCGACACCTTTTTTCGGTACTTTGCTCTCGTTGGGATCATTAACATCATTCCAAGCATGAATGGCTTGGTGTTCAGTACGCTCCAGTAACGCCCAAAAATCAGTTACTTTTGAAGTGACCTCCTCTTCGCTTTTTGTCTTCTGGCGCTTGGCTGCATGAGGTTTTGAAGGGCTTTCCATTTGCAGAAAGTGTTTCTTTTGGTAAGTTAGGAAGACTATTATTATGGGATGGAACAATGATTTCTATTTTACCAAAATGAGGTATATAAACTATGTTCAAGGATGGGTGGTTGGGTGGTTGGTGATAATTTAATTTGGGTTTAATGCTATAGTGGTAGATTTTGCTTTATGTCAAATCAACATGTCATAAATATTTTTGGGTGCTAGGGAGTGCATCATGATTTTATATTTTATTCTCTTCATTTATTACTTTGTGAAGTACATATTTTATTAGATTTTGGTAGTTCCCTAGGTCTTCCGTACCAAAACTACAACACATACCCATGCTTTCTTTCTGTCCATGGGCCCTATGGTAATAAATGATATGTAATATAGGGGATCTAATATAATAATCACATTGGCCCAGCTACCTTTTTGTTGCGTATGTTACCAATGCGGCCCCTGTTACCAACTACTTATAAGACAGAACATAGATCCTAAAACACACCACATTATATATTACAAAACACAAAAAAGCATGTCTAGTGGGTGAAGATTATACATAAAAAGTAATTCTACCAAATAAAAATAGAAGTAGCTGGGGAACAACAAACACACCAAAATGTGACAACCATGTTACACACGTAACAACAAAAAGGGACTGCATGTGCTTCTAACTGTTACCAGTGTCCAACATGGTTCAAAAAGCAGGGATAGTAGTGCTGCCCCATTAATTACCATAAACCTAACTAGGCTTTCCGGGCTTGTGCCGCCTCCTCCTTGGCCCTTTTCATCGCAGCAACCTTCTCACAATTCCTTGCATCATGATCCGTGACATATTGGTGGCAGTTGTTGCATAGGCGTGGGGCCTTAGGCATTTTCGGACGCTTTGGGTTGCCCTTCTCACCAGCTCCAGATATTCTTCGAGTTTTCCCACAACCCTTGTTGCGTGCCACATCAGGATTGGCAACCACAGTTTCAGTATCGGCCGATTGGCCAATAATTTCTTCCACGTCGGTTGGAGACGGTTGGTCCGGAATAACAGAAATTGGTTCCCTGGATAACAAGTGCAGCTTGATAGATTTGAGCTGTTCAACTAAGTCCGCCAGGGCAGTTTCATCAGTTCTGGCAACATCTACACATTCAGTTACAAGTTCAAGTACCTCATTCCTCAACAGCGAACCTGGATGAGTGTCAACACCGTAACGTCCAGAAATGGAGAACACTCTCTTGGGTAAAATATCACGTAACCACCTTTCGACCACATATTGCTGCGGGATGCGGTCAACTTTCTTAATAATGTAAACTGCAAAAACATGGCGGCAAAGGTAGCCGAGACGTGTAAAACATCGGCATGAGCATTCAGCCGTTGAATCAATGCTATCAAACCGCACCTGCATAATTGATGCTAGAAATGGTAAGACCTATGTTTGCAACAAGTATTAAAGGAACATAATTATAAACAGCTGTGTAGTCCAAAGTCATGCACATACTGTACTCTGACAAAAGTCATGAAAACAATTCTAATAAACTTTAGGGAATTTTGACAGAGAAAAACTAAATAACCAGAAGTACAAAACAATTTAATTCCATATATTTTGTCAGAGTACAATTAAATTGATACATATGTAACAAGAGGGTTTAATATGTCTAAGATTAATATTCAGCCTAAATCACGTTGGCTACACTGCAAGGCCTGTACTCTGACAAAAGTATATTGGCACAGCTAACTTGTTACACATGTAGCAAACTTTCTAACAGTTCTAATAAAATTTAGGGATTTTTGACAGAGAAAAACTAAATAACCAGAAGTACAAAACAATCAAATTCCAGATATGGTGTTTGGTGCAATTAAATTGTTACATATGTAACAAGAGGGTTTATTATGTCTAAGATTAATATTCAGCCTAAATCACATTGGCTACACTGCAAGGCCTGTTTCAATAACCATCACTGCTGTGGTACAAAGTAACTTGTTACACATGTAGCAAGGGGATTTTTTAACAGAAACCCCTAAAAGACAAAAAGGTTGAAAGTTCAACTTATTAAAAGACCAATAGCCTGAACTGGTGTGGTACAACTAACTTGTTACACAAGTAACATAAATTTTTAAAACATTTATAAGAATCAAATCAGTAGTTTCTAACAATAACATAAATGGCTACCTGGTAAACATTAGTAACATCACGACGCTTGTCAAGTTGGGTGACTGAAAAGACGGTAGGCATGTTGTCCTTTTCATCAACATTGGAGATGTAGCATGAAAACTTCCCCTTCATAATCTCCTTCTTAACTTCCTGGAACACAGTATTGGTGTACAAGGTAAACGCATGCTGCTCAATGGGAAAGTCCGTAGACCCATAAAAAACCGTTGATGATGTTTTGTACTCGGCAACACGCTGACGGTAACGTTGGCTATCAAGACGGGATTCAAAACATAACATGAACTGAACAAGTGTGTGGGCACTAGTGGAATTGACCTTGAATGAACTGTTTGAACTCTCACTTCTGGATGTTGTTTTCATCAAACATGACATTGGAATCTCCCTAAAGTACGCCGGCACCCACAGTTCTTTGATTGCAAACATATCGCTCAACCACTGGTTTTCCTGAATCCCAAATGTCTCTAGCAGCGCATTCCATCGACTCTCAAATGTTGAAGGTTTTATGAAAATGTTCCACACCAATTTGTGAATGCAGGACCGGAATTCAGTGTTGGATAAAATATCAGCACCAACCTAGGTGCAGAAGCATAAAATCAATGTAAGACATCTTTAACATAAAACACTTAAGTAGTTGCATACATAACATTACCTTGATGGGTAGTTTTTTCATTATATGCCACATACATAGCCTGTGGCGAGCCTCACTGAACACTTTTGGTACAGCCTGCATCATCGACGGGTCTTGGTCAGTCAACACTAGCCTGGGCTGTGAACCATGAGCTTTTAAAAAACATTCAAGCAACCAAACGTAGGAATCTATGGTCTCATTAATTATCAATCCTGCACCAAAAGTCACACACTGCTTGTGGTGGTCCACACCGGTGAAAGGGACAAAAACCATGTTGTACCTACACGTTAAATGAACAGCCACATGTTATTTACGTATGTTAAGCAGTAAAAAATGCAAACACATAAAACCTGTAACGCACGTTAAGGTAACTTACTTGTTTGTGTTGTATGTTGCATCGAACGACACAACATCACCGAAGGCCTTGTAGTTCAATTTTGAAATTTCATCCGCCCAAAAAACAGAATGCAGTTTACCATCGCGAACAACAAAGTCATAAAAAAATTCTGGCAAGTTTTCAAACCGATCACGCAGGCGGTCAAGGAATAAAGACGAGTCCCTCTCGCCAATAAAAATTCGAAGCTCCTTACTAAAGTTCTTGAAATCAGAAGCAGTTCCATGCACATTGTGGTGACCACCTTTAAGAGACACTAAGTAACGATGAGCTTTCGCAGGTCCAACTCGGTTAAGAGACATGTTATGAATGAATTGTTTAGTTGAGAAAGAAAGTTTACGAGAAATCTTACTAAGGTCAATGTTATCTTTATCACACAGCTGATGGTTGTGAACATCGTTAAAACGAATGACTTTAAACAACGAACCTCCACAAGTGATTGACACTAACACATGCGCTTGGCAATTGGAAAGGCTGAACGAAGTTTTACGGGGTTTAACAGAAGTTTCAACTAAGGTGTCAAAGGTTTTGTTAAACTGAGGTTTACCATATTTGCAACAACGCATGTACTTGTGTGTCGGTTCCCCATTCCAGACCTTGGTTTGTCCCTTCTTAACGGAAAAACCGGCCTGCCTAGCATATTCTTTGTACATGGACATTGCAGCCTCAAACGTCGGGAAAACCTGACCAATAGCAGGCAAATACCGGGGGCTAACATTGGGGATCCAGAATTGGGTGCCGTTCGGGGTTGCAATAACATAGTACGGCTCAATGTCTTGGTTTTCACCTGTTAAATTAAAAACAGGTTATATTTCTATATTTATAATCCCCTTATGTGTTACATACGTTATAAGTGTATTCTTTAACAGAAAGCATGTTGTACATAAAACATATAAGACACAAAAAAGGCTATAAAAAATATATATTCAAGAAAAAAAGTTGGTACACCAAAACAGTTTCTATGTAACACATGTAACAAATTTCTGCTTTGGCCAAAAAATAGCTTTCACCACACACTACTATGACAAACACAAAGATGCATGATAGTAAAGTCAATGTTGGGCAAAAGTTTCTTACCAGACTCAACACCTACATATATCTCTTCATTCCCTCCTATTTCATTTCCATCAACAGGATCCCCTCCATCAACATTCCTCAACAAAGATGAAGACCCAGCTGAGAAACCAAAATTAAGGCCTGAAAACAGCAAAAAAAATATAAAACATTACAACACAAACCTAAAACAAAATAACTAAAAACCTTAGATAGTAGTAAAACCATTAAAAAACATCCTAACACTATATAACCCTGTTAACAACAAAATTTGGAAACTTTAAAAAAACTAAAACTAAATCAGTATAACTATGAGAAACACTATAAACATGAACAAACAAAAAAATGCTACTTTCTAAACTATATAAAAACCTGCTCCAAACCCTATGATCATGAGCAGTGCTATAAACAAAGTAGGAAATATTATATGACCGGCGTTAAAAAAATCATATAAAAACCTTGAGATCCAGTATCACCACTATCATCCTCTGTTTCTGATACAAAATCAGACGATGCATGGTTATTCACGGAATCCAAGATCATTGAATGTGGCTTGATTTGAGGATTCGATTCCATCGCATGAAAGAGTTAATGAGGCAGGAAGAACTTTAAGTGAACTTATTGAGGTTTCAGGGAAGTTAATGAGAGGAAGAAGACCCTCGAGAAGAAGACATCTGTATTTGGTGTGGGTAATTGAGAGTGGAAAGGGTGGGAAGGTGTATGGGGAAAGTAAATAATTATGATCTAGACTTTAGTATGCACCAGGTGTCATAAACATTGAAAAAGCAACCAAAGCAAATGTCTAAAATACCCTTTCCCTCCCAAATAAAACATAGTGAGGTGGATTAATTAGAACCACTAGTTAGGTTTTCATTGTTTTCTCATTTTAGGGGGTTTCTTTTTTACCTTTCCCCTGTTAAAGTACAATGATTTATAACTTAATCATTTTTATGCACTTTGTTAGGTATCAAATAGTATAGGGACTAGATGGTAATTGTCTAATAGTTAGGTAGTTGATAATATGTGTATTGTGTATAAATACATGTAATGAGGGTGAATAATACTAGCTATTGATTTGGGTTATCCCTCTCCTCTCTTGTGTTTCTTCCTAATTCTCTAGCTCTTCTCTTGATTACCATTTTGTTCGTAACAAGTGGTATCAGAGCCGTCGAACCTTTCGACCTCCGACCACCATCTATCCGCCATTCACCACCATCGTAACCACCTTACACCACCATAACAAACCACCGTAACTACCAACAACCTCCATAATTACCCACCCATTTCCACCATAACCATCTTATTCACTTCCAAATTCAGCAAAACACAGTACTGTTCAGATTCTTGTTCACCAACCGTCTTATTCCACCACTGACCACCATACTCCTCCATTACAACACCATTGATTCCTTCATTTCCACCATTCCATTCATTCGATTCGTTGTTCTTTCTTTCAATTCCTTTGTTGTTTCAATTTCTATGTTTTTTAGAGTCCTTATTTCGTTCAATTCATCTGTTCTTGGACAATTTCTGATCATTATCATAACCATGGCAACCCGTAACCAAACTATCGAACAACAAATTCAAGAACATGATTCATCTTTAAACCGTTTAGAAAAAGCAATTGGACAAAACCTTGTTGATATAGAAACAAGTAAAACCATTATCACTCAGAATTCTATGGCTATCTCTGAATTGAAGTCACAAGTGACTGAAATCCTCAAAAGATTACAACTCATTAGTAACAATCAAACCACCAGAGAAGGTCCCTTTGTTAATGGGTATAGGACCAGTACAAGCAGTGATAATGAACAAGTTCTTGAGTCATATTATTCTTCTCATGTCACAAAACTGGAAGCTGCCCACCATGTGTTTGAGGAAATGCCTAAGAAGGATATAAAATGGTGTTCAAGAACCAATTGATCATGAAAATGAATCCCGAAACAAAAATCCGTTGCGAGAACCAAGTATAGAATCTGAAAATGGGGTTGAGAATCAAGAACTCATTGATCAAGTTTCATGTGATGATAATGATTCAAAAAAAGAGAAAGAAAGTAATAAGGATGATCAGGGTAGCATTAATCTTGGTAAGGATGATGCACATGGAAAAGATAACACCATTGACTATGTTCCTTTTTGTAGTAATCTTTGTAAGGATACTATTAAAAATGAGCGTGGGACAATAAAGAAAGATTCAATTCATGGGATTTTATCTAGTATGATAGATCTGGATCAAGGAACCACAAAAGTGAAGTCTTGGACAACTTGCTGGAATGTGCAAATGAATCTTTTAGTAGGCTACCATGTCAAAGTTGGTGAGTTTGTTAGGATCTTTGGTTTGACAAGAGAATTCAATTTTGGGATTAAGAGAAAGAAGAAATTAAATTGGATAGACACGGGTTGGGTTTATAACATGAAATGTGGAAGTGATGAGGCTATTGGATCTAAATTTGTTGCTAAGAATATGAGCAATAACAAGGTATGGGATGTTGGATTAATTGGTGCTAGCCGATGGGCACTTCAATGGAAATGGCAAAAGAAGTTACCACAGTTTGATCAAATGAGTTCACAAGTGCTGGAAAATTTTGAAGTTGCTGAAATACTTGTAGAGGGGCTGAAAGAAACTCAGAGATATGATTTTAAAGTTGGGTTTTTAATGACTTCATGGTTGGAAGAAGTATGGTCAGGATTAAAGCGTGGACCAGGGATTCAGATAACAAGAAGCAAAATGTGGGAAGGATAAGTGGAGTATTGATTCTAGAATTTTTTTTTTCTTATTTTGATTAGCATTTTTTTTCTCTACCAATTGTGTCTTGGCTGCTTAGTTCTGATTTTTGAGGACAAAAATCTTTTAAGGGGAGTGTAATGTTAGGTATCAAATAGTATAGGGACTAGATGGTAATTGTCTAATAGTTAGGTAGTTGATAATATGTGTATTGTGTATAAATACATGTAATGAGGGTGAATAATACTAGCTATTGATTTGGGTTATCCCTCTCCTCTCTTGTGTTTCTTCCTAATTCTCTAGCTCTTCTCTTGATTACCATTTTGTTCGTAACACACTTTTGAACCGTTTAGCGTGTTTGATCTAGTTGAAATTTCGTTTATACCTAGAGAATCTTGATTCTTATCATTGATAATAGAGTTAATAGTCAAATTTGTCCATGAGGTTTGGTCCAGTTTGTCACTTCAATACAATTTTTTTTTAATTCAACACCTGAGGTTTGGATTTTTTTTGCTATTTTTGTCCTTTTAACTAAATCAGTTAAAAAATCTCGTTAAGTCAGTGGTAGTTTTATCTTTTTACGTGCAATTTATATATTTATTTTCATTTTTCCTAAAAAATCAACCTTACGCCCCCTCTCTCTCTCTCTCTCTCTAACATCCAAGATTAATAATAATAATAATCACCGTCAGTCTCTTGTTTCAACCCACAATGATAATGAACTCTCGGATGTGATGAATTTTGACTTCGAACATTAGTTGATTGATGTTTATGCCAGTCTCATCGCAAACACAACCCCTGTTTTGAATAACGATTAAGGTGGATGCTCACTATGCACGTAGTATGAGTTCTTAAAATAAATCTCTTTTGTTTACTATTGATACAATACCTGTAAATCGAGTTGATGCGGAATTAAGCATCAACGTGTAGAAGGTGACACTAGTTAGAAATACGTCTTGGGTGGTGGTGTGGTGTCGTTCTTCATCTCCTGGATTTACGTTGTATTCCCGAGTTAACATAAAGAGGGAAAAGAAAGGAAAATAACCGAAGGAAAGGAAGGGAAAGGAAAAGAAAGGATAAATATCATTTCCTTCCAAATCGGAAGGAAAACTAAACTAAAGAATTTTGCCTAGTTTTCCTTCCATTTTCTTTCTTTAAATGAAACTCGGGAACACACCTTGTTTTGTTTTCCTTTCTTTTCCTTCCTTAAATAAAACTCGGGAACACAATCAAATTTTCATTCCTTTCATTTCTTTTCTTTTCTTTCGTTAAGTTAACTCGTGAACACATTGTAGAAACTATCAACACGCAAAAACCCATTAGAATGTCCATTGGCCTTTTAAAAACTAAACCCCAATTATCAAAAACTCAAAAGTCCAACAGTCATGTAGGCCCAATTTTGTGTTTGCAATTCAACATCAAATTGCATTTTGTATTTTGTTCTAGTGGATTTCTTATTCTGAATTACAGGTGATGTCGCTCAAGAAGGTAAAAGATAATATCTTGATGTTGCCTTCTCGATTTATAGCAAAACTACCCTGAATTTTGACTTGCAGGTGGGGTTTGGTTTTGGATTGATTGGATCAAAGAAATAGATGGAGATGGTGGGTATTCTAGAGAGAGAAACGGGGAGAGTGTGTGTCACATCCTCAAATTTTCACTGCGGGGTTTATACCACGAGGCGTGTGACATACCAGGATCTCATAGCCATAAGTCACATGAACAACTCTAAATGCCCAAACAATTTAGTTCGTTATCGAAAACAGGTTTACTAGATAATCATTTATTCAAATAGTTGCGGAAGCGAATTTAAAGATAATAGTTAACCATATAGTCTGCGCTCAAAATCATAATAGATAACTAAACATTCGAAAGTAGTTAAGTGTTCATATCCCAATGACGCTATATGATGCATGCCCTACACGTGCTCTGAAACTAATGACCAGGCTTTCTAATCGCGGCACCGGAAGCTAACTACATGTAAAAGCATGTATATCGTGTGTCAACATAAAGTTGGGGAGTTCACAAAGTAAGGTAAGTAAAAGTGTAGGTTTCCCAAACCAAGAACGTTTATTAGGGTCCCCAAACCAAAAGTAGTAATCATTAACCAAAACCAAGAACCAAGAAACGAGAACCACTAGTTCAGCGTATACCAAGGGTAGCTAACCCATTCATGATAACTAAACAATGATATACCGAATTGCTATTCAAACGATGCACTCGCCCCGCGAGCTGGTTTTTGCCTCCCATCATTGCCTATCAACAATGATAAAGTCTAAGGTCGTAGTTCACGCCCGGCTCCCAGCACGGTGTGAGGTTTGTCAAACCTAATAACGCTATCAACTAGTAACCCGCTTGCCATAGCCCGACAACTCATTCGGTAAATAGTAGAGGACTTTCGTGATAGAATGCAGTTAGTTCATCAAGGACACAGAGTGTGAAACTAGCAAAGCCCGACCCACACAAGGAGTCATAGCACCCCAAACCCGGGATGTGAAAGTAGTCCCAAACCGGACTAGAAAAAGTTAAGTAAGTTGTCTCAAACCCGAGACACATGCTCTTGAGAAAAGAGTAGTGAAACTCACCTGATAGAGATGTTTGTGATCTAGTGAAGCCAAATTACGTAGCTATTATCGTCCGGACAGTACTTGCCCTATGATTTATTAGAAGCAGGGTAAATCACAAGTTTTATTATACAATTTGTCTACCCGACACTTGTGGACTTGGTTATGGAGTTATGTGAACCTTGGTTTTGTACTCGTGATAAAGTTAGACACTTTAACATGGGTTTAGAACATTGTTTTACCCTTGTTAGGATCCGAGTTTGATTGTTTTGATGTTTTTAGAATAAGATGAGAAATGAATGATATAAGTATATATGGAAAGTGCAGCGGAATAATAAACTATAATCAAAACAATGGGAATAATTGTTATCAATGATCAAATGCTTTCATTTATTGAAAGATTACAATCAGTACAAATACCCCCCCCCCCCTCAGCCCGATCACACAGTGATTGTTTGTCTGAGAGAATGTTTGTGTGTGATCTAATAGAACAGTACAAGCACTGTTCTATTTATAGACAAACCTAAACCACTGGTGACATGTGCTGACATCACCTAAGATAGTGACCTCTAACAGAATAACAACATAAAACATCTGCCCTATACAATCTACTGTTACATTACAAAACACTGTAAGATAAACTACTGCTAAGGGAAAACTCTGATGGTCTTGCAACATCTGTTGGAGTCAAAGTGCTGTTGACTCCAACAGACCTTTAGTCTTCAGAACTTGATCAGCAGTTGTTTCTTCATCAGACCTTTGGTCAGCAGTTGTTCTCTATCAGTTGTTCTCTAGCAGTCCTTTGTATCAGCAGTTGTATCAGCAGTTGTTTGGATGGAACAGTTGTTAGGGTCAGCAGTCTTTTGGGAAGAGTATGTTGTAAGGACTGTTTATTTGTGGAATCAATAGTTAACATATTTTGGCTTTTCAATCATCTGTTCTTCTCCAGGTCAGCAGACCCAACAACCCTAGTTGATGTGAACACATGTTAGTGGGTGGTAGCCGATGTGTTCTCATTGTATAAAAGATAAAGCTGATTAGTTAGTGAATCAAACTTGATTGTTTTAAGCTTGACAAAGCCTTGTAGAGTTATCCTACAACATGTTAGTGAGTTTTGTAAGAAATTCAAGCTTGATCATCATGTTATTAGCCCTAGCTTTGAACTTAAGCTAAGCGAGTTTGTATTCATGAAAAACCGATCCATTTCATGGTGATCCAAGTTGTGTATAGATTTAAAGATACAAATTGGTTACTCAAAGTTATACTAAGAAAAATCATATGAACAAACACTAAAACTAAGACAATGTGTATATGATCTATATCCGAAAAGTAATGTTTTGTGAACCATTCTTTATAAGTGTCGTGTGGAGTATAGGGCCGGTTCTAGGTGACTAAATGTTGGTGGATTGTGTGAAAAGTAATGTTTTGTGAACCATTCTTTATAAGTGTCGTGTGGAGTATATGATCTATATCCGAAAAGTAATGTTTTGTGTGTGTATGTATGTATGTATGTATGTATGTATGTATGTATGTATGTATGTATGTATGTATGTATGTATGTATGCTAACTTCTAGAAGGTGTTTAACAAAATATAGTTTTTCTTGTCAAAGCCTAGTGTATGTATTGTGTATATACATATATATACAAGCACATATAGAAGTATAGGAGATTGATTTGCATGTACACACATAGATTAATATTTGTAAATGGACAAATTACACTTTTCGTCCTTTAGGTTTGGGCCATTTTTCAGTGGATGTCCTTTCGCGTTTCAGTTGATGAGATTCGTCCTTAACGATCTAAAATCTTACACCCACTGTCCTAAGGCACTAACCTAGTTAAAAATGTCAGTTAACTTTGGTCATGTGCCTTGCACATGAGGGTAAGTTGGTAATTTCAACCAAGAGTCAAACACTTGCAGACACCAAGAGTCTAACACTTGCAGACACACATACTGTGTTGATGCACTTTCTGTGGACGTCACTGTCGAATAGACTAGGGTTGAGTCTTGTATTGTATTACATGAGATTGTGGTGATCCATAAGGGCATTTTATGGATCTGATGCATTTGTGAATATAGACCAAAACCTAAGTCTAGGTTCGACCGTTTGAGATGGTGCGAATGTGGAAAAGTTCCTCATTCGACCTCCTTAAATGGGCGAAGGTGACTTACGGTTTTGGACTATAAATAGCAATCTCATGTGTTGGTTTTCATTGGTGGATTTGAGTTTATGCTTTGAATGCTCTCAAGGGGGAGGTCATGCCCGACCTCCCCCGGCCTCGAGATAGATGTTTATCCTACTGATGACAGTGTCTGTAACCGTTTCTGAATTAATACGAATCTGTGATGACTTTGTTATCGGATATTTCTGTCTCGTCTCGAATCTCCCGTCTGAAACCGAGTTGTTTTCGCTTAATCGATCCATGAATTCGGTTTTTTAACTGGATTCTCTAGTGGTATCAGAGCCGTGGTACCGATTTGAACGATCTAACAGTCGTTTGAATCAATCACAGCTCGTTTTCATGATTTCAGACGTTAAAGTTCAGTTTTTGATTGAAAGGTTGAAACCCTAGAAACCCTAGATTCTTAATTGAACCCAAAATCATGTGATTTCACCATGTTTTTGTGAATTCGAGGGTTAGGTTTTCATTTCCGCACCTTTCTGTACAAGTTTCATCATCAAATTCGAACAATCAGAGTGTTTATGGGCTGATTTGCAGAAAATATTGAAGAAGAAAACATTTGTTCTGCACATTCGCACCTTTCAGAAAAACAGGTGAGCGAATGAGGGATTATACTAGGCGAACGTAGGATTAAATGGACGAATGTAGAACTTTTAGGGCGAAAGTGAGAATTTTCTACATTCGTACCTCACTACTGGGCGAATGTGGAATTTCAACAGACCATGGTACCTTTGACCTTACTAAACGGTCGAACGTAGCTTTATTTACACCTTCGCCCCTTCGACATAGAGGATGAAAAATTGGTATTTTAAGGGGTAAAAAATTTTGAAAATTTTCTATCGAAAATTTGGGTATGGTAATTTTTGAAGATTTTTGGGAGAATGGTGATGAGGTTTACCCAAATTGTTGAAGAAATGATGATGATGAAACGTTTTATTGTGGGGTAGTCATAAGAATCAACAGTATGATAATCAGATTCAAATGACTATTATGGGCCAGAAAATAGACAGATTTTATTCCGCATGATGAGAACAGTCAACCCAGTTCCTGTGTGTTTGAAGGAACTTGTTCTAAAGAGTTGTTATGAAGAAGGAAATCAAGTTTGAGATTTCAATGTTCTGAAAGTAATGAGGTATCCTAGTAGGAGTCATGTGGCACGTAGGTTCAACGAAAGTTTCAAGATCACAGTCCTGAAGAATTTCAAGAGCTATTGGTAGATATTGTTGGCCCTGCCGAAAACTTCAGTTTCTGAAGCATTTCAAGTCCTCAATAAGTATTGGTAGTTCCTGCTGAAAACTTCTGATTGCTTGATCCACTCGTCTACGGCTTGTATTCTGTTGAACAGATGAAGTTACTCAAGAACATGATTGATTTATCATACGAGGTCTCAGAGAAACTTGGTGAAGCATCAGTCAAGGGGGAGATTGTTGATGTAACAATATGTCTGATACTTCAACAATAACTGACTGAAGATGCTAAGTGTGTTTGGGATTCGCCAGCAACGTCCAAGGGGGAGATTGTTGATGTACTTTCTGTGGACGTCACTGTCGAATAGACTAGGGTTGAGTCTTGTATTGTATTACATGAGATTGTGGTGATCCATAAGGGCATTTTATGGATCTGATGCATTTGTGAATATAGACCAAAACCTAACACTACGCCAAAATAGACATATGGCCACACTTTTCCTAAAATTGTCCAGCCACACTTTCGATTAAATGTGTAGCTAAAGGTCATTAATTATATTTCTAAACCTTCTAGTCTACTTTTAGCCACACGTTTTATTTACTCATGTGACCATTGTATATCATTTCAAAACCTTTAGCTACACTTTAGGGAAAAAATGTGACATTTTGTAGCCACACTAGAAAAGTGTAGCAAAATTTGATCTATGGCCACAATATTGATTTGATTTTTGATTCATGTGACCAAAAACATATCTTTTCGAAACCTTTAGCCACACTTCACGGAAAAAATGTGTCATTTAGTAGCCATACTTTAAAAGTGTGGCTAAATATGATCTACAGCCACCATAATTGTTTCATGTGACCAAAAACATATCATTTCAAAACATTTAGCCACACTACAAGAAAAAAACTATGACATTTGGTAGTCACGTTAGAAAAGTGTGGCTAAATGTGACCAACTGTCATATTGGTATTTGTTTGAATTTATGTGTGGCTAAAAGTGATAAATGGTCACACTAAAATGTTTTACGTGTGGCTAAAAGTAATAAATGGACACGATTAAAATTTTATTTATGGCTAAAAGTAATAAATAATCACATTTAAAATATGTATGCGTGGCTAAAGTAATCAATGATTATTTCTCACTTCCCCACCAAATTGAATCGGGAGTTGAAAAGTGTGAGTCATGATATTTGTTTGATGGTATGGCTTAAAGCTAATACATATGAACATATATATTATTTTTTTTGTGTGACCACATTATTATTATGACTTCCATTGTGTTCTCGGTGTAGTTTAAATATGATGTTGACAAGTAGTTCAAGATATATAGATTTTATTGTTCCAAAGTTGTATGCAGATTTGTAGTTCGTGACAATACAAAAAATGTTATGTTTGTTTTATAGGTGTTGAAAATGCTCTCTTTTTTAACCAAAGTGAAATAGCATCAGTGAGCCTTCCTAGACTTGCAGTTATTTCCTCTGCTGGCCTGCGACAGATGGTCTCAAAATCAGTAAAGTTGCTAGCCATTCTAAATTTACATTTATTTCGTATGCTAACCTGCTTCATGACCACTTGTGCTCCGCCTCTTTAAAGCCCCTTGGTTATTGGATCGACTTTGTTCCGCGTACCTATTGGTCTCAAAATCACCAAGGCTTCCCTTTCTGGTTGCGTGTTGCTATGGACGATTTGATGATGCCAAATATTATTGGACAAACAAATAATCAGAGTCTTCCTCATGATTTTCACACAACCTGCAACTTACCGGACAGCTAATGATGTGTCGTTTCTGCAAACCAACTAGTGGGTCGATGGGCGTCAATATCCTCAAATTGTGGACTACGAAATCTAAAAATGCGGCAACTCCATCCATATATTGTTGTTGGGTTCTATCTGTTAACATCCAAGACTTGTCCATATTTTAATCACGACCTGATACATAAACCACATTGTAAAAGTTACAATAGTGATAAGAAAATATTGAAATTTGTTTCCAGATAATTCTGATTTATAAACGCATCAATTTTTTTTTTGGTGATGTTAACAGACGTACAATAAAGTTGATGATCATCATGTCAAGCAGATTTGAACCATCATAATTACACATAAAAAGCAAATATTATATCGTAAATATATGAATGAATAAAATAAGATCACAATATGTCAATAGTTAACAGACGTAGAAAGGAATTTCGCCCAATCATAGGACTATAACTTCATGAAAATATCAAGGAAATTCCTTAGATGCTCTTGGTGCATGTGCCGATCTTATCCTTAGTTATTTCAAGTTCATAAAAAAATTAATGGGAAATCAATCATACCTTAGATTCAGAGCTCTAGGGTTGTGTTCTTCAATTCAGAGTTGTAAAGGGACGATTGAATGGTTTCATAATAAAATAAAATTCCTTAAAACCCTTATAATTTGTGGATAGGTAGGTAGGTGTATAGTAGATATATATGAATATGATCAGGGATGACAACGGGTCGGGTATGGATTGGGTTGGGCTAATACCATACCCATCTCATACTCGCGAAATATTTTTTTTTCAATCTCAAACCCGTTTTATACCTGTCGGGCCCGGGTTTTTTTTTTTTTTGCCAATCTCAAACCTATAAAATGATAAAATACTAAAAGAAATATTTAAAAAACATTGAAAATAATAAAATAATAGAAACATTAAAAGTTTTAAAAGAATTAAAAACATAAAAAAATTAAAACATAAATATTTTGTTAATTTAAAAAATAAAAGTAAAAATAAACTAAAAAATAAAATTTTAACAGACCTAACCGGCCCGTTAACGACCCAGACCCTTTTGACCCAACTGGGCCATAACGACCCGGGCCTTTTTCGATCGGGCCAATAATGGTCAAATAAACTAACGATGGTCAGTTAGATCCAATGGTGATCAATTAGGCCTAATGATGGTCAGTTAGGCCCAAGGATGATCAGTTAGATATGTCATTATCTCTTAGACCCAATGATGGTCAAATTGGTTCAATGATGATCAATTATGTTAATGACAGTTAATTGGCCTAATGATAGTAATCAGAGCTATTGATGGTCAATTGGGCCTAATGATGGCCATACATGGGAAAATAAGGATGTTACAATAGATCATACATGTCTTTAATGGGCCATGATGTTTCATAGTGGATTATAGTATATCATATATGTATTAATGGATAATTATTGGGTCTCAATGTTCACAATGGACTATAGCAGATCATATATGTCTTAATGGTTAATTATTTGCGCCTTAATGGAACACAATGGACTGTAGTAGATCATATGTATTTTAATGAGCCATATTTGTCTTTAATGGATCATAATGGACTATATTAGATCATGTATGTCCTAGTAGACCATATTGGACTTTAATGGATCATAATGAGCAATAGTAGATAATGTATGTCTCAGTAGAACCTATTGAGCCTTAATGAATCAAAATGAGCAATAATAAAAACATGTATGTCTTAATGGACAATATTGGGCCTTAATGAATCAAAATGGGTATTAGTAAAACATGTATGTCTTAATGGACAATATTGGGCCTTAACGGATCACAACGGGCAACAATAGATAATGTATGTATTAATAGGACCTTTATCTACCTTAATTTTTAAATAAGAAAGTAAGAATCATATTCTTGCTCTTATGCGGTAGGTGCTCTAAGACATGTATAGTGTTTTCCCTGTTATAGTTAGTGTAGTAAATTCACTACTAGTTTTCATACTTTAACAAGTCAGCGAATCTTGGAGAGGACATGTCATCCTTACACGTCATCTTTTTAAACTAAGTTTACTTTCAATATTTGTAGGCATACCGCATACGAAAAAGGGTTTGATGATTGCAGTATTTCCAGTTACCTCCAAGGTACATATATTTCTTAGCTTTGTCTTTTTGTTATATGTTTCTCAAAACCCTTTCAGACTTTCAAATTAATTTATGTATGTGTGTGTGTGTATTTTGTGATCACGGGTTTGATTGTGCTAATATTTTGATGGATGGTATACTGCCCCACACCATATTCCTGTTGTTACTTTAAGTGATGATCAGAAGGTGACATCTTTAGGCTTATCTGTCACACCCTCAAAATCCACTTGCGGAGTTTTACCGCGAGGCGCATGACAAACCAGGATCCAAACCAACGATCACAATAAACAAGTCTAAATGTAATCAATGCAATACCAAAACATAGTTTTAAAATCCCGTTTACAGCGGAAGCTTAATCAAAATAATGTTCAACATAAATAAACCAAGTTCAATGTTTTGTGAAATCATGCAACTCTATCTAGACGCCGTGCAGACGCGTGCGCCCTAGTTCCCCTGTGCTACCTTAGCGACCTGAGAAAACATGTAAAAGTTTACGTCAGCACAAAAATGCTGGTGAGTTTACAGGTTTGCAGTTCCAGTACCAAGTTCACCTGTCCATACTATAACAATTAGAAAACCAGTATACGCTAGCTAGGCGTACGTTTTGCTACTACCACGATTGGAAAACCATTACTAACACGTATACCAGTTTTGTGCCCGAATAGTTCCAAATGTTCCTGTTGTTCCTGTTTGAGACAATATGCACTCGCCCGGCCCTCCAAGCCGACGAGCGGGGTTGGTCATTCCCAATAGCGCTATTCACATTTCCCCGTTGTGCAAACCCGCACATTCATGGTTCCCCCCGGGACTTCCAAAGATCGTGTAGTATACGTTAGAACCCATAGTATGACAGAATTTACCAAACAATCGTTTTAACACATGTTTTCTCCCCCGAAAGTATAAAACCAGTTTAAAAGAGGGGCCGTAAACTCACCTTAAGTTCCTTTACTCCTTAACCCGAGTAAACTCAGCTGCTATGCTAGTCCCGTACAGTGGCGACCTAACATACGACAGTTACAAGTACTTAGACTAATAACCCGCAGGTTAATTAGTCCCTAGATGTCCAGACCATAACCAAGTTCGTTTGAAAATACCGTGACTGTTTAACTGACCCAAAGTACCAGACTCGACATCCCATTGGTGACCCGAGACTCCCCGTGTTATGTTTACGCTCCAAAACATACAATAACGCAAGTACACTTAACATACGTTAACGCACAACAAGTTATAGCACATAGTTCACATATCACCGAAATACATCCAAATATATGTTACCAAGTTACTAGATATGTTACAGGGTTCCTAGCATGTTACTACATGTCAAATCAGGTCTCGGTATGCTAATATACACTTACAGCAGCAGTACACGCGATTAGGGAGGTTAATCGCATTACATGTCACGTGATTAGGGCTATTCGCCCCTTAAGGCAGGCGATTAGGGCTAATCGCCCTTTAATCCATGCGAGTAGGGCTACTCGCCTTTGTTGCCACGCGAGTAGCCTACTCGCCCCTACAGTCAGGCGAGTGGGGCTAATCGCCCCTTTGGTCATGCGATTGGGGGGTCTATTCGCCCCTGTTACTAGCGATTAGCAAGGCTAATCGCCTGTAACCTTGCTGTTCCGGTTTTTCGCGCGTTTAACGCTCCAAATCAGATCCAGAGCGTGTGTAACTACCCAATATCATCCCAAACACTATCCTAACCATGTTTAACCCAAAACCCTTCGTTCATCCTCGTAAAATCAGTCCTGCATGCAAACAAAGCAATCCAAACACATACACGTAGCATGCAATCATCATACCAACACACGTATCAATAGCCCTAATAATCAATTAATCAGATTTCTATCATCATACTACCCATATTGATTCTGACCTAGCATGATTACACATCAAAACATCATCAAGATTCATAAAAATCCTATCTTTCTAATCATGCATACCCAAAACACATGTTTATTAATTATAATCCGATTAATAACTCTTATTGACGATTTCCAGAAATCTTTTTCGTTTATGAACAGGTCTGGACCATTAGGGATTGATAAGAAAACATTTACAAAGTATTATGGATGAGAATTAAACCTTGGTTTTGCAAAAGGATGATGATTAGACCTTGAAACCTTGAGTTTTTGATAAAAATCGCCTCCCAGAGGTTGTTTCAGTGTTTGGGGCGGTTATGGGACGACTAGGGTTAGTATTAGTGAGTTTAGGAGGTTAAGTGTTGTATTTATAGGCGTTTCTAGTCGTCCAGCCCGTTCCACGCGATTATGCAGGTTTATACGCGAGTAGGGTTGCCTAATCGCATGACTGTTCATGCGATTAGCCCTATTCGCATGTAGGGATCCCCCTACTCGCCCCAAAGGTCATGCGATTAGGCTATTCCCAAGCCTAATCGCCTATAGCCCCCTTGTTGGTGTGTTTTGCGCGTTAAACCCCGTTTTAACATATGTTAATGCATATTCATGTACCGACAAGTCACATAATGATTGTAAACACATAACACAAGTAAATACACTTATTTACACTCGTTCACCAATTCCCGGGACTCGAGACTCGTACGTTCCGTATGCCCTGACGATCCTACAAATCGTCACCGTTTGTACACTTGGTTAAGGACTGACATCTACCGAACCTCTAGACCAACATCCAATGATCTTCTAGACTAATCAATAGTTCCCGAACCATAACCCGACTTAACTAACCCAGTTAAGTACAATATACGCGTGACTCGCTAAGGTAGACTTTCATCTAGACAACGTTGTTAACCCGAATTTGCCAGGTGTCACATCATCCCCACGTTAAAAGAATTTTCGTCCCGAAAATTGTGTAAGTAACAAAAAGAAACAACGAGGGAATAAACAAACAGATAGGAATCAATAGAGAGTAGAAATCAAGAAAGAGATTTACCCGAGGTGTCACATCATCCCCACGTTAAAAGGAATCTCGACCCGAGATTCATTCAGCTGCCGAAGAGACATGCCTCGACTCGAACGCTTCCTTAGGGAAGAGATGAGGATACTTAGACTTCATCTGATCCTCCCGTTCCCATGTATATTCCGGTCCCCGGTTCGAGTTCCACCGAACCTTAACGATACGAATCTTGCTGTGACGTAGGCTACGAATCTTGTAATCAAGGATCTCCACAGGTTCTTCCACAATCCGAAGACGATCGTCAACCTTGATCTCTTCTAGTGGAACGATGAGAGACTCGTCAGCCAGACACTTCTTCAAGTTTGACACGTGAAAGACGTTATGTACGTTACCGAGCTCCGTCGGTAGATCTAGTCGATATGCCACCGGCCCAATCCGTTCCAGGATCGTAAATGGGCCGACATATCGCGGATTTAGTTTGCCACGCTTTCCAAAGCGTATGACGCCCTTCCACGGAGAAACTTTCAGAAGCACCTTGTCGTTAACTTGGAACTCCAGTGGTTTGCGACGCTGATCAGCATAGCTCTTTTGCCGGTCCCGTGCCGCCGCCAACCGATTTCGAATCTGTACGATCTTTTCCGAAGTCTCGTACACTAGTTCGGGCCCAGTGAGTTGACTCTCACCCACCTCAGCCCAACAAAGAGGAGAGCGGCACTTCCGTCCGTACAGTGCCTCGAACGGAGCTGCCTTGATGCTCGTGTGATAACTGTTATTGTACGAGAATTCTACCAACGGCAGATGAGCTTCCCAACCCTTGCCAAAATCGATCACACATGCCCGCAGCATGTCTTCTAAAGTTTGAATCGTACGCTCACTCTGACCGTCAGTCTGTGGATGGTAAGCCGTACTCATGTCTAGTTGGGTACCCAAAGCCTTGTGCAAAGACTTCCAGAAGTGTGACGTAAAATGGGAGTCACGATCCGAGATAATAGAAACAGGTACCCCGTGCTTAGAAACAACTTCTTTCAAGTAAAGACGAGCCAAACGATCCATAGTGTCGGTCTCCTTAATAGCAAGAAAATGGGCTGATTTCGTTAACCGATCGACAATCACCCATATCTTGTCGTTCCCGCTTGGTGACTTAGGAAGTTGTGTGACAAAATCCATAGTAATCCGTTCCCATTTCCATTCCGGAATTTCAGGTTGTTGCAGGAGACCCGACGGTTTCTGGTATTCCACCTTGACCTTAGCACAAGTCAAGCATTTACTCACGTATGAGGCTATGTCCGACCTCATGTTTGGCCACCAGTAAAGTACCTTCAGATCTTGGTACATCTTATCCGATCCAGGATGAATAGAATACCGGGACTTATGAGCCTCATCAAGAACAAGCTCCCGTAGTCCCCCGAATAAAGGAACCCATATGCGTTCTGCGAAATAGTGCAGGCCATCAGGCCTTCGCTCTAGGTGCTTGTCGGCACCGTGCATGGTTTCAGCTTTAAGGTTTTCCTCCTTCAAAGCTTCCAACTGGGCAGAACGGAGTTGATCAGGTAACGACGAATGGATAGTGAGCTGCAACGCCCGAACGCGACGAGGTTTAGAAGATTCCTTCCTGCTCAAGGCGTCTGCTACAACATTCGCCTTGCCAGGATGGTACTTAATAGCACAATCATAATCGTTCAAAAGTTCGATCCAGCGACGCTGCCGTATGTTCAAGTGTTGTTGGTCGAAAATGTGTTGGAGACTCTTGTGATCGTGTAGATGGTGCATTTGGTACCGTACAAGTAATGTCTCCAAATTTTCAACGCGAATACCACGGCACCCAACTCCAAATCATGAGTTGTGTAGTTCTTCTCGTGCACTTTGAGTTGACGAGAAGCATACGCAATCACTTTCTCGCGCTGCATCAACACGCAACCGAGTCCATGAATGGAAGCATCACAGTAAACGACAAAATCATCAGGACCCTCAGGTAAAGACAGAATAGGAGCAGAACACAGTTTAGACTTCAGTTCTTCAAACGCAGACTCTTGTGATTCACCCCAGTCGAACTTCCTATCCTTCTGAGTGAGAGTGGTGAGGGGTTGAGCAATCTTCGAGAACCCCTGAATAAAACGACGATAATAGCCCGCAAGGCCTAGGAATTGCCGCACCTCAGTTGGCGTCTTTGGTGCACCCCAGTCCTTGATCGCTTCGATTTTAGCAGGATCGACATGAATCCCTAGTTCATTAACCACATGTCCTAGGAATTGGACTTCGCGTAACCAAAAGTCACACTTTGAGAACTTGGCGTAAAGTTGTTCCCTTCGCAAGAGTTCCAAAACTAACCGCAGATGTTCCCCGTGTTCGGTCTCGTTCTTGGAGTAGATCAGAATATCATCGATAAACACAATGACAAACTTGTCCAGATACGGTTTACAGACGCGGTTCATCAAGTCCATGAAAACCGCCGGTGCGTTCGTGAGACCGAAAGGCATGACCAAGAATTCAAAATGGCCATAACGTGTTCGAAAAGCAGTCTTTGCAACGTCAGCCTCCCTGACGCGCAGTTGGTGATAACCGGACCTCAAGTCGATCTTGGAATAATAACTAGAACCCTGAAGCTGGTCGAATAGATCATCGATACGTGGAAGAGGATAACGGTTCTTGATAGTCAACTTGTTCAGCTCTCTGTAGTCTACACACAAACGGAAACTCCCATCCTTCTTCTTGACAAACAAAATCGGGGCTCCCCAAGGGGAAGAACTCGGTCGGATGAAACCCTTGTCCAAGAGTTCCTGTAACTGACTAGACAATTCCTGCATCTCGGGAGGTGCAAGACGGTAGGGGCCCGAGCAATAGGAGCAGCCCCCGGTACAAGATCAATACCGAACTCGACTTGACGATGAGGAGGAAGACCAGATAAATCATCGGGAAAAACATCAGAAAACTCGCGTACCACCGGAATGTCGTCAATCTTCTTCTCATCACTGGAGGAAACAGATAAAAGCGCCAAAACGGCTGGATAACCCTTCCGAAGACACTTGAGGGCTTTCATGCTAGAGATGATGTTTAGCGAAACACCACCCTTGATACCGTACACAGAAAGAAATTCTCCATCAGGGAGAGGAATCCGAATAACCTTATCGTAACAGATGATCTCCGCGCGATACAAAGATAACCAATCCATTCCTACTACAACGTCAAAACTACCCAATGGTACCGGCATCAGGTCGATGGGAAACGATAAGCCCGATAACTCTAACTGACACTCCCGAAGAACACTAGTCGCCTCAATCGTTTTCCCGTCAGCCAACTCAATAATATACTTGGTCTCTAATGGTACAGATACTACATCTAGCAGTCTACTAACACCCATGGATACAAAACTCTTGTCGGCACCAGAATCAAATAACACGCTAACAGAATGATTGTTGAGAAGAAACGTACCGGTGACTGTATCAGGATCTTGTCTCGCCTCAGCAGCTCCAATGACGAAGGCACGTGCATTTCTGCCGCCGCCCCCGTTGTTACCATTCCGTTATTTCCACCCTGTTTCAGTTTTGGGCAATCCTTCTTGTAGTGCCCAGTGTCACCACAGTTGTAGCATCCCTGTTTCCCTGTAGTCCCCTGAGTAGTCGGAGCTGAACTGTTAGTCGGAGCCTGAGTCGATGGAAGTGTAACCCGACAATCTTTAGCATAGTGCCCGGTTCGCTGGCAGCGGTGACAACGGTTACTGTCGCAGTTCCCTTGGTGATGGCGTCCACATTTGTTGCATTTGGGCAGTTTTCCAGCATAACCACCCTGCTTATTACCCGAAGACGATGAACCCCCATTATCAAACTTTTTACCCTGCTGCGTAGACCCAGATCCCTTCCCGTCGTTTTCCCACTTGCGCTTATTGTTCTCTGGAGTCTTAGCAGTCGAACCTTTCGCCGGCAAAATCCCTTCATTCACCTTTAAATTAGTCATCCTATGTGCAGATCGAACTACCTCCGCATAAGTAGGATGATTCCCAGCAGCCACTAACCCTGCAATTTCCGGCACCAACCCTGAGACATAATGTTCAATCTTACGATACTCTGGCACGTGCAAATCGGGACATAGCACTGCCAACTCATTCCTCCTAACCGTATACTTCTCTATTTCCGACCCATTCATCTTGAGGTTCCATACCTCATGCTCCAGTTTCTGTACCTCTTCCCTCGGGCAATACTCCCGCTTCAGCAACTGCACAAAGTTCTCCCACGGCATAGCATATGCCTCCCCAATCCCCATGTTCTGGGTAATACCATTCCACCAAGTCAATGCCACGTCTTGAAATAACGCAGCCGAATACTTCACCCGATCTTCTGGGAGACAGTTACACATCAAGAATACCGACTCCACTTTCTCTAACCACCTAAGCAAACTGACCGCACCCTCGGTGCCAGAGAATTCCTGGGGCTTGCAGTCCCGGAACATCTTATAGGTGCACATGGGTGGGGGTGGGTCAACAGGACCACCTGAAATGAAACGTATGAGAAACCACGAACAACGTACACAAGACTCACCAATGAGGTAAAGAAAATGGATAAAACAACTTACCACCACCGTTGTGCCCTAACTGAAAGGCAGCTTGGAGCAAGTTATTCAGATCAGCCTGTGACAGGTTAATACCTCCACCACGACCACCAGCACCACCACGACCACCACCGCGTCCACCACCGCGTCCACCTCCTCGTCCTCCACGCACTCCAGACATGATTCTGGCAGAAAGAACGAGAAAATTTAGTTTCGCAGTTAAAGATAACCACTAATGTTCACAAGATCAAAGCCAGATCCAATCCAGGACTATCCCCTCAAACTCAGAGCTCACTAGTGCTTCCATGCATTTCGTTTTATGATTTTGTGTGCACCCAAAATGATAAAACGCTCTACATGGTCCTCCAAGTGTTCTCCTAGTTCAAAGTTCAAATCACCGAACATAGACTCTTAGCTACGCACCGTAATACTACGGTAGTTCATGACAAGTGCTTCTATTGGAGTACGAAAGGGGAGATGTCCGAGCCTTGGACAAATCTCAAGAGCACACGAGTTACCCCAATAGACCACACTGCCTAGAAAACAAGTAACCCAACCTAAGATAGAACGGATGATGTAACGTAGAAAGACCAACGATTTAGAGACACCCCGACAAGATCATACGTAACCCACTATAACGTTTAGTACCATGTGATCGTCTAGTGTGTGCGACTCGGCTATAGACTAGACTCTACATGCAGTCCTAGTTCACTATAACCATTGGCTCTGATACCAATCTGTCACACCCTCAAAATCCACTTGCGGAGTTTTACCGCGAGGCGCATGACAAACCAGGATCCAAACCAACGATCACAATAAACAAGTCTAAATGTAATCAATGCAATACCAAAACATAGTTTTAAAATCCCGTTTACAGCGGAAGCTTAATCAAAATAATGTTCAACATAAATAAACCAAGTTCAATGTTTTGTGAAATCATGCAACTCTATCTAGACGCCGTGCAGACGCGTGCGCCCTAGTTCCCCTGTGCTACCTTAGCGACCTGAGAAAACATGTAAAAGTTTACGTCAGCACAAAAATGCTGGTGAGTTTACAGGTTTGCAGTTCCAGTACCAAGTTCACCTGTCCATACTATAACAATTAGAAAACCAGTATACGCTAGCTAGGCGTACGTTTTGCTACTACCACGATTGGAAAACCATTACTAACACGTATACCAGTTTTGTGCCCGAATAGTTCCAAATGTTCCTGTTGTTCCTGTTTGAGACAATATGCACTCGCCCGGCCCTCCAAGCCGACGAGCGGGGTTGGTCATTCCCAATAGCGCTATTCACATTTCCCCGTTGTGCAAACCCGCACATTCATGGTTCCCCCCGGGACTTCCAAAGATCGTGTAGTATACGTTAGAACCCATAGTATGACAGAATTTACCAAACAATCGTTTTAACACATGTTTTCTCCCCCGAAAGTATAAAACCAGTTTAAAAGAGGGGCCGTAAACTCACCTTAAGTTCCTTTACTCCTTAACCCGAGTAAACTCAGCTGCTATGCTAGTCCCGTACAGTGGCGACCTAACATACGACAGTTACAAGTACTTAGACTAATAACCCGCAGGTTAATTAGTCCCTAGATGTCCAGACCATAACCAAGTTCGTTTGAAAATACCGTGACTGTTTAACTGACCCAAAGTACCAGACTCGACATCCCATTGGTGACCCGAGACTCCCCGTGTTATGTTTACGCTCCAAAACATACAATAACGCAAGTACACTTAACATACGTTAACGCACAACAAGTTATAGCACATAGTTCACATATCACCGAAATACATCCAAATATATGTTACCAAGTTACTAGATATGTTACAGGGTTCCTAGCATGTTACTACATGTCAAATCAGGTCTCGGTATGCTAATATACACTTACAGCAGCAGTACACGCGATTAGGGAGGTTAATCGCATTACATGTCACGTGATTAGGGCTATTCGCCCCTTAAGGCAGGCGATTAGGGCTAATCGCCCTTTAATCCATGCGAGTAGGGCTACTCGCCTTTGTTGCCACGCGAGTAGCCTACTCGCCCCTACAGTCAGGCGAGTGGGGCTAATCGCCCCTTTGGTCATGCGATTGGGGGGTCTATTCGCCCCTGTTACTAGCGATTAGCAAGGCTAATCGCCTGTAACCTTGCTGTTCCGGTTTTTCGCGCGTTTAACGCTCCAAATCAGATCCAGAGCGTGTGTAACTACCCAATATCATCCCAAACACTATCCTAACCATGTTTAACCCAAAACCCTTCGTTCATCCTCGTAAAATCAGTCCTGCATGCAAACAAAGCAATCCAAACACATACACGTAGCATGCAATCATCATACCAACACACGTATCAATAGCCCTAATAATCAATTAATCAGATTTCTATCATCATACTACCCATATTGATTCTGACCTAGCATGATTACACATCAAAACATCATCAAGATTCATAAAAATCCTATCTTTCTAATCATGCATACCCAAAACACATGTTTATTAATTATAATCCGATTAATAACTCTTATTGACGATTTCCAGAAATCTTTTTCGTTTATGAACAGGTCTGGACCATTAGGGATTGATAAGAAAACATTTACAAAGTATTATGGATGAGAATTAAACCTTGGTTTTGCAAAAGGATGATGATTAGACCTTGAAACCTTGAGTTTTTGATAAAAATCGCCTCCCAGAGGTTGTTTCAGTGTTTGGGGCGGTTATGGGACGACTAGGGTTAGTATTAGTGAGTTTAGGAGGTTAAGTGTTGTATTTATAGGCGTTTCTAGTCGTCCAGCCCGTTCCACGCGATTATGCAGGTTTATACGCGAGTAGGGTTGCCTAATCGCATGACTGTTCATGCGATTAGCCCTATTCGCATGTAGGGATCCCCCTACTCGCCCCAAAGGTCATGCGATTAGGCTATTCCCAAGCCTAATCGCCTATAGCCCCCTTGTTGGTGTGTTTTGCGCGTTAAACCCCGTTTTAACATATGTTAATGCATATTCATGTACCGACAAGTCACATAATGATTGTAAACACATAACACAAGTAAATACACTTATTTACACTCGTTCACCAATTCCCGGGACTCGAGACTCGTACGTTCCGTATGCCCTGACGATCCTACAAATCGTCACCGTTTGTACACTTGGTTAAGGACTGACATCTACCGAACCTCTAGACCAACATCCAATGATCTTCTAGACTAATCAATAGTTCCCGAACCATAACCCGACTTAACTAACCCAGTTAAGTACAATATACGCGTGACTCGCTAAGGTAGACTTTCATCTAGACAACGTTGTTAACCCGAATTTGCCAGGTGTCACATTATCAAATAATCTTCAATCTGCTCAAGGACTTATACAAGCACAATTGCCTTATTCAGTTGGTCAGGTTTGTAACATCTTCTATTATCTTCAATCTGCTCAAGGACTTATACAGGCACAAGCTATTAGTACCACTTTGTTTTGAGTGAATTGGAGCTTACACTCTATAGTGAACCAAGCTACTCGTAACTAAATTTGGATTTAAAGTTGTTTTTTGTGTACCATGTTTGATTACCAATAGAATGAACACAACAGTTATTCCTTCAGTCAGTCTCATGTAGGTTTTCAATTCGTTCTGCTGAAAGTTAAAATTTAACAGGTTAAAAGGAAAATGTAACATGGATCACCAAGAGTAAACGACTTGGGTAAGCAATATTTTTCTGGTTGCATTTGATTGATTGCAGCTTTGACATGTCACAATATTACAAGTTGCGTTTAGTTTTAAAACAGGTAATTTAGTAGCAGGTCATAAAAAAGTTGCTTCTCAGAGTAACATATCTAAAATGGTGCAACAAGAAAAGCTAACAATGGTATGTATTTGACAATTTTCTTTTCTTAGTTTTTCACATGGTTGCTAATTTTTCATACGTCATTAATTGATTTTTTTAGGGAAGTGTGAAAACTAGAAAAAAAAAGTATTTCATCTATGCCTTAGACTCCACTTCTTGAAACGCTATCACATTTGGAATCTCAAGAAAATGTTACATAGGTATGTATTGCGCAAAATGAAAATATATATCGACTTTAACTTTATCATGTTAATATGCCATATTTTTTTGTAGACATTTAAGTGTGTTCTGTATTTTTGTCATGTGACCGATCGCGTGGCATATGGTACAATTTACTATTCAATGGAAAATCAAACCATTCATGGAGTTCCATTACAAGATAATTGCTATAGAGTTTTTGTTGATCAAGCTATAAAGGAGGCAACATATTTACCAATTCAAATGGGGGAGTTAGAAACAGCTAGCCAAGCATTAGGTTCTTTTGTTCCTTGCCCAAAATCCCTTGTCAAATTTGACGAAAAGGTTTGTTTTTTAATTAATCTTGAATTAAGTGTAACTAAATTAGGAATTTTTATATATGTTTTCTTGTTTTTGTTTCTCCAGCTACTAGATTCACCATCCAATGAAGCACAAAACAAAACTAAGTTCGCCAAGAAGCAAAAGAAGAGTTTTACAACTCTGGATGGATTAAAAAAATTGCAGGAAACGAACAAGAAGATGAAAACCGGCTTAGAGTTAGATATTTAGTATTTAAGCTTGAAACTTATGTATGGAATTTGGTTTATTATTTTTATAATATCATTTGGTTTTCTCATTTTTAATGACCATATCGAATCACAGAAAATATGTGTCACCAAATGTTAGAATATAGCTACACACAAAATTATAATATTTCATGTGGCTTTATATAACTATTATGTGTAACCAAAGGTTAAACAATAGTCATACTAAAACTTATAAATTTCACGTGGCTTTACATAACAATTAGCCACACAATCTTAATTTTGTTTATTTTTGCGTGACGGAATGATAGCAATTGACATGAGTGAAATGAAATACGTGTGACCAAATGTTGGACAATAGTCACAAATAAAAGTACAATATTTCAAGTGGCTTTATATAATCATTAGTCACACTATCCTCCATTTGTGTTTTTTATGTGACAGAATGATACCAAATGCCATGGACAAAACGGATTATGTGTCACCAAAGTTCGACAATAGCCACACCATTGTCACTTTTTTTATGTGACGGAATAATAGTAAATGTCATAGGAAAAATAAAATACGTGTGACCGAAAGCTAGAATATAGTAACACATATAATTACAAAATTGTTTCATGTGTCTATAAATAGTTTTTGACCACACTTATAATAAATTCATGTAACTATATAATAGAAACAGCCACACTTGCAGTGAATTCATGTTGCCATTCCTACCGTTTAGCCACATTTAATAGATGGAAAGCTTATTAAAACAATCATTTTTGCCACATATTTTTTTAATTGATGTGGCTAAAACAAAACTTTTAATGACTATATAACTAAAATGGCCACACTTAGAGTAATTTCATGTGGCCATTACTATCCTTTAGTCACATTTAACAGACAAAATGCTTGATTTCAAAAAGAAATATTGGTATCCTTTAGCCACACTTTTTAAGTGCTACGGTCACTAAATGTGAATGTGGCCGTATGATACCTATGATGACTCGACCTATGGTCACACTTGAGCTGGAAAAAAAAAAGTGTGGCGAAAGGCATATGGTCACACTTATTTTGTGTGGCCGTAGGCATATTTTGGCGTAGTGTAAGTCTAGGTTCGACCGTTTGAGATGGTGCGAATGTGGAAAAGTTCCTCATTCGACCTCCTTAAATGGGCGAAGGTGACTTATGGTTTTGGACTATAAATAACAATCTCATGTGTTGGTTTTCATTGGTGGATTTGAGTTTATGCTTTGAATGCTCTCAAGGGGGAGGTTATGCCCGACCTCCCCCGGCCTCGAGATAGATGTTTATCCTACTGATGACAGTGTCTGTAACCGTTTCTGAATTAATACGAATCTGTGATGACTTTGTTATCGGATATTTCTGTCTCGTCTCGAATCTCCCGTCTGAAACCGAGTTGTTTTCGCTTAATCGATCCATGAATTCGGTTTTTTAACTGGATTCTCATACTGTCTTCTTCCTCACAACCCCCTTCACCAAAAACACACATATTATTCCAACACCCTCACCCATCTTAACCACTCCCACCACCATTGTTCTCCTCCACACCAACAACCACCCACTATTAGCCCTAATCCCCTTTCTAATTAGGTGAATCCAGAAATCCATTAGGTGAATCCAGTCACCTTCTTCCCTAATCCCCTTTCTAATTCTCTTACACACACCCCCTTGTGCATTTTAGCCGGACGCTCTACCGGTTTAAACTCAACTGCAACTTCAATTCGTAGATCAAGAGAAACAATCGATTAATAATAAACATAAGGATTGAAGAACATCAATGAAGATCCCAGTTCGTAGATTAGAGAAACAATCGATTAATAATAAACATAAGGATTGGAGAACATCAGTGAAGGCTCGTGTTCATCTAACGAGTCGCCATCCTAGAGAGACATTTACATGCTTGGGAAACTATTGACTGAAATCGTGCTGTTAAGTAGGGAAGCGATTGGCGATAATTTGGATCAAGTGATGGACCAGGTGATGGAAGGACAGAAGTATTTGGATAGTGAGGATATTAGAGGGGTTGAAAGAGTTGTGAGAATTGCATTGTGGTGTATGCAAAGTCAGCCATTTTTAAGACCTTCAGTTGGTGAAGTGATAAAGGTTTTAGAAGGTACACTTTCTGTTGATAGACCTCCTTCTAGTTTTGCTTACAGAAATGGTGATGATACAGAGATAACAGTTTCAGGTGTAGGAGAAATTACCAACTTACCCTCATGTGCAAGGCACATGACCAAAGTTAACTGAAATTTTTAACTGGGTTAGTGCCTTAGGACAGTGGGTGTAAGATTTTAGATCGTTAAGGACGAATCTCATCAACTGAAACGCGAAAGGACATCCACTGAAAAATGGCCCAAACCTAAAGGACGAAAAGTGTAATTTGTCCTTTGTAAATCTTCATAAGTTTAATTATATGTTTGTCAAGTGATGATAACTCATAGATACATATACATCTAGTGTGTGCACGGGTGACTTATCTAGTTAACTCAGTCAAGTAGAATGCAAGAAATCCAGGTGTAAGTAATTAGAGTTTAGTTAAATTAGGAACCTGAAATTGCGGGGTATCACAGTGTGTGTGTGTGTGTGGGTGGGTGGTGAGATTGTTAGGGTTTTAACCTTTAAAGGGGAAAAATAGAGAAGAAGATGACTGATGGTGTTGAAATGTCTAAATTGCCCCTCATTAAAGTGGCAAAATGACAACCCTACCCCTGACCTTAACGAGATTTTTTAACCGAGTTAGTGAAAAGGACGAAAATACAGTAGCAAAAAAAATCCAAACCTCAGGTGTTGAATTGCAAAAAATTAAAAATAAATAAATAAATAAAAATAAAATAAAAAAAAACTTTTTTTGTACTGAAGTGACAAAATGGACCAAACCTTATGGATGAATTTGGCTATTAACTCTTGATGATAATATTTGAATAGTGCTTCATGTGACTAGAAATCTTGATTCTTATTTCTAGTATTTTTAAATGATCTAATATATTATTTTATGAAATTTTATTAAACACCATGAAGTACTATAAATAGGTCTCATATCCCTCGTATTCCACTCACCTCACACTTTGTTTTGCTTTCTCATCACTCATATCCTCCTAGGAACCCCCATGGCAAGCGTTGAGGTCATTCTACACCATATTTCTTCCATTTATTATTTATAGCATTTAAACTTATGTCATCTAACTACATATAATTTGAAGGTTCATAATGGTGAATTTTAGTACTAAATACGTATATAACACTTAAAACACGACACCTTACACATAATTAATTTTCTAAGTGTCACATGACACTAGATCTGTCCCTAATGGTTGATCATGTTGGTTTTCATAAAAAAAAAAAGATACTTTATATCATGTAAATACCTTACATTGTTCTTAAACATTTATGAATATTTTAGGTTGGATCAGTTACAAACAATTTGCAAGATAAGGTGGAAAGCACCCAAGAAGCACCAAAAGAGGTAGAGCCAATAGTTGCTACACCAGAGGCAGAGGTAGAGGAGCCAACAAAAGAGCCACTCACCGTTGATGCCCCAGCACCAGTGGAAGAGCCATCCGTCGTCCAAGACCCTATTGAAACAGAGACTAAAGCGGTGGAGGAGCCTAAAAATGAAGCAGAAGAAGTTAAGGTGGAGGCGACTCAAGAAGAGGTGAAGGAAGAAAGTACAGCCACTACAGATGTGGTGGCCGAGGAAACTACGACCACTACAGATGTAGTGGCAGAAGAAACTCAGACTTCAGTGATTGAGGAGGTCGGAAAACATGTCTGAGGAAGATGAGAAACCAGCTGAGGTGGTTGTCACCACTGAAGTTGCAAAAGAGGAATAGAGTGTGATCTTTAAATTTGGATGTCAACTTATGTTACTTTCTGATGCAGATTATCTACAAGTTTGAATTTAAGATTATCTTTTATTATTATTTATTTGAATTTCCTATTTTATTTTATTTAGTTTCCTATTAGAGTAATGATTCCCACCTATAAATTGGGATGTAGGGTTTTATTGTTATTAAGTTTTTGATTGAAATTTTAATTGAAAAAAACTTTGTTCTTGAAATCTATGGTTCGTTTATCGTCTTTGATTACTATTTGTTCTTGAGCCATTTGATTGCGCTTCCAAACTGCATCACTTTCTATTTGTTATTATGGTCAATCTTTGATATCTATTGTGTAATGTTCAAAATCCAAGTGGCAAGAATCGGTTAGATCAAAAGATTTGAGGTGTCAATGTCACTTTGGATTTTTGCGTTGTAATATTAATATTAACCAGAAAAATCAGTTAGTAACCGAACGTGGAGCATGATAAACAACACCATCATATTCTCCATCTATAAATTATAGATGTTCGATGTATGTATGTGTACGTTAACCAAGCATGGAGCATGGCACTTGCGGTAGACATACATCATCATCATACTCAGTTAATCCCATCAATAACAAAAGCTAAGGTAAGGTCTGAGGAGGGTAAGATATAGACAGCTTTACCTCTACCCCGTGGGAATAGAGAGGCTGCTTCCAATGAGACCCTAGGCTCAATAGTGGTTTTGTATCAAACCTTAGATAATAAGGCACATAAAACTTAGCAATCGGGACAAAACCGATTGATGCATGTACCCCCTTGTCTTTTAGCTATCAACGTCACCACCTGATTCATGATTAACCGTCCGTCATTTTTAATGTTATTTTTCGGTACTGGTACTCACTTTTTTCGTTTTTCATTACCTGAATTTATTCGTTTTTATATGCAAATACAGGTACCGATCCTGTTGTTTTCGGTAACGGTACCTGTACCCGTTTTAAGGATTTTCGACACCGGTACCAATTCGGTACGATACAAGTACCATGCTCATCCCTATCTGATCGTTTTATCCACATTACTTGTTCTGTGGCTTCCCCGAACCCCATCTTGACTTGGCAAAAGGCGTGTGTGTCCGCGCGCATATATATATATATATATATATATATATATATATATATATATATATATATATATATTGAAGCTTCAAAGAGGAAGCTCAAAAATATGGAAGAAGAGAAAAAAGCTAACATTTAATCGATACAAAATTTGGTCCACTTCCTATGCCTCACACATCATGGTTTTGAAACTGTAAAAGGAAGCTAACCAACACATTTAGCCATCACATTCCTATTATGATGATGATGATGATGGGAAGGTAAATGTACTATGGCCTTAGTGAGACAGTGTAAGCTTCAATTTAGATGTCGACATATCTAAAGAATAGTTGAAACCTCAGTTTCTTTGAATATATGAAGCACGTCCATTTCCTCTTTAATTATCCGTTCCATGATAAAACTATTAATATAAATTTATTACTTTCTTGCTTAAATCAATCAATTTAGATTGGAACAATTTCTTTTATACCTTTTATTACACTTGGGTATCTTTCATTGACATACACATTGGTCCATTTAATTGATGGGTCATTCATATTCCGGGTATGGATGATATGTGACTACATATTAAATTCCATCCATTTTCAAACAAATAAAAAGCTAAGGTTTCAACCACTTCATTTGGACTCAAGTATATTGGAATTGAATGTTTTGTAAACAAGCAATATGCATGCTGCTTATCAACAAAACATTTTACTATACTATCAATTACGTTGCTTATATAGTTGTTTATATGCCACTTAGGTTATAGCCTAGTGATAGAGAGGAAATTCTCTCTTGGGTGAGATTAGGGGTTCAAATCCTAGGGTGTGCAAAAAAAGGTGTAAAAACAGGGTGTAAGAAATTATCCGTTCAAAAAAAATATAGTTGTTTATATTTATAGAAACTCAAGCAATGTTTCAAAGAAGGTTCAAACTATAGGTTTTGTATCCAACTCAAATCAAAATGTAGATCTTACTAGAAGGGTTACAAAATTTTTTAATCTAAACCTTAAGTGTACACATTGTAATAAAATTGGGCATTCTACTGAAACATGTTTTGAGTTGATTGGTTATCCTCCTTGGACTAAACTAAGGGGAATACAAGGGAAAAAAGTACTTGCTAACAATGTATGTTCTGAAAACCTGATGTTCTATAACTGGTTTGACTAGTGATCAACTATCTAAACTATTAAGTCTAATTTCAAATAAAATAGTTTATCCCCTCAAAGTCTTAATGTTTTAGGTAATTTATTTTCTCCTTTTTGTGCTAATGTTTTTGCTAAACCTATATTTTGTTTTAATGTGGGAGGGCAAAAACTTAAGTTGGGATGGATAATAGATTCAGGAGCTAACCAGCGCATGGTCACTAGTGAGCATGATTTGTTTGCTTATATTAATGTATCTGATTTGAATATACAAGTAAAACATCCAAATGTAACTAATGCTTTGGTGACCAAAATTGGGTCTTTAAAACTTAATGATAAGGTTACATTGCATGATGTCTTTGTTGTACCTGATTATTGTATGAATCTTATGTTTGTTCATAAGTTAGTTAATGACAACTATTTGTATGTTGGTTTTGATGACATAATTGCTATATTCAAGATTGTCAACAAAGAAAGTCCTTGTGACTGGTAATCAACTTGAATGATTGTATTTCTGTGGTGGATCTTTTGTTAGTAACAAGGTAGGTATCACTAATAAAGATTATGATTTGTGGCATAGTAGATTAGGACATCCTTTAGATCTAGTTTTGAAAAAAATTGAGGATGTTTTAGGAGTAAAGGTGTCAAAGAATGATGACTTACCTTATGATGTGTGTCACAAGGCTAAGCAACATAGAGAATCTTTCTCTCTAAGTGATGATAAGACTACCAGCTTAGGTGAACTCATTCACCTAGATGTTTGGAGAACTTATAGAGTTCAAATTAGGGAAGGTTTTAAATATTTCCTAACGATTCTTGATGCTTATTTTAGGGTTGTTTAGGTATGTTTAATGAAAACTAAAAGTGAAGTGTTTAAACATGTTCCAGATTTTGTTAACATTTTAAAAACTCAGTTTTCTAAAATTGTGACACCCGGCATGTTTGGCTTAAAAATTTTAGTAAAACATAAGTCTACCTTAGCGAAAAACATTTATAAACAGCCTCAACTGGGTTAGTTGAGTCGGGCCATGATAGGATTGTCCAGGGTTCAATGATCTGGAGGATCATTGGGAGTCGTTTTGGGAAAACACTAGTAATGGGTCCCGTTGTTGGTGAAATTACATGAATTGAATTAAGTAGGATATGTAGATTTATACATACGTGTGATACTATGTGCAAATACATGTTTCAAAGGTGTAAACATGATTGTATATGCTAAACATATGTTAGGATTGCATGTTCATGTGTTAGAATGTGCTAAAACGCGTTTAAACGACAAAACTGGAAAATCTGGAAAACACAAGGATAGGTTCGACCTGTAAGGGGGTCGAACCAGGGAAAGGAAATCAACAAAAGGCTCATTCGACCCAGCACCTTCTCATTCGACCTAGGAAGGGGGTCGAAGGTAGCTTTAGTATAAATACCACACTTTGTCATTTTCATCATTTTACAAACCCTAGTCGCCTCTAAACACTTTCTATCGATTTTAATCACCGAGGAAGGAGTTTTTGCTCTTGTTTTTCATAATCTAACCTACAAACAACATCTAATCAAGAATCTAAGGTTTGTTCTTAATCCTAAACCCTTTTTAAAGTATTTTGATTCGTTTTCATCTAACCCTAAAAGTCCAGATCTGTCCTAAGGGTGTTTTTATTAAAAAACCTTTCAAACATCTTTATAAACAAAACCTTATCATTAAACATGGGTTTTCATATCAATAAACATATGTTAATGTTGTGCTATGTGATATTATGTGTTGTTTAATGATTTGCTGCAATACTAATGATAGAAACATGATCTAGGGCTGCTATTGGTATTGGTTTATGATTGTTTAAGGTTACAATTAGATGGATGATGATATCATGTCTAATTTGGGAATTTTGATAAATCTAGGGCTTATTGCATGTTAGTATTATTGATAAAACCACTAGGGGTTTTCATACACACATTTAACTGAGCATTTTGAAATGATTATGAAAGGATTTCAAAAAGTTTCCAAATTGGGTAAAGTTTTCATGCATGATGTGACGTTTCCATAATTTTTCCATTTTGGGAAAGTGTTAAAATGAACTAGTTTTGGGGCAAAATTGGTAAGGTTTCGTAGGGATATGTTATTCATGGTTAACTGCAGTGTTTCATGATGTTTCGTGATGTTTTCGGATAGTTTTGATGCGTTTTAGGAAAAACAATACTGCAGGGGTCGAACCTGGCCACATTCGAACCTACGTGGGGTCGAAGGTGGGGGGCCAGGGGGTCGAACCTATAGTCTGTCACACAGTTAGGTCGAACGAACTTGATTTAGGTCGAATTAATACATGTTAAGGTCGAAGGAACATGTGTTAACGTCGAAGGAACTTGTATTAGGTTGTATGAACTTGTACGAGGGTCGAAGGAGCTTCATGGGGGTCGAACCAAGGGTTCTTGGGGTCGAAGGTGTAACATTACGCATTTAAACTTGTACGTTACGGGCATTATTAATAAAAAACGTCAAGTTTTATCATTTTTGTTCGCGTTTAATTATTTTTGTCGCATTTTTGAAACCCTTATACTATATATATATTATATATATATATATGGTTATGTTTTGGATATTAACAAAAAAATAAGGTGCTTGGGCCGGGAATCGAACCCGCGCCCAAGACCGGCCCAACATCACACACACTCATCAACCAACTGGGCTAGCCATCATAATTGATTCAAACCCGACGTGTTTTAATTATAACACTTGTTTAAAATTGTCACAGTTGACTTGGAAAGTCAACTGTGACACACGACATACCATAATCAACCATCTTAACTCATGATTTGCATATTATTGGCAACTATACACGATTATCGGCCATCAGTGACTCATCAACACGTTAATTATCAATCAATAGATAACCAATTAACCAATTACGCGTTTAACCTTCAATGCTTGGTCAACCCTTACCATTTCTTCGATCCTGTGCTCAACACTATAAATTGATCATTCTCGAGCCTACACAACTTGCCAATACATCTCTCTTAACCTCCAATCTTCTTAATTATATTCTGTTATTGATCCACGATCGTTTTTTTTTGACTTTTGGTTTGACTGACCAATCAAACTCGAAACAACTCTGTAAGTGTAATGTTTTTAGTGGGATTTAACCTTCGGCATTCACACATCAATAGCCCTATGGTTAATTGGGCTATTGATGTGCGAATCAAACAATTGCAGAATCTAGGGTTTCGAAGGTTTAATTTGGGGATAAACTCGTTTTACCGTATAGTATTTATTTTAATCAAAACAAAAATAATCACAACCACTGGTCTGGACCAAGTGGTTGTGACTGATGCTTGTTTCCCAAGCCACCCGGGTTCGAGTCCCGGCAGTGGCGTCCCTTTTTGCTTCTTTTTCATTTCTAACAAATAATTATATATAATACATTTAATCTTATAAATTCGTTTTTTAATTATTAAAACCCTTTTATAAATTCTAAAAAAATTATTTTTGACTAATCTGATATAAATGTTCCACCTACAATTTTTAGTTTTCTGAAATTAATTTATTTAATATATATAATAATTAAATCAATTTTATTCTATTATATTTATAAAATTCCATTAAAATATCAAAACAATTTTATAAATTTCCACAACAGTTTCAACGAGTTTCAACATTACATAATCATTAGCTATGGCCAAGCCGACGATACTCAATAATAGATCTATTGGATTGACAATCCCACCCGGATACGTGTACCTCCTACATAGGTAGCGTGGGTGATTGTTATCGTTCCAACATATTACTAAGGTGAACCGTAGATGACGGGATGGACCTAAACTAGTCGGAGGTTTGATTATGTCGATTCAACATATTATGCTATTTCATGTAGACTTAAACTTACGATAGACATATGAATTGCTAAACTTTTATACTTAAACTATTTGCTTAACATGGATTATGTATTCTCACCAACTTCTAGTTGACCCCCCCCATTTTACAACTCAACAGGAAATAATGATGCATGAAGACTAGAGTATTTTATGAAGACAATATGAAGTCTATGCTTGCTTGATTCTTTGTAATGTATTAGATTTCCACATTTAAAACTCATTTTGTATTTCTATTTTTGGATATTTGCAATTTAAATTTATTTCAATTAAAATTTGGATTACCATGTGCTACTGTATACTCATTCTTACGTGACACCTCGATGTTTCCGCCATCGGTTGGGGTGTTACAGATTGGTATCAGAGCCTTGGTTATAGGGAATTAGGTTATTAGAAAATAATCTAGACTATAACCTTAGGGACTTAAACGGTACTTGCTTCTCTTACTTGTAACCCTAATTGCTTCCCTAATCCTATCCTTATCCAATACCTTATATAACCCTAAGCCTACATGTGACTACTCTTATTCGTCTGCTGCAATCCTGATCCACCATTAGATTAATAGGACAAAATCCTCAGGTTTAACCTGAACCCCCTTGAGATCTCGTCGAAGTTCTAGATTTTAATAACGAACACGTGCAATCTGAAAGGGTGAACGCCTGTATTCTGAGTCTTCTGTCTAGGCTGGCATTGCGCATATATCCCAATCAGACGACGGACCCGGATGCCTACCTGGGAATTCTCGGGATGAGTGTTCACTTATAGGCTAAAGCATGTCTTCATATGTTATTAGAATTTAGAATCTTTGATAAGTCAACGTTTTCGTTTATTCGTTTTAATTAATGAATAAATTATTACATTCCTTATATAATCTCATTCATTTCATTGTGTCTATTACAGATCATGCCTCCACGTCGCAGCACTCGCAATAGCAATGGTGAGAACCACGAAGAAAGTGGTGACAACCATAACCATAACCAAGGTCCTAACCACAACAACAATGGTGTCGATGCCCAACTGGCTGCGATCATTTCTCAACAAATGGCGCAGCAAATCGCAACTCTGGTTCCCAATTTGCTAGCACAAGTCATCCAAATGAACGGCAACGGGAACGGTAACGACAACGGGAACGACATTGGTAATGGAAATGGAAACCACAACGGGAATGGAAATGGTCTCCCATCCTGCACCCTTAAGCATTTCAATTCTTGTAATCCTCCAAAGTTTAGTGGTGAAGAAGGAGCTACAGGACTCCTCCAATGGTTTGAGGGTATTGAGAATACCTTCATCAACAGTGAATGCCCCGACAACTTCAAGGTTCGTTACGCCATGAGTGTTCTCCACAAACGAGCACTCACTTGGTGGAATGAAGAAAAGCGCACTCGTGGGGCCGAAGTTGCTCTTGCTATGACATGGGAACAAGTCAAGGAGGTCATGAAAGAAGAGTTTTGTCCTCGCAACGAGGTTAAGAAACTTGAAGATGAGTTCCACACCCTAGCTCAAGATAGTGGGGAAAACCTTGCCTACAACACCCGCTTTCACGAGCTTAGCTTATTGTTGCCTCACAAAGTCACTCCCCTGCCGGTAGCCATCGAGAAGTACATCGGTGGTCTGCCCATGCAAATCCAGGACACCGTTTGGGGAAGAAATCCTGCAACTTTGGAAGAGGCCAAACGTCTAGCAGCCACTCTTACTGATAATCACGTGAAGAACAGTACTCTCTTCCGCAAGGGAACTAAGAAGACGGTTGCCAAAGACACTCCCCAGCCCGCAATTGAAGTCAAGCCTGAGACCTCAAGCAACAAAAAGCGCAAGGCTAGAAACTACATGGTTGCTGCTACTCCACCTGCTGCCCAAAACCCAGCCAAGAAGCCATATGGCGGGACTCACCCTCTTTGCAACACTTGTCAATACCATCATCTGCCCGGTAGACCTTGCCGCCAGTGTAATAACTGTAAGCGGTATGGACACTACACCAACGCTTGTCAAGCCCCTGCTGCCCAAAACAACCAAAACAACCAAAACAACCCAGCCAGAAACAACCCAGCTCCCAGCCAACAAAACAACAGGCCTGCTCGTGGTCAATGCTACGAGTGTGGCAGCCCTGATCACTACATCAACAATTGCCCCAATCGTAACCAGAACCAAAACCGCAACCAAAACCAAAACCAGAACCGCAACCAGAACCAAGGTGCTCGAGGTCGCGCCTACAATCTCAATGCTAACCAGGCTCGTGACAACAACGAAGTGGTGAATGGTACGTTCCTCATTAATAACCACTATGCATCCATATTATTTGATTCGGGAGCTGATAAGTCATTTGTGTCACTGAAGTTTGAACCTTTACTTGACTTACCCCACACTAATCTAGAGGAACCTTTAGTGGTAGAGGTAGCTAATGGGAAGTCTATTTCGATCGACTCTATTATTCGTAACTGCTTGTTGAATCTCGACGATCATACCTTCTCTATCGATCTCATCCCCATGCATCTTGGAAGTTTTGATGTTATAGTAGGCATGGACTGGTTGTCAACCCATCGTGCCGAAATTCTGTGCTTTGAGAAAGTCATACGCATTCCTCTCGAATCTGGTGAGATTTTGAAGATCTATGGTGAGAAACCCTGTGGCGAGCTTAAGCTCATGTCTTGTACTACTGCCCAAAAGTACTTACGAAAGGGGTATACAGCCTTCTTAGCTAACGTGATAGAGAAGAAGGACAAAGGCAAAAGTATCCAAGACATTCCTATTATTCGAGACTATCCTGAAGTCTTCCCAGAAGATTTACCTGGTTTGCCTCCTGCTCAACAAGTGGAATTCAGAATTGATCTTGTTCCTGGTGCTAATCTTGTCGCTAAAGCTCCTTATCGTCTTGCACCCTCTGAGATGCAAGAACTTGCCAGTCAATTACAGGAACTTTCTGATAAAGGGTTCATTCGCCCTAGTTCTTCTCCATGGGGAGCCCCTGTCTTGTTCGTTAAAAAGAAGGATGGTTCTCTTAGAATGTGTATTGACTACCGTGAACTCAACAAACTCACTATCAAGAATCGTTATCCACTGCCTAGGATTGACGATCTCTTCGATCAACTTCAAGGAGCAACCCACTTCTCGAAGATTGATCTCCGTTTTGGTTATCATCAGCTTAGAGTCCACGATGAAGATATTCCCAAGACAGCTTTTCGCACACGCTATGGTCACTATGAGTTCATGGTTATGCCTTTTGGATTGACCAACGCTCCCGCAGTGTTTATGGATTTGATGAATCGGGTTTGTAGACCCTACCTCGACAAATTCGTGATCGTTTTCATCGATGATATTTTGATTTACTCTAAATCAAAATCCGATCACGAGCAACATCTTCACTCCATCTTGGGTCTCCTAAAGAAAGAACAACTGTATGCCAAGTTCTCGAAATGTGAATTTTGGCTTAAGGAAGTTCAATTTTTGGGACATGTCATTGATATGAACGGAATTCATGTTGATCCCGCAAAGATCGAAGCTGTGAAAAATTGGAGTGTTCCTAAAACTCCAACCGAAGTCCGTTCTTTCCTTGGTTTGGCTGGTTATTATCGTCGATTCATCGCCAATTTCTCCAAGATCGCTGTTCCTCTCACTACCTTAACTCACAAGGGTAAACCCTATGAGTGGGGACCAAAGCAAGAGGAAGCATTTGAAACTCTTAAACTGAAATCTGTGAAGCTTCTATCTTGTCTCTACCTGATGGTAATGATGATTTCGTGGTCTATTGTGATGCATCAAACCAAGGTCTTGGTTGTGTTCTCATGCAACGAGGAAAGGTTATTGCTTATGCGTCTAGACAGCTCAAGACTCACGAAAAGAATTATACCACCCATGATCTTGAATTGGGCGCTGTTGTCTTTGCTCTCAAGATTTGGAGACATTATCTTTATGGGACCAAATGTGTGGTGTTCACGGACCACAAAAGTCTCCAACATGTCTTCGACCAGAAGAATCTTAACATGAGGCAACGACGTTGGGTTGAGTTACTTAACGACTATGATTGCGAAATTCGCTACCATCCTGGCAAGGCGAATGTTGTGGCTGACGCACTTAGTCGTAAAGAGCGTATCAAACTTCAATGTGCGAGAGTTCGTACTGATCTTCAAGATCGCATTCTTCAGGCTCAACATATATCAGTCACCCAAGGTAACATGTACGATGAAATGTCTTGTGGTGCTGAAACTCAACTTGAAACCAAACCTGATGGTCTTCTCTATTTTCTTAATCGACTGTGGATTCCCGACCGTGATGATCTTCGTACTTTTCTCATGAACGAGGCTCATAAGTCTCGTTATTCTATTCATCCTGGAGCTGACAAGATGTACCAAGATCTTCGTTATTCTTATTGGTGGCCTGGCATGAAGAAAGACATTGCTCTTTTCGTTGCAAAATGCCTCACTTGTTCAAAGGTCAAGGCTGAACATCAACGACCATCTGGTATGCTTGAACAACCAGAAATTCCTGTATGGAAATGGGGGAGCATAGCTATGGACTTCATCACCAAACTCCCTCGTACACCCAAGGGTTTTGACAGTATTTGGGTAATCGTCGATCGTTTGACCAAGTCAGCCCACTTCTTACCTATTCGCGAGAAGTATTCTGTAGAAAGGTTGGCAAAGATGTACGTAAGTGAAATCGTATGTCTTCATGGTATACCTTTGGACATTATCTCTGATCGCGATGGTTGTTTCACCTCCCACTTTTGGGATTCTTTGCAAGATGCTTTGGGTACCAAGTTGAACCTGAGTACTGCTTATCACCCTCAAACAGATGGTCAAACTGAACGGACCATCCAGACACTTGAGGATATGCTCAGGGCATGTATCATCGATTTTGGTGGCGCATGGGATTCTCATCTTCCTTTGGTTGAGTTTTCATACAACAACAGTTATCACGCCAGCATTAACATGACTCCTTTCGAGGCACTCTATGGTCGTAAATGTCGTTCACCTGTCTGTTGGACTGAGGTTGGTGAAGCTCGCATCACTGGACCCGAACTAATCCAGGAAACCACAGACAAAATTCAACTCATTCAGGATAATCTTCTCAAGGCTAGAAGTCGTCAGAAGAGTTATGCTGATAAACGTCGTAAACCCTTGGAATTTCAAGTTGGGGACCTTGTACTACTTAAGGTATCCCCTTGGAAAGGAGTAATTCGTTTCGGTAGAAAGGGAAAACTAGCTCCTCGATACGTAGGCCCCTTCAAAATTCTTGATAGAGTTGGAAAAGTGGCTTACAAACTTGATCTTCCACCTGAGCTAAGCAATGTTCACCCGACCTTCCATGTTTCGAATCTCAAGAAATGCTTAGCGGATGAGAACCTTCATGTTCCTCTTGAGGATGTGCAAATTGATGAAAGCATGCACATTATCGAGAAACCCGTCGAGATTGTTGATACTGGAGTCAAGAAACTCAAGCGCAGTCGCATTCCGATCGTTAAGGTTCGTTGGGAATCTAAACGAGGCCCAAAGTTCACTTGGGAACGTAAAGACCAGATGAAGTCAAAATATCCACATCTTTTTCCACCAGACTCTCCAACTCCAACTTCGGGACGAAGTTCTTAAAAGTAGGGGAGACTATAACATTACGCATTTAAACTAGTACGTTACGGGCATTATTAATAAAAAACGTCAAGTTTTATCATTTTTGTTCGCGTTTAATTATTTTTGTCGCATTTTTGAAACCCTAATACTATATATATATTATATATATATGGTTATGTGTTGGATATTAACAAAAAAATAAGGTGCTTGGGCCGGGAATCGAACCCGCGCCCAAGACCGGCCCAACATCACACACACTCATCAACCAACTGGGCTAGCCATCATAATTGATTCAAACCCGGCGTGTTTTAATTATAACACTTGTTTAAAATTGTCACAGTTGACTTGGAAAGTCAACTGTGACACACGACATACCATAATCAACCATCTTAACTCGTGATTTGCATATTATTGGCAACTATACACGATTATCGGCCATCAGTGACTCATCAACACGTTAATTATCAATCAATAGATAACCAATTAACCAATTACGCGTTTAACCTTCAATGCTTGGTCAACCCTTACCATTTCTTCGATCCTGTTCTCAACACTATAAATTGATTATTCTCGAGCCTTCACAACTCGCCAATACATCTCTCTTAACCTCCAATCTTCTTAATTATATTCTGTTATTGATCCACGATCGTTTTTTTTTTACTTTTGGTTTGACTGACCAATCGAACTCGAAACAGCTCTGTAAGTGTAATGTTTTTAGTGGGATTTAACCTTCGGCATTCACACATCAATAGCCCTATGGTTAATTGGGCTATTGATGTGTGAATCAAACAATTGCAGAATCTAGGGTTTCGAAGGTTTAATTTGGGGATAAACTCGTTTTACCGTATAGTATTTATTTTAATCAAAACAGAAATAATCACAACCACTGGTCTGGACCAAGTGGTTGTGACTGATGCTTGTTTCCCAAGCCACCCGGGTTCGAGTCCCGGCAGTGGCGTCCCTTTTTGCTTCTTTTTCATTTCTAACAAATAATTATATATAATACATTTAATCTTATAAATTCGTTTTTAATTATTAAAACCCTTTTATAAATTCTAAAAAAATTATTTTTGACTAATCTGATATAAATGTTCCACCTACAATTTTTAGTTTTCTGAAATTAATTTGTTTAATATATATAATAATTAAATCAATTTTATTCTATTATATTTATAAAATTCCATTAAAATATCAAAACAATTTTATAAATTTCCACAAAAATTATTCTAAGTTTGAATAATGATAAACTTTTCTGAAATGATTTTAAATTCTGAAAAATCATTTATTTTATATTTTTAAGCAATTTTTGTTAGTTTTAATCATAATTAAATCATAATAAATTCAATTTTTAATATTTTTGCACCAAAATTTTATACAATTTATTTCTGAATATTTAGAACAGAAATATAAATTTTAAAATAATAATTCTTTAATTTTAGTATTTTTAAATATTAAAGTTAAATTTTGGCAATTTGTAATAAATAGATTTAATAATCTATTTTAAAGAAAATAATTTTATAAAAATTATTTTTATACTTCAAACACATTATTGAGATCATCCTAAATTCAAACTTTATAAAAAGACTTTCATTTATTTAATTATCAAAATTCACTTTATTTATTTAAACATTTTATTATAAATTCAACAATTGGATATCCCCAAATCGAAACCCTAGAATATACTTGTAGACTAGATAGACTTAGACTTATTTGTTGCCTTATACATAGGGTAATACTTGGCAATCTATTGGGCTACACTCATACTATTCCTCAATACCTAATACTATACCAAGGTGAGTTTACGTAGCCATGTTTATGCGATGCTTTATACTTGCAACATTTTATTTAAGCAATTCAACATGCATGTATAGTTGTAAACTTTATTGCCTCATGAATTAGTCAACAACAGTTTCAACGAGTTTCAACGAGTTTCAACATTACATAATCATTAGCTATGGCCAAGCCGGCGATACTCAATAATAGATCTATTGGATTGACAATCCCACCCGGATACGTGTACCTCCTACATAGGTAGCGTGGGTGATTGTTATCGTTCCAACATATTACTAAGGTGAACCGTAGATGACGGGATGGACCTAAACTAGTCGGAGGTTTGATTATGTCGATTCAACATATTATGTTATTTCATGTAGACTTAAACTTACGATAGACATATGAATTGCTAAACTTTTATACTTAAACTATTTGCTTAACATGGATTATGTATTCTCACCAACTTCTAGTTGACCCCCCCATTTTTACAACTCAACAGGAAATAATGATGCATGAAGACTAGAGTATTTTATGAAGACAATATGAAGTCTATGCTTGCTTGATTCTTTGTGATGTATTAGATTTCCACATTTAAAACTCATTTTGTATTTCTATTTTTGGATATTTGCAATTTAAATTTATTTCAATTAAAATTTGGATTACCATGTGCTATTGTATACTCATTCTTACGTGACACCTCGATGTTTCCGCCATCGGTTGGGGTGTTACAGAAGGAGCCTCCAAAAACATTGATTCGACCCTACCTATTCGTGTGTGCGATTTTTGATGCAAACTAAGTGTTATATGCTTGAATCTTATGTGTAATCTATGTATGCTTGATTAATTTATGTAATGGGTCACCAACGGGATATTGGGTCAGTATAGTGTGTCGGGTGAACAGTCAAACACGTTTTAAAACATACTTGGTTACGACCACGTTTTAAAACATACTTGGTTACGATCTGGACAATCGGGAACTAGATAACCTTATGGTTATTAGTCTGAACACTTATGTGAACATTTTGATAGATCTCCGGTAGTTGGGATTATCAAGAGCTTGGCTTTTCTTATTTTATTGAAGAACACAACTTAAGGTGAGTTCACGGCCCAATTTTACTGCTTTTACTTTGGGGGAGAAAACATGCGCTAAACTTATCTTTTGGTAACATATGTCATACTATGATCTACTTTTGTGTTGCTATACGATCTTTGAAAGTCCCGGGGGAAACCATGAATGTGCGGGGATGCACAACGGGGGAAATGTGGATAGATCTATTGGGCGTGACAAGCCCCACTCGACGGCTTGGAGGGTCGGACGGGTGCATATTGTCTCGAATTTTCTAAGCATTGTTGAACACTCGGGCCAAACATTGGTAACGGTCTAGTAATGGTTTTCCAATCGCAGTAGTAACAGAACATACGCCTAGCTAGCGTACTTTGGTAACATTGATATAGTATTGATAGGTTTTGAACTTGGTAACATTTCGTAATACTTGGTAATACTTGGTAACATTTTGAACAAACCTGTGAACTCACCAACATTATATGTTTACGTCGTTTTGGCATGTTTTTCTTAGGTCGCTAAGGTAGCAACAGTTGGACTAGGCGCACGAGTCTGCATGGTGTCTAGGCTTAGTTTCATGTTTTTGAACTAAATATTTTGAACACGTTGGTACATGGTTTTGTAACTGGTTAAATGCTTCCGCTACGGTTTTATGTTATGAGAACTATGTTTTGAGTTTACGTATTTCATATAGTGTTGTTTATTGTGACCGTTAACTTGAATCCTGGTTTGTCATGCGCCTCGCGGTAAAACTCCGCAAGTGGAAATTTGAGGGTGTGACAAAAGTTGTTAAATATTTTAGAAGTGACAATGAGTCGGAGTTTGTAAATAATCAAATGACTAACTATTGTAGATCATTAGGGATTATTCACTAAACTACTTATGCTTATACCCCACAACAAAATGGAATAGTTAAGAGGAAACATAAACACTTGTTAAATGTAACTAGATCTTTGTTATTCCAGAGTAATTTACGTGTTAAGTTTTGGAGTGAATGTGTGTTAACTGCTTCTTATTTAATCAACAGGACACCCTCATCAGTGTTGAATGGAAGAACACCTTATGAACTCACTTATGGTTTTAAACCCTTCCTAGGTCATTTAAAACTGTTTGGATGTTTATGTTTTGATACTATATCAAATGATTCTTATAAACTAAATGAAAAGGCAGAAAAATGTGTTTTCATAGGATATTCAAATGAGAAAAAAAGTTATAAAGTTTATAGTTTAGAAAATAAAATCATCTTTCATTTTAAAGATAAACTTGTATTTGAAAATTTTAATGATAATACATTACAAGAATTAGACTCATTAAACTTTTTTGACTTGTATCATAATGAAACATTTATTCAAAATGAAGAGCCTGATGATGAGGGAAGGGTTTTAGGTAATATTGAGATAGAGACACATGGGTCTCAGCAATCCCATTCTGATCATCATAATCTGGATGAACAAGCATGTTCTCAGTCTACTGATGATATCGAAAATGATGATAGGGCTGAGCATGTGACACCTAGTGAAGGAAAAAAACACTATATTTGAGGGTCACGATCAAAACACTCAAACCATAAGGAGTACTAGGAGTTCAGTTCTTCCTAGGACACTTGATGACTTTATTGTTGAAGGGAAAGTTAAATTTGGGATAGAAAAGGTAGTTAACTATGCAAATTTATATAGTGATAATAAAGTGTTTTCTAGTGTTCTAAATAATAGTGTAGAACCTAGGAACTATAATGAGGTTTCTCATGATCCTAATTAGATCAAGGCCATGAATGAGTTAATAGAGACTCTCAATAGAAATAACACTTGGATACTTGTACACTTACTAAAGGGTAGAAGTCTTGTAGGATACAAGTGGATTTACAAAATAAAATACAAATCTAGTGAAAAAATTGATAGATTCAAAGCTAGGCTTGTAGCCAAAGGATATAGGCAAAAACAAGGAATATGCATTGATGAAACTTTCTCTCCAGTTGTTAAATTTGTAACTCTCAAGTTTGTTATGTCGGTTACTGTTCAGAATGGTTGGAAATTATTCCAATAGATGTGAATAATGCTTTTTTTGTATGGAGATTTGAATGAGGATGTTTATATGTCTTTGCCCGAAGGCTACTATTCTTAAAGTGAGTCTAAAGTGTGTAAATTAAATAAATCACTTTATGGTTTAAAACAAGTTCCTAGAATGTGAAATGAGAAGCTTGTTGGTGTTTTATGTGAATTAGGATTTGTTCAAAGTAAAGGTGATTACTCATTATTTGTCAAGGTATCTAATGATGTAACTGTTTTCTTGTTAGTATATATGAATGATATAGTCTTAACTGGTTTTTATTGTGGAATGAAAAAAGAAATTGGTTTATATAAAAATGAGTTTCGTGTTTGTGAGAGATTTGTAGTGAGAGCTCTTTGTGAGTTCTCTTTTGTATTAGTTTATCTTTCTTGTTTCTAAGGTTTTAAACTTTTGGTTTGGGAATCAATCATTGTAAAGTTTGTTATATTCTGATATCACAGATGTTATTACACATTTACACTTTATTTTTATTCATTTTTAGGTTTAGGGTATTATGTACCAAAACCATCCTCCATACATGTGTGTAGAATGTTTGTGAACTACCGACCCAATTTAGAACTAATTTTGACATTTTGCTTTGTTACTTGTCTAATCTCTTAGTCTGTGTAGTGGGCATCGTTATGTGGCGTTATCACCCCCATAGCGCTGGGGAACACCGCCTCCCTGGGCGCTATGGGGCGTTTTAGGGGGGGGGGTTATGCACATGGCGGGCGTTGTGCAAGTAAAAGAGACGTTGGAGATTTAAATTTTGACCGTTGGAAGGAGCTTTGGGGGAGGCAACAGATTTTTTTATTTTTATGTTTACAAACTCTTTTCCTATATATATATATATATATATATATATATATATATATACACACACACACATACACAACACAAACACATTTACTTAAACAAACACAAACCTAAATACAAACTCAAACTCAAACACAAACCAAAAGCATGGCCGAGTGGACTAATCAGGATCAACTCCATTTGGTGACGGTGTGGATCAACACTAACGAGAACCCGCCAAACAATAGGGCGGCTTTTTGGCACAATGTCTTGGACGAGTACAACCGAATTAGCGAAACAAACAACCGTAATGTCGATCAGATCTAAAGTAAGTGGTCTGCCATACAAATTAACTGTAGGAGATGGCACGCCGTCTATGAAGCGACGATGGAGGCGCACCCTGGCGTTAGCGACAGATGGGAATTCAACTTACACACGACACTTATCGGCAGTGCTACGAAAGCGACTTCCAAATCACCAATCTCTTGTCGTGGTCTATGATGCGTTTTTACTTTGTTTAATGTTTAATGTTTATGCTTTAATGTTTAGTGTTTTAATTTGTAATGTTTAATGTTATGCCTTAATGTTTAATGTTTAGTGTTTTAATTTGTAATGTTTAATGTTATGCTTTAATGTTCTATGTTTAATTACTAGTTTACATAAATATATTATATAGAATTTAAATTTAAACCATTACATAAACAAATTAATACATATACACATAATACATAAACATATAATATAATCCTAAATTACTTATTACAAACACATTACCTAATCTTAAACTACTTATTAAAACGTTACATAAACACACTACATAAACACATAATATTAAAACCTAAACCCCCCATTACGGAGAGTAATTGTCCCAGTCCTCCAGCGTATACTCTGGAGGTGACACATCACGGTCGCTATCGCGACCATTGGACCTCGCATCCGAGCGGATGCGACAATACTCAGGAGTTGATCCCGAGTAGTAGTAGAAGCGTTCTTCTTCCATAGCAGCTATCAACATATCCCATAACACATGCCTTGGAATCCTCTCTTCTCCTTGATTCCATCCTAGTCAATCTTGACTCCATCCTAGTCAATCTCCCACTTTACTACCATTTAGTGTGATTTGTATGTTTTTAGTAAAGAGAGATATTCTCTCCTCATTTGTTGTAACATCTTCATGTATTTATACTTGTACAATGATCAATAGAAATCATCAAGGTTTTACCATTATCACATGGTATCAGCCAGCCAAGATCAAACCTTTTTTCTTCTTGTTGGATCAGTATTATGCTCTTGAAGGTTTACTTGCTAGTGAACACTTATATGTTTAGCAAGTTCAATTAGATTTGCACAGCGGAATAAGTATGTAAAGTTACACTATCAACAGGAGTTATTACCCCCTGGATGTTTGCAAACTAATGACAAGTTAATGAGAATCTAAGTATTGAATGTGAATAACAATAAATCCTAAAATAGATTCTCAGTAAATGAAATGGAAATAACAATAATGAGCTTTGAAGGATTTCAGTTTCTATTAAAATCGATGTCTGAAACAGAGGGATGAACCCATCTATTTATAGACTTACAAATGCATGAACCTTGATACAAAAGCAAGTGCAACAAGTTGCAACAAGTTGCAGTCTTGGAACTTGTACAAAAAAGATAAAGTAATAATAAACAATTAAACTACTGAAACATAAGGGCGGTGGAAAGATTCTATTACAAGTGCTGATGAATGACAAACTACTGATGAGTAGTTTGTATTCAGTAGTTCTTCAGTGGACTTGTCTGGTTTGACTTCAGAACTTCTGATCTATCTTCTTCAGTACTTGTTGAATCCTTCTTCAGTACTTTTTTCTTCTTTCTTCACTAGTTCTATACTTAGAATAATTTGCAGAAGTATGAATTAGACTAAGGTTTACAAAAGTGGTTTCCTCAATCCTTTTTGTCCTAACAATCTCCCCCTGGATTGATGAAGCCAAAACCTTATCTAATTCCTTATTGCTGTTTTCTTCTGTCATTGACTATCTTCCATATTTCCTTGAACATGGAATTCTTCAATTGATTCGGCTGTTTATCAGTGAGAGATCCTTGTTGAGGTTCTAGATGTTGAATTATAAACAAGTCTTGTGTTGATAGATTTTTCAGTTCATTCATGGATTTGTAGGCCTTGCTTGTAAGATCTCTTCTTGTCACCAATACTGAGTTGGAATCAGTAAAGGACCATCTGATGATCAGCACTTCAGATCTGAAGTATAGGGAACCATGCTTGATCCCTGGGATGTTCCTGAGTGTTGAATGTTCTCTATTTCAGTGACTCTCAGGTGGGATTCACTCCTGTCTTCTGTTTGCACCACATCAGGTATTTTAAAAGTAGGTAAGTGATGTTCAGTAACTACCTTTATGTGCAGTTTGTCAATTATAGTCTTCTGGATTTGGTAAGCAAATGTTGAAGGATCCCTGAACTGTGTTATTAGAGGCTTTTCTTCAATATCAAAGTCTCCTTGTACAACTGTGTTGCCTTCTAGCAACACCATCTTGAAATTAGTCTTTGTATTGTCCTCTGGCTTTCTTTTGGTAGCTGGTCTTTGTTTGACACCAGAAGTTCTAACTACTGAAGTTGATACTTCAGAAGTTTTGTAGTTCTCTAGATTTGCAGCCTTGTATCTTTTGTATGTGTCCAGTAGTTTGTCTTCTCTCCACTTTGACAGTGAGGCTTTTGAACCATAGTCATTAGCTATCAGTTCTTCAATTATCTCTGCTCTCTTGGCTTTTCTATCCTTCTCTGTTGCAGTCTTGTCAGCAACAAGTTGAGCTCTTCTAGTTAGCTCATCCATTGAGAGCCCTTTGAGTGAATAGGCTTTTGTTTTGCTGTTCTTTGTTATAAAAGACACCAGTTGTTGTTTTTTGTCTTCTTCAGCAATTCTTTCTGTTTCAGCTTGTCTATTCAACTTTGCTTCATAAGCTTGAAGCTTTTCATTTAAGCTCAAGTCTTCCCTTGCTTCCAAGTTGTTCCACATCTCATCCTCCTTAGCCTTTCTTTGGGCTGCAAGTAAGCTCTTTTCTAGTAATTCTTTGGACATTGAAATTGGAGAAGGGCTTAGCACAGTCATTTGAGGTGTTATAGGCCTTGGAATAGGAGTTGGTTGTTGTTCAGTTGGTTTGGAAGGCTCTTCAGTTCTTTGTATGTTGGAAGTGTTAACGGATGAAGTGTTGATGAAAGTATGAACTACTGAATGATTGTCTTCAGTACTTTCAGAGTCTTCAGCAGTTTCTTCATTATGGCCTTGGGAAGTTTCAGCTTCAACTTCAGTTCTAGAAACAAGCCTTTGTTGATCTTCTTTTTGTTTCTGGGTTTTTTCTAGTAGTTGTTGTTGTTGTTGTTGTAGAGCCACTCTTGCCTTTATTCCGGCTTCCAATGACTCCTTTGGTTCCTTAATCTTCTCCCCCTTTTTGGCTTCATCCACTTCTGGAAGCCTACCAGGTTGAGAAGTTCTTCCAGAGAGTTCAGCAAGCTGTCTTGAGTTGTTGTCAATCTTGTTGGACAGCTCACCAAGTTTCTTGTTAATCACCTCAAATTGAGTTGTGGTTTTCAACTCCCTAGCAGTTGTGAAAGATTTGAGGTGATTGGCAATGAGGGTGTTCATCATCTGGTATAGGGCACCATCTGGGCTGCATAGTTGGTTCAAATCTATGCTTGATGACCTAGGGAATTGGGTAGGCATTTTTAGTGAGGGGTGTGTTTTTGGGTGATCTTCAGGATGTACTGAGGATGCCACTTTTGGGGAATTAGGGATCAAGTGGACTTTAACCTGATCTGATGTGACCATCTCTTTGAGCTTAGAGACACCAGGTGCAGGACCTTCACTAGGAGCTGTCAATTCATGTTTAGTGGAGTGTGAATCATCATCCAAATCAATGGAATCATCTGAATCCATGATAATATCCTCAATGAGGACAGTATCAGTTATACCATGAGCTGGGCCCAACCCAGTTGTCTCATGTACCTCTTGTTCTTGGTTCAGAGGATTTCCTACCTTAGGCATTAAGCCTTCATCACTAGTTGGCACAAGTGAGGTCTTAGCTATGTTACTTCTGTCCTCAGATCCACCACTGGGTGGTAAATGAGTAGTAGCAGCCTCAAATGTACCTAAGGTCTCTAAGTTTGGGCCTAGAAACCCTGGTTCATCCTCATCTCTTGGGTTAGGGCTATGGATATCCACATTTATGTCAAAGTCAGATGGTATGTCCCCTGTTTGATGTGGTTGTTGGGGACTGACATGCTCTAATGGGATAGTCTCTTTTAGCCCAGAGAGAAGTTTGGGAATATCTATGGTTTCAGGTTCAGAAGTTTGTGGTAAAGGTTCAGCAGTTTCAAAAGAAGGGTCAGTTGGTATGGTTTTCTTGAATTTATTTCTTTTGAAAAGAATGGTAATTGGGGCTCTTGTGGGGGTTTGAGATGGATGAGAATGAGAGGATGTTTCAGTCACATCTTTTACAAGTGCAGATTGCACATCAGCAGTTTCAGGCATCTCAACTTCTTTTAAGGCTGGTGGGTTTTGGTTTTTGTTGTTTTGTTTTCTTGGCCTTTTTGGGTAAGGGTTTGGAAGATGAGGGTTCCATGGGGACTGTTTCTTGTTCCCCTTGGTCATCTTCTGGCCAGGCAGCCGGTTTATTATGCCTAGAGTATGCTTGTGAGGTTAATGGGTTTAAAACAGTTGTTTTACCCACAAGCGCCCATTCTCCAAGTTTTTAATTATGCATTGCATGATGAACCTTGGATACAACAAAAAACTCATTAAAGAAAAGTGCTGATGCCTTGAATTTTGTTTCTTTCACAATGGAATGAAAAATAGGTTGAAAAGTAGAGGGCATCTGATCATAAGATCCAGTTTTTGGACTCAAACACATGATGATGTAATGAAACAAAATTTTGTACTTAGGTTTAAAAAATTTCTTAAAAATAGTAGCATGTGAGAGAGTACCTTGGTAACCACACTCTGTCATGGTCAAATGATTTTTAGAGTTTGGAAATTGATCTGGGGCATCCACATCATCCAGACCCAGTCTAATCCCCAAAGTTGCTGGTGTGATTGCCATTGTTCTCCCTTGGATGGTTGATTTGAGGGAGATCACTTGATCATTCACTGTCACCGTCTCCGCGTTCGCCCAGAACTCATTTAGAGTTTCAGTATGGATTGGAGGATCAATGGTGAGGGAAGTGAAGTATTGGGATTTGACGACTAAATCAATGATTTCGTCGTATTGGGACCAGGCTTCATCTTTCTCAAAGTAGCCTCTTTGATTGTGTCCCTGTTTCAGTGTTAGAGCCATGCAGTTTGTGTGTGTTTGGATCAAACAATGTTTTTGTTTGCAGGTTAGGGTTTGAGAGTCTTTTGAGAGAGAAGGAGGGAATTTTCCTTTTTGAAAGGATAAGTGTTGGAAAAGGTGTTTATCAGAAGTTTATAACCGCCTTAGGTCAAACTTCTGAAGTGGGAAATGTCTGATTTACCCTTAATGACAAAACTGCTGATGAAGAACAACTATCATCAGTAGTTCCCATTTTCTCTTCAGTAGTTTGTTAACAACTGATGAGAATGTTTATAAACACTTTATTCATAACTTCTAAAGTTTATTTTATCAGAAGTTAATCATTTTTCAGAAAATATTCCCATACTGATGTTTTGTTCATCAGTAGTTTCTCTCTTTTTGTTTTTCAGAAGTTTTTAGAACAAAACAGATGTAAGTGAAAAATAAAATATGTGCAGAAAAGTAAAAGAAACACTTACAAATTTAGCATCCCAAGCATGGATACTAACTTCTGAAATGTTGATGTGTCAAGGGGTTTAGTGAATATGTCAGCTATTTGATTAGCTGTTGTCACATGCTTCACTTCAATCTTGCCTTTTTCATAGCAATCCCTTATGAAATGATACCTGGTTTCAATATGTTTAGTTTTTGAGAACTGAACATGATTTTGAATGATGCTAATGGCAGATTTACTGTCTACAAGCAATGGTGTCTTGGTCTCTTTGATTCCATAATCAAGAAGTTGATATTGGAGCCATTGTATCTGTGATGTACAACTTGCAGCTGCAATGTATTTAGCTTCAGTAGTTGAAGTTGCAACAGATGTTTGCTTCTTTGATTGCCAAGACACTAGACAGTTTCCCAAGAATTGACAACCACCAGATGTTGATTTTCTTGACATTTTGCACCCTGCATAGTCACTATCTGAAAAAGCTGATAACTTGGTATTGCTAGAAGCAAGATACCAAATTCCAAGTGTAGGAGTTCCTTTCAGATATCTGAAGATTCTTTTTACTGCAATTAGGTGTGATTCCCTAGGAGCTGATTGATATCTAGCACAGACACCTGTTGAAAACATAATATCTGGTCTAGAAGCAGTTAGATATAAAAGGGAACCTATCATACATCTATACATGGTTTGATCAACCTGTTTTCCTTGATCATCTGGTTCAACTTGTGTGGTAGGTGTTATAGGAGTGGAACATGATTTACAGTCTTGTAAAGAAAATTTGTTCAATAATTCTTTAACATATTTAGATTGATGTATAAAAGTTCCATTTGTTTGATGTTTAATCTGCAGTCCTAAAAAGTATTGCAGTTCTCCCATTGTACTCATCTCAAATTTTGATTGCATGAGTTTCTTAAAATCATCACACAATTTTGTGTTTGTTGAACCAAATATGATATCATCAACATAAATTTGAACAAGTAAGACATGATTTCCAACATTTTTAATGAAACGAGTTTTATCAATGGAGCCTCTTGTAAAGTTATTTTTGAGCAAAAAGTTGGAAAGTGTTTCATACCAGGCTCTTGGAGCCTGTTTTAGCCCATAAAGAGCTTTGTCAAGCTTGTACACCCACTCAGGATGAGAAGGATCCTCAAACCCAGGTGGCTGACAAACATACACTTCCTCTTTGATCTTTCCATACAAAAATGCACTTTTAACATCCATTTGAAAAACTTTTATTTTGTTGGAAATGGCATAGGCCAGAAATAACCTGATGGCTTCAAGTCTTGCAACTGGTGCAAAGGTTTCATCATAATCAATTCCTTCTTCTTGAGAATAACCTTGTACCACCAGTCTTGCCTTATTCTTAATAATCATACCAGCCTCATCTTTTTTGTTCCTATAAACCCATCTTGTGCCAATTGGTAGCTTGTTTGGTGGTAAGGGACAGATTTCTCAAACCTGTTGCTTCTTGAATTGGAGCAACTCATCTTGCATAGCTTCCACCCAATTGTTTTCTTTGAGGCCTTCTTGGTACTTCTTAGGTTCCAACTGAGAAATGAATGCTGAGAAGAAGCAAAAGTTGGAAAGCTGGTTTCTTGTGAGAACACCTGATGCAATATCATCCATGATTTGTTCCAATGGATGATCTTTGTGTTCAATCAGTTGTTGTAAACCATTGACAGGTGTAGGTGGCTTTTGTACTTCATCAAACAAACCACTGAGGTTTATAATGTCTGGTTCAGCTGTTTGAACATCTTCAGTAGTTGTAGGAGCTGAATCAGATGTTTGAGTTTGTACATCAGCAGTTGTTTAATCAGGAGTTTGTGAAACTTCTGATGGTTTGAAAGTTAACTTAATGACTGTATGAGGAGTCCATGGTGCTGGATCCTCATCATCAAACCTCTGCTCACCATAACAAGTAGGTTTAGATGAAGTGACAGTCTTTTCAGGTCCGAAATGGAAGCTGTCAAGGTCAAAGAGTTCAGCAGGATGTGCTGGAATAAGAGTGTGTTTTGACTCATTGAACTTGACATTCAGTGTTTCTTCTACGATCTTGGTTCTTGAATTAAAAACCTTGTAGGCTTTTCTAGTGGAAGAATAACCAAGAAAATAACCTGAATCAACTTTAGCAGCAAACTTTGAAATAGAGTCTTTAATGTTTAGAATGAAACATTGACATCCAAAAGCCCTAAAAAAGGAGATAAGGGGCTTCATGCCATGAAGAACTTCATAGGCAGTTTTGGAGTGTCTCTTGTTGACAAGGACTCTATTTTGAACATAACATGCAGTGTTAACTGCTTCAGCCCAGAAATACAATGGTAGGCCTGAATCAGCTAACATGGTTCTTGCTGCTTCAATTAATGTTCTGTTCTTCCTTTCTACCACATCATTTTGTTCAGGAATTCTGGGAACACTAAATTGTCTTATAATCCCTTTAGACAAACAGAATTCATCCAGAGTTTTGTTCCTGAACTCTATCCCATTATCACTTCTAATGGCTTTGACATATAAGGTATATTGTTTCTCTACTTGTAGAATGAAGAACTTGATGATTTCAGCTGCCTCATCCTTGGAAAATATGAAGAATACCCATGTGAATCTTGAATAGTCATCAATGATGACCAAGCAGTACTTCTTCTTACCAAGGCTCATGATTTTTACTGGCCCAAATAAGTCCATATGGAGTAGTTGAAGACATGCAGTTGTTTTTTATTCTTCAATAGACTTATAGGAGGACTTATGCTGCTTTCCCTTCAAATAGGATACAAAGTGTTCTTGACACTGGTATACTTTCAAGGGTAGACCTCTGACCAAGCCCATTTTTGTGACTTTATTTATGGTTTTAAAGTTCACATGGCCAAGTCTCCTGTGCCAGAGATCAGTCTCTGAAGTTGATGCCCTTGAGAATAAACATGCAGTGTTGTTCAGTACTTTGTCCTTTTCAATGTCCACTGCATATACATTGCCACATCTTTTGGATATCAACAAAGTATGATCTTCAATGATCTTCTCTATCAACTTCTGGCCTTCTGGTGATATGATCTTGCATGCTGTCTTTGTGAATAAGGAAGAATATCGTTTATCACACATTTGTGACACACTCAGCAAGTTGTACTCAAGGTTTTCAACCAGATTGACCTTGTCAAACTGTATTTTGCCAGAAGAGACATTGCCATGTCCTAGCACATATCCCTTGGCATTGTTCCCAAAGGATACAGATCCTTTTCTTTGACTGATAAAATTGTTTATCAGGTATCTGCATCCTGTCATGTGCATTGAGCCTCCACTGTCAACATACCAAATGCTATTTAAGCCTCTGGAGACCCTCTGCACAAAGTAGCAAGTTAGTTAGATTTGGGAACCCAAGCCAGTTTGGCTTTGGGTTTGCTCTTGAGAACAATAACAGTTTGTTCTTGACCAGGTTGAGGAATCCATGTCTTTTTGGCAATGGATTTTTCATTAGGAGCAATGGTGGTATCCTTTTGAGGACCACCGTCAACCTTGGTCATCAGTAGTTGTACCATATACATAAGATCTTTACTCTCAGCAGTTTGTGAAACTGCTGATGATGTAGGTCTAACTATTGAAAGAGAATTTTGAGAAAAAGACTTTTGTTGAGATTTCATCTTTTTCAGAGAAAAGGTGTTGACTAGTTGTTGTTTCTTGGGAGAAAAAGTTTCTTCAAAATCATTTTTGAGTTGTTTTCCCACAACCAGTTGTGGAATTTTCTTGTTATACTGAATTCCTTTTCTGTATCTACAGAATTCTATCTTGTGGTTAAACAAACCACAGATTTCACATTCTTTTGCCTTTTCTTTTTCATTCAAAGGCAAATTTCTGACTGTTTTGATTTGCTTTAGGTCATCAGTAGTTTTCAGGTTCTCAACCCCTGATGTAGATGAAATTACTGATGGCTTAATGTCAGATTGTATCAGTACTTCTGAAGAACTTTCTTTTAAAGTTTTTAGAAAGTTTTCATGAAAAGATGTGCATACTTTCTCTTTAGATGTTTCATCTGAAACAATTTTTCTCCCATCTTCAGTAGTTTTGGGTGAAAAATCAGTTGGTGTTTCAGTGTGATTGTACCCTATGCCAAACCTAACATTTGATGCACTTTGTTTGTTAAGCAGCAGTTGGTACCCTTTACAAGATTCTACCCATTTTTCACAATCAACCTTGGTGTCAGCAAGCTCTTTTCTGACATTTCCTAGGTCTTCTATCATGATTTTAAGTTGTGCTTGGGTTTCAATAGCATTGTTAGTTAATTTAGAATTTCCTTTTGCCTTTGCAGCAAGTTTTCTTTTTAAATCACATTTCATCTGAGTAAATCTTCTCTCAGAGTCATTTGCTTTGCCTTGTAAATGCACATTGGTCTCTCTTATGAGAGCAAAAGATTCTTTACATGAGTTTGAACAAAGTTTTGTTAAGGATTCTTTTGATACATGAGACAGGGCAGATTTTGAGGTGCAGCCCTCAAATGCCATTAAGGCAAAATTCTTTCTGCCATTGTCAGGTTCTCCCCACTTGATGTCAAATATTTTGTTGTCTGCATCAGGATTGCACTCTGTAGTGTCAAAAGGAAGACTGCTCCAGTCAACATACCCTGAAGTGAACAAACTTTTGTTGTGAGGGTTGCTGAGTCTGTGGAGGTTGTTGAGCAGCTGGAATGGAAGGGATTGATTGTTGGCTCTGCATCTGTTGAGCAGGCATCTGTACATATTGTACTTGTGGCACATATTGAATTTGTGGAGCTTGTGCTTGTACAAAATGTGTACTTCCCTGTGTTCCATTATTCCTATTATAACTAGGGTAAAACTGATTTCCAGACTAAGATTGGTTATAGCTAGAGCTTCTACACTCTCTAGCAAAGTGCCCCAACTTCTGACACTTATGACATCTAAGCTTAGATTTGTCAAAACCAATTTTTGTAGAACTGTTTAGTCTTGGAAATTTCTTTCCTGACCTTTTATAAAATTTGTTCGCTTTTATACTTAACATGGCCAGTTGGTGTAAGATGTCCATTTCTTCTAAGTCATCACTGCTGAAATTTTTTAAATCATCCATGATAAAACACATGTTATCAGCAGTTTGACTATATTCCTCATTGTCATAATCTGGGAATGATCTTTCTGATGAGATCCTAGAAGTTATGTCAATGTGGTCTAAAGATCCAAAACTATTTGAACAAGTAGGTGAGTCTTGTCCCAATAGTGCTGTACTACCTGGTAGATAGTCATCAGCTGTCTTACCAGAACTTTGCAATTTCTTCTTTTGATAGATTTCTCTTTCAAAAGTTAGCAATCTCCCATGTAATTTTGTAAGAGTGAGGGAGCTAAAGTCCGGTGATGATCTGAGGACTATAGAATATGTTTCCCATTTTTCAGGTAAAGACCTTAAAAATCTATGAAGCATAGATACAGTTGTATAGGTCTGACCATTTAGTTTTAACTCAGATATTAATGAGGAGAATCTTTCAAATCGTTGAGTTAAAGTTTCCCCATTTATGTGAGTAAATGTTTCATATTGTTGAGCCAAGATTTCTCTAGTGTTGGCAATCACCACTTCAGTTCCTCCAAACTGTTCTTTTAGGCAGTCCCAAAGCTCTTTGGCACTATCATAATGTAATAGTCCAGAGTAGATTTCATTTGGGAGTGCCATTGCCAACATAGAGAAAGCTTTAGCATCAAGCTCAAGTTTTAGGAAATCATCATCAGTGTAGTCTTTTGGGTCTTTTGGTATTTCAACTTTAGTTTCAAGATTAATGTTTACTGGTTTGTGAGGACAATATATCACAGATTTCCAGCAACCGGAGTTGTTATGAGATAAAGTATGTGCCATTCTCCTTTGCCAGATATTGTATTCATTTTCGACTAGCATAGCAGGTTTATTGGCAGAACCAATATTATGTGGATCCATTTTAAAGAGTATTGATTTGTCAAATATCTCTTAAAGTGATGGATGTTGAAAAAGTGAACTTTTAATCATTTATTGAATATCAATAAGAGCCTGTGTCTGATTCTCAATGTGTTAGATTGATATGTGATCAGATAAACCAGAGCTCTGATACCAATTGTTGGATCAGTATTATGCTCTTGAAGGTTTACTTGCTAGTGAACACTTATATGTTTAGCAAGTTCAATCAGATTTGCACAACGGAATAAGTATGTAAAGTTACACTATCAACATGAGTTATTACTCCCCCTGGATGTTTGCAAACTAAAGACAAGTTAATGAGAATCTAAGTATTGAATGTGAATGACAATAAACACTAAAATAGATTCTTAGTAAATGAAATGGAAATAACAATAATGAGCTTTGAAGGATTTCAGTTTCTATTAAAATCGATGTCTGAAACAGAGGGGATGAACCCATCTATTTATAGACTTACAAATGCATGAACCTTGATACAAAAGCAAGTGCAACAAGTTGCAACAAGTTGCAGTCTTGGAATTGGGGTTGGTGGCCCAACGGTAGAAGCAAAGCTTCTAGGAAAACCTAAGGGGAGGTTATGGGTTCAAGTCCCATAAGGTAGAAATTTGCCGTTCAAAAAAAAAAAGGTTGCAGTCTTGGAACTTGTACAAAAAAGATAAAGTAATAATAAACAATTAAACTATTGAAACATAAGGGCGGTGGAAAGATTCTATTATAAGTGCTGATGAATGACAAACTACTGATGAGTAGTTTGTCTTCAGTAGTTCTTCAGTGGACTTGTCTGGTTTGACTTCAGAACTTCTGATCTATCTTCTTCAGTACTTGTTGAATCATTCTTCAGTACTTTTGTCTTCTTTCTTCAGTAGTTCTATACTTAGAATAATTTGCAGAAGTATGAATTAGACTAGGGTTTACAAAAGTGGTTTCCTCAATCCTTTTTGTCCTAACACTTCTCTAAATTTCGCTGACCTTCTGTCCATTTCTGCTTCTGTTTTTAACCGAGACCTCTTTCTTCTATTCCTTCTTTTTTTTTTTCTAGACATCCTTTTTTTCTTGTTTCTTTTTCTGCAACCGGTTAATCCAAATGGCTACAAACAATCCATCCAACCTCTCCTCCATTCCTCTCCATTCCCTTAGCCATCTCATTAACATTAAGTTGAACTCCACCAACTATCTCCCATGGGAGAAACAAATTACACTGGTTTTGGCCTATCTCAATTTACTCGAACATGTAATGGTTCGACCCCTTCCCCACCAGAAAAAAATAACTACTGAAAATCAAACCTCAGACAATCCCGCATACCTTTCTTGGAAAACTGATGATCAAAAGGTCCTTCTTTTGATAAATTCCACACTAACCGAAGAGGCCATGGCTAAAACCATCGACCACACTACGGCTGCTACTGTTTGGAAAGCATTAACCAATGCCTATAGCCATTGTTTGATCGAACGTATTTACAATCTAAAGGATACCCTTCGAACCCTTCAATAAGGAGACTCATCCGTGTCCGAATTCGGCCGAAAATTCAAGTCCCTATCCGACCAACTAGCCGCTATTGGGCATCCCATAAGTGATGAGGATAAGCGTCATTGGTTCCTTTGTGGACTAGGCGCCTCCTTTAAAAAATTCTCCACATCTCAACAAACCATCCTTCCCGCACCTTCTTTTCGTGACCTCTTAGCCAATGTCGAAAACTAAGAAATGTTTATCCAAAAACTCCACGGGTCTCAACCTTCCCAAGCCGCTTTCTACGTGAATCAAACCAAAAATCATACCGGCTCATCTCGTGGAAGAGGACGACACTCGAACAATAATCGTGGTCGCATCGGTTCTTACAACAAACGACCACCCTTATGTCAATTATGCCAAAAAGAGGGCCACTTCGCCACTACTTGTCCGAACCTTGGTTCTTTTGCTAAAAAATCTCTAGATGCTAATCTAGCCGATGCCTTCCTTGCTCAATGCAACATTGCAACGGACACCCCAGATTGGACTGCCGATTCAGGTGCTACCACACATATGCTTCCTACTACTTTTGGTCTAACTTGTTCAAAACCTCAAACCAAAAACATTAGAGTCACATTTGGTAACGGAGAATCATTACCCGTAACCCACATTGGAAAAACTAATTTAAATAATTCCATTTCATTAAAAAATGTGTTAGTTGTTCCAAATCTCAAAAAAAATCTACTTTCAATTAGTAGATTAACAAATGACTCACCGGTTGAGGTTTGGTTTTCTAATGATTATTTTCATATTCAGGACCAAAAAACATCGGAAGTTCTAGCTAGAGGCACGTGTGAAAACGGCTTCTATGTTCTCACTCAAAGTCACATATCCCTTGTTGACGCACTTTCTGCTACGCACCTTCGTGCTTCTTTCAATAAATGGCATAGTCGCCTTGGCCATGTTTCTTTTAATACAATTTCTAATTTAAATAGATTTGGACATGTTTTCGTTACATCTTTGTTACCCAAACCAGGTCTATGCAATTCTTGCGAACTATCAAAAGCTAAGCATTTACCATTTATTAAAAATTCTAAACGCGCACAACATGTTTTAGATCTCATTCATTGCGATCTATGGGGACCCGCCCCCGTCCCATCTACCGATGTTTACCGATACTATGTCATATTTATAGATGATTATTCTCGGTTCACTTGGTTTTATCCATTAAAGGCAAAATCAGATTTCTACAATGTTCTCACAACTTTTTTGCCTTTTGTACAAAACCAATTTTCAACAACCATCAAAGTTTTTCAAAGCGATGGTGGAACCGAATTTACAAATAATCAAGGGCAAAATTTCTTTAAACAAAATGGCATACATCATCGGTTATCATGTCCCCACACACCCGAACAAAATGGACGTGCGGAGCGCTAACACCGTCATATAACCGAAATTGGGCAAGCCATGATGTTCAATGCTCATGCTCCACCCAATCTTTGGTTTGATGCTTTTGCATCCGCGACCTTCATCATAAATCGTCTCCCCACACCCATTTTAAACAACAAATCTCATTTTGAAATCCTTTTTCATCAACCACCCACCTATTCAAATCTTCGTGTTATTGGTTGTCGCGTATACCCATATCTTCGCGACTATACAAAAAATAAACTATTTCCTAGAAGTACACCTTGCATATTCATCGGTTATAGTCCACGTTACAAAGGCTTTCGTTGTCTTGACACCACAACCGGACGGGTATACACCACACGACATGCTAGATTTGATGAGGAGAATTTACCATTTCAAACCCCCTCAACATCTTCGAATGTTACAAACTTACCTATTACCAACTTTGATAACCATTTACCCTCACTCTCACAAAACAACCCACAACACCAAGACAAACCCAACTCTCCTGGCCCATCATCACCAACTCTCGGCCCATCTCTCAAAAACAAAAATAACACAACCTCACCAGCAAGTCAGCCACACCCTTCTGTTTACGATGAACCCTCTTTTTTCCCAACCCAAACCGAACCTTCCTCACCGACCCAACACCACCTTTCAAATCAAACCGAACCTTCCTCACCAGCCCACTACTCCAGCCCAACTCCATCTGCCCCTCATAGCCCACCCACACCACCCCATTCAAGCCTAATACAATCCTCAAGCCCGTCTACCACTCTTCCGCATCAACCCGACACCTCTAGTTCGGATTCTTCCAACTCATCTTCATCCCACCCGCCTCATAACACTCATCCCATGGTCACTCGAGCAAAAAATGGCATTTTCAAACCAAAAACCTTTGAAAATCACAATTGCTTTTTCTAGTCGCATGTTCCCAAGGGAATAAAAACGGTTCTTAAACACCCCAAATGGATTCAAGCCATGAACGAGGAGTTACATGCCTTGCATACAAACAACACATGGCATCTCGTTCCTCGCCCGTCACACACCAACATCATTGGCTCCAAATGGATTTATAGGATCAAATATAAATCCGATGGCTCTCTTAATCGCTACAAAGCCCGTCTTGTAGCTCAAGGCTTCACTCAAATACCCGGACTCGATTTCTCACATACCTTTAGTCCAGTAGTCAAATCCGCTACCATCCGTGTTGTTCTAAGTCTTGCCACAATCAACAAGTGGAAAATACGTCAATTAGATGTAAACAATGCTTTCCTAAATGGCCACTTAACCGAAACAGTTTTTATGGAACAACCTCCCGTTTTTGAAGATCCAAATAAACCCAATCATGTGTGCAAACTCAATCGTGCTCTCTATGGTCTAAAACAAGCACCTCGTGCTTGGTTTCAACACCTAAGAAACTTCTTGCTTACTCTCGGATTTGAAAATAGTAGATCCGACCCTTCTCTATTCACCTACCAACGTCATGGTATTTTAATTTATCTCATTGTTTATGTAGACGACATCATTATCACCGTTAATAATGACACCTTTATTACAAATTTCACCACACGTCTTGACAAGGAATTCAAAATTAAAGACCTTGGATTGCTTCAATTTTTTCTCGGCTTGGAGGTGACGCACACTGACTTGGGTTTATTACTAAATCAATCCAAATATGCCCATGACATATTAACTAGAGCCGGACTTCTTGATTCCAAACCCGTTGCTACTCCTCTCACATCTAAAGATGTGTTCCATTCACAGGGTCATCCCTTTCATGATCCTACTCTTTATTGCTCTCTTGTCGGTGCCCTTCAATACCTCACTATCACTCGACCCGATCTTTCCTATGCCGTCAACCAAGCCAGTCAATTCCTTCAACAACCCATCACACCCATGTTTAGTTGGTCAAGCGAATTCTTAGATATGTTAAGGGACTTTGACTCATGGTTTACATTTTGATTGACCTCCTAAAACTACTTTGCTAGGTTTTTCAGATGCAGATTGGGCTCGATGTATCGACACTAGAAGATCCACCTATGGTTACTGGATCTACTTAGGTGGAAACTTGGTATCTTGGAGTGCAAAGAAGCAACCTAAAGTCTCCCGATCCAGTTGTGAATCCGAATATAGAGTGACGGGTGGTTCAAGGAACAACCCTTTATAATGTTAAAACGTTTATATTAACCACATTTGATCATGATATTGCTTGGAATTGGGTGACTACGAGTACTTTGGTTGCAGGTGTGAAAAGGAGCTAAAAACGAAGAATTACGAGCTTTGGATCGGACCGGAACGGATCGGAACGAGGTGGAATGCAAGAAAGAAAGTTGAAGATTTTTAAGGGCTCCACAGTACCTTACGGTAGCCACCGTTAGGTACGGTGGCAACAGATGCTCAAAAAGCCACCGTTGTTCAGTCTCAAACCAGCGTAACATTTTTAACTTCCACCGTACCTTACGGTAGCCACCGTAAGGTACGGTGGTCTCTGCACCAACTTGTAACTCCCACCATTTAAGACGAAGTTATGGTGTCTTTTGGGCATCTTCTCACTTGTGAACGTTTCAAAGCAACTTTTGGGCGATTTTTGGGCTGGAGAATCATTGGAGACATTTTCTAATCATTGGGTTTATGTTTGTAATTCTTATGAACAATTATTTGAAGATTATGATGATTCACCTAGCTATGTCCGGCTAAACATTTGGTGATCATTCTTGGTGAAGGTTTTTCTAAAACTCTTGTGTGTGTTTTTCTTACAGTTCTAGAATAATAATTTGGTACTTTGCTTGATTATTATGGTGTATGAACAATTGCTTGTAGGGTGTTGATTAATTTACTAATTCTTAGTCTTTATCGTACGTTCTTGGTGTTGCTAACAATCGAGATATCACGGGAAGGATTGGGGGTTGGTTATTGATTAATTGGTCATCGGGAAACAACCTCGCGTTAATTTAATCCGAGTACTTTGTTCCCTTTTATCACAACAATTGCTTGTACATGAGTTATGTCTATGTAACTCTTTCTAGTTGAAATTTACACAAGTGTTTAGGGAAACCGAATCCTTGAATGGTCATTATCTCATAATTTGAAGAAACGCTCTGAAGTTTAAATCGATAATTAGTCGTTATTTTAGTTCAACTCAAAACAACCAAAAATCTTAATCATTTACTTTTTGTTAAGTAGTTTAATTTTAGTTAAATAACAAAGCTAGAAATTACACATTTTCCACAAACTCCCTGTGTTCGATACCTTCTTGCCACTATTCAATAGTTGTAATTGGGAAATTTTACGTGTACCACGACTCTCACGTCATAGAGCTATGGCAAACACGGCAGCATAAATCATTTGGCTAACAAATCTCCTACGGGAACTTAAAGTTTTACCACCAGGACGTCCGACATTACTATGCGATAACAAGAGTGATTTGTTCCTAACTCAAAATCTGATCTCTCACAAAAGAGCAAAGCACATTGACATAGACTATCATTTCGTTCGGGAACTAGGTTAAAACGTTTATATTAACCACATTTGATCATGATATTGCTTGGAATTGGGTGACTACGAGTACTTTGGTTGCAGGTGTGAAAAGGAGCTAAAAACGAAGAGTTACGAGCTTTGGATCGGACCGGAACGGATCGAAACGAAGTGGAATGCAAGAAAGAAAGTTGAAGATTTTTAAGGGCTCCACCGTACCTTATGGTAGCCACCATAAGGTACGGTGGCAACAGATGCTCAAAAAGCCACCGTTGTTCAGTCTCAAACCAGCGTAACATTTTTAACTTCCACCGTACCTTACGGTAGCCACCGTAAGGTACGGTGGCCTCTGCACCAACTTGTAACTCCCACCATTTAAGACGAAGTTATGGTGTCTTTTGGGCATCTTCTCACTTGTGAACGTTTCAAAGCAACTTTTGGGCGATTTTTAGGCTGGAGAATCATTGGAGAACATTTTCTAATCATTGGGTTTATGTTTGTAATTCTTATGAACAATTATTTGAAGATTATGATGATTCACCAAGCTATGTCCGGCTAAACATTTGGTGATCATTCTTGGTGAAGGTTTTTCTAAAACTCATGTGTGTGTTTTTCTTACAGTTCTAGAATAATAATTTGGTACTTTGCTTGATTATTATGGTGTATGAACAATTGCTTGTAGGGTGTTGATTAATTTACTAATTCTTAGTCTTTATCGTACGTTCTTGGTGTTGCTAACAATCGAGATATCACGGGAAGGATTGGGGGTTGGTTATTGATTAATTGGTCATCGGGAAACAACCACGCGTTAATTTAATCCGAGTACTTTGTTCCCTTTTATCACAACAATTGCTTGTACATGAGTTATGTCTATGTAACTCTTTCTAGTTGAAATTTACACAAGTGTTTAGAGAAACCGGATCCTTGAATGGTCATTATCTCATAATTTGAAGAAACGCTCTTAAGTTTAAATCGATAATTAGTCGTTATTTTAGTTCAACTCAAAACAACCAAAAATCTTAATCAATTACTTTTTGTTAAGTAGTTTAATTTTAGTTAAATAACAAAGCTAGAAATTACACATTTTCCACAAACTCCCTGTGTTCGATACCTTCTTGCCACTATTCAATAGTTGTAATTGGAAAATTTTACGTGTACCACGACTCTCTCGTCAAATTTTGGCGCCGTTGCCGGGGAGTAGTGCGCAACGTGTGTTAATCTTTTAGTTTTGTTTTGTTATTTTCGGGTTTACACTGGTTGTGTTTAGTGTGCAGGTACTTCAAGTGTATGCATACTAGAGGCTCTCACGAGTCATCACCACTTTTGTTTGATCCGGAGATTGAAAGGACATTGAGAAAGAACCGAGTTTTGATAAGAAGAAACAGAGTCATTGATTCACCTACTTCACCGTTTACACCAAGAAACATAATGCAAGACTCTCACTTACCAACAACGGGTCAAATGACCTCATCATTCATGCCTACTTCTTCACAACTTTCACCCAACACCACAATGCCTAACCTTTCCACCAGTCCTGAAACACCAATCCATACCACCCAACCGAGTTCCACTCAAGTTGATCCAAACCTTACCTTTAATCCATCAAACACTATACCACCATTTTCCCATTTTTTTCCCAACTACGGGTCAATCATCTTCTACTATCCCACAACCACAAGGACAAGGTTCAACAATTGTCCACGCCACATCTACTTACCAACCACCTAACCAATCGGGTTTTTACTACTCATCTTTTCAAGGTGGCCAAAATTCTAGATTTCAAAGAGATGTTTATGATGATGGGTATGACGATGAAGAATTTAGTGGGTATAATGAAGAGGGGTATTATTATGGAGGTGAAGGTGCATTTGTGGGATCTCAAGCTCAAACGGGTCAAGTAAGTCAACCACTTTTACCATTTCAAGACCCGGGAAGATTACCGGTTGGTGTGCAACATGTTAGACCGCAAGGATTGCACTTGCAACGTCCCACAGCACTTAATCAAATGCGGCCTCCAAACATGCAAGCTCAACATCAAAGGCCGATTCACCAACAACAACCACCTATGCATCAAAATCAAGATCATCAACAACAATTTGCACCACAAGGTGCAATGCAAGGACAAATGGGTCAACCAAGAGCGCCATTGGGAGCACCTAGAAGACTCAACCGTGATGTTGTACGGGGAATTGAAGCACATTTTTGGCCTATTATCACTAATAATCCATCACCAATAGTGATTCCGCAAAATGCGAATGGAAGAACTTTTGAAGTTAGAACAATCGCACTCCAAAGTCTACCAAAATTCAAGGGGCTAGCAACGAAAGAGCCTTATTTTCATTTGGAGACATACGATTCTATTTACAACACTATTGGGGGACAAGGTTTTTCTACAGATGATGTGAAGTTGGTTCTCTTCCAATTTTCATTGGAAGACAAGGCAAAAAGATGGTTTCACACTTTACCATCTGCATCTATTTTTACATGGGCTGACAAGCAACAAATATTTTTGGATTAATTTTATAGTTCTCAAAAGACTAATGATGCAAGGAGAGGGTTGAGAAGCTTTCAACAACAACCGGGAGAGATGTTTCATGTAGCGTTCGAGCGGTTCAATATGATGTTAAGAAATTGTCCTCACCATGGGATTCAACTTTGGGAATTATTGAATGCTTTTCATGAAGGGTTGAGTTCGGAGGATGCTCGTGATTTAATGTCCATCACAAATGGTACTTTTGGTACAAATTATGAGCAAGATAATTGGGCATTTTTAGAGCAAATGGCAGTGACTTCCAAAAGAAAAGCTCAATCATCAAGACGAGCAAGACATGTAATTCAATGACCTCAAGTGCATGGGGTAGAAAGTGGTAATGTTCAAAATTCAAATCAATTGTACAATGTTTGTAACAATTGTCAAGAAATAGGCCACACGACGGAGGTTTGTCAAGTGGTGGTAAATGAAGGACAAACGGAGGAAGTGAATGCTATTCAAGGGGGTGGTAGAAATTATGACATGAATTCTAACACTTATCACCCCGGGTTACGAAATCATCCAAACTTTCGGTATGGAAATGCATCAAATCAATCTAACCCGAATTTTCAAGCTGCTCAAGGTAATTATGTGCCTCGTTAACAATACAATCAAGGAAATTATAGAGGTGGATACAACAGTGGATACCAAGGGCAAGCTCAAACTGGTCAAAGGAATTCGGGTCAAGACTCATCAAGCGGAAATGAAGTCATGGAGATGCTTTGAGTGATGCAACAAGACATGCAAAAGAGAAACCAACTTGATGAAGCTCGGATACAAAAGGATGAAGTTCGTGATAAAAGCATTCAAGCATTGACAACTCAAATGGGCTAACTAGCAACTGACGTGGCAGAATTGAAGAAAGGTAAAGGAAAGCTTCCTAGCGATACTCAGGTAAATCCGTCACATGGCTCGTCACGAGGTAATAATGTTTATGTTAATCAAGTGAGTGTTTTAAGAAGTGGGAAGGAATTTAAAGCTGATTTGTCACCGGGTTTTGTCGAGGGGGTAGTTGAGGATGTTACGGGTGATGAAAGTGAAAACGATGAAGCTCCACCGGTTTTACCAAAAGAAATAACTGTTAAAAAACCAAAAGAGAGTGAAAATGAGAAAAATAAAAAAATTGAAAATGAGCCGAATCAAGTTCCATTTCCATCGGCTCTACTTGACCCGGGTAAGAAAAATTTTATTGCATCAAGAGGTCCCCAAAAAGAAGAAATGTGGGACATGTTTTGTCACACCCTCAAAATCCACTTGCGGAGTTTTACCGCGAGGCGCATGACAAACCAGGATCCAAACCAACGATCACAATAAACAAGTCTAAATGAATATAAATGCAATTTCAAAACATAGTTTAAAATCCCCGTTTACAGCGGAAGCTTATTCAAAACAATTATTCAATAATAAACCAATGTTCAACATTTGTAAAATCATGCAACTCTAGCTAGACGCCGTGCAGACGCGTGCGCCATAGATCCACTGTGCTACCTTAGCGACCTGAGAAAACATGTAAAAGTTTACGTCAGCACAAAAATGCTGGTGAGTTTACAGGTTTTGTATCCAAGTACCAAGTCAACCTGTCCATACTATAACAAATCGAAAACCAGTGTACGCTAGCTAGGCGTATGTTTTGTTACTACCACGATTGGAAAACCATTACTAACTCGAATACCAGATGTTGTGCCCGAAAAGTACCAGTTGTTCCTGTTGTTCCTGTTTGAGACAATATGCACTCGCCCGGCCCTCCAAGCCGACGAGCGGGGTTGGTCACTCCCAATAGCGCTATTCACATTTCCCGTTGTGCAAACCCGCACATTCATGGTTCCCCCCGGGACTTCCAAAGATCGTGTAGTACACAATAGAAACCCATAGTATGACAGTAGTTACCAAATAATCGTTTTAACACATGTTTTCTCCCCCGAAAGTATAAAACCAGTTTAAAAGAGGGGCCGTAAACTCACCTTAAGTTGCGTTACTCCTTAACCCGAGTAAACTCAGCTGCTATGCTAGTCCCGTAAGCGGCGACCTAACATATGACAGTTACAAGTACTTAGACTAATAACCCGCAGGTTAATTAGTCCCTAGATGTCCAGACCATAACCAAGTTCGTTTGAAAACACCGTGACTGTTTAACTGACCCTAAGTACAAGACTCGACATCCCATTGGTGACCCGAGACTTCCCGTGTTATGTTTACGCTCTCAAACATGTAATCATGCAATCATACTTAACATACGTTAACGCACACCAAGTTATAGCACATAGTTCACGTATCACCGAATTACATCCAAACATATGTTACTAAGTTATTAGATATGTTACGAGGTTCCTAGCATGTTACTACATGTCAAATCGGGTCTCGGAATGCTAATTTACACTTACAGCAGCAGTACACGTGATTAGGAAAAGTAAACTAGCATTTAGGACTAATTGCATATAAAAACTAGCAATCAGGGCTGATTGCATATAAAAACTAGAAATCAGGGCTGATTGCATATAAGTTCATGTGATTAGGGCTGATTGCATATAAGTTCATGTGATTAGGGCTGATTGCATATAAGTTCATGTGATTAGGGCTGATTGCATATAAGTTCATGTGATCAGGGCTGATTGCATATAAGTTCATGTGATCAGGGCTGATTGCATATACGTTCATGCGATTAGGGCTGATCGCATGTAAGTTCATGCGATTGGGCCCTGATTGCATGTAAAACTGGCGATTAGCAATCCTAATCGCCTGTAACCTTGCTGTTCCAGTTTTTCGCGCGTTTAACGCTCCAAATCAGATCCAGAACGTGTGTAACTACCCAATATCATCCCAAACACTATCCTAAACATGTTTCAACCAAAACCCTTCGTTTTGCCTCGTATTATCAGCCCTGCATGCAATCACGTAAACCAAACACCATTCACATAGCATGCAATCATCATACTAACATGCATAGCAATAACCCTAATAATCAATTACTCAGATATTATCATCATAACATTAATATTATTCTGATTTAACCTAGTAACATGTTAATCCATCATTATGAATCATAAAAACCCTAGCTTTCTAATCATAAACACCCATAACACATGTATACTAGTTAGAATCCGATTAACAACCCTTATTAACGATTTTCAGAAAGCTTTTTCGTTTTAGAACAGGTCTGGACCATTAGGGATTGATTAAAAACGTTTATAAAGATTCATGGATGGAAACCAAACCTTAGAATTGTGAAAGAATGAAGGATTATGCTTGAATCCTTGTGTTTTGATCAAAAATCGCGTTCCAGAGGTTGTGTGTGTGTTGGGGCAGGTTATGGGACGACTAGGGTTTGTATAATGAAGTTTATGAGGTCAAGTATGGTATTTATAGTCGTTTTTAGTCGTCCAGCACGTAACATGCGATTATGCAGCTTTACACGCGATCAGGAAGCCTAATCGCATGTAATTTCATGCGATTGGGGCCTAATCGCATGAACAGTCATGCGATCAGTCCCCCTACTCGCCCCATATGAGCCTACTCGCCTCCCTTATGGGCGATTAGGCTTGCCTAATCGCCTATAGGGGCTGGTTTCTTGCGTTTTGTGCGTTAAAACCCCGTTTTAACATATGTAAACACATATTCACATACCGACAAGTCACATAATGATTGTAAACACATAACACATGTAAATACACATATTCACCCTCGTTCACCAATTCCCGGGACTCGAGACTCGTATGTTCCGTATGCCCTGACGATCCTACAAATCGTCACCGTTTGTACACTTGGTTAAGGACCGACATCTAATGAACCTCTAGACCAACATCCAATGATCCTCTAGACTAAACCGATAGTTCCCGAACCATAACCCGACTTAACTAACCCAGTTAAGTACAATATACGCGTGACTCGCTAAGGTAGACTTTCATCTAGACAACGTTGTTAACCAGAATTTGCCGGGTGTCACATCATCCCCACGTTAAAAGAATTTTCGTCCCGAAAATTGCACAAGTACCAAAAGAACAAGGAAATAACGAAGGGAACAAACAAAAGATAGAAATCAATAGAGAGATTTACCCGAGTTGTCACATCATCCCCACGTTAAAAGGAATCTCGCCCCGAGATTCATTCAGCTGCAGAAGAGACATATCTCGACTCGAACGCTTCCTTAGGAAAGAGGTGAGGATATTTAGACTTCATCTGATCCTCCCGTTCCCACGTATACTCTGGTCCCCGGTTCGAGTTCCACCGAACCTTAACGATACGAATCTTGCTGTGACGTAGGCTACGAATCTTGTAATCAAGGATCTCCACAGGTTCTTCCACAATCCGAAGACGATCATCAACCTTGATCTCTTCTAGTGGAACGATGAGAGACTCGTCAGCCAGACACTTCTTCAAGTTTGACACATGGAAGACGTTATGTACGTTACCGAGCTCCGTCGGTAAATCAAGACGATATGCCACCGGCCCAATCCGTTCCAGGATCGTAAATGGGCCGACATACCGCGGATTGAGTTTTCCACGCTTCCCAAAGCGTATGACGCCCTTCCACGGTGAGACTTTTAGAAGTACTTTGTCATTGACTTGGAATTCCAATGGTTTGCGACGCTGATCGGCATAACTCTTTTGCCGGTCCCGTGCCGCTGCCAACCGGTTACGAATCTGTACGATCTTTTCCGAAGTTTCGTACACTAGTTCAGGCCCAGTGAGTTGACTCTCACCCACTTCAGCCCAACAAAGAGGAGAACGGCATTTCCGTCCGTACAGTGCTTCGAACGGAGCCGCCTTGATGCTCGTGTGATAACTGTTGTTGTACGAGAATTCTACTAACGGTAGATGAGCTTCCCAACCCTTGCCAAAATCGATCACACATGCCCGCAGCATGTCTTCTAAAGTTTGAATCGTGCGCTCACTCTGACCGTCAGTCTGTGGATGATAAGCCGTACTCATGTCTAGTTGGGTACCCAAAGCCTTGTGCAAAGACTTCCAGAAGTGAGAAGTAAAATGGGAGTCACGATCCGAGATAATAGAAACTGGCACCCCGTGCTTAGAAACAACTTCCTTCAAGTAAAGACGAGCCAAACGATCCATGGTGTCGGTCTCCTTAATAGCAAGAAAATGGGCTGATTTCGTCAACCGATCGACAATCACCCATATCTTGTCATTCCCGCTTGGTGATTTAGGAAGTTGTGTGACAAAATCCATAGTAATCCGTTCCCATTTCCATTCCGGAATTTCAGGTTGTTGCAAGAGACCCGACGGTTTCTGGTATTCCACCTTGACCTTAGCACAGGTCAAGCATTTGCTCACGTATGAGGCTATGTCCGACCTCATGTTTGGCCACCAGTAAAGCACCTTCAGATCTTGGTACATCTTATCCGAACCAGGATGAATAGAATACCGGGACTTATGAGCCTCATCAAGGACAAGCTCCCGTAGTCCCCCGGATAAAGGAACCCATATACGTTCTGCGAAATAGTGCAGGCCATCAGGCCTTCGCTCTAGGTGCTTGTCGGCACCGTGCATAGTTTCAGCTTTAAGGTTTTCCTCCTTCAAAGCTTCTAACTGGGCAGAGCGGAGTTGATCAGGTAAGGATGAATGAATGGTGAGCTGTAATGCCCGAACGCGACGAGGTTTAGTAGATTCCTTCCTGCTCAAGGCGTCTGCTACAACATTCGCCTTGCCAGGATGGTACTTAATAGCACAATCATAGTCGTTCAGGAGTTCAATCCAACGACGCTGCCGTATGTTCAAATGTTGTTGGTCGAAAATATGTTGGAGACTCTTGTGATCGGTGTAGATGGTGCATTTGGTACCGTACAAGTAATGTCTCCAAATTTTCAACGCGAAAATCACTGCACCCAACTCCAAGTCATGAGTGGTGTAGTTCTTCTCGTGCACCTTGAGTTGACGAGAAGCGTACGCAATTACCTTCTCGCGTTGCATCAACACACAACCGAGACCATGAATAGAAGCATCACAGTAAACAACGAAATCATCAGGGCCCTCAGGTAAAGACAAAATAGGAGCAGAACACAGTTTAGACTTTAGTTCCTCAAACGCGGACTCTTGTGGCTCACCCCAGTCGAATTTCCTATCCTTCTGAGTGAGAGTGGTGAGGGGTTGAGCAATCTTCGAGAACCCCTGAATGAAACGACGATAGTAGCCCGCAAGGCCTAGGAATTGCCGCACCTCAGTTGGCGTCTTAGGTACTCCCCAGTCCTTGATTGCTTCGATCTTAGCTGGATCGACATGAATTCCTAGTTCATTAACCACATGTCCTAGGAACTGAACTTCGCGTAACCAAAAGTCACACTTTGAGAATTTGGCGTAAAGTTGTTCCCGTCGCAAGAGTTCCAAAACTAACCGCAGATGTTTCTCGTGTTCGGTCTTGTTCTTAGAGTAGATCAGAATGTCATCAATAAACACAATGACGAACTTGTCAAGATATGGTTTGCAAACGCGGTTCATCAAATCCATGAAAACCGCCGGTGCGTTCGTAAGACCGAAAGGCATGACCAAGAATTCGAAATGGCCATAACGTGTTCGAAAGGCAGTCTTTGCAACGTCAGCCTCCCTGACGCGCAGCTGGTGATACCCGGACCTCAAGTCAATCTTGGAATAATAACTAGAACCCTGAAGCTGGTCGAATAGATCATCAATACGTGGAAGAGGATAACGGTTCTTGACGGTCAATTTGTTCAGTTCTCTGTAGTCCACACACAATCGGAAACTTCCATCCTTCTTCTTAACAAATAGAATCGGGGCTCCCCAAGGGGAAGAACTTGGTCTGATGAAACCCTTGTCCAAGAGTTCCTGTAACTGACTAGACAATTCCTGCATCTCGGGAGGTGCAAGACGGTAGGGGGCCCGAGCAATAGGAGCAGCCCCTGGTACAAGATCAATACCGAACTCGACTTGACGATGAGGAGGAAGACCAGATAAATCATCAGGAAAAACGTCAGGAAACTCGCGTACCACCGGAATGTCGTCGATCTTCTTCTCATCACTAGAGGAAACAGATAAAAGCGCCAAAACGGCTGGATAACCCTTTCGAAGACATTTAAGGGCCTTCATGCTAGAGATGATGTTTAGCGGAACACCACCCTTGATACCGTACACAGAAAGGAATTCTCCATCAGGGAGAGGAATCCGAATAACCTTATCGTAACAGACAATCTCCGCGCGATACAAAGATAACCAATCCATTCCTACCACAACGTCAAAACTACCCAATGGTACCGGCATAAGGTCGATGGGGAACGATAAACCCGACAACTCTAATTGACACTCCCGAAGGATACTAGTAGCTTCAATCTTTTTACCGTCAGCCAACTCAATAATATACTTGGTCTCTAATGGTACGGGTACTACATCTAGCAGTCGACTAACTCCCATGGATACAAAACTCTTGTCGGCACCAGAATCAAATAACACACTAACAGAACGATTATTGAGAAGAAACGTACCGGTGACTGTGTCAGGGTCCTGTCTAGCCTCAGCGGCTCCAATGACGAAGGCACGTGCATTTCTGCCGCCGCCCCCGTTGTTCCCATTACCGTTGTTCCCACCCTGCTTCAGTTTTGGGCAATCCTTCTTGTAATGCCCAGTGTCACCACAGTTGTAGCATCCTTGTTTTCCTGTAGCCCCCTGAGTAGTCGAAGCTGAGTTAGTAGTCGGGGCCTGGGTCGATGGAAGTGTAGCCCGACAATCTTTAGCATAATGCCCTGTTCGCTGGCAGCGATGACAACGGTTACTGTCGCAGTTCCCTTGATGATGACGTCCACACTTGTTGCATTTGGGCAGTTTCCCCGCATAACCACCCTGTTTGTTACCCGAAGAAGAAGAAGAACCCCCATTATCAAACCTTTTACCCTGCTGTGCTGGCCCAGATCCCTTCCCGTCATTTTCCCACTTGCGCTTGTTGTTCTCTGGGGCCTTAACAGTCGAACCCTTCGCAGGCAAAATACCCTCATTCACCTTTAAGTTGGTCATCCTATGAGCCGATCGGACTACCTCTGCATACGTAGGATGATTTCCCGCAGCCACTAACCCTGCAATTTCCGGTACTAACCCCGAGACATAGTGTTCAATCCTACGGTATTCTGGCACATGCAAATCGGGACACAGCACTGCCAACTCATTCCGCCTCACAGTATACTTCTCAATTTCCGACCCAGTCATCTTGAGGTTCCACACCTCGTGCTCCAGCTTCTGTACCTCTTCTCTCGGACAGTATTCACGCTTCAACAGTTGCACGAAATTCTCCCATGGCATAGCATATGCCTCCCCAATACCCATATTCTGGGTGATGCCATTCCACCAAGTCAATGCCACATCCTGGAATAACGCAGCAGCATACTTAACCCGATCTTCTGGGAGACAGTTACACATCAGAAATACTGACTCCACTTTCTCCAGCCACCTAAGCAAGCTCACCGCACCCTCAGTGCCAGAGAATTCCTGGGGTTTACAGTCCCGGAACATCTTGTAGGTGCACATGGGTGGGGGTGGGTCAACAGGACCACCTGAAATGAAACGTATGAGAAACCACGAATAACGTAAACAAGGTTCACCAATGAGGCAAAGAAAATGGATAAATCAACTTACCACCACCGTTGTGCCCTAACTGAAAGGCAGCTTGGAGCAAGTTGTTCAGATCAGTCTGCGATAGGCTAATACCTCCACCACGACCACCAGCACCACCGCGACCACCACCACGTCCACCATTGCGACCACCTCCACGTCCTCCTCGTACTCCAGACATGATTCTGGCAGAAAAGAACGAGAAAATTTAGTTTCGCAGTTAAAGATAACCACTAATGTTCACAAGATCAAAGCTAGATCCAATCCAGGACTATCCCCTCAAACCCAGGGCTCACTAGGGCTTCCATGCATTTCGGTTTATGATTTTGTGTGCACCCAAAATGATAAACCGCTTTACATGGTCCTCCAAGTGTTCTCCTAGTTCAAAGTTCAAATCACCGAACATAGACTCTTAGCTACACACCGTAATACTACGGTAGTTTATGGCAAGTGTTTCTATTGGAGTATGAAAGGGAGATGTCCGAGCCTTGGACAAATCTCAAGAGTACACGATTTACTCCAATATACTACCCCGCCCAGAAAGTACGTAACCCGACCTAAGATAGAACGGATGATGTAACGTAGAAAGACCAACAATTTAGAGACACCCCGACAAGACCATACATAAACCACCATAATGTTTAGTACCATGTGATCGTCTAGTGTGTGCGACTCGGCTATAGACTAGACTCTACATGCAATCCTAGTTCACTATAAACCTGGCTCTGATACCAATCTGTCACACCCTCAAAATCCACTTGCGAAGTTTTACCGCGAGGCGCATGACAAACCAGGATCCAAACCAACGATCACAATAAACAAGTCTAAATGAATATAAATGCAATTTCAAAACATAGTTTAAAATCCCCGTTTACAGCGGAAGCTTATTCAAAACAATTATTCAATAATAAACCAATGTTCAACGTTTGTAAAATCATGCAACTCTAGCTAGACGCCGTGCAGACGCGTGCGCCCTAGATCCACTGTGCTACCTTAGCGACCTGAGAAAACATGTAAAAGTTTACGTCAGCACAAAAATGCTGGTGAGTTTACAGGTTTTGTATCCAAGTACCAAGTCAACCTGTCCATACTATAACAAATCAAAAACCAGTGTACGCTAGCTAGGCGTATGTTTTGTTACTACCACGATTGGAAAACCATTACTAACTCGAATACCAGATGTTGTGCCCGAAAAGTACCAGTTGTTCCTGTTGTTCCTGTTTGAGACAATATGCACTCGCCCGGCCCTCCAAGCCGACGAGCGGGGTTGGTCACTCCCAATAGCGCTATTCACATTTCCCCGTTGTGCAAACCCGCACATTCATGGTTCCCCCGGGACTTCCAAAGATCGTGTAGTACACAATAGAAACCCATAGTATGACAGTAGTTACCAAATAATCGTTTTAACACATGTTTTCTCCCCCGAAAGTATAAAACCAGTTTAAAAGAGGGGCCATAAACTCACCTTAAGTTGCGTTACTCCTTAACCCGAGTAAACTCAGCTGCTATGCTAGTCCCGTAAGCGGCGACCTAACATATGACAGTTACAAGTACTTAGACTAATAACCCGCAGGTTAATTAGTCCCTAGATGTCCAGACCATAACCAAGTTCGTTTGAAAACACCGTGACTGTTTAACTGACCCAAAGTACAAGACTCGACATCCCATTGGTGACCCGAGACTTCCCGTGTTATGTTTACGCTCTCAAACATGTAATCATGCAATCATACTTAACATACGTTAACGCACACCAAGTTATAGCACATAGTTCACATATCACCGAATTACATCCAAACATATGTTACTAAGTTATTAGATATGTTACGAGGTTCCTAGCATGTTACTACATGTCAAATCGGGTCTCGGAATGCTAATTTACACTTACAGCAGCAGTACACGCGATTAGGAAAAGTAAACTAGCATTTAGGACTGATTGCATATAAAAACTAGCAATCAGGGCTGATTGCATATAAAAACTAGCAATCAGGGCTGATTGCATATAAGTTCATGTGATTAGAGCTGATTGCATATAAGTTCATGTGATTAGGGCTGATTGCATATAAGTTCATGTGATTAGGGCTGATTGCATATAAGTTCATGTGATCAGGGCTGATTGCATATAAGTTCATGTGATCAGGGCTGATTGCATATAAGTTCATGCGATTAGGGCTGATCGCATGTAAGTTCATGCGATTGGGCCCTGATTGCATGTAAAACTGGCGATTAGCAATCCTAATCGCCTGTAACCTTGCTGTTCCAGTTTTTCGCGCGTTTAACGCTCCAAATCAGATCCAGAACGTGTGTAACTACCCAATATCATCCCAAACACTATCCTAAACATGTTTCAACCAAAACCCTTCGTTTTGCCTCGTATTATCAGCCCTGCATGCAATCACGTAAACCAAACACCATTCACATAGCATGCAATCATCATACTAACATGCATAGCAATAACCCTAATAATCAATTACTCAGATATTATCATCATAACATTAATATTATTCTGATTTAACCTAGTAACATGTTAATCCATCATTATGAATCATAAAAACCCTAGCTTTCTAATCATAAACACCCATAACACATGTATACTAGTTAGAATCCGATTAACAACCCTTATTAACGATTTTCAGAAAGCTTTTTCGTTTTAGAACAGGTCTGGACCATTAGGGATTGATTAAAAACGTTTATAAAGATTCAAGGATGGAAACCAAACCTTAGAATTGTGAAAGAATGAAGGATTATGCTTGAATCCTTGTGTTTTGATCAAAAATCGCGTTCCAGAGGTTGTGTGTGTGTTGGGGCAGGTTATGGGACGACTAGGGTTTGTATAATGAAGTTTATGAGGTCAAGTATGGTATTTATAGTCGTTTTTAGTCGTCCAGCACGTAACATGCGATTATGCAGCTTTACACGCGATCAGGAAGCCTAATCGCATGTAATTTCATGCGATTGGGGCCTAATCGCATGAACAGTCATGCGATCAGTCCCCCTACTCGCCCCATATGAGCCTACTCGCCTCCCTTATGGGCGATTAGGCTTGCCTAATCGCCTATAGGGGCTGGTTTCTTGCGTTTTGTGCGTTAAACCCCGTTTTAACATATGTTAACACATATTCACATACCGACAAGTCACATAATGATTGTAAACACATAACACATGTAAATACACATATTCACCCTCGTTCACCAATTCCCGGGACTCGAGACTCGTATGTTCCGTATGCCCTGACGATCCTACAAATCGTCACCGTTTGTACACTTGGTTAAGGACCGACATCTAATGAACCTCTAGACCAACATCCAATGATCCTCTAGACTAAACCGATAGTTCCCGAACCATAACCCGACTTAACTAACCCAGTTAAGTACAATATACGCGTGACTCGCTAAGGTAGACTTTCATCTAGACAACGTTGTTAACCAGAATTTGCCGGGTGTCACATGTTTAAACAAGTAAAAATAAATCTTCCTTTACTTGATGCAATAAAACAAGTACCCGCCTATGATAAATTTTTGAAAGAATTGTGCACGCAAAAGAGACAAAAAAAAAAGAAAGAAAAAATGCCTAAGCGGGTAAATGTTACCAGTCAAGTGAGTGCAGTTTTAAATGGGGAGCTTTCTCCTAAGCTCCAAGATCCGGGCACGCCATTAATAAATATTCAAGTTGGTAATTTTCAAATGGCAAAGGCATTGCTAGATCTTGGAGCCGGGGTGAGTATTTTACCGGTGGGTTGTATGATCAATATGACTTTGGTCCATTAGCTGGGGTGGAGAGAACGGTTGTTTTAGCCGATTTGTCTCATAAGTTACCCCGGGGGATGGTTCAAAATGTCATTGTTAAAATTGATGAATTTTATTACCCGGTTGATTTTTTGGTATTGGATTACTCATCCGCAGATTCAAAACAACAACAAAATGTTATATTGGGTCGGCCATTTTTGAACACCGCACATGCGGTAATTGATTGTAGATTTGGCACGGTCGATATGACATTTGGAAACCGGAAAATGCGTTTAAATGTTTTTACTAACAATACTAATGATTCCGGGTGTTGAAGAATGTTTTATGGCAGATATCATTGAGGGATGCAATCCATATGAGTATGAGAAAGATGGAATGGAATTGTGTGCTTGTAATTTTTCTGAACAGGTACATGCTTTTGATTTGGAGATTGAAGAAGAAAAGCAAGATGTGTTAGCGTTGAAGGAGGGTCGACCACCATGGTCTCACCAGTTTGATAGTTTGCCGGTGGAAATTGATTCGGGCACCAAGCCCTCGTTAGAAGTGGCACCAAAGTTGGAGCTTAAGGATTTGCCAAGTCACTTGAAGTATGTGTTTTTAGGGGATAATGACACATTACCGGTCATTATTGCCTCTAATTTGGAGATGGCCCAAGAGCAAGCTTTGATGGAAGTCTTGAAAGAAAATAAAGAAGCTATTGGGTGGACGATTGCCGACCTTAAAGGAATTAGTCCATCAATTGTCATGCACAAAATTATTACCACCGAGGATGCAAAAACCCACGAGAGAAGAGCAAAGAAGGTTGAACCCGAACCTTAGGGAAGTGGTAAAGAAAGAGGTAATTAAGTGGTTGGATGCGGGAATTATCTATCCCATTTCGGATAGTGCTTGGGTAAGTCCTACTCAAGTGGTCCCTAAGAAGTCCGGTATTCAAGTAATTAAAGATGACAATGGTGAACAAATTGCTACCCGACCCGTTACCGGGTGGCGGTGTGCATTGATTACCAAAAACTGAATGCCGCTACTTCTAAGGACCATTTCCCACTTCCATTTATTGACCAAATTATTGAAAAACTTTCGGGTCAAAAATACTATTGCTTTCTAGATGGGTATTCGGGATATAATCAAATAGCAATACACCCGATGACCAACACAAGACCACCTTCACTGTCCATATGGTACTTTTGCCTTTAGGCGAATGCCATTTGGATTGTGTAACGCTCCGGCGACTTTTCAGCGATGTATGATGAGTATTTTCTCGGACATGGTTGGAGAATCGTTGGAAGTGTTTATGGACGATTTCTCAATATTTGGCACTAGTTTTGAATCTTGTCTCAACAAGTTGGAAAAAGTTTTAAAAAGATGCGTTGAGAAAAATTTAGTGCTTAATTGGGAGAAAAGCCATTTCATGGTGCAAGAGGGAATTGTGTTAGGCCATGTAATTTCTGAGCGGGTATGGAGGTGGACAAGGCAAAAATTCGGGTAATATCATCATTGCCGCCACCGAAAAATGTAAAGGGGGTAAGATCATTCTTGGGACATGCGGGCTTCTATAGACGTTTTATTAAAGGTTTTAGTGTCATTACCAAGCCTTTATGTAATTTGTTATTGAAAGATGTTCCTTTTGATTTTACTAATGAATGTTTGCAAGCTTTCAATGTGTTGAAGGAACATTTGGTCAAGGCTCCTATTTTGCAACCGCCGGATTGGTCGAAGCCATTCGAGATAATGTGTGATGCAAGTGACACTACAATTGGTGTTGTTTTGGGCCAACGAGTTGACAAGAAACCGGTGTAATTTACTATGCGAGCAAAACTTTGTCCGAAGCGCAACTGAATTACACCACAACCAAAAAAGAATTATTAGCGGTAGTGTATGCTTTGGACAAGTTTCATTCGTATATTTGGGGGAGCAAGGTGGTAGTGTATTCGGACCATAGTGCGGTTCGATATTTGATGGAGAAGAAAGATGCCAAGCCACAATTGATTCGATGGGTTTTTTTTACTCCAAGAGTTTGATTTGGAGATTCGGGATAAAAAAGGGAGTGAAAATGTTGTAGCGGATCACTTGTCTCGAATTCCGATGGAAGGGAGTGATGATTTGACTGAAATAAATGAAAGATTTCCGGATGAGCAACTCTTAGCCGTGTCTACTCAAGCCGCACCGTGGTATGCTCACTATGTTAATTATTTGGCCACGGTGCTATTCCGGATCATTGGACCAAGAAACGACGACAACAATTCATGGTCCAAGTGAAGCAATATATTTGGGATGAATCGGATCTTTTTAAGATTGGGCCCGATCAAGTGATTCGAATATGTGTCCCCGAGTCCGAAGTTAAAGAAATTTTGACACATGCTCATTCTTCCGCTTGTGGTGGGCATTTTAGTGGACATAAAACCGGCTACCGAGTGCTTTCATGTGGGTTTTATTGGCCTACAATTTTCAAGGATGCTTGCGAATTCGACGGAATTGTTTAAATTGTCAAAGGTTGGGAAGCATATCCAAAAGAGATGAGATGCCAATGCAACCAATCTTGGTTGTAGAGATATTTGATGTTTGGGGCATTGATTTTATGGGTCCGTTTCCTAATTCAAACGGGTTTTTATATATTTTGGTGGCGGTGGACTATGTCTCGAAGTGGATTGAAGCAATTGCTACAAGGACAAATGACCATTCAGTTGTTTGTAAATTTGTCCAATCTAACATTTTTGCCCGGTTTGGAATTCCAAGAGTAATCATAAGCGATGGTGGATCACACTTTAAAAATTTTAATTTTGGGAAATTGTTGAAGAGATATAGTGTGAATCACCGGATTGCCACACCGTACCATCCACAAACAAGTGGACAAGTTGAAGTGTCCAACGTCAAATAAAAGAAATTTTAATGAAGACGGTGCGAGTTTATAGAAAGGATTGGTCGGGAAAGTTGGACGATGCTTTGTGGGCATATCGAACGGCTTACAAAACTCCAATTGGCACAACACCGTATCGAATGGTGTATGGAAAGGGATGTCATTTGCCAATGGAGTTAGCGCATCGAGCACATTGGGCAATCACGACGGTAAATGCGGATTACGATGAGGCGGGTAGAACAAGGAAGTTGCAACTAAGTGAGATGGAGGAGATTAGAGATGAAGCATATGAATGTGCATCGGCTTATAAAGACAAATTAAGAAGGTTCATGATGCTAAATTGAGAAAGAAAACCTTTGAAGTGGGTCAAAAGGTTTGGTTGTACAATTCAAGATTGAAGATGTTCGCGGGCAAATTAAAGAGCAAATGGATGGGTCCTTACATAGTTTGCCAGGTTGGTAAGTTTGGTGATGTTGAAATTTTGGATGAAAACACCAACAAGCAACAAACGGTAAACGGACATCGCTTAAAGCCGTATTTGGAAGGTAAGGACATCAACCACTTGGAAGTTGACAAAGCGGGCTATATCTTACGCCCGGTGGAGGAAGTACAATCCTAAGAGGCCCAGGTTTGGTAGTGTAAATAGTTAGATTTGATTTTATTTTATTTTGTTTTATTGCCTAATTTCATTTTTGATCGAAACCCGTGTTTGAAGCAAGTGTGGGGACGTTCGGGTCGCGAAACGGTTCTAGCATTGTGTTGAGGACAACACGGGATTTTCGAGGGGGTAGGGTAATTTTCATGATTTTCAAATTACTAGTTTTTAGTTAAAAAAAAAAATTTGTACAGGTGCTACCGTAAGATATGGTAGGTACGTATCTTACGGTGGGAATGAAAAATCTGACGGTGGGAAGGTAATGACCAACGCTGGAAAATTGTGTCACCAAGGCTACCGTACCATACGGTACCCACCGTATGGTACGGTGGGATCTGAGAGTTGGACCGTCATTTTATAAAAAAAAAAAAGAAAAAATCAAAATTTTCCTCTTAACTCACGTGATCAGATCAGTTTCATTCTTTTAGTTCCATCTTCTTCTTCTTCACAAAAGACTAAAAAAAAAAAAAAAACCCACAAGTCCTCCATAGTTTTCCAACTTTCAATCCTTCATAAATCCTTCAATCCTTCACCAAATCTAGTGGTTCTTGGGTCTATCTTGGCTTAATTTTCATCTAGTTTCTGATTGTGGGAAGGAAATTGCAAGAAAAACATTCGTTGTGGGTCGAAATCAAACCCTAGGAGCCAAAATTTTGGGGCTTTTTCAAGTTTCTTACTTTTTTGTGTTCTAGTATCATCTACTAAAAGGTATGTGTTGTAATTTGTTTAGTTTGATGCTGCATTGTGAGAAAATGGAGGTTGTAGTTCTTGTGTTTATTTGTTCATACCCACTTGCTTGTTAGTGAATGTAGTATGTAATTATTGTTATTGTGAGTAATAATGTGGTAGTAGATGTAATATTGAGATGCATATTGTGAACTTTTGGTAAATGTTAAGATTGTAGAGGCGTCATGCCCAATTTTTGTCAAACCAATTTTGAAGTTTTTGTTCACAAACATCTACTACCATCATAACAAGCAAGTGTGGGGAAACTTGAAAAGATTCAAACTGATTTTGGTATGTTTGGATGATTTTAACGTGTGTAGGAATATGGCAAGAACGGGAGAAGTAGCGGGTTCAAGCTCATCCGCTGCTAAGGCAAAAGGGAAGCAGCCCGTACAATACAAACGAAGAAAATATGTTGGAGGAGCCAATGATTTTGATGAGGAAATGGAACAAGCGGCCGAACAGCCTAGATTGGATCCGGCTGACAAGCCAAATTGGAAGACGGGTCCTTTGAATGCTCAACCGGCAATATGGCAACCAACATTGTTTCATGATCAAATAAAGGGGCTACAAGATCGACCTGGCGCGTTTATTTGTGAAAGGGATGTTCGTGAAAGAGAATTTGGTCCGTTTGGAGTTTTTGATAGATTCAAAGCGTTGGGATGGGAGGCGGCATTGCATTGCTATAATCATGATGAGAAATATTTGTTTATGGATGAGATTGAAGAATGGATGGCAACGCTAAAATGCAACAAGTACGATAAGCCATCCCAAATGAAACTAACAGGAGTGGTAAATGGGATAGAGGTTGAGATGTCTTATGACACATTGCGCCGATTGGCGAAGTTTGAAAGTTTTCCTATGAGAGAATACAAGAACCCACACATTGATGATTTGCTCATTAGTCCTGAAAAACATCCAAAGTGGATGATGATGCTAGAGTCATTATTTCTACCAGGTACTTACACCGGGACGTTGTACAGGCGGAATATGAAGATTGAGCCCAAGTTGTTGTTGGCGATTATAATATTGAATGTGTTACCGAGGCGAGCTGACAAAGAGCAAGTGCGGTTCGCAGAAATCCCTATTTTATACGCATTAATGCATGGGGGACCGAAATTCTCTTTTCGGTATTTGGTTCTAAATCATGTGTGGATCAGCCGGAACTCGGTTGATAGGACGATTATCCCGTATTGCAGGATCATTACAGGGTTGATGAAACAACAAGGGGCAATCACAAATGATGATGTGGGTAAAAATAAGAAATATAGGCCTTTGGAGTTATCAAAAATGGGTATTGGATGGTTCTACTCTCAATCAGAGAGATATCACAAGCTGAAGACTAGGGGTCAGCGGTGGAGAGTTTTAAAGACTGATGCGCGGGCACTTTTGCCCGGAGAAGAAGACGAGGTAGAAAGTGGCAATGAACAACCGCCAAGCGAAGATGACGATTATGAAGAAAACCCGTCAGGGGTACGTATGGAATTGGGGCAAGGTAGTTCGGGTCACATGCATGGTGGAAGCTTTTATGATTTTACTGAGAGGTCGTATGAGGAAAACTGGGCCTTTGGGGGACAATGCAACAAGTAATTGAAAATCAACGCCCCCCAGCTTCGGTTTTTGATACATGGTCTGGTTCAGAGCGCACGTTATTTTGCTCACCAGACAATGATGAGCGCAAGCATGGAAAGAAATATGAGGCAAGGGTTTGACCGGCAGGAGATGTGGAATAGGGCGCATGCCTATTCTCACGAGGTGGAAATTAATCATAGATATGTGGATGATCAAAATAGGCGGATGAATGATGATTGGCATGCGGGAAGACCCGTAGTTGCAAATCCACAACCTGTGGATTACGGGTCTTTACCACCTTATGATGGGAGCATATCATATCCGACTCCACCACTTCATCATTCTCAATGGGTTGACCCGCAACAACAACAACAACAAGCCTCAGAACAAGGTGGAAGTGGTAGTGGTGCATTTGGATTTGGCGAGTGGAACGACCTGATGACTTCCGTGTTCGGGCCACCTCAACATCGCTTTTATTGACCAGGTCGTGCTCTCTTGTACATAGTTGTATTTTTGTTTTCTTTTCCTTATGTTTTTGGGATCAGGTGGTAGGGTGGTGTTATTGATTGATGATAATTGGTTTGGGTCGTGGTAGTAGGGAGGTGTGTTGTTAAAAAAAAATTAAAAAAACTAAAAAAAAAAATATAAAATGAAAATTCCAAAAAGAAGTTTGTGGTTTGAGAAAGTGATCTTTTCCTTCCAAAACTGTACATTGGGGACAATGTATCCCAAGTGTGGGGATGGGGGAAATTTTTGAGGTTTTTTAAAAAAAAAATTTTGTAGTCAAGCGTAAACATTGTGAAAATTGGAGCGCCTTGAATTAACCCCAATAGACACACCGGCAACCCTTAACACCCACTTTTATTCTTGGTGAGAGTTTAAGCCACACTTGTATATAAATAATACCTTTCTTTGAGAGAGTGGCAACGGGTGGGGGTGCACTAGAACTTGTGCTTGAATGCAATTTGAGTCTTTAGTTGGGCATGAGTGTGAAAAGGATAAGGGCATTAGGTAGCCTCGTCTAGTTGAGCGTGAGTGTGGGTTTTGGGGGGTTGGACCTCATACATTACATATATGAGCATGGTAGCGAGAGGGGCGGGGGTTTGGACATTTAGTTGCCCATTTTTGTGCCTAAAAGCCTATCAATTGTTAACCCTTAAACTAGCTCCCTAAATTAATACCCAACTTGACCCGGTCTTGTATGTTTAAATAGAGTGTTAGTGTGTTGTTCTAGTGATAAGTTTGAAGTTTAGTCGTGTGTGTGTTTCGTTTATTTATATAGTTTTCTTGGTTCAAAAGAAAAAGAAAAAGAGAAAAAAAAAGAAAAAAAGAAAAAAAAAAGAGAAGAAAAGAAAAAAAATGAATGAAAAAGAAAAAAAAAGAAAAAAAAAAGGGAAGTTTATGCGTGGTATTTATTATGTTCGTGTTCGTATGTATGTATGTTTGCGTGTGTTAGTCATGTGCGTGTGTGTCATTGTGTAATAAAAGACCGGGTAAAGTTTGCGCTACTCATACATATTCCATTCCTACCTTTACACTTAGCCAAGTTACAACCTTGAAAGTCCCTTTGATTTGCATTCATGTTTAACATTCATAAGAGGAAGATTGATTTAGGAACAAGCCTATGGTTGTGCAACCGCCCGTTTGCTTTTTGTGTGTCTAGCTCATCTATGCTAGAGCTTACTTGTAATCGAGAGGAGAGATATTGTGAGGGGTGTGTTGATTTGGGTGTTGAGGATGGGTTAATACAAGGATTACATGTTAATGCTTGACTTTAAAATGATCGTTTTTGTGGGAAATAGATTTTTGGTGGATTGCTTGGGACAAGCAATGGTTAAGTGTGGGGATGTGACGGGTGGTTCAAGGAACAACCCCTTATAATGTTAAAACGTTTATATTAACTACATTTGATCATGATATTGCTTGGAATTGGGTGACTACGAGTACTTTGGTTGCAGGTGTGAAAAGGAGCTAAAAACGAAGAATTACGAGCTTTGGATCGGACCGGAACGGATCGAAACGAAGTGGAATGCAAGAAAGAAAGTTGAAGATTTTTAAGGGCTCCACCGTACCTTATGGTAGCCACCGTAAGGTACGGTGGCAATAGATGCTCAAAAAGCCACCGTTGTTCAGTCTCAAACCAGCGTAACCTTTTTAACTTCCACCGTACCTTACGGTAGCCACCGTAAGGTACGGTGGCCTCTGCACCAACTTGTAACTCCCACCATTTAAGACGAAGTTATGGTGTCTTTTGGGCATCTTCTCACTTGTGAACGTTTCAAAGCAACTTTTGGGCGATTTTTAGGCTGGAGAATCATTGGAGAACATTTTCTAATCATTGGGTTTATGTTTGTAATTCTTATGAACAATTATTTGAAGATTATGATGATTCACCAAGCTATGTCCGGCTAAACATTTGGTGATCATTCTTGGTGAAGGTTTTTCTAAAATTCTTGTGTGTGTTTTTCTTACATTTCTAGAATAATAATTTGGTACTTTGCTTGATTATTATGGTGTATGAACAATTGCTTGTAGGGTGTTGATTAATTTACTAATTCTTAGTCTTTATCGTACGTTCTTGGTGTTGCTAACAATCGAGATATCACGGGAAGGATTGGGGGTTGGTTATTGATTAATTGGTCATCGGGAAACAACCTCGTGTTAATTTAATCCGAGTACTTTGTTCCCTTTTATCACAACAATTGCTTGTACATGAGTTATATCTATGTAACTCTTTCTAGTTGAAATTTACACAGGTGTTTAGAGAAACCGGATCCTTGAATGGTCATTATCTCATAATTTGAAGAAACGCTCTGAAGTTTAAATAGATAATTAGTCGTTATTTTAGTTCAACTCATAACAACCAAAAATCTTAATCATTTACTTTTTGTTAAGTAGTTTAATTTTAGTTAAATAACAAAGCTAGAAATTACACATTTTCCACAAACTCCCTGTGTTCGATACCTTCTTGCCACTATTCAATAGTTGTAATTGGGAAATTTTACGTGTACCACGACTCTCACGTCATAGAGCTATGGCAAACACGGCAGCATAAATCATTTGGCTAACAAATCTCCTATGGGAACTTAAAGTTTTACCACCAGGACGTCCGACATTACTATGCGATAACAAGAGTGATTTGTTCCTAACTCAAAATCTGATCTCTCACAAAAGAGCAAAGCACATTGACATAGACTATCATTTCGTTCGGGAACTAGTTGCCGCGGGTCGTCTTCACACCAAGTTTATCTCCACCGACAAGCAAGTTGCGGATATCTTCACAAAAAGTCTTCCAAAACCTTTATTTGAGCGGTTTCGCACAATGCTTCGTCTAGGCCAACCGCCATCTCGCATTGACCGGGGGGGTGTCAACATATCCCATAACACATGCCTTGGAATCCTCTATTCTCCTTGATTCCATCCTAGTCAATCTCTCACTTTACTACCATTTAGTGTGATTTGTATGTTTTTAGTAAAGAGAGATATTCTCTCCTCATTTGTTGTAACATCTTCATGTATTTATACTTGTACAATGATCAATAGAAATCATCAAGGTTTTACTATTATCACAGCTCCTCCTCATATGGCTCACGAGGAGGAGGGGTGGGTGTAGCCTGGTAGTGGGGGGTGGGTGTAGCCTGGTAGTGAAGGGTGATTGTGCCCTGGTGGTGGGGGGTGAGTGTACCCTGGTGGTGGGGGGTGATTGTGCCCTGGTAGTGGGGGGGGGGGGGTGAGTGTACCCTGGCTACAACGGAGTGTGGGGCCGCCAACCTTAGACGGTCGAATTCCAGCTGAGCCATGGTATAATCCAAAGCCCAGATCAACTCCTCATCACTGAAATCCTCATCTGGTTGAGTATCCGGAGGAGGAGGAGATGAAAAACGTTGGTTGTGCAGGAGGAGTAGGAGATGAAAACGTTGGTTGTGCAGGAGGAGGAGGAGATGAAAAGGTGGTTGTGCAGGAGGAGGAGATGAAAACGTTGGTTGTGTAAGAGGAGGAGGAGGAGATGAGAAGGTTGTTTGTGGAGGAGGAAGAGGAGATGAAAATGGTAGTCGCCGTCCCCGGCGAGAGTACCGCCGGATATCAGACGGTCCGGCAGCTTCGTATGCATAACCGCTACCCATATCTTTCATTGGTTTGAGGAGGAGGAGTTGTGACTGAGAATGGGTTTTGGTCTTATATTTATAGGGTTAGAAATTCAAACGTTTGGGGCGGGGGGTGAAACCGTTTGAAATTCAAACGTTTGGGGGGAAAATTTGAATTTCAAACGTTTGAAGGGGGGGGGGGGGGGGGGACGTTTGGAACAGTAACCGTTTGAAATTCAAATGTTTGAATATTATTTTTTATTATTATTTTTTATTTTAATAAATATTATTTTTAAATATTAAATATTTTTTTATTATTATTTTATAATTTGCTAAATTTTCAGTTAAATTTATTATTATTATTATTATTTTTATTACTATTATTAATATTATTATTTAAATAAGAAAAGAATAATTAACCAATGATTACCCAATCATTTATAAAGCCCCATAACGCCCATTCCGACTACACCCCATAACCCCTTTCTATTACTATACAATATTTTAATCTATATAACGCCTCATAATCCCTCCACTACACATACCCTTAAAAGGATGGTAGAGCTTAAAATTAATTTATTGTGTGTTCATCAAATTACAAAAGAGAAAAGTAAATCTAGCTATAGGCTAGCTTCAAACAGAAACCTAAAAATGGGACTAGAAGCCACCGCTAATGAGAGGCCCTTTACTAGAACTAGAGATAATGCTAGTAATTACAAAGTGATAATAATAATTGCTCTAATAGTTTATACATCTAGTATGTCTATTTTAAAAATGTTTGATATGCATAAAAAAAGGTATAGAAGTATGTCTAAAGGAAACTGAGCTTCAAGGTCTAATATGGCTTGAATGTATCTAAACCTTAAGGCTACACGGTATGGAATAACTAACCACCTCCCCCCCTCCCCCCAAAAAAAAAATAAAAAAAAATAAAAATATTAATAATAATAATAATAATAATATTCCCTAATCACCATTGGAGGGGGCACCATTGAACGAATGTTAACACAATAACAATGGTTAACAAAAAATCTGTCCAATACTTGTAGCCCAGTTGGTTGAGGACCTAAAATTTTCTATAGGATGCTTGGGTTCATTTCCTACTAGCTACATTTGGAGGACATTGGTGGAGGGGAAATGAGGGATGACCCGACCATTGGCTTGGGTTCGAGTCCTGATCCCGACCGGTTTTACCGATTATTTCACTGTCGTGCCTTCGGGCAGGTGAGTGGTCGGGTTCTCCCGGGAATTGGTGGCCCGGGTACTCTCGAATACCTGATTCGCCATAAGGGTGCCCGAGAGTGCTCAAAATTGATTCGTTGGCCGTTAAAAAAAAAAAAAAAAAAAAAAAAACAAGAAATCTAGTGAGGCCAACATGTCACAACCAATCAATTTTTTTTTTCTTTTTCCATCTTTTAATTAAAGTAGTTATTGAATGAGACATTGCCTTGCCTACGTGAAGCTGACAAGGGCTTCATTCTATACCTATAGCATAAGTCAGCGTTTAACTAAATCGAAAGTGAGATTAAGACCTATGATAAACGAAAAATAAAATAACAAAAACACATAAAGGAGACATACAAGGATGGAGTCATGGAGAATATGACTGTATCACACATGGCAACAGGAGGGTGGTACTGTGGGTCCCTTACTCACAAGCTATATTACATATAAAAGGCATACATATGGAGATGAGATCCACTGTCACAACATTTGTTTTCCCTAAAGGTTAAAACTAATATGTCAGGGCCCACCAATTGAAGGAGACACATCATTCTTCGTCATGGACCTTGATTGAAAGCTTTAACGATATTATAGTATGTGGGCCATGGATCCACCGGCCTACAAAACTATCATGTTCATGTTCAACCTTCTTTTCATATCATGGCCAACCTTTATATCTCTTTTTCAAGTTGATATGATTTTAATGTTTGATATAACCATTGTACCTTATTCTTATTATATTTTAGAGTGTTGTGTCAAAAATATGTTGAATGTTTGTTGGTTATTGATTGATTCGGTAAAACACAATGTATGTTGAAGATACAAATATATAAACATATGATACAACGGTTGGATTGTACTATTTATATATTGGTGGGATAGAACTATTTATGATTTCATATGATATATTTTGAACATCATTAGTCAGATTTTCTAAAAGATCACAAAAGAATTCGTTATAACAACGAAAGACATACGTATAAATGGATATCTCAAAAGTTGATGGGGATATAATGAACTGAGCAACACAGCAACCACGATCCTGTTGGTCCCAGAACTGATTCTTGCAGCGGATTTAATCAAATAACACAAGTAAATAGAACACAAACTGAACGAATGAATGATATATATGAATGATTGAAAGTATTCGATACAAATGATTGAAACTAAGATAATTTTGGAAGTTGTGAGAGAATTGAGAGGATTGTTAATGTTTTACAATCTTGATAAGTATAAATGAAACATATTGATCCTATTTATATGTCTTGAACCGGTTTGTTGATGGCAGTTATATGTTCGAACAACATGTCTGTTTTGAACAGTTATGTCTTGAATGTCCCACCGGTTCATATCTGAATTTTGGCGCGGAAATAACTATCTTAACTGTCAGGGGCATAATCGTCCTTTTGCGCTGCATTTTTCCTTCGAACCATATGTTTAGTTATCCTCCATTCTGTTCTGCTTCTGCCCGAATGCTGCTGTTTGAATCTGCCTTGTTTGTGTGCAGCCGCATTTGGTCTTGATCATTGCATTCATCCAAAGTGTTTTGACCCGTTTACTTCATACATAACTTAACTAATCTAACAAACCTATATATGTTCTACATAATACATAATACATACATTTACATGAGTTCAACATTCATAAATAGACATAAAAACATAATAAAGTTATATTTACAAATCAACAGATCCATGGATGGATTGGTCATTACCACGTCGCGTTATGCTTTTTGTGGTTATCTAAAATTTTGGATTTTGCCCTTAATTTTTAAAAAGTATAAGGATGGTCCTTATGATTTGCACTTTGTAATGTATTTAGTCCAAGTTAGAGACTAAACGTTTTACAAAATGCAAATCATATTCAAGTACTTTTGAAATCTCAAAAGATACCATTCTTTTCTAAAAGTCAAGTGATGGTGGGACTGTGGAAGGACCATGACTTGTGTGTGCATGTCTCGTGGCTGATCAAAAGCTTCGTTATTTAGAAACCATTCTCTTTACACTTGAACCAATAAGTCTAGAGTTTTTTTTTTTCATTTTTAATTCATCTATTAATATGTTTAAACACGTACCACATTCGAAACAAAAATGTCATAGATCTGAAAGAGAAGTAATTTGGCAAGCCTTACTGTAATATTCAAATTCGTACACTTTGTATGTGAGTGTTGAATGTTGATCCCTAGTCCCTACCATGACAACCATAGATTTTGTAAAAGAAATATATACTTTGACTAGAGATAGGTAGTTAGTGGCCCCTACCAAAGAGCAATAAGAAAGATGCTCTTCATGATCACTATGAAGGTTAATGAGATAATAAAAGGTGATTTTGTTAGTGAAAACTTCCACCATTAACTTTACCGACATTGAGAGTAGAATTTAATGAAGGCAAACTCCAGGTTAAAAAATAACACGAGTTATTAAGATGTGGATTAGTTGATATAAGTACACTTCAACCACTATGAAATATTGCGTTCATATTTTTTTTAACGGAAAATGTATAACACCTTAACACTATCTCACCTTATACTTGCAATGATTTGATCCTACAAACAGACATTTATAAAGGGAAGACACCATAGTAGTAGAACAAGAGGTCATGAGTAATCATTGCGTTCATATGATGATCTATTTTTTTCCTATAAAACAATTTACTTATTCGTTTTCGATCTACAAGTTGTATATGAGATAGAAAAAATTAAAAGGTGATCATTAATAAAAAAAAAATGACATATTGACATCTTTCTAAGTGCATGCAAATGATAATAAATAAATAAATGGATATTAGAGTTTAGGGTTATGTTATTATGCCTAGTGTACAAAAAATAAGAAAGGTGAGAATGATATAAAACACACAATAAATTACAAAATATAACAAAATAAGTCACAAAATATAACATAACATCAATAAATAAAACACAAAATATATATTTTGCCTATAAATACGTAGTTAGTGGCCCCTACCAAAGAGCAATAAAGAAGAAGTTCTTCGTGATCATCATAAAGGTTTATAATGATATAATAAGAAGTGATCAAGACATTGTTGTGAAATTTTTAACTATTATCTTTACCGACATTGAGAATAGATTTTAATGAAGCCAAGCTTTGGGATAAAAAACAATGCGGGTTACTTAGATGTGGATTAGTTGATATAAGTACACTTCAGCCACTATGAATTATTGCGATCATATTGTTTTTTAACAGCAAATTTATAACACCTTAACTCCATCTCACCATGTACTTGCAATGATTTAACCTCACAAATTCACATTTTTAAGGGGGAAGACACCATACCAATAGAACAAAAGGTCATGAATAATCATTGCGTTCATATGATGATCTATTTTTCTCCTATAAACAATTTACTTATTCGTTTTCGATCTACAAGTTGTATATAAGATATATATAAGAGAGAAATTTCCTTAAGTTTAAAATGTGACTATTAATAAAAAAATGACATATTTACACTTTCTAAGTTCATGCGAATGATAATAAATAAATAAAGGGACATTGGATTTTATTGTCAAAGTTATTTTACCCGGTGTACAAAAATAAGAATGTTAGAATGATTAAAAAAAATGGGTATTCGATTTAAATAATTCAAAGTTTGGACCATTACCTAATAATAATCCGAACTTTAACGTTGGACGAGAATAATCTCAACTGACATGTGGGTGTCAAAAATGAACCTCGACATGTTCAAAATTATCCGAACATTAACGTGGCGGTTCATTTCTTACACCCCACATGTCTAGGTAAGATTATCCTGATCCAATGTTAAAGTTTGGATTATTATTGGTAAATGGGCCAAATTTTGGATTATTTAAATCCAATACCCCTAAAAAAATAATTATAAAATATAACACAATGGGTTATAAAATATAACACAAAGTCAATAAATATAACACAAAATATATACATTGACCATAGATAGGTAGTTAGTGGCCCTTACCAAGGATCAATAAGGAAGAACCTCTTCGTGATCACCGTAATAAGAGGTGATCAAAACGTTGTTAGTGAAAACTTTAACCATTATCTTTATCGAAATTGAAAATAGATTTTAATTAAGGCAAACTCTAGGTTAAAAACCAACGCCTCGCTACTAAGATGTAGATTAGTTGATATAAGTACACTTCAGCCATTATGAATTATTGCTTTCATATTTTTTAATGGCAAATTTATAAAACCTTAACTCCATCTCACCTTGTACTTGTAATGATTGAATCGACAAACTCACATTTATAATAGAGAGTCACCATACCACAAAAATTAGAGGTCATGGGCAATCATTGTGTTCATATGATCATCTATTTTCTCCTATAAACAATTTACTTATTCCGTTTTCGATTTACAAGTTGTATATGAGATAGAAAAAATTCCTTAAGTTTAAAAGGTGATCATTGTTAATAAAAAAATGACATATTTACCTCTTTATAAGTTCATGCAAATGATAATAAATAAATAAAGGGATGTTGGAGTTTAGGGTCAAGTTATTCTGCCGAGTGTAGAAAAAATAAGAAAAGTGAGAATGATACAAAAAACACAATGAATTACGAAATATAACACAACGGGTCACAAAATATAACACAAGGACAATAAATATAACACAAAATATATACTTTGACTATAGATAGGTAGTAGTGGCCCCTACCAAAGACAATATGGAAGAAGCTCTTTGTGATCTATTTATGAGATAATAAGAGGTGATCAAAACATTGTTAATAAAAACTTTAACCATTATCTTTACCGACATTGTGAATAGATTTTAATGAAGGCACACTCTAGGTTAAAAAACAACGCAAGTTACTAAGATGTGGATTAGTTGATATAAGTGCACTTCAGCCGCTATGAAATATTGCATTCATATTTTTTTAACGGCAAATTTATAACACCCTAACTCATCTCACCTTGAACTTGCATTGCTTTGAACCTACAAACTCACCTTTATAAGTAGGAGACTCCGTACCACTAAAACAAGATGTCATGGGTAATCATTGCGTTTATATGATGATTTAGTTTCTCCTATAAACAATTTACTTATTTGTTTTTGATCTACAAGTTGTATATGAGATAGAAAAATTTCCTTAAGTTTAAAAGGTGATCATTAATAAAAAAATGACATATTTACCTCTTTCTAAGTTCATACAAATGATAATAAATAAATAAATAAAGGGATATTGGAGTTTAAGGCCAAGTTATACTGCCTAGTGTATAAAAAATAAGAAAGGTGATAATGATACAAAGAACACAATGAATTACAAAAAAATGATACAATGCGTCACAAAATATAACACAAGGTCAATAAATATAACACAAAATATATACTTTGACTATCGATAGGTAGTTAGTGACCATTGGTGATAAAAGGTGATAAAAACTTAGTTTGTGAAAATTTTAACCATTATCTATACAGACATTGAAAATACATTTTAAAGAAGGCAAACTCTGGATTAAAAAAACAACGCGGGTTACTAAGATGCAGTGGCGAAGCTTGACCCGAAGGTTCGGGGGGTCAGAAGTCACTAGTTTCGGGAGGTCGAAAACCAGTTTCGGGGGGTCGAAACCCTATATTTTCAAAATTTTCTACACGAATAATATATAATCGGAACTTCTGCGCGAAAATTCAGGGGGGTCGACCGCCCCCTCCCGCCCCTACTAAGCATCGCCCCTGCTAAGATGTGGATTAGTTTATATAAGTACACTTCAACCACTATCAATTATTGTGTTCATATTTTTTAACAGAAAATTTATAAGACCTTAACTACATCTCACCTTGTACTTGTAATGATTTGAACCTACAAACTCACATTTACAAGGGGGATATACCATACCACTAGAACAAGATGTCACAGGTAATTAGTGCGTTCATATGATGATTTATCTTCTCCTATAAACAATTTACTTATTCGTTTTCAATCTAGTTGTATATGAAATAGAAAACTTTCCTTAAGTTTAAAAGGTGATCATTAATAAAAAAAAATGACATTTTTACCTCTCTCTAAGTTCATGCAAATGATAATAAATAAGTTCATGCAAATGATAATAAATAAATAAGGGATATTGGATTTTAGGGTTGGGTTATTCTATCTAGTGTACAAAAAATAAGAAAGGTGAGAATGATACAAAAAAAACAAAATGAATTACAAAATATAACACAATATCAATAAATATAACACAAAATATATACTTTGACTGTAGATAGGTAGTTAGTGGCCCCTACCAAGAGCTATAAGGAAAAAGCTCTTTGTGATCACTATGAAGGTTAATGAGATGATAAGAGGTGATCAAAACATTGTTAGCGAAAACTTGAACAACTATCTTTCCAACATTGAGAATATATTTTAATGAAGGCAAACTGTGGGTTAAAAAACAATGTGAGTTACTAAGATGTGGATTAGTTGATATAAGTACACTTTAGCCACTATGACTTATTGCGTTCATATTTTTTTAACGACAAATTTATAACATTTTAACTGTGTCTCACCTTGTACTTGCAATTATTTGAACCTACAAACTCACATTATAAGGTGGAGACACCATACCACGAGAACAAGAGGTCATGGGTAATCATTATGTTCATATGATGATCGATTTTCTCCTATAAACAATTTATTTATTCGTTTTCGATCTACAAGTTGTATATAAGATAGAAAAATTTCCTTAATTTTAAAAGGTGGCCATTAATAAAAAATGATCATATTCACCTCTTTCTAAGTTCATGCAAATGATCATAAATAAATAAAAGGATTTTGGATTTTAGCGTCAAGTTATTATACCCAGTATATAAAAAATAAGAAAGGTGATACCGATAAAAAAACAATGGATTATGAAATATAACATAATGATTCATAAAATATAACACAAGTTCAATAAATATAACATAAAATATATAATTTGACTATAAATAGGTACTTAGTGGCCCCTACCAAAAAGTAATAAGGAAGAAGGTCTTCGTGATCACTATGTAGGTTAATGAAATAATAAGAGGTAATCAAAACATTATTAGCGAAAATTTAACATTATCGTTTCCGACATTGACATTAGATTTTAATGAAGGCAAACTCTGTGTTAAAAACAACACGGGTTATTAAGATGTGGATAAGTGTATATAAGTACACTTCAGTTGCTATGAATTATTGTGTTCATATTTTTTTCAACTGAAAATTTATAACATCTTAACTCCATCTAACCTTGTACTTGCAATGATTTGAACCCACAAACTCACATAGATAAGGGGGAGATATCATACCACTAGAACAAAAGGTATTGGGTAATCATTGCGTTCATATGTTGATCTATTTTCTCCTATAAACAATTTACTTATTCGTTTTCGATCAACAAGTTGTATATGAGATAGAAAATTTCCTTAAGTTTAAAAGGTGATCATTAATAAAAAATGACATATTTACTTCTTTCTAAGTTCATACAAATGATAATAAATAAAAAAAGGGATATCAGATTTTAGCGTCAAGTTATCTTACCCAGTGTATAAAAAATAAGAACGGTGAGAATGATACAAAAAACACAATGAATTACAAAATGTAACACAATGAGTCACAAAATATAATACAATGTCCATAAATATAAGACAATGCCAAAGAAAAAAGACACAATTAATCACAAAAAATGACACAACAACGGAAATAAAGAAAAGTTACAATGCAAAATAAAAGACACAATGATATAACACAAACTTTAAAACTCTAAGCTAAAAATCCAAAAAAGATCGAAAACTTGTAAACTAAGATCATAGGGTTCAATGAAATGATTCCAACGCCAATTGAAGGGGTTCAATTGGACTTCGTATAATACACTTCTTACGACTTCCTAATTTTTTTTATTGTGTGTTTGATCCTAACCCCCTTGGATTTTATTAATCCAAACTTTGGCGAATTGGCCGGCAATAATATAACATAAGAAATTCCCCTATCAGTCTCTACTTAATTTCAAATTATATTCCTTCACTAAGCCTTTACTAACTGGGTTATAACCCAGTTAGTTCATGGTGACGTGGTAGCAGACGTGGCAGATGTCTCACATAATTAACATATAAAACAGACATAACCAGTCTCATAATAGGGTAGAATTAGGCTTAAATTACTGATATTGGATGCTTAATTCGTTCCTATTTGTATTTCTTAGGAATCTGGAGCTCCAAGCCGGAAACAGAGGATTTTTATGCAAAAACTGGAGATTCCTGAGGATACGGGACTTGCAGCATGTTCCCTGTATGATTGAAGGCCATCCCGGGACTTAAACAGTGATAAAACCAGTCCGGGAGTGACCCAGCACGCCCATGCACACTTGCACGGAGGCCCTGCACGCTAGAAGACAACGCAACAAACTTGGGGAACAAGAAAACTTGCTTAAGAAGCTTGCATGCCCGTGCTCACACACCTGGCACGCCCATGCTCAAGACAGCAAGTACAGACAAGACATAACTGCAGCCAACATAATATACGTGTGACAGTAAGCACGGCCGTGCCACCCCCGGCACGCTAATGCTTGCCCTGGAAACTCTATAAATAGCAAGCTAACCCCCACCATTTGATCATCCCATTCCACCTAGTCTTGAGCCTTCTTGGGTCGCCTTCCAAGCTTCTTGTAGAGATCTTGGGGTCCTTTGGGAGGCCTTAAGACCATCCTAACTTACCCACCAAGGTTAGGCCTCGCCCTACCTTGATCAACTTGGCCAAGCATGGGATCATAGAGTAGCTTATGCAATAAACATCGAGGGTCGTGAGGATCATACTAGATACATATCATTTGGAGATGGAGAGCTTGTCTATGAGTAGCCATGTTCATGTGTTGATCATTTGTTATGGTTGTATCTTTCTATTTTTCCCGAACCCGCTTCGAGTGTTAGACTTTTATTATTATTATTATTATTATTATTATTATTATTATTATTATTATTATTATTATTATTATTATTATTATTATTATTATTATTAGTAGTAGTAGTAGTAGTAGCAGTAGTAGCAGTAGCAGCAGTAGTAGCAGGAGCAGTAGGAGTAGCAGGAGCAGTAGTAGCAGGAGCAGCAGCAGCAGCAGTAGCAGTAGCAGTAGCAGTAGCAGTAGTAGTAGTAGTTTATCTTTAGTTATTTGTTGCGTTATCTTCTTTCTAATTCTTATTTATTTATCTTGTGACAGGTTCAAATGATTATTAACTTAATAACTTAAAATCAAACCTAACTGGATTAATTAACTAGAGGTTTAATCAGCTTCTGGTAGTCTTGAGCTAGATCCAAGGCGAGGAAACCGGTAGTGAGACAGATCCTTCGGGCTTTTGATATCCAAACCAGGTTCTAAGCAATGGCTTCTAAAGTGTACCAGATCTGAGTGACACATTTCTGGTACTTACCAGATGACTAAATGATCTTCTTGGTAAAGGGCGGATTCCCTACGGTTGCACCAATGATCTTCGGACCACACACCTTTAGGATTATATTCCACCTTTGTCAAGGGTTTCATTCAACTCTGGAGGTTATGGGTTGGGTTTATTAAGTCATTAATCATCAAACCAACTTAATATTTAATTGATCACTAAATATTAAAGTGTCACTTTTTAAAGATAAATAAAACAAGAGTTCTATTTCTAGGTCTCGTCAGTACGAATCCGTTAACCAATGGAGATACAAGTCAGTTGAGGTGGCTGTAAGAGAGATCCTTCGGTTTTCATGATCGTTAACCTACTTAGGGATACAATGTCACCAAGGCTGGCTGTAAGAAGAGATCCTTCGGCAAGGAAAGCGAGAGCTAAGGGAGGTGTATGGTGTTCCAGGTTGGAAGTGAAGCCTCTATAACAAGAAGAAGATAAGTCTGAGAACCAGAGACTTGACCGCGGTTTGGGGAGCCTGCTATATGCAAGGCGCTAGCGGAGTACCTTCGTGCGAAAGCGCATTGGGAGGTTGTGCATTCTACTCAGTAGTGGCCCCGCTTCTCTATCAAGGAGTCAACACTTCAAGATCACTCTTGTCCTCCTCAGCAATAATTAATTTAAATTATTAATTTTAATATTAAATTTAACTATTTATACGGAGGGCCCCAAGATGTGCATATCCGCTTTCTCTACTATTTTATCCTTTTATTTTATCAAAACCCAAAACCTTTTTAATCTATTTCTTTTAAGAACCCCTCCGTTTTATTTTTCTTTTTAAAACCCGATCAGTTATCTGATGAACGGTTGAGTAGGGGAAAGTGTGTTCTCTGGAATACGATACTCGGTATTTGCCCTAGCAAACTATACTATACACGTCAGGTTCTCTGCCTATGTGTTGGTTTTAGTTTCTGAGTGACTATCGTTTACTTTATAAATTTAAAACTTCTAAAAGGGTTTAGTAAAAATCAGTCGTTTTCCCCCAAACCAATGTTTTGGAGTTGAAGCTATCAAGTTTCTGGCACCAGGGAAATTGACATCTTTTTAAACTACTAAAACCAAACGCATCAGTGGCTAATGACGTGGCACAAAAAACATTAATATTTTTCTAAAACACTCTTTTATATATAAATCAAAGTGAAGGTACCATTTTTAAAAATTAATCATCTTCATTTCTCTTACTACTATCACAACCACACCATTGCCGACACCACCACAACACTAGACTGCTCCATCACCAACACACCACCTAACTCCGGTAACCCCACTGTCTCCATACCACCACCACACTTTGTTCACATCTCAGATCATCAATCAAGCTAAACTCTACCATCGGCATCTTGATATAAAAACCCTATCCATGTTATGAACTCCTAACCATCGTTCAAACGTCATTACCATCTTCCGTGTTAACCAAAACCAACACCGTGTGATACGACAGAACCTAACCATCACCCACTTCCTCTGCCATCACTACTGGGCGTGGTAATGGCCGGTGTGGTGGTGGTGGTGATATTTTAGGGTTTTCACTTGGTTTTCAGTGGATATGAGGTGTGTTTTAACTTATGGCTTTTTAAAAAGAGTATTAAAAAAATGTTTGGATTAGCTTTTGTGATAAGAAAAACCAATAAGTCTATAAGTTACTTTTTAAAAGTGTTTGGCTTGGCTTATTTATGTAAAATTATAAACAAAATGCATATGAGTTGTAGTGATTGCAAAGAGTGGGTGGGTATATTTGTAATTTGTATTACTAAAGTCAAAAGCAAAAACAAAAAGCCTGAATTTATGACTCTTCCAAATCATCTTTTCAACCTATATAGAAAAATAAAACAGAAAATGCTTCTACCAAATACAAATAACTTATTGAAGAAGCCAATAAGGCAATAAGTTGTTTTTAAACTCAATCCCAAACATGCTCATACTATCATATATACCTTATAGGACGTATGGGTGGCGTTGCCACCACCGGGCCTTCCCCTTTTCAACTATGACAATTTCACTTGTCCTTTTTTAAACACCCGTAAATTTACCTCTAACTTTGAAAATTAGCACTTTTATCCGTTTGTCACTCCACGCCTAAATTGCAAGTTGTTCCACCAAAATTCCATAACTTTCCAGACTCGCTAAAAGCAACCAGAATTCTCCGGATGTTACTAACAAATGCTGGAACATAAAACCATTTTTCAAGAGCTTGAAAAACACTCTAGAAAGAGCTGGAAATTCTACACAAAAGCTCACTTGTAATCACAACATTGTACTCTTTGTTCTCGTAATACCAAACATCTTTTTCTTTGTAGACATGTGATCAAAGATCTACAAAACAAAGACTTCCATTGCTAAACACAATCATGCCAGATACTAAGTCTTAACTTAGAAACATTGTAAGTGCCGCACGTGAGTCAGAAACTCTACTCCATGACACTTTACTCCATTTTCCTTTTACAAGTTATACAAACTATCACCTCCAGTTTTTAATATTTCAATTTTACTTATGTACCATATAAACTAAACGTTTTTAATCTATTTATAAGTTTTTACTAATTTAATTTTTCTTCAATAATTTTCATTCGCCAATTTTTTTTTGTAAAATCTCATTTTATCCCTTCGAGTTTCTAAATTCGAGTTTACCCGTACTTAAAAAAATATATTTTTCTACATGCGTATTTTTATATACATGCCAGGTCAAGTATAATACGTTTGCGTACTTATTTTATGTACGTTTCTAGCTGTTCCATGTGTTCGTGTACATTTTGTTCAGAATCGAGTAAGATCAAATATAATCCATTTCTATTCGACAATATAAATTAAAGTTACTCTCATTTTGATCCCTTCGAGTTTCTGAATTTGAGTTTACCACTTTTTATACGTGCGTAGGTTTATATACATGTCGGGTCAAGTATAATACGTTTTCATGCTTATTTTACATACGTTTCTAGTCGTTCCACGTTTCCACGTACATTTTGTTCAGAACTGAGTGTGGTCAAATATAATACACTCTATTCGAAAATATAAATTAAAGTTATTCTACTTTTCGTCACAAAGTTGATACTGTATATATATCTATACTAAAAATCATGATCCGACGACGATGCTATTGAGTTAAATTGAATACGCCAAAACGTGCTTTTTGTATGTTCAGTGGTTCACTTAAAACTTGCAATAATCCGTTCGATATTTGCAATATACCCGTGCCGTAACGTGTTCAGGTCTAATTACTGGTTGCAGATATATTTTCAATGTTCGGTCACTTGTATTTTTGTCGAAATATTAAATGGCGAAAACAATTTTCTATATTTTGATATTTCAATATTTCTTTTACTTAAAAAGAAATGTATGTATAAAACTTTTAAAATTTTGTTTTTGAAAACTATCTGCATCATCTAACGTATTTTTTTTCTTTTCTCGAACAGTATTAAAAGAAAGTACTGAATCCAGATAAGCTATAAAATAACATTTTATATGATCAGACGATTTAATAAAAAAGTACTGAAATTTTGAAAACGATATAAAAAAAAGCATGAACATGAAAACATGATTGTCCCGATTCCTACAACATGGATTCCACTCAATAAAGATGAAATCAAGCCCATAATTCACTACCCCTTTTACCATGTGAACTTCCTCATCCAACGTCTACGCTTTACAACCTAAAAACATCTAAATATAGTATTTTGAAAACATCATATATCATTGTATTAGTATACCAATTATTATGATCTAATGAAGATTAATTAATTTATTTTCTTATGAAAAAAAATATACGTTTTAATAATCATAAGTTTTGCATGACAATGGAACAGATATGAGATGATGTTGGTAATCTCAATCTCTGTTACAGAACCGTATTTCATACACATCAGGTATCTGTTACTAATTGTCCATCATGTCCATGCCATACTTACACGGGTACCAAAAATACGCATTTATGTCCCTAAAATATACCATTTGGATGCCGATAATTCGAAACTAGAATTTTAAATCCACCTAAAACTGACTTGTTCGTTTCATGCAATTATAAATTTGTTCGTTTCATGTTTCTAAAAGTTCAATATATTTAAATTTTAAAATCATATTATGTATTTAGATGGGTAATTCACAATACCATACCCATGCAAAATTTAAATATTTTTTTAAATTAATCACATACACAATAATTTCTCACATTTCTTGTCCTGCATATATTGGATTTTGGGTTTGCTCATCCAGTTCGGCTTTATTAGCTTTATAGTAAATGCATGAAAAATGATGCATACAAGCTTAATTAACGATATCCATGGGTAACTTGTGCAATCGATGAAAATGATTACGTAATCTTCAATGGCTAGTAAAGAATTTTTTTCGGTGTCACCGTGTCTTGATTTTTGATGTTCGAGAAAACGTTTTACCTCGACCTCTTTTTGCTCAGGGCTTAAAATTTTGCGAAAAATTAATGAACCAATTTTCAGTAACAATATACCTATTCGGATCAAGTAATACACATAATGTTATTCAAATAAACAATATCCTTATTTATTCTAAAACTTAAAACAACTTCAAGATCATCTCCTTTTCTTTTAGGGAGGGAGGGGCACCTCACCAATCTTATCGCGCCATGTCATTTCAACACCAAATTAACTTAAAGTAGCCTAAATATCAGAAACGCTTAGCCTAAGTTTTTTTAAAGAGAGAAAATAATGGAAGAGAGAGAGAGAGAGAGAGAGAGAGAGAGAGAGAGAGAGAGAGAGAGAGAGAGAGAGAGAGAGAGAGAGAGAGAGAGAGAGAGAGAGAGAGTTGTGAGTGCCAAAAGTGCCCAACCTCTCTTAGGCCTATTTGCATCTTCGGAAAACATTAAGGTGTCATTGCCCGAAAATATATGACGTCATTTGAATATTAGAAGTATACATGTTGTGGTTAGGATCAAATACACAGTGAAAGTAAAATAGGAAGTCGTAGAAGAGTATCAAATGGACTCCGATTGAACTCATTCAAGCGGGCATTGGAACCATCTCAGCGAATCCTATGACCTTAGTTTTTAGGTTTTCGCTTTTTTGGATTTTTAGCTTGTAGTTTTTAGAATTTACGTTATATCATTGTGTCTTTTTCTTATTTTCTTCACTGTGTCATTTTTGCTATTCATTGTGTCTTTTTTCTTTGGCATTGTGTTATAATTTTCGGCATTGTGTTATATTTTGTGGCTCATTGTGTCATATTTCATGATCTATTGTGTTTTTTGTATACTTCTCACCCTTCTCATTTTTGTTAGACTATGTGTAGAATAACTTGACCCTACTTAACATATGAATTATTTTCAAGTGTTCTGTGACGACAGTACTTACCATGTAGATCCGTTCCTTTTCATCTTTAATTTTGGTTTGAACGCTGGTAGTTATAACTAGGTGGACTTTTTTTTTTCTATTAACTTTTACTTTATAATCTAAGGATGTGTAAGGTTCGGTTTAATATATCTATATCTTTTATACATCCATTTTATGTATTTGTAGCCTCATTTTATGTACTTCTAAGCAAAAATTTTAACCAAAGTTTGATTTTGGTTATTAATTCAAATTAACTAAATCGAACTAAAAACGACAATCTAACCAAATAGACAGAACCAATTAGTCGGTTGGTTAATAAGATCGATAAACCGATAATGTCGATTTTTGTTTCGGTTGAGCTAATAACCGAACACAACAATGCACCATTAAAAGTGCCTGTGTTCCCTACTACATTGCGCAAGCATGCTGTTATGATATGAATGGTTCCGTTTCAGTTTGACTGATTTCAGTTAACTAAGGGTGCAAAAAAAAATGATAACCAATTTTAAATTTAATCATGTGATGGTTAATCCAGTTTTCAATTGATTTTGATTAAGTTTTTTCAGTTTTTTTGATTTGGTTTGTTAATCACGTAGCACATATTCAAATTAAAAAAATTCCCAATACTCTACTCAAATTAAAGATAATAAAATTCACATTATTATGATGTATATATATATATATAGGAGGCGGTTATTTTACAAAGTAAAAGAAACATGCGAAGGATGCGAAGGAACTTTATACATGATAATTACGTAATGTTTTTTTATGTTCATGAAAGCATTACGTAATTATCATTACGTAATTATCATGCACTTTGTACATGATAATTATATAATGATAATTACGTAATGTTTTTGTATGTTCATGAAGGCATTACGTAATTATCATTACGTAATTATCATTACGTAATTATCATGTACAAAGTGATCCTTCGCATCCTTCGCACGTTTGTATTACTTTGTATTTGATCATGCCCATATATATATATATATATATATATATATATATATATATATATATATATTGTAAAAGTATCAACTTTTGAAAAAAAATATGACTATTTAAAAATCGTGGGGATAATTTGCTTAAAATAAGGAAAAAAAGTTTAACTGTAATTTAAATAAACAAAAGTTTAGTAAAATTTAAGAGATTAAAATGTAACTAAGATAAGGTATCAAAGTGTAAAAATGCTTGAATGACTATTTTACCCTCATTTTAGGGTTGTTAATGAAAATAAAGTTCTTACCTTTTGGGTATCTTAAACTACCCTTGCCTCATACATTATAATATAGTATAGATGATGCGCTTTACAGTTACATGCAGGAAAGCTTCGGGTAGCACCTAACCTAAAACAATTAACAATGTATCTCCAATGTTAACGCCTAACCTAAAACAATGTATAACTCTAATATTAATACCTAACCTAAAACAATGTACAACTCCAATGTTAACACATGTTGAAAATAGAATTCATATTTACTGATTTGAACATAATTAACGAGTTGCCTATACATGATTAATGAATTACATGAACACTTTGTGTTTTTTTTTCGTGTATGAACAACACTAAGGTACTCGTTGGAAAGATAATAAAACGCTCGTTAATTTGGTGTAATTTTTTCTTTAAAAAATTCCCGTATATAAAAGATAGACTGAATTACAAGTTTTGTCCTTTACGTTTATGCTAAATTTCAACGCATGTCCTTTGTCTTTAAAATTGACGAGTTTTGTACTTTATGTTTCAAAATCCTACACGTTACGTCCTTTGGCCCTAACCCTGTTTGATTTAACACTATTATAAGGGTAACTTCATCTTTTTACTCTTCTAGGGACTAACTGTATAACTAATTTAAAGTTTGAGAACAAAATAAAAAATACATATTTTTTTATAAACTCGGTACGAATAACCACAACCAAACCTTCAACCCCTTTCAACTCTTCATTTCTCTCTCTATTGTCTGTAAGCGCCCACCACCACCAAATGTCACACCCTCAAATTTCACGTGCGGGGTTTTACCGCGAGGCGCGTGACACCCCAGGATCCAAGTCAACGGTCAAAATAAACGACAACTAAATGTAAAAGATACGTAGACCATTCAATAAGTTTTCAAAATATAATCAACGTCAGCGGAAGCATTAAAAATCTATACAACTAAAAAAACATAGACAACATAAGTTCGACAGCATTTGAAAATCATGCAAGTGAAATCCTAGACGCCGTGGCACACCGTGCGCCTATCAACAGCTGCTACCTTAGCGACCGGAGAAAACATGCTAAAAACGTCAGCACAAAATGCTGGTGACCTCACAGGTTTTAAGTAAAACATCTCCAAAAGTTTGAATGTTTCATCATGTTACTATTATGCTATAAGGATGCCAACCCAAACATACGAAACCGCTAATACGATACCAGGTGTGTAACACCCGTGTGTAACCGAACTGCCAACCCAGGCATAACTGAACTACCGATCCATGGTGAACTGAATGTCCGAGCCCAGCCAACCGAACCACTGAACCATGGCTAATTGAACTACCATCCAACGGTAAAACTGAACTATCGTACAGTAAGAGCACAAAGTAACACTAGCATAACATGATTAGTATGAAAACAAGTACGTAGCATGTTTCTCCCCCGAAAACATAAACACTGAAAGAGGGGTCGTGAAACTCACCTTAGGTTGCGTCCCAACTACCGGGGACCTATCAAAATGATTGCATAAGTGTTCTGACTATTAACCCATAGGTTAACTAGTCCCCGATTGTCCAGATCATGACCACATATGTTTAAAAAAGTGTTTAACCATTAATCCCACACACCAGACAGACCCGACATCCTGTTGGTGACCCCTTACACTAATTGATCAAGTATATATAGTTAACAGACAAGAATCATGCATAAAACACTTAGTTTGTATCAAAAATTACATATAAGAAGTCGTGGGGTCGAACGGGTTGGAAGTCATGTTCATTCGACCCTTTTGATGTTCATTCGACCTTTTTCAAGTTCATTCGACCCCTCGAAGGGTCGAATGAGTTTCCTTGGTTTGACCCAATGCTGCAAAATCTCATAAAATGCACCAAATCGCATCTTAACAGTCCGAAAACATCATGAAACGCCACAAATCACAGCAGTTAAACAACATTAACCTATCCCCACAAACCCTACCAATTTTACCTCGAAATCAGTCCATTTTACAAGTTACACAAATCACAGCAGTTAAACAATGAATTTTCATACAAATTAACATGTGTTAATGGTGTTTTATGTGGTGTTATGTATTGTTTGATGATTGATTGATGTATAGATGTTATAACAATGATCTATGACTGTTATTGATGATGATTTATGATTGAGATAGGTTACAATTGATTATTGATGATGTTTTGCTCATTTTGGGGATTTTGGGTTAGATCTAGGCTTGTTCATGATGATAGTGATAAGGATATGATTGGGGATTTCTTGTTCATGATGATCTGAGTATATTAAGTTGATTATTGATTGATTTCAGAAAGTTTCCTAATTGGGTAAAGATTGCATGCGTTTGATGTGACATCTCCATAATTTGCTATTTCGGGTAACTTGTAAAACGAACGGATTTCAGGATAAAATTGGTAGGGTTTTCTAGGAATATGTTAATGATAGTTGACTGCTGTGATTGGTGATGTTTCGTGATGTTTTCGGACCGTTTAGATGCGTTTTGGTGCGTTTTATGAAGTTCTGCAGCAAAGGGTCGAACGTGGAACTCATTCGACCCTTCGTGTGGTCGAATGTGGCTCAAAAGGGTCGAACGTGGCTCAAAAGGGTCGAACGTGGCTCAAAAGGGGCGAACGTGGCTCAAAAGGGTCGAATGTGGCTCAAATGGGTCGAAGGTGGCTCAAATGGGTCGAATGTAGAACCATAGGGTCTGATTTGGGTGTATGGGGTCGAATGTGGGTGCTGAGGTCGAATCTGGGTACCCGGGGGTGAATTAACACGTATTAGGGTCGAATCAACATACGTTAAAGTCGAATAAACATATGCTAGGATCAAATAAACATGTGTTAGGTCAAATGAACTTGTGAATAGGTTGAATGAACATCATGAGGGTTGAACTAAGGGTCCATGGGTCGAACCAGAAGCCCTTGGGGGCGAACCAAACACAGGAAACTCCCGATTCGACCTTACGACTTCGTATATGCGATTTTTGATGCAAACTAAGTGTTTTATGCTTGAAAATTATGTGTTAACCTTATGTGCATGACTAATTGATGTAATGGGTCACCAACGGGATGTCGGGTCTGTCTGGTATGTCCGGTTAACGTTTAAACGCACTTTTTAACACACGTAGTCAAGATCTGGACAATCGGGGACTAGTTAGCATGCGGGTTAGTAGTCATCACAGTTATGTAAACTCATTGATAGGTTGTCATTAGTTGGGATTATCATACACGTGTTGGATTTCTAATTATCAGAAGACGCACTCTAAGGTGAGTTTCACGGCCCCACTCTTTTACTGGTTTTACATTTTCGGGGGAGAAAACATGTTGTATTCTTTAAACGTGTGTCAACTATGTTTTCATAAAAGGCGTGTCAACTATGTTTTCATAAAGGCGTGTCAACTATGTTTTCATAAAAGGCGTGTCAACTATGTTTTCATGAAAGGTGTGTCGTCTATGTTTTGGTATTCACGAATTCATTGGGTTTTGGAGTATTCATTATGTTTTCAAGTATTCATTATGTTTTGGAGTATTCATTATATTACTATGCGATCTTTGGAAGTCCTGGGGAGAACCATGAATGTGCGGGGATGCACAACGGGGGAAATGTGGATAGATCTATTTGGGCTTGACCTGCCCCACTCGTCGACTGGAGGTCAGACGGGTGCATGTTGTCTCTTAGGTATTCAGTATTCAGTATGCAGTATTCATTATGCAGTATTCATTCGGGCACGTATTCAGTATTCACAGTATTCGAATCCAGTAATGGTTTTCCAATCACAGTAGTAATAGGTATTCATATGTTTTGCATGCATGTGATCTGGATTGACCATGGGTATTCATTTGGGAGTCAGTATTCATTGGAGTCGGTATTCATTAAAACCTGTGAACTCACCGGCATTATTTGCTGACGTTTTTAGCATGTTTGTCTCAGGTCGCTAAGGTAGTAGCTGTCGATAGGCGCACGGAGTCTCACGGCGTCTAGGAATCATAAGCATGTTTTGTTAAACATTTCAGACTTTGAGTTTTACTTTTGAGTTGTAATAATACATTTTGCTTCCGCTGTGTTAGAACGGTTTTGAAACTCAATGGCAGTTTACGTTGTTTTTCATATCATATAGTGTCGTTTATTGTGACCGTTGACTTGGATCCTGGTTTGTCACGCGCCTCGCGGTAAAACTCCACAAGTGGAAATTTGAGGGTGTGACAGTATGAAAACCCATAATCATAACATCAACAATACTCCCAAGAACAAACCCTAGATCTAGCATAAAACCCCCAAAATGGGTAAAACATCATCAATCATCAATTACTCCCGATAATAATCATAAATCATCATCTAAAACATTTATAGATCATCATCCTATCATCTATCAATCATTCAAACATCATATAACACATGATACCTCATTCAACACCATTAACACTTGGATTTTTGTATGAAAACTCATTATTAATGAAAAGGTTTTGTTTAGAAATATGTTAGAAAGGTTTTTATCCATGAAAACTTCCTTAGATCAGATCTGGACCTTTGGGGTTTGATAAAAACGAATGAAAAATGCTTAAAAAAGATTTAGATCAAGAACACACCTTGAATCTTCTCTTGTTTAGGTTATAGAACGTGTTTGTAGGTTAGAAATTGATAAACGGGATCAAAAACTCCTTTCTACAGGTTTGGGATTGAGAGTGAGCACTTAGAGGCGCTTAGGGTTTGTGAAATGATAAAAAATTACAAAGTATGGTATTTATACTCCATGTTCATTCGCACCCTACAAGGGTCGAACGTATTTGAAATGAGGGTCGAATGAGTGACCTTCAAGTTGGTTCGAGCCCCATGAGGTCGAACCAACATGCAAGTCTTTAGTATTTTTTTTATGATTTATTCGTTTAAACGCGTTTTAAACACATGTTAACACATCCTAACACATGAACATGCAATCCTAACATATGCTTAACATGTATAATCATATAAACATCATATAAACACGTATCTACACGTTACACATAATATATGAAGCAATTCAAGTTTATCATTTGATCAAATTATGTAAGTTCACCAACAACGGGACTCAAGACTCGTGTGTGTGCATAAGATGACCCCAATGATCCTCCGAATCATTGAACCCTGGACAATACGTAATGTATTCTGACTTAACTGACCCAGTTAAGCATGTTAAATGAATGTTTTCGCTAAGGTACACTTATATGTTTGAAAAATGTTACCCTGAGTTTGCCGGGTGTCACATCATCCCCAGTTGAAAGAATTTTCGTCACGAAAATTGCCTGAAGCCAAAAAGGAAAGAGACGAAAAGAAAGAAAATTTTTCCGGTTGTCACATCATCCCTAGTTGAAAAATTTTCCGGTTGTACCCACAAGCAAGAATAGGATAAGGCTAGCAAATACGGTTCATCGGACCCATGAACCCCCAAAGATACGCTAGTGTGATAAAAGGCGTGACCAAGAACCCAAAATTGGTCATAACGAGTCTGAAAAGAAAACCGTCATGACATGACACACAATAATCTAAGTACCTTAACCACTTCAGGTGTAGGTACCAGGTCTAGTCCACAGACAAAACACGATAAACATGCAAACCTCTACTGCACAAGAATCAAAACCAAAACCCAAAGCATAACGCTTAGAAACGAAAACTTACCGGTATTAGCATTAAGATCCTGTTGAGCCTCTCCCGCACCAATCAAGAAGACACGTGCGTTCCGGTCGCTGTATGTGTTGGTGTGGTGGTGATGTTGAGTATGGTTATTGGCAGTGGGATGGAGATAGGTAGAGAAACAAAAATAGTTCGAGAATGTATACTTAATGGTCTATTTAGGATGTGTTTTTATGGGCTGTTTAATGGGGTTGGTGTGAAGGTTTTGGTTTGTATTATGTGGTGGGTGGTTATGGTTGATAATGGTGGTGGGTATGGGTGGTGGTTATTGTTGATGATGGTGGGGGTGGTGGGTGGTTAGATGTTTATTTCATATTGGTTTAAAACTTTAAGGTAGTTACACAAATCTACCCTCATATTAGTGTTAAAATCTAATTGGGTTAGTGCCAAGACTATAGCTCGATCGGTTGCTAATCCTTTGCTTCATCCTCAACAATTACTTAATCAGGTTTGGTTGGTTTTGTTTTGGAAATTGAACGGAATTGTCCAAATTGATCGATTTTATGATTCATGTATAAAGTAATTATTGATTTGAATATGTTAATTGAGTTTGTTTATTCAGGTGATTTTGATTTAATTTGTAATGTTTAGAAGATGACTGATTCATGTATAAAGTGTATTAGGGTTTCTTTTAAAAGAGGAAGAAGACGACTTATGATTTTTCTAATTAAAATAAACATATGATGAAATGTCTAAATTGTCCTTCATTAAAGTGGTAAAATGACAACCATACCCCTAACCTTAACAAGATTTTTTTAACCGAGTTAGTGAAAAGGACGAAAATAGCAAAAAAAAAATAAAAAAAATATAAACATCAGGCGTTGAATTGCAAAAAAAAAAAAAAAAATTGTACTGAAATGGCAAACTGGACGAAACCTCAGGGACGAATTTGGCTATTAACTTTAAATATAAATTTGTTATTTCACTACAATTTTGACCATATTGTGATGGTCCGATAAGGCAAAAAGATCTGGCTTTTTAATATTAAAAGACAAAATTACAATTTTTGTCCTTTGTTTTAAGTAAATTATGGATCAGGTCCTTTAAAAAGAATACTTTTAGTCTTTGTCCTTTATTTCAATAGTTTGTTACGACTTTTGTCCATTACACTAACTTGGTTAGTTTTTCTAAGTTAAATCCCTCACATGCTTGGCACGTGAGGGTATATTTGTAACTCAAGATATTCATTTGAAGCTGATAAATAATTCCGCCTCCTTATAAGTTATCGTCCCTTTCACTTTCTCCATTTCAGGGGGAATTATTTATCTGCTTAAAATGAATGATAAATTACAAATATACCTTCACATACCAAGCATGTGAGGGATTTATGTGACACCCCCCAAATTTCCAGGTTAAGATCCGTACGCACTCTTACCATTTTGTCAATTACATTTATGTATTAGAGATTTTATTACAATACATGTGCCACCCCTGTTGGGTCTGCTGACCTGGAGAAGAACAAATGATTGGAAAACCAAAATATGCTATATATTGATCCTGAATAAAACAACATTTACAAGTTACTTCTCCCAAAAGACTAACAATTTTTACAAGAAAACTGGCAGAAGATTTCCAGGGTTGAATGGCAGGTCAAAGGTGGGGTTGGATAAACCAAAGATTAAGTGTTATAAATGTCATAAACTTGGTCATTTTTCTAGGGAATGTAGGAGTCAACATGGTACACCTATGATTACATATCCAAATCAAGGGCCACAGACGAACACTTATCAGGTTACCCATAATACCCCTGGACCAAATGTGCAAAACACTGCTCATTTTGCACAGTCCTCAAACACTGTTCCTGTCCAGTATGTCCAAACCACTGTTCCTCAGATTCACTATGTTCAAACCCCTGTTGCTCAGGCACATGTTGTAACATCCGGCCCCTAATATCATCCAATATTGTCTGCTTTGCCCCGATGGGTTGCCCATCTAGAGCTCACGGATTTGTTTTTGGTTGCCCCGGTGGAGACTTCCCAGGAGGTCACCCATCCTGGAATTTCTCTCACCTGAGCACGCTTAACTGTGGAGTTCTCCTCTCATCCACTAACATTAAGCCCCAAAACGCGTTGGTGATTTAAGAGGCAAGACATTACTTATGAACCAAGGATCTCTCCGGGCCACGGCAGATGTGGGATTTTCCTGGGGTGTCACATTCACCCCCTGTTAGAGTCTCATCGTCCCTGATGAGGTATGCACCCACCATCCCGAACGGCACAGGAGTGGCTCTGATACCATCTGTGACACCCCAGGAAAATCCCACATCTGCTGTGGCCAGGAGAGATCCTTGGTTCATAAGTAATGTCTTGCCTCTTAAATCACCAACGCGTTTTGGGGCTTAATGTTAGTGGATGAGAGGAGAACTCCACAGTTAAGCGTGCTCAGGTGGGAGAAATTTCAGGATGAGTGACCTCCTGGGAAGTCTCCACTTGGGCAACCAAAAACAAATCCGTGAGCTCTGGATGGGCAAAGCGGACAATATTGGTGATGAGAGGGGTGGGGTGTTACAGATTGGTATCAGAGCCATGGTTATAAGGAATTAGGTTATTAGAAAAATAATAATCAGTACTTGCTCCTTTTACTTGCAACCCTACTTGTTTCTATTCTCTATCTTCCTCCTACTTCTTATCCCTACTTTAGTCCCTACAAGAAGATTGTTCTCCATCACAAGATCTACTCTTAGACTAATAGGACAAATCCTCAGGTTTAGCCTGAACCACCTTGAAGATCTCGTCGAAGTTCTAGATTTTAATAACGAACACGTGCAATCTGGAAGGGTGAACGCCTGTATTCTGAGTTTTCTGTCTAGGACTGGCATTGCGCATAAATCCCAATCAGACGAGGGACCCGGATGCCTACCTGGGAATTCTGGGGATGAGTGTTCACTTATAGGCTAAAGCATGTCTTCACTATGTTATTAGAATCTAGAAGTTTTGATAAGTCAACGTTTTCGTTTATTCGTTTTAATTAATGAATAAATGATTACACTCACTTTCCTTAAACTAAGCTCTAAAATCTCAAAATTTTACAGCTTAAATCAATCTCATTTCATAACCATCTATGGATTTCACAATCACACTTCACCTTACCATCTTAGCCACTTTTTTTTATATATTGAACACCCTACCCAAATCATATTATTTCATTTCTCCACATGTTACTTATTTTAAAAAAAAACTACAATCTCATACCTTAGCACAAACTAAAGATTTCTAAATCCTGTTGTATTTTCATTACCTAGTAACTTTACAAAGTACATATTTTTTTGTTAAAAGATGTCCTCGAACTTAAATTCAATTGTTTATTTATTGACGTAACAAACAATTTTCTATATAATGCTTTAAACTATTAAAAATCACTTAATAGAACCTTGATCTTCAAAACCTAATGTCATGTTTGAAATCTCCAACTAACGGGAATATTTTAATCAAAGCCCACTTAGCTTGTACTATTTAACAACTTTTGCTTTATGTATAAAACCAATTTTGAAAATAAGATTTTTTTTCATAGGAATAATATCTAGTCTCTAAATTCTCCATCGACACTCACTTATTTTCAACTAGTTCGAAATTTTTACAATATTTGGCATATACCACAATCATGTTTTCTCATACACTTGATTCTAACCTTTGATTCAAGCCCCACAATTTACACTGCTACATAATCTCCTTACTATAAAATAAACTCTTTATCAACTATCTTCACATTCACTATCTCTCACAACCTTGATTCTGCTTCAAGATTTTTCATCATCCTCTCAAGAACTAAATTCATATCCTTCACCTTCTCACACATGAGCTAGTTACCCATGATAACCAAACTATTGAAACTTGATTGTGTGTTGCATCAAACATAATCCTTAGTTATACATAAGGATTTGACTATCTACCATATTTGAACATTTGAAACTAGAATTCATGGAATATAAACTATTTGCTATAGACACACCTAGAGTCATTAACCTTGTCTAGGGCAACTCTATTACAACTCGTATGCTATACTTGATACTTGATTGCTTACATGTACATATTATCAATTTGCAATTCATGTGTGTAATAATTGGTACACTTAATCAAACAACTGATAGAGGATGAAGTACTTGCTCAACAGTTAGTAGAGTACCAAATAACCTACTCAACGATTGGTAGAGGTCATCATGCCTGCTCAACAGTCGGTAGAGGCCCTACAACCTGCTCAACGACTGGTAGAGGCTATCGCACCTGCTCAACAATCGGTAGAGGTTCTTATTCACTGACTGGTAGAAGTCTTTTTCCTGCTCAACAGTTGGACTCATTTTTGGATACATTGTATACGATTCAATCACAAGGTTATTTTGCATTACTTACATGTGTGTTTAGAGTCATAGAAGGACACAAAACCCTAATGTAAGGTAAATTGGTGATTACGGTCCGGAACGTAATCATGAATTTACAGGTACGTTAAGGTAGTGTGAAATTCTATCAAGGTTTTTGGTAGTTAACCAATTATAAACTCTAGTTACCTGTTTAGTATTTCTATAGTCAATTAACTCATGCATTTCTTTTTAAGATTCCTAAAACTTAAAGTTTAGTGTTTTGCTAGATTCTTATTCTCCTTGCTATTTTAGACGAACCTAATCCAACCCTTAAAACCCACACCTATCAAACCTCTTACCAAATTATTCGAAACAGTTTATTCTGTTACCTATAAATTCATGTCATGCCTTAACACAAATTTTCCAAACCACAGTTGCCCTAATTTCTACCCAATCACCGTCAACCCGGTGTTTTTTTTATAACTTCGGGACGAAGTTTCTAAAAGTAGGGGAGACTGTAATCTCACGAATTTTCCCATTTATTTTGCATTAAAGTATTTCCCGATCCATGATATAAAGCCTTGAGTCAAGAGTCAAAGTCTTGACAACATAATTCTTGGAGTCAAAGTCTTAGTCAAACAGTCAAAGTCTTAGTCAAATAGTCAATTAATCATAAAACCTTACTTTATGGTGTTGACCAATTTTAATGGCTAATTGAATCCAAAACTAGTATAAAAACCCACCTATGACCATTATACTTGGCACCTCTAAATCGACTGTTTCAATCCGATTAAACTTTCCCTCATACCTTTCTTCTATAGTCTATTACTTCTACAATTGAAGCTTTGATTATAAGCTCTTGTAATTGGCAACTTTGGGGCTACACATATTCTATTTCTCTAGACTTAATACTTTGCTAAGGTGAGTTTTACATAGCCCCTTTTCTATTTATCACCGTTTTTGGGGTGAAACATGTTACAACATTCTATATGCAATTCAATCATAAAGTGTCTATGTGTTTTTCTATGTTGCATTATGTCTTAAACATGACTAGGGTAAGCACAATATTCTAGCATAATCGTTAACATTGATCATCCGACGGTATACAATGATAGATCTATTGGACTGACAATCCCACCCGGATACGTGCCTCCTACAAAGGTAGCGTGGGTGATTGTTATCGCATAACATAATCGAGTGAACCATGAGCGTATGGGATGGACCACAATATAATAGTCACAAGGGTTGATTATGCACTCGATTTACTTCTAGTATGTTTTCACATATGGACTAGACTTGCCATGACACTTGAATTGTACAAGTTTTATTCAATTATCAAAACCTATGTAATTCTCACCAACGTTTGTTGACCCAAAATATTTTCAAACTTAACATGTTTCAGGTTATAGCTTGCTTGAAGATTAGAGTTATTATTTGAAGATGCGTAGCTAGTATTTTTCATTTTGATGTACAAATTCTTAGAACAATTGTATGTAATTTATTTAAATCATTTATTGAAACTTATTATTTACCATGAGCTACTGTATACTCATTCTTACGTGACACCTCGATGTTTTCGCCATCGGTTGGGGTTTTACACATGTGCCAATAACTGCTACTCCACCCTCTGCTCTTGCAGAGACCAGTCAACAGAGTTTCTTCACACAAGGCTTTGTTGATTGGAGCAGTATACCAGATGAGCTAACAAATGAAAATTTTGCTCTTGTAGCCAAAGCGGAAAATGAACCAGAAATTTTTTGTTTCATGGCTATGGATACAATTGTGGAAGAGGTGGAATCTGAGGATGTGGTGACTGAATCTAAAAATGTGACTAATGGTATTATTGATGCAGTAGTTCCAGATGAAAAGTATAAGGAAGAGGTTGTGAATCTCTCAGATCCCTGGGGTGATGATTGTGAGTGCAAGTGTGAGTGTGCATTGATGGTTGCTGCTAAGGTATCTCCTCAAATCCTAAAAGATTTGTGTTCAAACAAATGTGTAATAGCATTTGCTAACATTAAAAAGTTGAATGAAAACCTTAGGAAGAAAATTTTATATGATGAAGTTCAATTTGAAAAACTTTCAAAAGAGTTAAAATCAAAATGGACCGAAAAAGAATCTGAAATCAACAGTTTAAAACATGAAGCAAATATAACGAAATACTAGCTCCAAACTATGATGACAAAATATCATAGTTGTAAAAAGGAGCTTGAGGCCACCCAAGTTGAATGTGAAAAATGGGTGGAATCTTGTAAAGGTTTTGAGATGCTCCTTAACAAACAAACCAAAATTCATGTGAAGTTTGGTTTTGGTTTTGAAACCACTGCCCCAGCTTTTCAAAACACTGACAAAAGGGAAAAAAAGTTAGTTGAGGTAGTACCAACTAATTTGGAGGGACAAGAGAATAAAATCACTAAACCTAATGGCAAGAAAATCATTCTTGAAAAGCTTGAGGTTCCTCATCATTCACTGAACTTGAAAAATATGAATTTAAACCTACTTGGTCTGATGTGTGTGGTACTCTTGAAAACTTCAAACCAGTTGATTTCAAAACCCCTGATGGTAAGAAAGCACCACAGGCAAAGGTCATTCCCTTGAAAGACCTTCCAGCAGATGCTCAAACATATGTTGAAAAGAAGGTTGCAAAGGGGAAAAAGAAAGAGAAGGCTGAACACTTGTTTTGTGATTTCTGCGAAAAGAAAAATCATGTTACTAAAAACTGTTTTCTTCTAAAAGCATATGATATCAACAAAGTAACAAGTGTGTGTGATTCTAAGACCACATGCTCAATATGTGGTAAAAAGAATCACAAAACCAAGGAGTGTCTGTATCTCAAAAATTTTGATGTCAAAATACAAGAGTACAAGGCTAAAACTCTTGCAAGTCAAGTGGTGAGTACTCCAAAAGGAAAGCCCAAACATACTTACGTACCAGCCCAAACATCTGTTACCAAAAGTCTTGAAACATCTGTTCCCAGGGATGTCCAAGTAACAAATGCTCCACCCACAAACAGGTACCCAAGAGGATATGGACAACCACATGGTCATAGTCTGTCACATGTTTATGAAGAACCTAAGAGGCCTTCAAAACCAAGAGTGAACAGAAACCCCTATGGTTACTATCATCTGACAGGAAATGATCAAACATCTGTTGCACCAAGTGTTGGGTTCAGGGACTGTTCAACCAAGTCTATGGTATGTAGATAGTGGAGGCTCCAGGCACATGACGGGATGTAGAGCCCTTCTTCTGGACTTCTTAGCTCCTGGAGGGGGTTATATATCCTTTGGTAATGATTTAAAAGGTAAAGTGTTGGGTTCAGGGACTGTTCAGGCTGGGAAACTCAAGTTTGAAAATGTCAATCTTATTGATAATCTTAAATTTAATCTTCTTAGTGTCTCATAAATGAGTGACAAAGGCTATGGGTCATTCTTAACTAAGAAAACTTGTAAGATTATTGGGCCAGAAGTGGTTAAAAAGATTGATACCATCATAGCTGAGAGCAAAGCACAACTTCTTGCTCATAGGAGTGACAATGTGTATGTAGTTGATATGTTGAAGGATAATCCTATGGCAAATGTCTGTCTGTTTTCTGCTGCCTCCACCAAAGAGACAGAATTGTGGCATAGGAGACTGGGTTACACCAACCTTCAAACTATCAACTCTCTCTCCAAACAAAGCCTTGTAAGAGGTCTACCATCAAAAGAATTCAAGTGTGATGAGCATTGTGTTTCTTTCTTAAAAGGGAAACAACATATAAGCTCTTACAAATCCATTGATGAGTCCAAAACAAGTCAATGTCTTCAATTGTTGCACATGGACTTGTTTAGCCCAGTTAAAATCATGAGTCTAAGAAGAAAAAGATTTTGTCTTGTCATAGTTGATGATTTTTCTAGGTTTACATGGACTTAATTTTTACACTCTAAGGATGAGACTGTAGGCATTTTGAAGGACTTTGTCACCAAAGTTGAGAAACAATATGACTTGCCAGTAAAAGTCTTTAGAAGTGACAATGGAACAGAGTTTAAAAATAAGGAGTTGCATGATTTCTATGTGTCAAAAGGAATTGTGAGGTAGTACAACATTCCAAGAACACCAGAACAAAATGGGATGGTGGAAAGGAAAAACATAACTCTCATTGAGGCTGCAAGAACTATGCTAGTAGATTCTGGTTTGCCTCTGTCCTTCTGGGCAGAGGCTGTAAACACTTCTTGCTATGTTCAAAACAGAGTTTTAATCAACCCAAGACATCAAAAGACTGCTTATGAAATTTTGTTCAAAATCAAACCACTGATATCATTTTTCAAAATCTTTGGCTGCCTAGGTTTCATTTTAAATCTTAAAGATTCCATTTCAAAATTTGCAGCCAAAGTAGACTGTGGGTATTTTCTGGGATATTCTTCTACCGCCAAGGCCTATAAAGTGTTTAACAAAAGGACTAGGACAATAGAAGAAACTCTGAATGTAAAGTTCAATGAACTTTCATCCTTAAAAATCCTAGCAAATCCCGCTGAACTGTTTGATTTAGACAAATTCAAATTTGAAGATATTACTGCTAAAGCTGACAGTGCAGGTATTCCGCAGTCTCCATAACAAGACTACAAAATTGATGTTGTGATCCCAAGTCACTACAAAGTCACTTCTGCATCAGGGGAAGCAGATGTTCACAACACCTGTCAAAACTCTGCCACCGCTGTGTCAACCACTGTTGGTCAATCTTACTTTCAATCCACTGCCTCATCAAGCTCAACCACTGTTCAATCATCTGTTGACAAAAGTCTGACCTTTGTTGACAAAAGTCAGTCCAACTTTACACCACTTGGACCCATTCCCCCACTTCCATTTCAAACATCTGTTGGTACTACAGAAGTGCAAACAGATGTTACACCAACAGAGTCACCAAACCTCTGTCCTTCACCTCAAAATGCCATCATACCATATCAGGGAGATTTAATCTACCTAAGAGCTCATCCACCAGACCATATCATAGGAAAAATCAGAGAGGGTGTGCTCATAAGAAGCCAATCCTCAAATATCTGTCTTTTTGCAGGCTATCTATCTCTCACACAACCTGTCAAGTACCAAGAGGCACTAACAGACATCAGTTGGGTAGAAGCCATGCAGGAAGAGCTCATTCAGTTCAAAAGACACCAAGTATGGGAACTTGTACCACTGCCAAAGGATGTCTGTCCAATTGGTACAAAGTGGGTCTTTAAAAACAAAACTGATGAAAGGGGTATAGTTGTCATGAATAAAGCCAGGCTTGTGGTTCAAGACTTCAGACAAGAAGAGGGGATAGACTATCATGAAACCTTTTCTCCTTTAGCTAGGCTAGAAGCTATCAGACTCTTTCTAGCCTTTGCTGTCAACCACAACATCAAGGTGTATCAGATGGACATTAAATGTGCATTCCTTTATGGCAAAATTGAGGAGGAGGTCTATGTATGTCAACCACCTGGTTTTGAAGACACATTCCATCCTGATTATGTCTACAAGCTCAACAAAGCTTTGTATGGACTCAAACAAGCACCTAGAGCCTGGTATGAAACTCTTTCCACCTTTCTCTTATCCATTGGTTTCACAAGAGGTAAAATTGATAAAACTTTATTTTTAAAATGGAGAGGGAAAGATTTAATGATTGTTCAAATATATGTGCTATGGGTGAACTTCAGTGTTTCCTTGGTCTCCAAGTAAAGCAGCCGCAAAATGGCACATTTATTCATCAAAACAAGTATGTTTAAAACTTACTAACCAGATTTGAGATGAATGATTGTAAGCCATGTAGTACACCCATGACCACAACCAAACTGCTCACTATTGATGAGAAGGATGAACGGGTTGACCAGACACATTACATATGCATGATTGGGTCTTTATTGTACTTAACTGCATCCAGGCCAGACATTATGTTTGCCACTTGTGTCTGTGCAAGATCCCAGGCTTCACCTAGAAAGCCAAACCTTATTGCTATGAAAAGGATATTCAGATACCTAAAAGGTGCTCTCACACTTGGTATCTGTTATCCTGCTAATGGAAACATTGAGCTTTTAGGTTATTCAGATAGTGATTTTGCTGGCTGCCACACCACAAGGAAGTCTATATCAGGGGGTGCCAATTTCTAGGGAATGCCTTATTCTCATGGCAAAGCAAAAAGCAAGCAGCTATTTCAACCTCAACAGCAGAGGCTGAATACATTGCTGCTGCAAGCTGTACAGCCCAACTCATGTGGCTTCACAATCAACTACTGGATTTTGGTATAACTACACTAAAGACTCCACTCATGCTAGATAATCAAGTTGCTGAAAATATCATCAAAAATCCAGTCTCTCATTCAACCACAAAGCACATAGACACCAGACATCACTTTATCAGAGATAGCTATGAAAAAGGTTTGATTTCTTTGCACCATGTTCCAACAGAGGATCAGCTGGCAGATGTGTTGAAAAAAGCTTTAGACACATCTACCTTTGAAAAACTGATCTCTCGGATTGGTATGTTAAAACATGGATTAAACAACAAAAATGATTTGAATAAAAACATTAAAATGTTTCAGAAAATCAAAATTCATCCTTAAAAATAGCTTTTTGGTTGAAAAATCTGCTAAGGATAAAACAACCACTGTTTCATCCACTCTTTCATCTGTTAGTTGAAAAATCTGTTTTCAAATGTCTGATCAGATAAAACAACTGCTTCCATTATATATATATATATATATATATATATATATATATATATATTAAAAAAACCTCAAATACTGTTAGAATCAGCACTTTGGAAATTCAACAGTTGTTTGCCTCAGTCCTTTGGCAACAGCTGTATGCCACATAGGCTCCATCAGATGTTTGCCACGTCTGCTCTCAAAAGCAAAGCTTTGGCCACATCAGCGGTTTTGTCACACCCTCAAAATCCACTTGCGGAGTTTTACCGCGAGGCGCATGACAAACCAGGATCCAAACCAACGATCACAATAAACAAGTCTAAAATGAATATAATGCAATTTCAAAACATAGTTTAAAATTCCCGTTTACAGCGGAAGCTTATTCAAAACAGTATCTCAAAAGTAAACCAATTGTTCAACATATGAAAACCATGCGACTCTAACTAGACGCCGTGCAGACGCGTGCGCCCTAGTTCCATTGTGCTACCTTAGCGACCTGAGAAAACATGTAAAAGTTTACGTCAGCACAAAAATGCTGGTGAGTTTACAGGTTTTGTATCCAAGTACCAAGTCAACCTGTCCATACTATAACAAATCGAAAACCAGTGTACGCTAGCTAGGCGTATGTTTTGTTACTACCACGATTGGAAAACCATTACTAACTCGAATACCAGATGTTGTGCCCGAAAAGTAAACCAGTTGTTCCTGTTGTTCCTGTTTGAGACAATATGCACTCGCCCGGCCCTCCAAGCCGACGAGCGGGTTGGTCACTCCCAATAGCGCTATTCACATTTCCCCGTTGTGCAAACCCGCACATTCATGGTTCCCCCCGGGACTTCCAAAGATCGTGTAGTACACAATAGAAACCCATAGTATGACAGTAGTTACCAAATAATCGTTTTAACACATGTTTTCTCCCCCGAAAGTATGAAACCAGTTTAAAAGAGGGGCCGTAAACTCACCTTAAGTTGCGTTACTCCTTAACCCGAGTAAACTCAGCTGCTATGCTAGTCCCGTAAAGCGGCGACCTAACATACGACAGTTACAAGTACTTAGACTAATAACCCGCAGGTTAATTAGTCCCTAGATGTCCAGACCATAACCAAGTTCGTTTGAAAACACCGTGACTATTTAACTGACCCAAAGTACAAGACTCGACATCCCATTGGTGACCCGAGACTCCCCGTGTTATGTTTACGCTCCAAAACATACAATAACGCAATTACACTTAACATACGTTAACGCACAACAAGTTATAGCACATCGTTCACGTATCACCGAATTACATCCAAATATATGTTACCAAGTTATTAGACATGTTACGGGGTTCCTAGCATGTTACTACATGTCAAATCAGGTCTCGGAATGTTAATATACACTTACAGCAGCAGTACACGCGATTAGGGAGGCTAATCGCATGAATGATCACACGACTAGGCTAATCGCCCCTGATGTCACGCGAGTGGGGCTACTCGCCCCTGATGTCATGCGAGTGGGGCTACTCGCCCCTGATGTCATGCGAGTGGGGCTACTCGCCCCTAACACAGGCGATTAGCAAGGCTACTCGCCTGTAACCTTGCTGTTCCGGTTTTTCGCGCGTTTAACGCTCCAAATCAGATCCAGAACGTGTGTAACTACCCAATATCATCCCAATAACTATTCTAAACATGTTTAAACCAAAATCTTTCGTTTAACCTCGTATAATCAGTCCTGCATGAAATCAAGTAATCCAAACATATACACATAGCATGCAATCATCATACTAACATGCATAACAATAACCCTAATAATCAATTACTGAGAGTCCTATCATCATAATATCAATATCAACACTGATCTATCATAATATCATATCAAATCATCATCATGAATCATAAAAACCCTAGCTTTCTAATCATACACACTCATAATGCATGCATATTAGTTATAATCCGATTAACAACCCTTATTGACGATTTTCAGAAAGCTTTTTCGTTTAACAACAGGTCTGGACCCTTAGGGATTGATTAAAAACGTTTACAAAGAGTTATGGATGAGAATCAAACCTTAGGATTATGAAAGAATGATGATTAAAGCTTGAAACCTTGTGTTTTGATCAAAAATCGCCTTCCAGAGGTTGTTTATGTGTTTGGGCGGGTTATGGGACGACTAGGGTTTGTCTAATGAAGTTTAGGAGGTTAAGTATGGTATTTATAGTCGTTTTTAGTCGTCCAGCCCGTTCCATGCGATTGTGCAGCAGTTATACGCGATTAGGGCTGCTAATCGCATGAATGTGCATGTGATTGGGCCTAATCGCCTAAACTTATACACGATTAGGACCCTAATCGCCTTTAAGGTTCCCTACTCGCCTCCCCTATGGGCGATTAGGCTTCCTAATCGCCTGTAGGGGTTCATTTTGTGTGTTTTGCGCGTTAAACCCCGTTTTAACATATGTTAACACATATTAATGTACCGACAAGTCACATAATGATTATAAACACATAACACAAGTAAATACACATATTCACACTCGTTCACCAATTCCCGGGACTCGAGACTCGTATGTTCCGTATGCCCTGACGATCCCACCGATCGTCACCGTTTGTACACTTGGTTAAGGACTGACATCTAACGAACCTCTAGACCAACATCCAATGATCTTCTAAGCTAACCGATAGTTCCCGAACCATGACCCGACTTAACTAACCCAGTTAAGTACAATATACGCGTGACTCGCTAAGGTAGACTTTCATCTACACAACGTTGTTAACCAGAATTTGCCGGGTGTCACATCATCCCCACGTTGAAAGAATTTTCGTCCCGAAAATTGCACAAGCACCAAAAGAACAAAAGAATAACGAAGGAAACAAACAAAAAGATAGAAACCAGAAGAGAGATTTACCCGAGTTGTCACATCATCCCCACGTTAAAAGGAATCTCGACCCGAGATTCATTCAGCTGCCGAAGAGACATGTCTCGACTCGAACGCTTCCTTAGGAAAAAGATGAGGATACTTAGACTTCATCTGATCCTCCCGTTCCCATGTATATTCCGGTCCCCGGTTCGAGTTCCACCGAACCTTAACGATACGAATCTTGCTGTGACGCAGGCTACGAATCTTGTAATCAAGGATCTCCACAGGTTCTTCCACAATCCGAAGACGATCATCAACCTTGATCTCTTCTAGTGGAACGATAAGAGACTCGTCAGCCAGACACTTCTTCAGGTTTGACACGTGAAAGACGTTATGTACGTTACCGAGCTCCGTCGGTAGATCAAGTCGATATGCCACCGGCCCAATCCGTTCCAGGATCGTAAATGGGCCGACATATCGCGGATTGAGTTTGCCACGCTTCCCAAAGCGTATGACGCCCTTCCACGGTGAGACTTTTAGAAGTACCTTGTCATTGACTTGGAATTCCAGTGGTTTGCGACGCTGATCAGCATAACTCTTTTGCCGGTCCCGTGCCGCCGCCAACCGATTACGAATCTGTACGATCTTTTCCGAAGTTTCGTACACTAGTTCAGGCCCAGTGAGTTGACTCTCACCCACTTCAGCCCAACAAAGAGGAGAACGGCATTTCCGTCCGTACAGTGCTTCGAACGGAGCAGCCTTGATGCTCGTGTGATAACTGTTATTATACGAGAATTCTACTAACGGTAGATGAGCTTCCCAACCCTTTCCAAAATCGATCACACATGCCCGCAGCATGTCTTCTAAAGTTTGAATCGTGCGCTCACTCTGACCGTCAGTCTGTGGATGGTAAGCCGTACTCATGTCTAGTTGGGTACCCAAAGCCTTGTGCAAAGACTTCCAGAAGTGAGAAGTAAAATGGGAGTCACGATCCGAGATAATAGAAACTGGCACCCCGTGCTTAGAAACAACTTCCTTCAAGTAAAGACGAGCCAAACGATCCATGGTGTCGGTCTCCTTAATAGCAAGAAAATGAGCTGATTTCGTTAACCGATCGACAATCACCCATATCTTGTCGTTCCCGCTTGGTGATTTAGGAAGTTGTGTGACAAAATCCATAGTAATCCGTTCCCATTTCCATTCCGGAATTTCAGGTTGTTGCAGGAGACCCGACGGTTTCTGGTATTCCACCTTGACCTTAGCACAGGTCAAGCATTTGCTCACGTATGAGGCTATGTCCGACCTCATGTTTGGCCACCAGTAAAGCACCTTCAGATCTTGGTACATCTTATCCGAACCAGGATGAATAGAATACCGGGACTTATGAGCCTCATCAAGGACAAGCTCCCGTAGTCCCCCGAATAAAGGAACCCATATGCGTTCTGCGAAGTAGTGCAGGCCATCAGGCCTTTGCGCGAGGTGCTTGTCGGCACCGTGCATGGTTTCAGCTTTAAGGTTTTCCTCCTTCAAAGCTTCCAACTGGGCAGAACGGAGTTGATCAGGTAGTGACGAATGAATGGTGAGCTGCAACGCCCGAACGCGACGAGGTTTAGTAGATTCCTTCCTGCTCAAGGCGTCTGCTACAACATTCGCCTTGCCAGGATGGTACTTAATAGCACAATCATAGTCGTTCAAAAGTTCAATCCAGCGACGCTGTCGTATGTTCAAGTGTTGTTGGTCGAAAATGTGTTGGAGACTCTTGTGATCGGTGTAGATGGTGCATTTGGTACCGTACAAGTAATGTCTCCAAATTTTCAACGCGAATACCACGGCACCCAACTCCAAGTCATGAGTTGTATAGTTTCTTCTCGTGCACTTTGAGTTGACGAGAAGCATACGCAATCACTTTCTCGCGTTGCATCAACACGCAACCGAGTCCATGAATGGAAGCATCACAGTAAACAACAAAATCATCAGGACCCTCAGGTAAAGACAAAATAGGAGCAGAACACAGTTTAGACTTCAGTTCTTCAAACGCGGACTCTTGTGATTCACCCCAGTCGAACTTCCTATCCTTCTGAGTGAGAGTGGTGAGGGGTTGAGCAATCTTCGAGAACCCCTGAATGAAACGACGATAATAGCCCGCAAGGCCTAGGAATTGCCGCACCTCAGTTGGCGTCTTTGGTGCTCCCCAGTCCTTGATCGCTTCGATTTTGGCTGGATCGACATGAATCCCTAGTTCATTAACCACATGTCCTAGGAATTGAACTTCGCGTAACCAAAAGTCACACTTTGAGAACTTAGCGTAAAGTTGTTCCCGTCGCAAGAGTTCCAAAACCAAACGTAGGTGTTCCTCGTGTTCGGTCTTGTTCTTAGAGTAGATCAGAATGTCATCAATAAACACAATGACGAACTTGTCCAGATATGGTTTGCAAACGCGGTTCATCAAGTCCATGAAAACCGCCGGTGCATTCGTGAGACCGAAAGGCATGACCAAGAATTCGAAATGGCCATAACGTGTACGAAAGGCAGTCTTTGCAACGTCAGCCTCCCTGACGCGCAGCTGGTGATAACCGGACCTCAAGTCGATCTTGGAATAATAACTAGAACCCTGAAGCTGGTCGAATAGATCATCGATACGTGGAAGAGGATAACGGTTCTTGACGGTCAATTTGTTCAGTTCTCTGTAGTCTACGCACAACCGGAAACTCCCATCCTTCTTCTTAACAAATAAAATCGGGGCTCCCCAAGGGGAAGAACTTGGCCGGATGAAACCCTTGTCCAAGAGTTCCTGTAACTGACTAGACAACTCCTGCATCTCGGGAGGTGCAAGACGGTAGGGGGCCCGAGCAATAGGAGCAGCCCCTGGTACAAGATCAATACCGAACTCGACTTGACGATGAGGAGGAAGACCAGATAAATCATCGGGAAAAACATCAGAAAACTCGCGTACCACCGGAATGTCGTCAATCTTCTTCTCATCACTAGAGGAAACAAATAAAAGTGCCAAAACGGCTGGATAACCCTTTCGAAGACACTTAAGGGCTTTCATGCTAGAGATGATGTTTAGCGGAACCCCACCCTTGATACCGTACACGGAAAGAAATTCTCCATCAGGGAGAGGAATCCGAATAACCTTATCGTAACAGACAATCTCCGCGCGATACAAAGATAACCAATCCATTCCTACCACAACGTCAAAACTACCCAAAGGTACCGGCATAAGGTCGATGGGGAACGATAAACCCGACAACTCTAATTGACACTCCCGAATGATACTAGTAGCTTCAATCGTTTTCCCGTCAGCCAACTCAATAATATACTTGGTCTCTAATGGTACGGGTACTACATCTAGCAGTCGACTAACCCCCATGGATACAAAACTCTTGTCGGCACCAGAATCAAATAACACACTAACAGAACGATTATTGAGAAGGAACGTACCGGTGACTGTGTCAGGGTCCTGCCTAGCCTCAGCGGCTCCAATGACGAAGGCACGTGCATTTCTGCCGCCGCCCCCGTTGTTCCCATTCCCGTTGTTCCCACCCTGCTTCAGTTTTGGGCAATCCTTCTTGTAATGCCCAGTGTCACCACAGTTGTAGCATCCTTGTTTCCCTGTAGTCCCCTGAGTAGTCGGAGCTGAGCTGTTAGTCGGAGCCTGAGTCGATGAAAGTGTAGCCCGACAATCCTTGGCATAGTGGCCTGTTCGCTGGCAGCGGTGACAACGGTTACTGTCGCAGTTCCCTTGATGATGGCGTCCACACTTGTTGCATTTGGGCAGTTTTCCCGCATAACCACCCTGCTTGTTACCCGAAGAAGATGAACCCCCATTATCAAACCTTTTACCCTGCTGTGCTGACCCAGATCCTTTCCCGTCATTTTCCCACTTGCGCTTGTTGTTCTCTGGGGCCTTAACAGTCGAACCTTTCGCAGGCAAAATACCCTCATTCACCTTTAAGTTGGTCATCCTATGAGCCGATCGAACCACCTCTGCGTATGTAGGATGATTTCCCGCAGCCACTAACCCTGCGATTTCTGGTACTAACCCCGAGACATAATGCTCAATCCTCCTGTACTCTGGCACATGCAGATCAGGACACAGCACTGCCAACTCGTTCGCCTCACAGTATACTTTTCAATTTCAGACCCAGTCATCTTGAGGTTCCACACCTCATGCTCCAGCTTCTGTACCTCTTCCCTCGGGCAATACTCCCGCTTCAGCAACTGCACAAAGTTCTCCCATGGCATAGCATATGCCTCCCCAATACCCATGTTCTGGGTAATGCCATTCCACCAAGTCAATGCCACGTCCTGAAATAACGCAGCCGAATACTTCACCCGATCTTCTGGGAGACAGTTACACATCAGAAATACCGACTCCACTTTCTCCAACCACCTAAGCAAGCTAACCGCACCCTCAGTGCCAGAGAATTCCTGGGGCTTACAGTCCCGGAACATCTTGTAGGTGCACATGGGTGGGGGTGGGTTAACAGGACCGCCTGAAATGAAACGCATGAGAAACCACGAAGAATGTAAACAAGGTTCACCAATGAGGCAAGGAAAATGGATAAATCAACTTACCACCACCGTTGTGCCCTAACTGAAAGGCAGCTTGGAGTAAGTTGTTCAGATCATCCTGCGATAGGTTAATACCTCCACGACCACCAGCACCACCGCGACCACCACCACGTCCACCATTGCGACCACCTCCACGTCCTCCTCGTACTCCAGACATGATTCTGGCAGAAAGAACGAGAAAATTTATTTTCGCAGATAAAGATAACCACTAATGTTCGCAAGATCAAAGCTAGATCCAATCCAGGACTATCCCTTCAAACCCAGAGCTCACCAGGACCTCCATGCATTTCGGTTTATGATTTTGTGTGCACCCAAAATGATAAACCGCTCTACATGGTCCTCCCAGTGTTCTCCTAGTTCAAAGTTCAAATCACCGAACATAGACTCTTAGCTACACACCGTAATACTACGGTAGTTCATGACAAGTGTTTCTATTGGAGTGCGAAAGGGAGATGTCCGAGCCTTGGACAAATCTCAAGAGCACACGAGTTACCCCAATAGACCACACTGCCTAGAAAACAAGTAACCCAACCTAAGATAGAACGGATGATGTAACGTAGAAAGACCAATGATTTAGAGACACCCCGACAAGACCATACGTAAACCACTATAACGTTTAGTACCATGTGATCGTCTAGTGTGTGCGACTCGGCTATAGACTAGACTCTACATGCAGTCCTAGTTCACTATAACCATTGGCTCTGATACCAATCTGTCACACCCTCAAAATCCACTTGCGGAGTTTTACCGCGAGGCGCATGACAAACCAGGATCCAAACCAACGATCACAATAAACAAGTCTAAAATGAATATAATGCAATTTCAAAACATAGTTTAAAATTCCCGTTTACAGCGGAAGCTTATTCAAAACAGTATCTCAAAAGTAAACCAATTGTTCAACATATGAAAACCATGCGACTCTAACTAGACGCCGTGCAGACGCGTGCGCCCTAGTTCCATTGTGCTACCTTAGCGACCTGAGAAAACATGTAAAAGTTTACGTCAGCACAAAAATGCTGGTGAGTTTACAGGTTTTGTATCCAAGTACCAAGTCAACCTGTCCATACTATAACAAATCGAAAACCAGTGTACGCTAGCTAGGCGTATGTTTTGTTACTACCACGATTGAGAAACCATTACTAACTCGAATACCAGATGTTGTGCCCGAAAAGTAAACCAGTTGTTCCTGTTGTTCCTGTTTGAGACAATATGCACTCGCCCGGCCCTCCAAGCCGACGAGCGGGGTTGGTCACTCCCAATAGCGCTATTCACATTTCCCCGTTGTGCAAACCCGCACATTCATGGTTCCCCCCGGGACTTCCAAAGATCGTGTAGTACACAATAGAAACCCATAGTATGACAGTAGTTACCAAATAATCGTTTTAACACATGTTTTCTCCCCCGAAAGTATGAAACCAGTTTAAAAGAGGGGCCGTAAACTCACCTTAAGTTGCGTTACTCCTTAACCCGAGTAAACTCAGCTGCTATGCTAGTCCCGTAAAGCGGCGACCTAACATACGACAGTTACAAGTACTTAGACTAATAACCCGCAGGTTAATTAGTCCCTAGATGTCCAGACCATAACCAAGTTCATTTGAAAACACCGTGACTATTTAACTGACCCAAAGTACAAGACTCGACATCCCATTGGTGACCCGAGACTCCCCGTGTTATGTTTACGCTTCAAAACATACAATAACACAATTACACTTAACATACGTTAACGCACAACAAGTTATAGCACATCGTTCACGTATCACCGAATTACATCCAAATATATGTTACCAAGTTATTAGACATGTTACGGGGTTCCTAGCATGTTACTACATGTCAAATCAGGTCTCGGAATGTTAATATACACTTACAGCAGCAGTACACGCGATTAGGGAGGCTAATCGCATGAATGATCACACGACTAGGGCTAATCGCCCCTGATGTCACGCGAGTGGGGCTACTCGCCCCTGATGTCATGCGAGTGGGGCTACTCGCCCCTGATGTCATGCGAGTGGGGCTACTCGCCCCTAACACAGGCGATTAGCAAGGCTACTCGCCTGTAACCTTGCTGTTCCGGTTTTTCGCGCGTTTAACGCTCCAAATCAGATCCAAACGTGTGTAACTACCCAATATCATCCCAATAACTATTCTAAACATGTTTAAACCAAAATCTTTCGTTTAACCTCGTATAATCAGTCCTGCATGAAATCAAGTAATCCAAACATATACACATAGCATGCAATCATCATACTAACATGCATAACAATAACCCTAATAATCAATTACTGAGAGTCCTATCATCATAATATCAATATCAACACTGATCTATCATAATATCATATCAAATCATCATCATGAATCATAAAAACCCTAGCTTTCTAATCATACACACTCATAATGCATGCATATTAGTTATAATCCGATTAACAACCCTTATTGACGATTTTCAGAAAGCTTTTTCGTTTAACAACAGGTCTGGACCCTTAGGGATTGATTAAAAACGTTTACAAAGAGTTATGGATGAGAATCAAACCTTAGGATTATGAAAGAATGATGATTAAAGCTTGAAACCTTGTGTTTTGATCAAAAATCGCCTTCCAGAGGTTGTTTATGTGTTTGGGCGGGTTATGGGACGACTAGGGTTTGTCTAATGAAGTTTAGGAGGTTAAGTATGGTATTTATAGTCGTTTTTAGTCGTCCAGCCCGTTCCATGCGATTGTGCAGCAGTTATACGCGATTAGGGCTGCTAATCGCATGAATGTGCATGTGATTGGGCCTAATCGCCTAAACTTATACACGATTAGGACCCTAATCGCCTTTAAGGTTCCCTACTCGCCTCCCTATGGGCGATTAGGCTTCCTAATCGCCTGTAGGGGTTCATTTTGTGTGTTTTGCGCGTTAAACCCCGTTTTAACATATGTTAACACATATTAATGTACCGACAAGTCACATAATGATTATAAACACATAACACAAGTAAATACACATATTCACACTCGTTCACCAATTCCCGGACTCGAGACTCGTATGTTCCGTATGCCCTGACGATCCCACCGATCGTCACCGTTTGTACACTTGGTTAAGGACTGACATCTAACGAACCTCTAGACCAACATCCAATGATCTTCTAAGCTAACCGATAGTTCCCGAACCATGACCCGACTTAACTAACCCAGTTAAGTACAATATACGCGTGACTCGCTAAGGTAGACTTTCATCTAGACAACGTTGTTAACCAGAATTTGCCGGGTGTCACAGGTTTCATCAGAGGCTATAAAAACCCTATTTTCCCACAACAGTCGTTACACTGTCTCATTGTATTTAAAATATTGAAACCGCCTTCTTCAACCTTTAACCCTCATACATATTCCTTCCATCTTTTGACTCGAAAACCATTACAATGGATCTTCAAGCAAAAGCCAATCACAATTACCTTCCCTCTCTGGTTAAAACAGATGAAAACATTCCGTTCCATACCACCATTGATGTATTCCTCCAATCCAAATACCTGTCAATAATAACCGCTAATGCACCCATCTACATCGATACTCTCCAAGAATTCTGGTTAAATGCTGATGTTCTACTTCATGACAAAAAGCCTACAACCATTATCTAAAAAATTGTAGAAACAAATATCTCCATAACCCCCCAACTGATATCCACAACCAACCTTTTCTTTGAACGACTTGGCAGATAAAGATTCTTTCCCTAAGGCTGAACTTCACACTGAGTTTCAGGAAAGGGGTTATGATTCACAGATGACTGGTTCAACTCTTTTCAAAAAGTTTTTCACACCAGTCATGAAATTTTTCTTTCATACACTCCTTCTTTGTATCTCTGCTAAAACCACTTATTTCAATGAAATCCCATTGAAAGTTCAGTACTTTGGATATGCTATGTTGTTAGAATCTGAGTATAATCTATCCCAGGCCCTGTTCCTAGATTTAGTGGCAAATGTGAAGGGAGTCAAGTCTGGGTCAAACAATGCTTTTCTGATATACCCAAGACTTTTAAGTGTAATCCTACAAAAGGTTTTACCTGAAAAGGTGTTTAAAAAGGGTAAATCATTTCAAATGAAGAGTCTTTCATAAGAAACTTTTACAAGAATGCTGGGTCCAAACACCCAAGAAAAGGTGTCAAAAGTCAAAGTTTATAAAACACAAGAAAATAGTGCTAAGACAACAACTGTTGTCAAAACCTCTGTTGCTAAGCACACTAATCCTGGTGATCATGGTACTACATCCAGTGCTGTGAAACCCACACCAGCCACCTCTAAAAAGAAACATCCATCCACAAAGCCCCCAAGAAAACCAAAAAGGGACCTCTGAAAGATGAGATACCAGAGGACAACCCTGTTGCAGCACAAAAGCAACAAGAAACCACTGTTGTTACTTCCTCACAACAGTTGGAGATATCTCAACCTGACCAAACTCCTCATGAATCCTCATAAAAGGATCATGTTGTAAACCAAGGGGAAACACATCATGAGACATATGAGTCACTTGACCATATGCTCATAAGCCCTTCTCCCAGGGCTACTTCTCTTTTCACTCCTCAAACCCTCACCATCACATGTCCCTCCAACAATGCAACCATTGTTCGAAGCTATTGATAAAACTCAGGATATTCCCAGTTCCTCTCCATCACCTATCAATGAGGGTATTCACCAACAAGTGACTGGGACTGACTAAAATCAATGAGCTAGCCCACGAACAGAGGAGGTTACACCCCTTGAGTTACATGTAACTCAAGGTGAGTATTCAAGTGAAGTAGCCACTACTGATGTAGAGACCATTGTCTCACAACAGGATAGTGGGTACATAGCTAAGACTTCCTTGAAGACAATAACTGATAAGGCCACAATAGTGACTCCAAAATCAGTTGGAAGTCCCCAAAACCAAGACAAAGGGGCATCTGGTTCTTATTCTATGGACTCATCTCCTAGGACTGAACCAGTTACAACTACTACTGGTAGGAATCCAGATGATGATATTAACTTAGGTGATGGGTTAAAATAGCAAGAATTGACGGATAGAGTTCAATCCATTGAAACCTCTGTTGCTGACATCAAAACAGATCTCAAGACTATCATGGAATCTTTTGCTGGTCTAACCAAAAGTCAACCATCAAAGGAAGATATTGCTAGTGAGCTATGGAAATTTGTTTCCCCCATCATCATAGCTCATAGAAGACTAACAGACCAAACTCATGAAACTTATATGGCTCAGATCAGGACCATGGTAGATGCTAGGTACACAGATACCCAAGCAAACATTAAAGCCATAAAAGACCACCTGCTGAAGACCACTGGCCCTGCCCCTACCACAATCTGCAGAGATGAAGATGATGATGAGTTCACTGCTGATGATGCCAAAAAGGGGGAGAGTGGTAGAGATAGATTGAAAAAGTTAAAACCCTTTGGATGTCCACCCTCAGGTCAATCACCAAAGTCTGCTGCCAACAAACTAGGGTCTGCATCACCAGCACAACAACCCAATGTTCAAACCACTGCTGATGCTGAAACTGTCAATGCTGGCAAGGCAAAAGAAGTTGATCACTCTGCCAATGTCATTGCTGAAGAGGCTGCTGAGGCTAAGCAAAAGAGGCTTGACACATTGGAAGTCAAGGCAGAGGCTCTAGTGCAAAGAAAGATAGAGCAATAACAAGAAGTTGAGGATATTGGCTTCTCTAAAAGGAAGATAATGTCTGCAAAACGCACTAGGAAACCATCATCTAAAACTGCTGCTGCTAAAACATCTGCTCCTAGAACCATTGCTTCCACCAAAACCACTGCTGCACCAAAACAACTGAACCTAAAACCACAACCACCAAACCAACCATTGAACCTACCACCACAACCACCAATACAACACCTATAACCATACCAACCACTTCACCACCTAAATCCCAAACATCTGCTGGTCCTGCACAAGTGCCAACAGATGTTAACACAACCACTACTGCCCAAACACCACCATCACCACTTATCTTGTACAAAAGGAAGAGAAAATCAACCTTTGTTGTACAAGATGAAAATATACAAACCTCACCACCTTCCACTTCAACAACAAAATCCGCACCTATACCAGCCATTCCACTTACATCATTTTCACCACACACTTCTCATTCCACCTTCCACATCTCACAGACCACCACCTTCCATCACACCATTTCCTGCTTAGTATCCTCTTTAGCTTGATCTACTCAAGGGGGAAATGCAATCCTTCTAGAATACGAGGATCAATCTGAAAGAACCTTCCTATCTCACCCAAATTTCCCTGTTCCCAGAAACATAGATCAATATTTGAAATTCAAAACTGATCAGGCTGATTTGATCATCAAGGAGAGATGCAAAGGGAAGGATGACATGACTGCTCAGGGCATCCATTTAGCAGAGCTTAGCAAACTGAGAAGGATTGAGGATTTTGCTAAGACCCTGAGCAATTCCATGTACACCATGCCTCTCAGTAGTGATTTGGAAAGGGTAGTAAGGGAGTCTATACTTGATCAGATCTTGGCAACCATGCCTTACAAAGCAAACAAGAAACAGTTTGCAGGTTGGACCACTCATGCACTTCAAGAAGAACTTTTGAGAATTGAAGAAATGGCCAAGAATCCTCCTGTGAAAGTCTCTGCCCCTGACTTTAGGAAAGGCAGAGACCCAGCCAGAGCCTTAAAGTTTAAGAAAATGAGAGAAGAGATTGTGGCTGCAAAATATGGAGAGATGAGGTTAGTTGCAAGATGGGCTGAGTTGAGGCTGGTTGAAACTTATAAAAAGCTAGAAGAGAATAGAAAGACTGATCCCATACTGCCCAGAAAACCAATTTACTCTGATGCTCCATGGTTAAGAGACCTCAACTGGCCTTTACACTTGATAGCTTACTTGAAACATCTGACTTATCTGTTGCTGCCAAGAGACAGTTCAAAAGAAAGAAGGGGATGTCAGAAGAAGACCAAAAGAAGTTTGCTAATACATTTGTAAAAATGGGTATCTACAACCAAGTTCACTATTTCTCTGATCCCATAACTGATGAAATCAGAAAACTCATTGGGAGACCTCCATCACCAAACTCATCTAAAATAAACTTGCAGCTCAACAAATCCTCTAGATCAAAAATTCTAAAATGGAAGGTCAACAAAGACACCCATGAATTAACTTTGCTCAGATCAAATGGAGAGGCTCAAAAGTTGAGTATGGATGATGCACATGGACTATGTGCAAATGATCTCCAAACATTGCTTAACTAAGAGCTAGAAAGAGATGCTGAAGACCTCTTCTCATTGAACTTTGAACTACAGTTCAAAGGACAAATTAGAGAAAGTTTGATGAGGAATAAAGATCAACAATAAAGACTAAGTTTTGGCATCATCTGTTCTAGGGGGAGATTGTTGGGTCTGCTGACCTGGAGAAGAACAGATGATTGGAAAGCCAAAATATGCTATATATTAATCCTGAATAAAACAACATTTACAAGTTACTTCTCCCAAAAGACTGTTGACTCTAACATCTGCTGTACCCCAACAACTGCTGGAACAACTGCTGATCACAAAGGTCTGATGAAGAAAAAACTGCTGATCACAAAGGTCTGAAGAAGAAACAACTGCTGATCAAAGTACTGAAGACTCAAGGTCTGTTGGAGCCAACAACACTTAGGCTCCAGCGGATGATTCAAGACCATTAAAGGTTTACCTATCAGCTGTTTAGTTATCAGGGGTTTCCTATGTAACAATGTTTGTTTCATCAGATGTTTTATGTTGTTATTCTGTTAGAAGTCACTGTCTTAGGTGATGTCAGCCAAGGTCATCAGTTGTTTAGATTTTCTATAAATAGAACAATGCATGTATTATTCTATTCATCACTCAAAACATTCTCTTAGACAAACTTACACAGAGTGATCAGGCTGAGGGGAGTAATTGTACAATCGTTTGTAATCATTAAGTTTTATGAAAGCTTTCGATTCTAAAACAATTGTTCTCTTGTTTTGATTTATATTTTATCAATCCGCTGCACTTTCCATTTATAGATTAACTTCTTTCATCTTTCATTACTTAAACAATCAAAACAATCAAACTCAAATCCTTACAACCCCGAGTCTAGCAAAGCCCATAATAGTTTAGGAATCCATTATAGAGTCCTGTTTACCCATGAAAACCCGTACGTTCATGAGACATTTTGTGAATGCCGAACACAAGAAATCATGAGATTCCACCATTCAATGATTTTATCCTCAAAAACGTATGTACCATGAGAGAACTAAACAATTCAACATACGTTAAAGGGGAATTTACGCATGACACACTATGTGAATAACATAACATCAATAACAATTCACAATGTCACACATATGTTATCAATACCAAAAACACACGTGCACACACACATATTGTTCAATCGGCTTAGACATGGGCACAAGTGGTAACATAGATTAAACCACAAGACGAACATTATATATATACATATATAATTGTTTACATGTCCCATGAAAAGTTAATATGGATAGTAATAATAATAAAACCATACACATGTTTACACACACATATGCGAATGTGCACATATGTATATATACGGCCACATACATACACATACAAGGTTTCACTTTGTTGAACCATTCTTCTATATACATACATACATACATACATACATACATACATACATACATACATACATACATACATACATACATACATACATACATACATACATACATACATACATACATACATACATACATACATACATACATACATACATACATACATACATACATACATACATACATACATACACACAATCGAACATAAGCACACATACCCACCTCACAATCACACAATACCAAGATTATTGCCACAAACAGGACATGATCCACCCTATACCCCCAAACTTACACATGTTGACTTGCCAAAAACATCTTGCTCTTTCCCTATGTGTTTCGGCCCACACATTCCCAAGAAGAAGCATGCGTGAATTGATTTTGGACACTTTCTAGATTACACAAGACACACACACACCTCACATATATATATATGTATACGATTACATACACACACAAGCTTGTATTTTGATGAACAATTCACCTACACACATATACAAACAATCGCATACATACATACATACATACACTCATCCACAACTCACCATTCTTATCCATCCACTTCTCTAGAACCTTATACAAGAATGGAACCTATAAAGACTTACATGAGATCCAAGTATGGTTGACTAGCCATAATAATCTTTGCCTATTCCCCATACAAATCGGCCCAAGACACACCTACATAAGCCAACAAACTTCCCAAGTCAACTAATTACACTAACAAGGTTATCACCTTTTTGCACACCATGGATCTAATGTGTTGACTTACCTTAACTATAATCCAATCACCTACAAGTCCCTACCTCTCTCTCTCTCTCTCTCTCTCTCTCCTATATAGAAGAAGCAAGAGACCAAAGATTACACACATTAAACATTCTAAACACACTAACACCTTGCTAACCTCTCTTTCCCATGGAGAACCCCTCGGCCAAACCCAAACCCCATACCCAAACCATGTTTCGATTGAACACCATCAACACAGCCCACACGAGTCATTTCCTTGGAGCTTGGAGGGTGTAGAGTGGGAGAAACCGACTATAAATCGATCCCATCATTGTTCAAAGGCTCATTATTGTGGTATGTTAACAAACTAAGTTATATTTCCTTTTCGATCCATGTTTCGGCGCATATAAGGTTTACCCAACCCCTATCACCCATGCACCCACTAATGTGACGGACACAAAGTGTTTAATATCGATCAAAATACACAAAATGATAACAAACTTGCATGTATACATACACATATATATACATTCATACATAGGATGCACACTACACTTAAAAGCTTGAATATGGGCATCTACATACTCGTATACATGCCACAGGTATGTGTGTGCTTATATAGAACCGAGTAGAGGCCACACAAATCGTTTTTGGAACTTAAAATGTGACCTAGGTAACATGGCGATTTTGGAAACATGTGTTAAAGACCGGAAAACATATGTTAAATGAGCTTTATCACAGGAACCTTTGAAAAACATATGTTAATAACCAAGATGTATGTATAAACAAGGGCACAAACACATGTATATGTTGTTTTTTGTATGAAATGGCTGAAAACATGTTAATGTGTCACTTTCAATTGGCACACGTGTAACACACGCGAAATCAAGACACCGGTTTTGCCACAAATGGTTAATCATAGTCACAAATTTTGACAAAAACGTGCTTTTCCAACACATACAGTGTGTGACATATATGAATAAACATACAGAAACACAAGGTTCATAAACGTACAAGTCGGGTGACAGATATCAAAAGAGTGCTTATATTTCACATTACATTCATTGTCTTTAGTGTACAATGGGCGAGGCACAACATTCGTTTAGGTTTGGTTACGGGCTAATGATAGTCACATAATGATTATTGTCCTAGCTAGGCAATGATCCAGTCACCCATGGTTTACATAGAACTCAAAACATGGAACTTGGAGTTGCGCACGAGCAATTAGTTGTTGACATATTTTAATTGCATCTTTTTCAAGCAACTTAATTGTTGACATATTTTAATTGCATCTTTTCCAAACAATTAGTTGAACAACATGGAACTTGGAGTCGCGCACGAGCATCTCGGGGATATCATGAACGTTGTTTTGGAAATGATTTTAGACAATGTCATTTTATTGATGATTCTTAAAACTATGTTATGATGGTTTTTTGCTAAACAATGACGTCTTTAATATATCTCTTATTTTATGAAATTGATGCTTGCGTGACTTGTGTAAAGGACAAAAGTTGTAACAAACTGTTTAAATAAAGGACAAAGACTGAAAGTATTCTTTTTAAAGGACCTGATCCATAATTTTGCTCAAAATAAAGGACAAAAATTGTAATTTTGTCATATTAAAACTATAGAAGCGAATTCATGCCCATTAATTCCATATTTAAAAAGCGTAATTAGATAAGCATGATCACCGTATGATTACCTCAATCGTAAGCATAAAATATGATTTTATTCAATATCTGTTATTTGTTATTTGTTTATTTGTGTTTTTTTGTTGATATTTTCAGGCTTTGTTGTTGATCGGATTCTTGATTTCACGTTCGATTGTTGATTCGACAAAAGTTTGAATTGTAAGTGTTGATTTTACATTTTGGAATTCTAATTGATGGATTTGATATGTGTTTATTTGAATATGAGTGGTTTATTGCATGTGAATGTTTTTGTTAGCCTAGAGATTCATGTTAAAACCTAGGGCATGTGTTTTATTATGTTTTGTTTGATTTTGTTGTTTAATTTTGAGACTTGCTGATGTAATAGACGTTTTTTTTCTAAATGGTTCTAATACTATGTGTAAGTAGATTTCTTTTGCTTCGATGTTTTTTCTCTAGCTGAGGTGTTGGTTGTTCTCGGTGTCCGTTCAACAGCATCCATTGCAGCTCCAGATCAAAAGGTTACGTGTTCGATTCACGCCAGGTTCAATCCCTCTTTCTTTTATTATTTTTTTGTTAAGTATTTTTAATTAAGCCATTCTCTCAAATTTCCAGTCTTAGAATATTTGTGGCTTGAACTTTTTAATCTGTCTATTACTTTCCAGTGTAATGATTACATATTGTTTCGATCACTGTCTCAAAGCTCATATTCATTGAAGTAAAATATTCAAATAAGCGAGGAAGAGTTTATAAACGCGATCGGATTTCAGTAACAATCATATCAATGCTTAGGGTATTCAATACCCATTTGTCAGGGAAATGAGAAACACCTATAGAATATAATAAAGCTCCCAACTGTTGCATCTTAGCCAACTCCTCCTAGGACATACTTCGCCCAATCCAAGCCCAAGAAAAAACCGGACCCGATGACCCGTATTCCATCCGTTCTGCTACCACACATCTTTTACACCTTTCCAGCTCAAACAGTCTTGGAAATAATGTCTAGGCAAGGTCTTTTTGTTAGCATCCTGTGTTTCCTTCTATCTTTATTATTTATTAATTAATATTTATATAATGGGTTTTTGTCTTTATTTATTTATTTGATGGGATTGAAGTTGAAGAGGAGGAGGAGGATTAGTAAAGGCAAATAAACATAAAGAAGTTTGGAATAAGGGGTTTAAGCATAGTCCGGGTGATTGTTTGATTTGGTGTTTGTTGATGCACAATTTGCGACTAATGCTTTGGATTGTGCATATAAAGATGTTTTGTTGATATCGTGGGGGCGAACGTGGGTTTTCAGAAGGTCGAATGTAGATATTATGGTCGAAGGTAGAGAGAAATGGGCGAATGTGGAAGACTGAAATACTATGTGCTGATTCGTACTATGATGAAGAGCGAACCTGCACATTCGACCCTATCGGGGGGGGGGGGGCGAACCTGCACAATTTTTCCATTTGTGTCAGTGTGTTTGGTCTGTTTTCTCTCTAGGTTTTCAGGAAGTGTCTAGAACGTGATTATTTCATCTTAAACACTAATTGTAAAGTTTATATTAATTGTTTATGAATGAAATGGATGTTGAAAAGGTGAATTTGCATGTTTGATTCATTGACTATCAATTTGTCACTGATCTAGGGATTCCACACCTAGATTAGTAGACTTGTATGATCAACAAACTTGTTTTTGTGAAAACGATCCTCTATAAAGTGGTATCGGAGCCTGTTGGGTCTGCTGACCTGGAGAAGAACAGATGATTGAAAAGCCAAAATATGCTAACAGTTGATTCCACAAATAAACAGTCTTTACAACTTGCTCTTCCCAACAGACTGCTGACCCTAACAACTGTTCCATCCAAACAACTGCTGTGACAACTACTGATACAAAGGACTGATAGAGAACAACTGATAGAGAACAACTGCTAACCAAAGGTCTGATTAAGAAACAACTGCTGATCAAGTACTGAAGACTAAAGGTCTGTTGGAGTCAACAACACTTAGACTCCAACAGACGTTGCAAGACCATCAGAGTTTTCCCTTAGCAGTAGTTTACTTTACAGTGTTTTGTAATGTAACAGTAGATTGTATAGGGCAGATGTTTTATGTTGTTATTCTGTTAGAGGTCACTATCTTAGGTGACGTCAGCACATGTCACAGTGGTTTAGGTTTGTCTATAAATAGAACAGTGCTTGTACTGTGCTATCACATCACACACAAACATTCTCTCAGACAAACAATCACTGTGTGATCAGGCTGAGGGGGAGTATTTGTACTGATTGTAATCTTTCAATTAATGAAAGCATTTGATCATTGATAACAATTATTCCCATTGTTTTGATTATAGTTTATCATTCCGCTGCACTTTCCATATATATTTACATCATTCATTTCTCATCTTATTCTAAATACATCAAAACAAACAAACTCAGATCCTAACAATTGGTATCAGAGCTTGGTCAATAAAATTCGATCTAATCAATCAATTTAATCTAAACAGATCAGCTCACAATTATTGATATCGTTTGTCTGTTGGATTGAAAACAGAGTAATAGTTTAATTTCGATTCAACCGTTTTTAAACAGACTTGAAAAATCAGAGAATGGCTTCAGTCAATCACGATCCACATAACACTGGCACGAACAACAAGCCACCGATGCTTGTCAGATCTGAATACAATATCTGGCAACGTCGGATGAGCCATGTTCTAGCTCAACAGAACACTGGGTGTTGGAAGTCGGTTATCTTCGGACCACATGTTCCGATGGTGCCGAGTACTGAAGATCCCAAGGTTCAGGAGCCAAAGAAACTTGAAAACTACTCCGACCAGGATTTTCAGAAAATTGAGTTAGATGCTAAGGCCTTCAGTATTGTGGCCATGGCTCTACCCAATGATATATATGCTGGGCTGTTACACTGTAACAGTGCAAAGGAGTTGTGGGATGCACTGAAAGAACAATTTGGTGGGACTGAAGAGGTTATTGAAAACAATCGTGAAATACTTAACCAACAATATGAAACATTCAGTCATGTCAAGGGAGAGTCATTAACTCAACAATTTGAGAGGTTTAACTGTCTCATTAGTGAACTAAAACTGGTTGGTCTTACTTACCCCCATTCAACCTTGAACCATAGGTTTTTAAGATCATTACCAGACAAATGGGACACTATTGCTATTGTTATGAGAAACTCAATTGGATTTAAGGACCTATCACTGACCCAGCTTCATGGTAAGCTCTTGACCTATGAGAGAGAGCTTAACCAGAAAAAGAAGCTCCAGGACTCTGGAAAAGTGTCTGATGATTATGTATTTGGGAATACATCACTTTTGGGTCATGATGAGGTGCCTGGAAACACTAAGGATCAGAGTTATGATCACTTCATTGACATAACTTCAGGTTTTAACTCAGGTTTTAACTCTGATTCTTATTCACCAAACTATGCTTTCACAGCAAGTGGTGGTGATATCCAGGCATCTGATAACATATCCTTTGAGTATGATGACCTGAAATACTTTGACCTTGATGATTTGGAGGAAATGGACATTATGCACCAATTGGCCCTTCTCAGTGTAAGAACTAACAATTTTTACAAGAAAACTGGGAGAAGGTTTCAAGGGTTAACTGGCAGATCAAAGGTTGGGTTGGATAAATCAAAGATAAAGTGTTATAAATGTCATAGACTTGGTCATTTTGCTAAGGAATGTAGGAGTCAACATGGTACACCTATAATCAACTATCCAAATCAAAGACCTCAGACCAACACTTATCAAAATTCCTATAATACCCCTGGACCAAATGTGCAAAACACTGCTCATTTTGCACAGTCCTCAAACACTGTTCCTGTCCAGTATGTCCAAACCACTGTTCCTCAGATCCACTATGTGCAAACACCTGTTGCTCAGGCACCTGTGCAAACGACTGTTGCTCCATCCTCTGCTCATGCAGAGACCAGTCAACAGAGCTTCTTCACACAAGGCTTTGTTGATTGGAGCAGTCTACCAGATGAGTTAACAGATGAAAATTTTGCACTAGTTGCCAAAGCTGAAAATGAACCAGAAAACTTTTGTTTCATGGCTATGGTAGAAGAAGTTGAATCTGAGGAGGTGGTGACTAAATCTAAAGTTGTGACTGATGATGTTGTTGATGAAGTTGTTGCAGGAGAAAAACCTGAAGAAGAGGTTGTGAATCTCTCAGATCCCTGGGGTGCATCTGATGATTGTGAGTGCAAGTGTGATTGTGCATTGATGGCTGCTGCTAAGGTATCTCCTCAAATTCTTAAGGATTTATGTTCTGACAGATGTGTGATAGCATTTGCTAACATCAAATAGGTGAATGAAAACCTTAGAAAGAAAATTTTAGATGATGAAGTTAAATTTGAGAAACTTTCAAAAGAATTAAAAACAAGTTTAACTGAAAAAGAATCTGATATAAGCAGCTTAAAACATGAAGCAACCATAACCAAAGACCAGCTCCAAACTATGATAACGAAATATCAGAGTTATAAAAGTGAGCTTGAGTCCACCCAAGTTGAATGTCAGAAATGGGTGGAATCATATAGAGGATTTGAAATGCTACTCAACAAACAAACCAAAAGTCATTTGAAGTTTGGTTTTGGTTTTGAAACCACTGCTCCAGCTTTTGAAAACACTGACAAAAGGGATCAAAAGTCTATTGAGATAGTACCAACAAACTTACAGGGTCAAGAGATTAAAATCACTGAACCAAATGGTAAGAAAATTGTTCTTGAAAAACCAGAAGGTTCCTCATCATTCACTGAACTTGAAAAGTATGAATTTAAACCTACTTGGTCTGATGAGTGTGGTACTCTTGAGAATTTTAAACCTGTTAATTTTAAAAACACCAGAAGGAAAGACAGCTCCTCTGGAAAAAATCATTCCCTTGAAAAACCTTCCAGCAGATGCTCAAACATCTGCTGAAAAGAAGGCTGAAAAAGGGAAGAAGAAAGAAAAGACTGTCCACTTGTTCTGTGATTTCTGTGAAAAGAAGAATCATGTCACTAAAAACTGTTTTCTTCTAAAAGCATATGACATTAACAAAGGAACAAGTGTATGTGATTCCAAAGCCACATGTTCAATATGTGGGAAAAAGAATCACAAAACCAAAGAGTGCTTGTATCTCAAAAATTTTGATGTGAAAATACAAGAGTACAAAGCTAAAACTCTTGCAAATCATGCGGTAAGTACTTCAAAAGGAAAGCCCAAACAGACCTTCACTCCTGTTCAAACATCTGTTACTAAAAGTCTTGAAACATCTGCTCCTAGGGATGTCCAAGTAACAGATGCTCCACCCACAAGCAAGTACCCAAGAGGATATGGACAACCACCATGTCATAGTCTGTCACATGTTTATGAGGAGGCAAAAAGACCCTCTAAACCAAGAGTGAACAGAAATCCCTATGGGTATTATCATCTGTCTGGAAGTGATCAAACAACTGTTGCCCCAAGTGTTGACATTCAAGCACTGGCAAATGGTCAGCAGCAGTTGTTGAACTTGATTCAAAAATTAGTTCAAACCACTGATCATCTTCCAAAGCTTGAGTCTGAAAAGTCTGAGGACCCATCCAAAGCCAACTTGGCTTTGGACACTCACCAAAACTAATCCATTACTGATGTGCAGGGAGCTTCTGCTTGTTTAGATAGTCTTTGGTATGTAGATAGTGGAGGCTCCAGGCACATGACAGGATGTAGAGCCCTTCTTCTGGACTTCTTAGCTCATGGAGGGGGTGATATATCCTTTGGTAATGATTCAAAAGGTAAGGTGTTGGGGTCAGGGACTGTACAAGCTGGGAAACTCAAGTTTGAAAATGTCAATCTTATTGATAATCTCAAGTTTAATCTTCTGAGTGTTTCACAAATGAGTGACAAAGGTTATGGCTCATTCTTCACAAAGAAAACTTGCAAGATTATTGGGCCAGAAGTGGTGAAAAAGATTGATACCATCATTGCTGAGAGCAAAGCACAACTTGTTGCTCATAGAAGTGGCAATGTGTATGTTGTTGATATGTTAAAGGACAATCCTATGGCAAATGTCTGTTTGTTTTCTGCTGCCTCCACAAAGGAGACAGAATTGTGGCATAGGAGACTGGGTCATACCAACCTTAATACTATCAATACACTCTCTAAACAAAGTCTTGTCAGAGGCTTACCATCAAAAGAATTCAAATGTGATGAGCATTGTGTTTCCTGTCTAAAAGGGAAACAACATAAAAGCTCTTACAAGTCCATTGATGAGTCCAAAACCAGTCAATGTCTACAATTGTTGCACATGGACTTGTTTGGCCCTGTTAAAATCATGAGTCTAAGAAGAAAGAGATTTTGTCTTGTCATAGTTGATGATTTTTCTAGGTTTACATGGACTTACTTTTTACATTCCAAGGATGAGACTGCAGGTATTTTGAAGGACTTTGTCACCAAAGTTGAAAAACAATATGACTTGCCAGTAAAAGTCTTCAGGAGTGACAATGGAACAGAGTTTATAAATAAGGAGTTGGATGATTTCTGTGTGTCAAAAGGGATTGTGAGGCAGTACAGCATCCAAGAACACCAGAACAAAATGGGGTGGTTGAGAGGAAAAATAGAACTCTTATAGAAGCTGCAAGAACCATGCTAGCAGATTCTGGTTTGCCACTGTCCTTCTGGGCAGAAGCTGTAAACACTGCTTGCTATGTTCTAAACAGAGTTTTGATCAACCCAAGACATCAAAAAACTGCTTATGAAATTCTGTTCAAAATCAAACCATTAATTTCATTTTTCAAAATCTTTGGCTGCCCATGTTTCATCTTAAATCTCAAAGATTCCATTTCAAAATTTGCAGCCAAAGTAGATTGTGGTTATTTTTTGGGATATTCTTCTACTTCCAAGGCCTATAAAGTGTTTAACACAAAGACCAAGACAATAGAAGAAACTCTGAATGTAAAGTTCAATGAACTTTCATCCCTAAAAATCCCAGCAAATCCTGCTGAACTATTTGATTTGGATAAATTCAAATTTGAAGATATCACTGTTAAAACTAACAATGCAGGTATTCCACAGTCTCCACAACAAGATTACAGAACAGATGTTGTGATCCCCAGTCACAATAAAATCTATTCTGCATCAAAGGAAGCATCTGTTCAAAACAATTGTCAAAACTCTGTCACAGCTGACTCAACCACTGTTGGCCAGTCTTACCCTCAAACCACTGCTTCACCTCTCACAACCACTGAACAATCATCTGTTGACAAAAGTCAAACATCTGTTGACAAAAGTCAGTCCAGTTTTACACCACTTGGACCCATTCCCCCCACCTCCATTCCAAACATCTGATGCCACTACAGAAGTGCAAACAGATGTTACATCAACAGAGTCACCAAATCTCTGTCCCTCACCTTAAAATGCCATCATACCATATCAAGGAGATCTTATCTACCTAAGAGCTCATCCACCAGACCAGATCATTGGCAACATCAGAGAGGGTGTGCTCACTAGAAGCCAATCCTCAAATATCTGTCTTTTTGCAGGGTTCCTATCTCTCACACAACCTGTCAAGTACCAAGAGGCACTGAAAGACAACAGTTGGGTGGAAGCTATGCAAGAAGAGCTCATTCAGTTCAAAAGACAACAAGTATGGGAACTTGTACCACTGCCTAAGGATGTTTGTCCAATAGGTACAAAGTGGGTCTTCAAAAACAAAACTGATGAAAGGGGTATTGTTGTCAAGAATAAAGCCAGGCTTGTGGTTCAAGGCTTTAGACAAGAAGAACGAATAGACTATGATGAAACCTTTGCTCCTGTATCAAGGTTAGAAGCCATAAGACTCTTTCTAGAAAGTCAAACCTTATTGTTGTGAAAAGGATATTCAGATACCTAAAAGGTGCTCCCACACTTGGTATCTGGTACCCTGCTAATGGAAACATTGAGCTTTCAGGTTATTCAGATAGTGATTTTGCTGGCTGTCACACTGTAACATCGCAAAATTTTTTCCCCCAAATTTTTATGTAAACGCCCTTATTTTTGTTACATTTTATACAAATGTGGCAAAGTCTTTATTTTCCTCATTCACAACTTATACATATATATATATATGTGTGTATAATAATAATAATAATAATAATAATAATAATAATAATAATAATAATAATAATATTAAACATTGGACCTTGTTTTACAAAAAAAAAAAAAAACTAACTAAACCTATCCTTATACCAGCCCAATTATAGCCCATTCCAGATTTCGAGCCCAATAGCCAAGCCCAGAACACAGCCGGCCCAGGAAGCCTTGGCCCACTAGTCCTTTTAACCTGTTTTTTAAAAAAAATAATAATATAGTGCCCTGCCGGGACTCGAACCCGGGCAGGAAGCACCACTCACACGCGTCTTCACCAGTTGAGCCACAGACCATGTAGTGATCAATCACAGTTATAATTATATATATATGGAATACCTTTGCTGCTGTGCTAATCGCTGCACTGATGTGCACTCGCAGTCAACAATCAAGGCCATCAATCCATCAATTATCCACACATACATGGTAAGTTCATGATTACCGGCCTAACATTCATCTATTACACGTATGATTTCAATCTAATTGACCAAAACAATTGATTTAAACGCGTAGACTATTAGGAACGAGTCAAACTTTCTAATTATTTAACCTGGACATCATCACTATAAATTGATACCTTCTACACCTTCACAACTCGCTCACATATCTCTCTTAAACCTCCAATTGTTCTGAAACACTCTGATAATTAACTTTCTGCTCGTCGTTTGACTTTTGGCTTTGACGGGCAAACGAACACAATTCAACACTGTAAGTCCAATTGTTTTTGTGGGTTTTGTTAGTCGGCAACCATACAACAAAAACCCTAACAATAATCGGGTTCAAAATGTGTGGTTTGCCTGATTGAAATAGCTAGGGTTCGAGCACTAGGATTTGGGGATAAACTCTGTTTGACATAATGTATTTAATTAATTTTATACGGAGTTCAACACAAACATTGGCCAGACCAAGTGGTGGTGTTGTGGCTTATCACCCAGCAGACGCGGGTTCGAACCCGGCTGCCACCACTCTTTTTCATATTTTTTTTAAAAACCAATTAAATATATATTATACATTATCTATACTATATTAATAAGCATATAGGAAGGGCAGAAATGGTCTTTTTACATGTACAATGCTTGGAAGCTTTATGTACAAGTATCCATTGCATAAAACTCTTAAAGAAGTTATATGCATAAACTATTATGAAAAAAGAAAAGATAAAAAAAAACACACACCATACATCTGATTAGGGTTTCACTTTCCACCAAACTCCATATGCGCCGCGCCTCATTCTCTCTCTCTCTCTCTCTCTCTCTCTCTCTAAAGATTCAACATCGATGAAGATTTCACCTTGATTACACCAGATCGATGAAGATTTAATAGATTGATGAGGATCCCGACCTCTCAGTTCTGATTTACGGCTTTTTTTTGTGTTATTTCTACCTCTGTCAAGGATAAGTGTAGGTAACGTTTGTGTTTTGGGATGGATCTTCGTTTTTGTAGGTCATGGTTTAAAGATGGATCTTTGTTTTTGTAGGTGATGGTTTTACTCCGGTGGTTGCTGCTCGACAGAATGGGAAAGAAGATTCGTATAATATTAGTTTATTTCTGCTCAGTTATTTCTACAATTTATTGTCTGAAAATCGGTTCCTTTACACTTTGAAGTAGATTGTTTAGTAACAATCAAAAGTTTTTTTTTGTTTTTTTTTTTTTCAGAAATGGCAAACCTGTTTGATAATCAGAGTAGGTTCGTATAAATGAACTGAGACATTGGTACAAGCATGCTTCTAACTCTTATTCGATTTATTCAAGTGTACATGTCAACTGTTGCTTTGTTACTCATGGTTTGTTTTGTGTAACTTTTAGAGTTGGCTGGTGTGTTTGACCAAGTTGAACATATGTCTTGGCAGAAATCGAGTTCTGTTGAATCTGATAGCCAAAAAAATGATGGTAAGCATCATGTGAGAATATCGTCTTTAATTCATGTAGTTCATGCTAGCCATTCTGGTTAGGTTTCGCGTGGCAAGTTGTACTAGGGCCGCTGCTTAAAAAGAAAACGATTTACTTGCACACTATTTAAGGCTCGATAAAAGACGCCCAACGAGGTTGGTTACATCATGTTATTTTCAGTCAGGTGTTGCTACTAGCCTATTTACGTATGAATGGATTCATTTGAGTTGTGTTTTTATTTCAAGTAGGATCAATGGTTTATAAAATTGTTTAATCACATAATATTTTATTTTAGCATCTTTCTGAGTCTTCTCAGCAGATGTGGTTTTCCAAATCTGAGTTAAATATAGAAATTATGCTTAGACTCGATTGCTAACACTTTATGGTAGTAAAATTCGACAAGTCGTGTTGGTTGACACGCCAATATTGAGATAAGTCCAGTTTAAAAAAAAAACTTTTTATTACCAGATTAAGGTTTTAACCCGCCTGGGTCGCGGGAGAAGTTACAATGTTCAGTTTCAGGTTGGCTGAATTAAAGTTTGGGTTGAAATTGTTATATGACTCTAATTGCATAATAATGTGCCTTTTTTCCTAATTTGTTTTTTTCAAACCTGGGTTTTAAGTCTAGATTGCATGGCAGTTGGAGTTGTAAATGTGGTTCTGGTCTGATTACTGTGTTGCTGGCTAAGAGGTTTAGAAAGGTACGAATCATTTGATTGTTTGCCTTTTTGTTTATTTATTAAGCTTTTGTATGTTATCTAGGATAATGTTACAGTACTAATTGTTTGTTATGGTATTTTAATGTAATATTTACTCATGGGGTTTAATACAAGAAGGAAAAAAAAATTGTTGTAGGGTCCATAGTTTTAAAAAGTTGAGGTGCGCGCCTTGAGGTGTGCCTCAAGGAGAAATGGTCAAAAAAACGAGCCTGAGGCGGCTCCTCTTGGACCCATACAAATTTTTGCTCTCGTATCAACCGACACATTTAGCATCTAAATTTTTTAATATAATGTTTTTTGAGGTTGATGTACTAAGGAGTACGCTTTTAGCAACTTTAAAGTTTCAACCCATTTGACCCATATCCATTAACTAATTTTTTACTTTACATTGTTTGACCTGTTAGATACATTAATTTGAGTGGTCTTGGGTTGAAATTTGATAAGTGTTTTATAGTGATATATCACTGAAACATTGAAATTGATAACTGAAACTGTATATTTATAACATGTTCATATTTAAAAATTTGCAATTTGGTTCTACCTTGTGTCCTTTCTGCAACGAAGTTGATGAGTCATCGGACCACATTTTTTCCGGCTGCGGGTTTGCTCAAGTCATTTGGCAGCACATTAGCAAACTGGTGCAGCATTAATTTTTTTTGTTTTCTGCGTCCGAGACATCTTGGAATGTTCAAAGGTAGTTAGAGGCTCGACGAAAAAAAGAAGGCGGTGCACGCGGTTTGTTTGATAGTCATGTGTGTATTTGGAAAATCGAGAAATGAGGCGGTATTCAATCAAGTCCAGCCTTCAATTCAGAGAACTTTTGGCGAAATCAAGACTTTTAGCTATTTATGGGTCAAATCGCGTTCAAAGGAATTGGGTTTAGATTGGGAAATATGGAGAGGTTTTAAAGTTTTCAAGATAGGTTGGTAGTCTTATCTGTTTGTTTTGGTTTGATGTCTTTAAGTTTTGGTTTCCTATTGTCTTAAGAAAACTTGGCGTATGTAATATTTTGGTGCTTCGGCTATCATCCCGGTAGTCGATTTGGAATGAAATGATTTGTTGGTCGTTCAAAAAAAAATCGGTTTATACTTTTCCATAACTATATACTGTTTGTTGACTTATTGGTATTTACTGTTGTTTTATCTTGTTCCCAGGAACCATTAAAGCCCCCAGTTGATAGTAATGAGAAGCAAGTGAAGTCGCCTACTTCAAAAGGTGATCCAGGACAGGGTCAAGGTCAAGGTCAGATTTTAGGACAAGGAAGTGAACAAAATCAGGTTCTGCTGCCAGAGGTTTAGGGGCTGCTCGAGTTGCAGGTAGACAAAGAGGGCGACTAATGAGATGGGAAGAGGTAATCTGAGGTAGAAAGAATATGAAAAGAGACATTTAAATGACTTTCTTTTTGCATGACAGTGACTACTCACTGCATAAAGCGGTTTGTAGGATACCCTATGCATTTTGCAGTATCGTGCAGCAGGTGCAGAGTTTTTGAGTTTGACTTTTAGGTTTTTTTTTTTTTTTTGAATGGCAAAGCACATGAATTAAAAAAGGAAAGCCAGAAGACCTAGCAAAAAGCTAGGGACAAGAATGGAGGTACTATAAAAGAAAGAATACAAGTGTTCTGTGTTTTGTTATTCAAAATGATTTTTAAACCTTTTTTTGGTGGGCCTACAAACTTGATTTTACTACCTTGTCTTTTTGTTGCTGTTTTGACCATGCTTGCCAAATTTATATATTAAATTAGGATTAGAGTTTATGAAATATATCATTTAATGGATCAATGGAACCTTTAGCTAGAAAGAATCTCACGTTAACTGATTAGACCAAAGTTTCATCATCTTACATAATCATTTCATGGCTTTATTGATTTTCCTCCAAACTTTGTAAATCATATGAATTTCTTAAGTTGTCAAGGAAAGCCTTGTTGGACGCTTCACGCCTTAGCAAATATACTGTCCAGGTATGATGTAATGAATTAATGAGTATTCTTACATAAAGAGATACTTTCACCATGTCTGCGAAACATTCACCATGTCTACGAAATCATACTGTTCTAAGGTTTTCTAAATGTAGATTTTTAAGTTGTTATTCATGTCTAATTATATTAAAATGAGATTTTAACTTAATTTGTTTGAAAAAGGAAAGCATATAGTTATTATTATTTTGTAATTTAACAAACTCCCTGACCTTTTGGTACCACATTTGGAGATCATTTTACAAATCTATTTTGCAGTCCACGCTATCTTATTCATTGTAAAATGACCCATTATTGTCCTTCATCTACTTTGCTACGTATCAGCATAATGAGAAAAAAAGGCTATATAGGAAACATGCAATATGACTAAAATGTGTTAAAATACACCAGCTTGTATTTTAAATACATTAAACCTACAAAAATAATTAATCAAATTCACACTCTACATGCAGGGGATGTGCACTGAAATGGTGCCCCTTTTTATAATTTTCCACCTAAACGTCCATTTATTTGTTGGAGTATTAGATTTAAATAATCTCAGATACTAATAATTGGCGATCACCAGATCAACTAAGGAAAGTGTGCTGGCGGGCACATGTTTTTAACATACTAGCCACCAATGAATTATGATTAAAAAATTCCGTTCCATTTATATAATCAATGGGTATTCTGTTAGCCGGCACATATTTCGTTAGTTGGAACTGGTGGCGACCAATTGATGATAATGTAGCCTTTAAATCCAATACTCCTTATTTGTTTGGTAACCTCTTAATGGTCACTAATAGGCTACCAACCAACCCCTAAGAGAAAGTAGCTTGCACAGCCAAAGCAAGTAGTAGTTGACATGAAAAAGTTCTATATGAATTATAACTTGATAATTTCTTATTAGTTTTTGTTTATTTGTGTGTGGAAGTACTTGATATATTTAATGTTGAAATTATTTAATTGAGATATGTAAAGCTCAGTCATAAATATACCACACCAATGCTACGAATAAGAAAACTAACAACATACTATACAATATATCATGAGATGATTAAGAAACTATTTGAAAACGAATAACGCATTGTAAATTATCGTACCGCCGCATCGCGCGGGTTTCCTACTAGTAATCTTATAAATTCATTTTTAAATATTAAAACTATTTTATAAATTCTACAAAAATTATATTATGCTAATCTAGTGAAAAAGTTTCACTTACAATTTTAGTTTTCTGAAATTTATTTATTTAATATTTATAATAATTAAATCAAGTTTATTCTATTTTATTTATAAAAATCTATAAAAATATCAAAACGATCTTATTAATTTCCACAAAAATTATTCTAAGTTTTCATAACAATAAACTTTTCTGAAATGATTTTTATTTCAGAAAAATCATTTATTTAATTTTTTAATCAATTTTTGTTAGTTTTAATCATAATTAAATCATAATAAATCCAATTTTTAATATTTTTTGCACCAAAATTTTATACAAATTATTTCTGATCATTTAGAACAGAAATATAATTTTTAAACTAATAATTCTTTAATTTTAGTATTTTTAAATATTAAAGTTAAAGTTTGACAATTTGTAATAAATAGATTTTAAAATCTATTTTAAGGAAAATAATTTTATAAAAATTATTTTTATACTTTAAAACAACATTCTTGTGAACATCTTAAATTTAAATTTCATAAAAAGAGTTTTGGTCATTTATTTACTAAATTTCTCTCAATTGGCGAATATTTTTAATATTAATCAAACGAGCAATTATCCCCAATTCGAAGCCCTAGAAACTTATACATTTGTAGATTTGATAGACTTAGACATATTTATTACCTCATTATAGGGTGACACTTGATACATTTGGGCAACACACTATTTTCAACAGATATAACATTTTACCAAGGTGAGTTTTACATAGCCCATTTTTTATTTTTCACCATTTTTGGGGTGAAACATGTTACAACATCATTCATGCAATTCAATCATCAATGTGTCTATGTGTTTTCTATGTTGCATTATGTCTTGAGCATGATTAGAGTAAGCACCATTCTAGCATAATCATTAACTCCGTACAAGCCGGCGGTAAACATTGATAGATCTATTGGACTGACAATCCCACCCGGATACGTGCCTCCTACAAAGGTTGCGTGGGTGTTTGTTATCGTATAACATATTCAAGTGGACCATGAGCGTATGGTATGTATCATATTATAACAGTCATCAGGGTTGGTTATGCACTCGATTTATTTCTAGTATGTTCTCACATATGGACTAGATTGACATGACACATGAATTGCACAACATTTTTACTCAATTATCAAAAACCTATGTAATTCTCACCAACTTTTGTTGACCCAAAACATTTTCAACTTAACATGTTTCAGGTTCTATTTGCTTGAAGATTTGAATTGATGCTTGAAGATATGTGTATAGTTTTATCCAATTTGATGTACAAATTCTAGAACTATTGTATGTAATTCATTTAAATCATTTAATGGAATCTATTATTCACCATGAGCTACTGAACAATCATCAATACGTGGCACCCCGATGTTTCCGCCATCGGTTGGGGTGTTACAGATTGGTATCAGAGCCATGGTTATAGGGAATTAGGTTATTAGAAAAATAATCTAGTCTATAACCATAGGATTTAACAAGTACTTGCTTCTTTTACTTGCTATTCTCTATCTCCCTCCTACTTCTTATCCCTACTTTCATTCCTACGAGAAGGTTGCTCTCCGTCATTGGATCTACTCTTAGACTAATAGGACAAAATCCTCAGGTGTAACCTGAACCCCCTTGAGATCTCGTCGAAGTTCTAGATCTTAATAACGAACACGTGCAATCTGGAAGGGTGAACGCCTGTATTCTGAGTCTTCTGTCTAGGCTGGCATTGCGCATATATCCCAATCAGACGAGGGACCCGGATGCCTACCTGGGAATTCTCGGGATGAGTGTTCACTTATAGGCTAAAGCATGTTTTCATATGTTATTAGAATCTGGAATCTTTGATAAGTCAACGTTTTCGTTTATTCGTTTTAATTAATGAATAAATGATTACATTCCTTATATTACCTCATTCATTTCATGCCTCATTGAGACTTCATTGTGTCCCTTACAGATCATGTCTCCACGCCACAGCACTCGCATTAACAGTGGTGACAATCATGAAGAAGAGAGCAGCAACCACAACCACGACCACAACACTAACCACAACAATGGAGGTGACGCCCAACTAGCTACTATTATTTCTCAACAATTGGCACAACAAATCACAACTCTGGTTTCTAACTTGTTGACTCAAGTCATCCCAATGAATGGGAACGGCAATGGGAAATGGAAATGGCGATGGAAATCACATAAAGAACGGAACCTTAGTTCGGAAAAGCGAGAAAACAAGTATTGTGGCCGCGGTAACTACCAAGAACCAGAAGCGTAAGACCAGGAATCCTAATGTAAACCTCACTACACAAGCCCCTAACAAGAAGCCTTATACAAGAAACTTTCCATTGTGTAACACATGCAATAGACATCATCCCACTGTTTCAGCGTGTCGCCTGTGCACAATTGCGGCAGGTTTGGCCATCTGGTCAACACATGTCGCGAGACCCCAAGCCCTAATGCCAATCAACCCACCAACCCTGCTCAGGCTGATAATCCCAATCGATACAACTATGGTCAATGCTATGAATGTGGGGACCCAAATCACTACCGTAACCGATGCCCTAAACTAAACCGAGATCAAAAACCTCCAGCTACTTAAAGTTCCACCATTTAAATGTTGTTTGCTTTTAATTCTATGTAATGGTGCTTTTGATTCAAGTAATAAATTCAAGTATTATCATAACATCTGTGTGCATGCTTGTTTGAATGTGAACTAATTGCTATATCTATAATCATACTTGCTTACTTGTACAACAATTAGTTGACTACCAAACAATCTACTCAACGATTGGTGGAGGTCATCATGTCTTTCCAATAGTCGGGAGAGGCCCTACCACCTGCTCAACGACTGGTGGAGACTATCAGACCTGCTCAACAATCGGTAGAGTCATAGAAGGACACAAAACCTTAATGTAAGGTAAATTGGTGATTGCGGTCCGGAACGTAATCATGAATTTACAGGTACGTTAAGGTGGTGCGAATTTCTATCAAGATTTTCGGTAGATAACCAAATGTAAACTCTAGGTGTCTAGTAGCTCAACTCACACGTAACACGCCTCTTATCCACGCTATTCGAGACAGGTTACTCTATTCATTGTCATGCCCTAACATAAAATTTTTCAAGCCACACTTGTCCTAATTTTTATCCAATCCCCTTCAACCCTGTGTTTTCAATAAACTTCGGGACGAAGTTTTCAAAGTAGGGGAGACTGTAACATCGCAAAATTTTTTCCCCCAAATTTTTATATAAACGCCCTTATTTTTGTTACATTTTATACAAATGTGGCAAAGTCTTTATTTTCCTCATTCACAACTTATACATATATATATATATATGTGTGTATAATAATAATAATAATAATAATAATAATAATAATAATAATAATAATATTAAACATTGGACCTTGTTTTACAAAAAAAAAAAAAACTAACTAAACCCATCCTTATACCAGCCCAATTATAGCCCATTCAGATTTCGAGCCCAATAGCCAAGCCCAGAACACAGCCGGCCCAGGAAGCCTTGGCCCACTAGTCCTTTTAACCTGTTTTAAAAAAAAAAATATATATATAGTGCCCCTGCCGGGACTCGAACCCGGCAGGAAGCACCACTCACACGCGTCTTCTCCAGTTGAGCCACAGACCATGTAGTGATCAATCACAGTTATAATTATATATATATATGGAATACCTTTGCTGCTGCTGCTAATCGCTGCACTGATGTGCACTCGCAGTCAACAATCAAGGCCATCAATCCATCAATTATCCACACATACATGGTAAGTTTCGTGATTAACCGGCCTAACATTCATCTATTACACGTATGATTTCAATCTAATTGACCAAAACAATTGATTTAAACGCGTAGACTATTAGGAACGAGTCAAACTTTCTAATTATTTAACCTGGACATCATCACTATAAATTGATACCTTCTACACCTTCACAACTCGCTCACATATCTCTCTTAAACCTCCAATTGTTCTGAAACACTCTGATAATTAACTTTCTGCTCGTCGTTTGACTTTTGGCTTTGACGGGCAAACGAACACAATTCAACACTGTAAGTCCAATTGTTTTTGTGGGTTTTGTTAGTCGGCAACCATACAACAAAAACCCTAACAATAATCGGGTTCAAAATGTGTGGCTTGCCTGATTGAAATAGCTAGGGTTCGAGCACTAGGATTTGGGGATAAACTCTGTTTGACATAATGTATTTAATTAATTTTATACGGAGTTCAACACAAACATTGGCCCAGACCAAGTGGTGGTGTTGTGGCCTTATCACCCAGCAGACGCGGGTTCGAACCCGGCTGCCACCACTCTTTTTCATATTTTTTTAAAAAACCAATTAGATATATATTATACATTATAATCTTATAAATTCATTTTTAAATATTAAAACTATTTTTAAAATTCTACAAAAATTATATTATGCTAATCTAGTGAAAAAGTTTCACTTACAATTTTTAGTTTTCTGAAATTTATTTATTTAATATTTATAATAATTAAATCAAGTTTATTCTATTTTATTTATAAAAATCTATAAAAATATCAAAACGATCTTATTAATTTCCACAAAAATTATTCTAAGTTTTCATAACAATAAACTTTTCTGAAATGATTTTTATTTCAGAAAAATCATTTATTTAATATTTTTAATCAATTTTTGTTAGTTTTAATCATAATTAAATCATAATAAATCCAATTTTTAATATTTTTGCACCAAAATTTTATACAAATTATTTCTGATCATTTAGAACAGAAATATAATTTTTAAAACTAATAATTCTTTAATTTTAGTATTTTTAAATATTAAAGTTAAAGGTTGATAATTTGTAATAAATAGATTTTAAAAATCTATTTTAAGGAAAATAATTTTATAAAAATTATTTTTATACTTTAAACAACATTCTTGTGAACATCTTAAATTTAAATTTCATAAAAAGAGTTTTGGTCATTTATTTACTAAATTTCTCTCAATTGGCGAATATTTTTAATATTAATCAAACGAGCAATTATCCCCAATTCGAAGCCCTAGAAACTTATACATTTGTAGATTTGATAGACTTAGACATATTTATTACCTCATTATAGGGTGACACTTGATACATTTGGGCAACACACTATTTTCAACAGATATAACATTTTACCAAGGTGAGTTTTACATAGCCCTTTTTCTATTTTTCACCATTTTTGGGGTGAAACATGTTACAACATCATTCATGCAATTCAATCATCAATGTGTCTATGTGTTTTCTATGTTGCATTATGTCTTGAGCATGATTAGAGTAAGCACCATTCTAGCATAATCATTAACTCCGTACAAGCCGGCGGTAAACATTGATAGATCTATTGGACTGACAATCCCACCCGGATACGTGCCTCCTACAAAGGTTGCGTGGGTGTTTGTTATCGTATAACATATTCAAGTGGACCATGAGCGTATGGTATGTATCATATTATAACAGTCATCAGGGTTGGTTATGCACTCGATTTATTTCTAGTATGTTCTCACATATGGACTAGATTGACATGACACATGAATTGCACAACATTTTTACTCAATTATCAAAAACCTATGTAATTCTCACCAACTTTTGTTGACCCAAAACATTTTCAACTTAACATGTTTCAGGTTCTATTTGCTTGAAGATTTGAATTGATGCTTGAAGATATGTGTATAGTTTTATCCAATTTGATGTACAAATTCTAGAACTATTGTATGTAATTCATTTAAATCATTTAATGGAATCTATTATTCACCATGAGCTACTGAACAATCATCAATACGTGGCACCCCGATGTTTCCGCCATCGGTTGGGGTGTTACACACACCACAAGAAAATCCACATCAGGAGGGTGCCAATTTCTAGGGAATGCCTTAGTTTCTTGGCAAAGCAAAAAGCAGGCTGCCGTTTCCACCTCAACAGCTGAGGCTGAATACATTGCAGCTGCAAGCTGTACAGCCCAACTCATGTGGCTTCAAAATCAATGCTGGATTTTGGGATAACTGCATTACTGACTCCACTCATGTTGGATAGTCAAGCTGCTGAAAATATCATCAAAAATCCGGTCTCTCACTCCACTACCAAACACATTGACATCAGACATCATTTTGTCAGGGATAGCTATGAAAAAGGTTTGATTTCTCTGCACCATGTTCCAACAGAGGATCAGTTGGTAGATGTGTTGACAAAAGCTTTAGACACGTCTACCTTTACAAATCTGATTTCTAGATTTGGTATGCTAAACATGGATTAAACAACAAAATGTTTTTAATAAAAGCATTAAAATGTTTTCTAGAAAATCAAAAATTCATCCTTAAAATAGCTTTTTGGTTGAAAAATCTGTTTCAAACCTCTGATCAGAAAAAAACAACCACTGTTTCATTCATTTTATCCACTGTTGGTTGAAAAATCTGTTTCAAACCTCTGATCAGACAAAACAACCACTGTTTCATTCATTTTATCCACTGTTGGTTGAAAAATCTGTCTCAAACCTCTGATCAGATAAAACAACTGTTTCTATTATCCATATCTATATACATACATATATATATATATAATAATAAAAAAAACTGCTGTTTGCCAAAACAACTGTCCTCCACCAGATGTTTTACCCATCAGATGTTTGCCACGTCTGCTCCTACAAGCAGAGTTTTGGCCACATCCGCGGTTTCACCAGAGCCTATAAAAACCCTGTTTTATCACAACAGTCGTTATACTGTCTCATTGTATTCAAAATACTGAAACCGCCTTCTTCATTCTCAAACCCTCAATCAAATTCCACTCATTCTCAACTTCGAAATCCATTACAATGGATCTTCAAGCTAAAGCCACCCACAATTACCTTCCATATCTGGTTAAAACAGATGAAAATACTCCATTTCATTCCACCATCGACATCATCCTACAATCCAAATACCTGACAATCCTAACTGCTGACGCCCCTATCTATCTTGATACTCTCCAAGAATTCTGGTTGAATGCTGAGTTCTTGCTTCAAGACAAAAAGCCTACTTCCATTATCTCAAAAATTGGTGAAACAAGTATCGTCATTACCCCTCAATTGATATCCACAACCTTCTCACTTAATGACCTGTCAGGTAAAGACTCTTTCCCTAAAACAGAGCTTCACACAGAGTTTCAGGAAAGAGGGTATGATGCTCAGATGACTGGGTCAACACTTTTCAAAAAGTTTTTCCCACCAGTCATGAAATTTTTCTTCCATACCCTTCTTCTCTGTGTCTCCGCTAAGTCCACATCCTTTAATGAAATCCCATTGAGGATTCAGTACTTGGGTTATGCTATGTTGTCAGATTCTGACTTCAATCTATCCCAAGGACTGTTTATGGATTTAGTGTCAAATGTGAAAGCCATAAAGTCTGGGTCAAACAATGCTTTTCTAATTTACCCAAGAATCTTAAGTGTAATCCTTCAAAAGGTTTTACCAGAAAATGTTTTCAAAAAGGGTGAGTCTATGCAAATGAAGAGTTTAACTGATAAAACTTTCACAAGAATGCTGGGTGCACACACCCAAAAAAAAGTATCAAAAGTGTCAAAGGTTTCAAAAACACAAATAAAGAGGACTAAGACAACAACTGTTGTCCAAACCTCTGTTGTTGAGCCCACTGCTCCTGGTGATCATGGCACTACATCCAGTGCTGTGAAACCCACACCAGCCATCTCCAAAAGAAAACGTCCATCCACAAAAACCACCACTCCACCACAAAAGAGACTTCTGGAAGATGAGATACCAGAAGATAACTTTGTTGCAACACAAAAGCAACTAGAAACCACTGTTGTTACTTCCTCACAACAGTTGGAAATATCTCAACCTGACCAAACTCCTCATGCATCCTCCCAAAAGGATCATGTTGTAAGCCAAGGGGAACCACATCATGATACATATGAGTCACTTGGCCATATGTTCACAAGCCCCCTCCCGGGGCTAATTCTCTTTTTACTCCTCCACCTTCACCATCACATGTTCAACAAACCATGCAACCTCTGTTTGAGGCTATGACAAAACTCAGGAAAATCCCAGTTCCTCTCTATCATTTGTCAATGAGAGTATACCTCAACAAGTGACTCGGACTGAGGAAATTCAATCAGCCATCGCACAAACAGATGAGGAGGTTACACCTCTAGAGTTAAATGCAACTCTAGGTGAGTTTTCAAGTGGAGCAACCACTACTGCTGTAGAGACCATTGTCTCACACCAGGACAGTGGTTACATAACTAAGACTCCCTTGAAGGCAACAACTGATGAGGCCACTATAGTGTCCCCAAAATCAGTTGGAAGTCCCAAGAACCAAGACAAAGGGGCATCTGGTTCTCATCCTTTGGATTCACCTCCTAGGACTGAATCAGTTAAAACTACCACTGGTAGGAATTCAGATGATCCTATTAACTTAGGTGATGGATTAAAATACCAAGAATTGACGGCTAGAGTTCAAACCATTGAAACCTCTGTTGCTGATATCAAATCTGATGTCAAGCTAATCTTGGAATCCTTGGCTACTCTTTCCAAGAGTCAACCATCAACATCTGACATTGCTAGTGAGCTATGGAAATCTGTTTCCCCCATCATCATAGCTCACAGAAAACTAGTAGATCAGACTCATGAAACCTACATGGTTGAAATAAGAAACATGGTAGATGCAAGGTACAAAGATACCCACGCAGACATTCAAGCCATCAAAGACCATTTGCTGAAGACCACTGGCTCTGCCCCTACCACAATTCTCAGGGATGAAGATGATGATGCATTCACAGCTGATGATGCCAAAAAGGGGGAGAGTGGCAGAGATAGGTTTCCAAAGCTAGATCCCTTTGGTTGTCCACCTTCACAAAAAGGTAAATCAATGTCTGCCAACATACCAGGGTCTACTCAAACAGCACCACAACAACAACAACAAACCAGCAAAGATAAAGCAGTAGACAACTCTGCAAATGAAGAAGCTGAAAAAGCTGCTGAAGACAAACAAAAGAGGGCTGACACCTTGGAAGCCAAAGCAGAGTTGTTGGTACAACTAAAAAGGGAACAACAGCAGGAAGTTGAAGATGTGGGATCCTCAAAAAGGAAGAAGATGTCTGCTAAACATGTCAGGCAACCACCATCTAAACTAAAAACCACTGCTGTCAAAACCTCTATTGATAAAGCCACTGCTGACAAAACCACTGCTACCACCCAAACCACTGATAAAACCACAACATTTGAACCTACAACCACCAAACCTACATCTGAGCCTACAATCACATCACCACCCAAATCCCAAACATCTGCTGGCTCTACTAAGGAACCAACAGGTGTTAACACAACCACTGCTTCCACACCACCATCACCAAAAATCTTGTACAAAAGGAAGAGGACATCAACCTTTGTTGTAAAGGATGAAAACATACAAACATCACCACACACCACCTCAACCACACAATCTACACCTATATCAGCCATTCCACTCTCATCATTTTCACCACACACATCACAATTCAGATCCCATAGACCACCACCAACCATTACACCATTGGCTGTTCAGTATCCCCTTGAACTTGATCTACTCAAGGGGGAAATGCAATCCTTCTACAATACTGAACAACCATCTGATAGTGTAACATTACGCATTTATTATACGCTACAAAACGACCAGTTTTATTACGATGATTATTATCCATACTTATACACATATATATATATGTATATTTATTATAATAATAACTATTACATTGTTGGATTTTTACCACATACAACCCACCCTTATTTGAAGCCCAAGTCTCTCAGCCCATTTAACCAAGCCCATCTGGAAATCAGGCCCAAGGCCTTGAGAGCCGGCCCATTTAGTTATACAAAAAGAATTAAAAACATTGCCTTGGCCGGGAATCGAACCCGCGCCAAGGCCGGCCTGATCCAACACCAGTGCACAAACCAACTGGGCTAGCCTATCTTGTTGTTATAACCCAGACCCATTATAATTATATACGCGCGTTTAAATCCCCTCAGTTGACTAGGAAAGTCAACTGTGGGAATTCCTTGTTAATCAATCCAAGAATTAACGCGTAATTGATGTATAATTGGTAAACTCGTGCATTATCCGGCCCAATCCAACACATACACACAACAATTACACGGCAATCGTTGCCCTAATGATCTATTTGACGCGTTTACACATTATGGAAAGTCAACTATATAATTAACCCTAACCCTAATCCCTTAGTATAAATTGAGGGTCTACATAGCTTAACAACTCGCTCATACCACTCTCCTCACCTCCAATTCTTTCAATTGTACCCTGATCGCTGCTAGCAAGCTCGTAGTTTGACTTTCCCTTTGACCCGACTGTTATCATTCATACCACACTGTGAGTCCATTATTTTTGGTGGGTTATATTCATCGGCATTCAGGCAACCAAAGCCCTAACATTAATCGGGCTATAGTTGCCTGAATCGTCCAATTGATAAATCTAGGGTTCGTCGTTATTCAATTTGGGGATAAACTGGATTAGCGTTGGGTATTTATTTATTTTAAATCAAAGGATAACACAACCACCGGCCTAGGCCAAGTGGTTGTGACCCTTGTTTGACTCTGAGGTCACCCGGGTTCGAGTCCCGGCACTGACCGGTTTTTGCACTCTTTTCCTTTCTTTTCTTTTTAACTATGTAATTAATTATATATATATATTAAATCCTTTAATCTTTTAAATTCTTTTTAAAATACCTAAACTATTTTATAAACTCTAAAAAAATTATAATTACTTAATCTGATATAAAAGTGTTATTTACAATTTTTATTTTTCAGAAATTCTTTTATTTAATATTTATAATAATTAAATCATTTTTATACTATTATAATTATAAAAATCCATTATTATATCAAAACAGTTTTATTAAATTCCCCAAAAATTATCCTAACTTTTTATAAAGTTAAACTTTACTGAAATAATTTTTAATTCAGTAAAATCATTTATTTATTATTTTTAATCAATTTTTGTAAGATTTAATCATATTTAATTCATAATAAATCCAATTTTCATCATTTTTGCACCAAAATTTTATACAAATTATTTTTAATCATTTAGATCAGAATTATGATTTTTAAAATAAGATTTCTTTAATTTTAGTATTTTTGAATATTAAAGTTAATAATTGGCTATTTATAAATAAATAGATTTAAAAATCTATTTTAAATGAAATAATTTTATAAAAATTATTTTACTGCTTCAAACACTTTATTGTACTTATTCAAAATTCAAACTTTATAAAAAGACTATTTTTCATTAATTATCCAATTTCCTTTATTTAATTAACATTTTTTTAAAATTTAATTTAACAATTGATTATCCCCAAATCGAAACCCTAGGATACACATATTAGTTATTAGACTTAGACTTATTATATATTACCTCATTATAGGGTAATATTTGGAATCACTTTGGGCAACACAATTATCATATCTTTTCAACGAATTAACATTTGCTAAGGTGAGTTTACATAGCCCCTTTTACTCTATTTTCACTATTTTTGGGGTGAAACATGTTCAAATATTTTATACTATCATTTACTCATATTTACTTGTGATTCAAGTACATCATCATTCTATCATTTGACTGTAACAAAAAGACACAGTACAATCATTAACAATGATCAAGCCGCCTGTTTAGATTATAGCGCTATAGGTCTGACAAACCCATCCCACCCGCATAGACTCAGGGATGATCGATAACAGTAATAACATTTAACTAACTTGCGAGTTAGTCATCAGTCGACACAAGGTTTGGTTGTACAAAGACGCATTGCTACATGTCGGTATCATACTCTATCATCATACAACTTTGAATGTTGTACAAACTATCGTTACCATTTACTTTCACAAACCTATGTATTCTCACCAACTTTTGTTGACCCAAAATATTTTCAACTTTACATGTTTCAGGTTGTACTTGCTTGAAGATTTGCTTGAAGATATGTGCATAGTTTATTCAATTTGATGTACGAATTCTTGTAGAACAATTGTATGTAATATATTTAAAGCAATTAATGAAACTTATTATTTCTCCATGAGCTACTGAACAATCATCAATACGTGGCACCCCGATGTTTCCGCCATCGGTTGGGGTGTTACAGATTGGTATCAGAGCCATGGTTATAGGGAATTAGGTTATTAGAAAAATAATCTAGTCTATAACCATAGGAATTAACCAGTACTTGCTTCTTTTGTTTGCTATTCTCTATCTCCCTCCTACTTCATATCCCTAATCTCATCCCTACAAGAAGGTTGCTCTCCATCACTGGATCCACTCTTAGACTAATAAGGCAAAATCCTCAGGTTTAACCTGAACCCCCTTGAGATCTCGTCGAAGTTCTAGATTTTAATAACGAACACGTGCAATCTGGAAGGGTGAACGCCTGTATTCTGAGTCTTCTGTCTAGGCTGGCATTGCGCATATATCCCAATCAGACGAGGGACCCGGATGCCTACCTGGGAATTCTCGGGATGAGTGTTCACTTATAGGCTAAAGCATGTCTTCATATGTTATTAGAATTTAGAATCTTTGATAAGTCAACGTTTTCGTTTATTCGTTTTAATTAATGAATAAATGATTACATTTCTTATATGAACTCTCATTCATTTCATTGTGTCTATTACAGATCATGCCTCCTCGTCGCAGCACTCGCAACAGCAACGGTGAGAACCACGAAGAAGGTGGTGATAACCATAACCACAACCATGACCAAGTTCCTAACCACAACAACAATGGGGTTGATGCTCAACTGGCTGCAATCATTTCTCAACAAATGGCGCAGCAAATCGCAACTCTAGTTCCCAACTTACTTGCTCAGGTCATCCAATTGAATGGGAATGGTCACAACAACGGGAACGGGAATGGCAATGGCAATGGCAATGGACCCCAAGCTTGCACCCTCAAGCATTTCAACTCTTGTAACCCTCCAAAGTTCAGCGGTGAAGAAGGAGCTACTGGACTCCTCCAATGGTTTGAGGGTATTGAGAATGCCTTCATCAACAGTGAATGCCCCAACAACTTCAAGGTTCGTTACGCCATGAGTGTTCTCCATAAACGAGCACTCACATGGTGGAATGAAGAAAAGCGTACTCGTGGGACCGAGGTTGCTCTTACTATGACATGGGACCAAGTCAAAGAGATCATGAAGGAGGAGTTTTGTCCTCGCAATGAAGTTAAGAAACTTGAGGATGAATTCCACACCCTTGCTCAGGATAGCGGGGAAAACCTTGCTTATAATACCCGTTTTCACGAGCTCAGTCTGTTATTGCCTCATAAAATCACTCCGCTACCTGTAGCCATCGAAAAGTATATCGGTGGTTTGCCTATGCAGATTCAAGATACGGTATGGGGAAGGAACCCTGCTACCCTTGAAGAAGCCAAACGTTTAGCAGCTACCTTAACCGATAATCACGTAAAGAACGGAACCTTAGTTCGGAAAGGCAATAAAACAAGTATTGTAGCCGCGGTAACTACTGAGAATCAGAAGCGTAAGGCCAAGGATCCTGATGTCAACCTCACTACACAAGCTTCTAACAAGAAACCTTATACAGGAAACCATCCATTGTGCAACACATGCAACCGACATCATCCCACTGCTTCAGCATGCCGCTTGTGCACCAATTGTGGTAGGTATGGCCATCTAGTTAATACATGTCGCGAGACCCCAAATCTTAATGACAACCAGCCCATCAACCCTGCTCAGGCTGCTAATCCTAATCGATACAACTATGGTCAATGTTATGAATGTGGAGACCCGAATCACTTCCGTAACCGATGCCCTAAACTGAACAGAGATCAAGACCCTCCAGCTACCTAACCGCAAGACTCACCATTTGACTATTGGTTACTTTTTATTCTATGTATTGGCGTTATTCGATTCAAGTAATAAAATTCAAATATTATCATAACATCTGTGTGCATGTTTGTCTGAATGTGAACTAATTGCTATATCTATAATCATACTTGCTTGTACAACAATTAGTTAACTACTAAACAACTAACTTAACGATTGGTAGAGGTCACCATGTCTTTCCAACAGTCGGGAGAGGCCCTACCACCTGAACGACTGGCGGAGACTATCAGACCTGCTTAACAATCGGTAAAGTCATAAAAGGACGCAAAACCCTAATGTAAGGTGAATTGGTAATTACGGTCCGGAACGTAATCATGAATTTACAGGTACATTAAGGTAGTGTGAAATTTTATCAAGGTTTTCAGTAGTTGACCAATTGCAAACCTAGTATTTTCTTTAACTTCGGGACGAAGTTTCTAAAAGTAGGGGAGACTGTAACATTACGCATTTATTATACGCTACAAAACGACCAGTTTTATTACGATGATTATTATCCATACTTATACACATATATATATGTATATTTATTATAATAATAACTATTACATTGTTGGATTTTTACCACATACAACCCACCCTTATTTGAAGCCCAAGTCTCTCAGCCCATTTAACCAAGCCCATCTGGAAATCAGGCCCAAGGCCTTGAGAGCCGGCCCATTTAGTTATACAAAAAGAATTAAAAACATTGCCTTGGCCGGGAATCGAACCCGCGCCAAGGCCGGCCTGATCCAACACCAGTGCACAAACCAACTGGGCTAGCCTATCTTGTTGTTATAACCCAGACCCATTATAATTATATACGCGCGTTTAAATCCCCTCAGTTGACTAGGAAAGTCAACTGTGGGAATTCCTTGTTAATCAATCCAAGAATTAACGCGTAATTGATGTATAATTGGTAAACTCGTGCATTATCCGGCCCAATCCAACACATACACACAACAATTACACGGCAATCGTTGCCCTAATGATCTATTTGACGCGTTTACACATTATGGAAAGTCAACTATATAATTAACCCTAACCCTAATCCCTTAGTATAAATTGAGGGTCTACATAGCTTAACAACTCGCTCATACCACTCTCCTCACCTCCAATTCTTTCAATTGTACCCTGATCGCTGCTAGCAAGCTCGTAGTTTGACTTTCCCTTTGACCCGACTGTTATCATTCATACCACACTGTGAGTCCATTATTTTTGGTGGGTTATATTCATCGGCATTCAGGCAACCAAAGCCCTAACATTAATCGGGCTATAGTTGCCTGAATCGTCCAATTGATAAATCTAGGGTTCGTCGTTATTCAATTTGGGGATAAACTGGATTAGCGTTGGGTATTTATTTATTTTAAATCAAAGGATAACACAACCACCGGCCTAGGCCAAGTGGTTGTGACCCTTGTTTGACTCTGAGGTCACCCGGGTTCGAGTCCCGGCACTGACCGGGTTTTGCACTCTTTTCCTTTCTTTTCTTTTTAACTATGTAATTAATTATATATATATATTAAATCCTTTAATCTTTTAAATTCTTTTTAAAATACCTAAACTATTTTATAAACTCTAAAAAAATTATAATTACTTAATCTGATATAAAAGTGTTATTTACAATTTTTATTTTTCAGAAATTCTTTTATTTAATATTTATAATAATTAAATCATTTTTATACTATTATAATTATAAAAATCCATTATTATATCAAAACAGTTTTATTAAATTCCCCAAAAATTATCCTAACTTTTTATAAAGTTAAACTTTACTGAAATAATTTTTAATTCAGTAAAATCATTTATTTATTATTTTTAATCAATTTTTGTAAGATTTAATCATATTTAATTCATAATAAATCCAATTTTCATCATTTTTGCACCAAAATTTTATACAAATTATTTTTAATCATTTAGATCAGAATTATGATTTTTAAAATAAGATTTCTTTAATTTTAGTATTTTTGAATATTAAAGTTAATAATTGGCTATTTATAAATAAATAGATTTAAAAATCTATTTTAAATGAAATAATTTTATAAAAATTATTTTACTGCTTCAAACACTTTATTGTACTTATTCAAAATTCAAACTTTATAAAAAGACTATTTTTCATTAATTATCCAATTTCCTTTATTTAATTAACATTTTTTTAAAATTTAATTTAACAATTGATTATCCCCAAATCGAAACCCTAGGATACACATATTAGTTATTAGACTTAGACTTATTATATATTACCTCATTATAGGGTAATATTTGGAATCACTTTGGGCAACACAATTATCATATCTTTTCAACGAATTAACATTTGCTAAGGTGAGTTTACATAGCCCCTTTTACTCTATTTTCACTATTTTTGGGGTGAAACATGTTCAAATATTTTATACTATCATTTACTCATATTTACTTGTGATTCAAGTACATCATCATTCTATCATTTGACTGTAACAAAAAGACACAGTACAATCATTAACAATGATCAAGCCGCCTGTTTAGATTATAGCGCTATAGGTCTGACAAACCCATCCCACCCGCATAGACTCAGGGATGATCGATAACAGTAATAACATTTAACTAACTTGCGAGTTAGTCATCAGTCGACACAAGGTTTGGTTGTACAAAGACGCATTGCTACATGTCGGTATCATACTCTATCATCATACAACTTTGAATGTTGTACAAACTATCGTTACCATTTACTTTCACAAACCTATGTATTCTCACCAACTTTTGTTGACCCAAAATATTTTCAACTTTACATGTTTCAGGTTGTACTTGCTTGAAGATTTGCTTGAAGATATGTGCATAGTTTATTCAATTTGATGTACGAATTCTTGTAGAACAATTGTATGTAATATATTTAAAGCAATTAATGAAACTTATTATTTCTCCATGAGCTACTGAACAATCATCAATACGTGGCACCCCGATGTTTCCGCCATCGGTTGGGGTGTTACAGATAGATCCTTCCCTTCTCTTCCACATTTCCCTGTTCCCCTAAACATTGACAAATATCTTAAATACAAGGGTGAACAGGCAGATGCCATCATAAAAGAGAAATGCAAAGGGAAGGATGATAGGACTGCTCAGGGCATCCATTCAGCAGAACTTAGCAAATTGAGAAGGATTGAAGATTTTGCTAAGACCCTGAGCAATTCCATGTCTGCCATGCCTCTCAGTAGTGACATGGAAAAGGAGGTTAGGGAATCTCTTCTTGAACAGATCTTGGCAACCATGCCTTACAAAGCTAACAAGAAACAGTTTGCAGGCTGGACCACTCATGCACTGAGGGAAGAACTCTTAAGAATAGAAGAGTTGGCCAAAAATCCCCAAACTAAAGTCTCTGCCCCTAATTTTGGTAAAGGCAGAGATCCAGCCAGAGCCTTGAAGTTCAAGAGGATGAGATAAGAAATAGTGGCTGCTGATTATGGGGAGATGAGGTCTGTTGCAAGATGGTCTGAGCTGAGGCTGGTTGAAACATACAAGAGATTTGAAGAAAACAGGAAGAAAGATCCCAGCCTACCCAGAAAACCTGTCTACACTGATGAACCACTGATGAAGAGACCTCAACAGGCTTTTACTCTAGACAGCTTACTGGACACTTCTGATCTATCAGCTGCTGCTAGAAGACAGTTCAAGAAACATAAAGAAATGTCTGAAGAAGATCAGAAGAAGTTTGCTGATACTTTCATAAAAGAGGGCCTCTTCAATCAAGTGCATTTTTTCTCAGATCCCACTACTGACAAACTCAGAGAACTCATTGGGAGACCTCCATCACCAAACTCATCAAGAATAAAAGTGCATCTCAGCAAATCCACTGACTCAAAAATTCTAAAATGGAAAGTCAATAAAGACAACCATGAATTGACTCTGCTCAGGTCAGATGGAAAAGTTCAAAAGCTAAGCATGGATGATGCATATAGCCTGTGTGCAAATGATCTCCAAACACTACTGAACCTTGAGCTTGAAAGAGATGTAGAAGACCTATTTGCCTTGGACTTTGAACTTCAATTCAAAGGACAAATCAGAGAAAGTCTGATGAGAAATAAAGATCAATAATAAAGCCTAGTTTTGGCATCATCTGTTCTAGGGGGAGATTGTTGGGTCTGCTGACCTGGAGAAGAACAGATGATTGAAAAGCCAAAATATGCTAATAGTTGATTCCACAAATAAACAGTCTTTACAACTTGCTCTTCCCAAAAGATTGCTGACCCTAACAACTGTTCCATCCAAACAACTGCTGTGACAACTACTGATACAAAGGACTGATATAGAACAACTGCTGATCAAGTACTGAAGACTAAAGGTCTGTTGGAGTCAACAGCACTTAGACTCCAACAGACGTTGCAAGACCATCAGAGTTTTCCCTTAGCAGTAGTTTACTTTACAGTGTTTTGTAATGTAACAGTAGATTGTATAGGGCAGATGTTTTATGTTGTTATTCTGTTAGAGGTCACTATCTTAGGTGACGTCAGCACATGTCACCAGTGGTTTAGGTTTGTCTATAAATAGAACAGTGCTTGTACAGTACTATCACATCATACACAAACATTCTCTCAGACAAACAATCACTGTGTGATGAGGCTGAGGGGGAGTATTTGTACTGATTGTAATCTTTCAATTAATGAAAGCATTTGATCATTGATAACAATTATTCCCATTGTTTTGATTATAGTTTATCATTCCGATGCACTTTCCATATATATTTACATCATTCATTTCTCATCTTATTCTAAATACATCAAAACAAACAAACTCAGATCCTAACAGAGCCTATACGGATCATACAACTACAAATTGATAGTTTCTGAACTGATTTGGACCGAAATTTGATCAAAATTTTTCTGTTTTGAACGAACAATGAGTTTTGATGAAAATTGATTGATTCGAACTAGATTTTACGGATAAAATCAAGATTTCCATTAATTAAGTTGTTCCAAATCAATTCCGAAGCAAAACCTGCTAAACATCATCAAAATCCATCAAATTTTGAAAAATTAGGATCAAAATAACTGATTTTCAAAGAATAACCGTTTTTCAAATGGGTCAGGTCGAACCTAAGAGAGAAGGGTCGAACGTGTAGATTTTGGGGTCGAACCTAGCTTTTTCAGGTCGAAAGTGAAGTATTTTAGGTCGAACCAAGAAACTGTGTGGGTTGTGGTTGTACATTCGACCAGTGTTGGTACATTCGACCTTACGGGAGGTCAAACGTGTGTTGTAATTGGTCGAAAGTGTTTTAGTGTGTTACATTTTCTACATTTGAGTCAGACTAAGGGGTCGAACCTGGAAATTTACTACATTCGTGCCCCCGATTGGAGTTTATAGGTCGAACGTAGAACTGTTGAGGAAATTTTCTAAGTGTTTCGCATTTCGAACTTCATAGACGATATGTGGGGATTTCCAACAACACCTAGGCCTAATACTACACAGCAACAACACGTTACCATGGATCCTTGGACTGTAGCTGCACAAAAGACGAACACTCAACCATCTCAACCGATCAATTACCTCGCGATGAGTAGTTTGATTCCACAGACTGTTGCTCAACATCCACAACAACCCATGAATGATTATTGGGGTGTTGCAGCAGCAGCGGTACACTCTCAAACTACAAATGCTATTTCTACTCTAATAAATGATTTGTCTTCAGGTAGCGGGAGTCGTCCACCGAAGCTGATGGAGATGATAGAGTACAATCAATGGCAGAGAAAGTTCAAAATTCACTTGGAAGGGATGGGATTAGAAGGTACAGAGGCATGGCAGATGATTGCTAAAGGATATGTTGCACCAGTGTTGGAGAATACACGTGAACCTATTCCTATTGAGAGTTTAGCTGAGGATGAAAAGAAGAAGTTTGCAGTGGAGAAAAAGGCTTTCTCCCAACTATCTCAAGATATCACTACTGATCAATTACACCCGTTTGGATCATGTACAACTTCCAAACAGCTTTGGGATATGTTGAAGAATCGTCATGATGGTAATGAGAAAACTAGGAAGTTGAGGATAGAAGAATTGAAGAAGGAATTTTAGAACTTCAGTTATGTTGGAAATGAGACTCTGAAGGAGCTTATTCCCAGATATTGTCATCTTTTGACTGAACTGTCAAACTATGAGATTCAGATTCCAATGTCTGAGTTGGTAGACAAATTTGCTGATTCTCTACCACCGTATTGGAACCAACATATTGAGGTCTTAAAGGAGAAAGAATCTTATCAATACTGGACCATCAATGAACTTATTCAAAAGCTAGAGAACAAAGAATTAGAAGAGAAGAGGAAAGAAAAGAGATCACAATTTCCTTTGAATCCGGAGTTGTATCATGCTGGTACATCTTCTACTTTGGCTAGTTCAAGTGTTGGTGGTACTGTTGTTCCACACATTGCATGTGTCTCAAGTGTCATGGAACCACCTAAAAACCTAATAAACTACCTTGCTCAAACTTCATCTTACACACCACCATCATACACTAATACTTACATTCCACCGTTTTCACCAATGCAACAAGCAGCATGTTACACATCTAGCATGAATCAACCTCAACAACAACTTTACATTCCACAAATGAATCAAAATCAACCAAGTCAAAGTCCAGTAGTGTTGGAAACATCCAACATGAACAATGTCACAGTTGAAGTTGCTCAGCAACAGGTTGCATTGGTTTCAGCAATGGTTGCTTCATACAATGGATTGGTGGCTAGTCAAATTGGTAACAACAATCTAACTAATGAAGACTATGCTCAGATTGATAAGGAAGAAATGGAGCTTATAGATATCCAATGGGCTTTTGCGAGTGTTATGAGACGAGCAACTGAGTTTATTGAGAAAACAGGAAGAACTGATCTAGCTACATCACCCAATACCACATATGGCTTCAACAAAGCCAAAGTCACTTGTTTTAATTGTGGTGCTAATGGTCATTTCAAGAGGGAGTGTACTCAGCCAACTCAACAAGGTAACAGGAATCCATTCAACTCAAATTACCAAAACCATCAATCTCAGAACCAAGTAACCTATCAAAGCCAAAACAACAATAACTATCAACCACATAACAATTACCAAAACCGACAGAACACCTCACAGAACAACTCTGCTAGATAAACAACTACACCCAACCAAACTCAAACTCAAACACCACATAACCCAACCAGAACCAGTATTCCTATTTCCACACCAAATAGCCTAACACAAACCGAAAGCCAAAATCAGGCTTTGGTGATACAAAAGGATTAAGGTTTTGACTGGACGGGGATGCAATTGGGTGTTGAAGAAATTAAGTCTGGGAATGTAGCTTGTGTTACTCAGAAGATTGATTTAGATGAGTCGGTGATAGTTGGAGAAGTTTTGGAGACTGAGAAGGTTTCCGAAGTAAAAATTGAGGAGATGGTAGATGAAGTTGATGTTTCTGTTACTGATCCAATTGAAGAATCACAAGTTGAAAAGACTTCAGGAATAGTCATTGATTTTGTCACTGATATTCCTGATGAACATGATTCGGTGTATTCTGATTCGGAGAGTGAAACAGATTCGGAAGCTAGTGTCAATTCATTAGATGACGAGATTGATCAACTCCTGGCCGAAGCTGATTTTCTAATGACTCGGAAGTCATGCATTGTTGATGACGCTTTCACAAAGATTGACTACTCAAAGTACTTTGCTGGAAAGGAAGCGCATTTTGCACTCATGGCTATGACAGATTTTCCGAAGCAGGTAAGTTCTGAATCCACTATTGATATGAAAAGTGATAAGTATTGTGGAACTTGTGATAGACTGACAGAGGAAAACAAGCAACTCAAGGTTCAACTTGAGAGTGCGAGAATCAACTGTCAATCTTATCGCAAGGAAGCCAGTGAGTTTAACAAAGTGCTTGATGGTTATAAAAAGGACATTTCTGATCTAAAGAAAATTCTTTCTTTAAAACAACTTGCTATAAACAATTTTATAAATGAACTTGAAGAAACAAAATTAGAAATGGCCACCATCAAATGCTTTGCTGAAAAGGTCAACAAGAAGTTAGAAAGCTATAAACACATTGCTTATGTGGTTGTCCATATCATTGAAGAACCCTCACAACCTAGTAGTGCAAACTACAAGGCTGTTCCATCCTCAGTGTTATTTGAGAACCACAATTTACACTCAATAACACCGGAGAGTTCAAACAAATCTGACTCTGCATCGGATAATGAATCTAACACTTCTAGTGTTGGAGATCCACATTCCGATGTGAGACCGATTTTAGGGTTGAATGATGAGGGAGTGACGGTTGTGACTGATGATTCAGATTCAGAAAATGAGGAACCTGAGAAAGTGAGTGATATTCCTATGGAAAATCACATTATCACAAATGAACCAATATCACCTTCCCAGGTTTCACATCCGATGGAAAATGCAGATCGAGTGAATCAATCAATAAAGAAAGAAGTGAAAAATGAGTTAGTTGACAAACCCGTCAAAGTATTTTATCGGATGGAAGGATCCGATAAGATTATCTCTGACGAAGAGTATCCGATAAAATTTGCCAATTATTCAAAAATCGAGAAAATCTGGCAGGAAAGTACTATTTGGTTTCCTAAACATGAAAGGACCAATGATATACCTCCAGAAATTTTAAAGAAAATATATCTGGATGCTCCAAAAGAACCTAAGGTTCACGTCATTGAGTTCATCAAGCCGAAAGAAAAGGCTAATGGTTTTCTTGAGCCGGCTTACTCAAAGGACCCAGCTCCTGAGAGTTTGAGACGTAGATGTGTGGATGACCAATATCTGATAAATTCCTACGCAAAGCCAAATGCCAAGAATGTTTTTGAGGAATACTGTGCATGTTTCAAGTGCGGGGAGAGAGGGCATTTACTTGCTCACTGCCCATACGTGAGGCATAAAAGGCACGAAGTTGAGATGAGGCAATCTTATAGAAGTCCAGTCGACCATCATAGTTATCCTCAAAGACGTTTTGTCCCTCAACCAGCACCATTTTATAATCAAAGTCGTTATTTCCAAAGGAGGGATAATCGTCAATTTACTTATGATCGTCGAAACCGGATTGCTATGGAAAAACCTTTGAAGAAACCAATGGTGAACTCAACTGTTGATAAACAAAATGTTCCACCAAAACCTGCTGTTAAGTCATTAGTTGGACCTGTCTCTGTTAAATCAGAGAAGGTAACTAAGAAAGTTTCATTTGAGAACGATGTAAAGAAACCGAATGAGATTCTAAAATCTCAGATCAGGATTCTAAAACGTTCGAAACAATCTTGGTCACCGTCGGGTTCTTCGGGTGCTTCTACCTCAAAGTGAGAAAGGTTTGATAGATCAGAAAAAGGTCGATTCAAAACCTAATGTTTGTGTGAATGAATATTTGAAATCTGATGTTCAAATACCCAAGACCAAGCAGGCTTGGGTCCCCCGAAAGAACTAATGTTTTCCTTGATTTGTGCAGGGAGCTCCAGTTGGCCCTGTTAGTAGTCTTTGGATTGTTGACAGTGGAGCTTCTGGTCACATGACTGTTGATTTGATGCTGTTATTCGATATAAAGAACATCAATGGAGGATATGTAGCGTTTGCTGGAAATAAAGGCGGTTATATCATGATGGAGGGAAGTGTTAGTAACGGGATTGTGAGTTTCGAGAGGATTTCTTATGTGAAACAAATTGACTATAATCTGTTAAGTGTGAGCCAAATCTGTGACAAACAGTTTTCTGTGTACTTCAATGATAAATCTTGTTATATCCTCAAACCCGGCTTTGTTATTCCAAAGGAGTGGGTCATGCTGAAAGCACCAAGAGTGAACAATCTTTACATTCTTGATATGTCTAAAGCTATGACAACTCAAGGTCAAGTTACGTGTTTCCTATCAAAGGCTACAGAGAAAGAATCAATTATGTGGCATAGGAGGATGGGACATATTCACCTTAGAAAAATGAATCATTTGTTGAAGAATGGACTTGTTGAAGGCGTTAATGTGAAACATTTTCATCTCAATGACAAGTGTGTGAGTTGCAAGAAGGGGAAGCAGCACAAACAGTCTCACAAACCAAAGAAAGTGAACTCTGTTGAAATGCCAGTTTAGCGTTTGCACATGGACCTATTCAGACCTGTCAAGCGTAAGAGTCATGTCAGAGAGCTTTACTGTCTTGTGGTTACCGACGATTACTCAAGATTTTCGTGGGTGATGTGCTTACAACATAAAAGTGACACGTTCAATAACTTGAAGGTGCTATTCACCCGTTTCGAAAATCTCTACAGTTTGAAGATTAAAAGAATTCGGAGTGACAACGGGACGGAGTTAAAAAATGCACAGATGGATGCTCTTTGTGAAGATAAAGGAATTCATCATGAATATAGTGCTCCGTATACCCCTCAACAGAACGGTGTCGCAGAGAGGAAAAATAGGACTCTAATAGAAACGACACGTACCATGCTTGCGGACTCTAATCTTTGAGTAATGTTCTGGAATGAAGCCATATACACAGCTTGTTACACATTGAATCGTGTGTTAATAGTGAAGAAGTTTCGCAAAACTTCTTATGAACTGTTGAACAGACGTAAGCCGAATTTTGAGTATCTAGAACCATTTGGGGCACCCTGTACGATGTTGAATCCGATTGAAAAGTTTGGACGGAAAGCTGAAGAGGGATACTTTGTTGGATATGCAAACCCGCTCAAACGGGTATTCAACAAAAGCACTCGACAGGTTGAGGAGTGGGCAAACGTGGAAGTACAACGTTAAACCCAGAACGTACAAGGCAGTGGTCCTGACTGGATGTTTGATTACAAAGATTTCTTTGAATCATTCAATCTAGATAACTTGGTTGAAGAGGTTGTTCTAAGACTTTATTACGAGTGTGAAAGTGCAGTGACTTCACCGTTAGTGCGTCCGATCACCGTAACTCCTCCAGCAGCTTCTAATGATACCAATGTTCCTGCAGTTGAAGAAGAGGTTTTCCAGGAAGCTTCAACCACTCTTAATTCATCAGAATCGGAAGATGATGATGATGTCACTAGTGAAGCTATTCTAGATCATGCATCAGTGGCACCACCAGTGAACCCAAATCCAGATGTTGCTTCATCATCCAACATGGGTAATGATCTGGATTCGGCCGAAAATTTGAATACTCAGACGGGAGTTCCAGTACCTGATCATCCAGAATCTCGGATTCATCCTATTCACCCGCTCGAGCAATTTATTGGTGACCCTGGAAGCAGTGTCATGACTAGAGGACAACTTCGTAGTGCAAACTCACCTGAAAATCTTGGCGCTTTAGCTTTATATGCAAAAATTCAAAAATCTGGTTGTCAGAATGATTGGTCCTGTGCTTGTTATGTTTCGCAGGTTAAGCCGTGGACTTACAAGGAAGCTCTTTTGGATGATGCTTGGGTTGAGGCGATGCAAGAAGAATTGTTGCAGTTTCAGAAGCTCGGTGTTTGGACACTTACAGATTTACCTCCGGGAAGGAAGAAGATAGGAACCAAATGGGTTTTCAAATGTAAAAAGGATGATAGAGGCGTAATCGTGAGAAACAAAGCTCGATTGGTAGTTCAAGGATTTCATCAAGTTGAAGGAATAGACTACAATGAGATCTATGCACCTGTGGCACGTATAGAAGCTATCCGTATGTTTCTAGCGTTTGCCTCCTACAAGAAATTCAAGGTGTATCAAATGGATGTCAAAAGCGCGTTTCTATACGGTGTGGTCAAGGAAGACGTATACGTAGGTCAACCTCGAGGCATTGAAGATCCTATCCACCGGGATAAGGTTTACGTTCTAAACAAAGCACTCTATGGGTTGCACCAGGATCCACGCCAATGGTATGAGGAGCTAAGCACGTACCTACTGTCCAAAGGATTCAAACGAGGCTTGGTAGACTGTACTCTGTTCACCAAAAGTACAGAGGGTAACTTGCTTTTCGTTTAGATATATGTTGATGATAATATTTTTGGATCTACTAACGAACTTTATGCAGAGAATTTGAAAAGGTAATGCAGGAAAAGTTCAAAATGAGTGCGATGGGGGAAATGCAGTTTTTCCTAGGCTTGCAGGTGGATCAATTGCCAACGGGCATCTTCATTCACCAGACCAAATATGTATCTAAAGTCTTGAGCCGATTCCAGATGGAAGTTTTGAAGCCGATGGATACCCCGATACAACCTAATCACGGGATTGGAGTTGACGCTAATGGGGAGCTGACAGATCCTTTCACATACAGAACAATCGTCGGATCTCTGATGTATCTCATAGCATCTAGACCAGATATAATGTTCGCTACATGTCTCTGCACACGATTCCAGTCGAAGCCGAAACAAAGTTTATCTTACAACCGTCAAGCGAATCCTACGATATCTGAAGGGTTGTCCGTCGAGAGGACTTTGGTACCCTAATGATGATATTTTTGACTTTGTTGCTTTTAGTGATGCAGATTGGGGCGGTTGTGACAAAGATAGCAAATCCACAATGGCTGGATGTCAATTCTCGGGGAGCAGGCTCGTGACCATGCAGTGTAAGAAGCAGCCAGCAGTCGCACTATATACTTGCGAAGCAGTATATATAGAAGCATCCAGTTGTTGCTCACAAGTTCTGTGGATTCAGCAGCAGATGGTTGACTGCGGTTTGCAATTTCTAAAAACCCCTATTCACTATGACAACGAAGCCGCAATTGCATTAACTAAAGACACGGTCAATCACTCGAAGATTATCTAATGCATTGTATTTAATCATTGATGCAAATCGTTATTGATATAAGCCCTCAACCTGGTAGAGTGCATATGTTACTTTGCAGCATTGATTTGCTGACCTGTACACCTCTGTGCCTCAATACCTTGTAAATTACAGATAAGGAAAGCATAATCACGCGTTACAATGAGTCTTTGTGCAAAATTTCCTTGATACGGGACTATGTCGTGTGCGTGGTAACCACAGGCAATTTTGTTTATACTATAACTAACCGTATCAAACACTGCATAACAGTCTGCATGAAAGCTTATGTGGATAACAATATCAGCAATTGCTGGATCACACATTGTCTTTAATGATAATAAACACTCAAGATCAATGGTGTGATCAGATTTCTCAAAAACTCATATGATCCTCTTACCGGAAATCACAAAATATTTACTGCTTTATGTTTACATTTCTGCATTTTACTTTTGTTCAAAATATACAAAAACTCAAAAAGATTGTAGGTGTGTGTTAGCATTAATTTCAGAAAAACCAAAAAGATTTTACATTTCTGTGTTATTTTTTATAATTGATGGTGATTGATGGTCGTAAACTTGATGAACCAATTTGAGTTTTGTATCTATCAAATGTGAAATGATGAATGTTTGAAGCTTAAAATGTGTGAAAAAGATTGAACGGGATTCGATTTTGAGATTTGGTAAAATGTTCAAAAATTCCAATCTTCATTCGCCCCTTCGGTGGGTTGAATGTGAATTTTTCTTACATTCGAGCCTTTAGTTTTGGTCGAATGTGAGTGTTCAAGTGTTATATTGTACATTCGAACCCTATATCTACTTTCGAGCCTTTCAGTAGGGTCGAATGTAGACATAGCTTCACATTTGCCCCATTCAAATGGTCGAATGTTGGAGCCTATATATACTTCCTGCACATTCGAACCCCTCATTCGATAACTTTTTCAAGTTTATGAGATAACCCACCCTTGTTGCCCCTGTTTCTTTGAACTTTGCTTTTGATTCCCTACCCATTTCTGATCTTTTTCATAGCAGAAATGAAGGCAGATTGTTTGATTGTTTGATTTTGAGTTCGAACCCTCAGACTTGATTAATGGACGATTATAGACTGTTTTAAGGACAATTGATAATAAGGATTTAGTTATAGATAGTTTTAGGGGGAGAATAAACAATAATCTAGGTCAATAACAAACAAGATTGTTTGATTGATGTATAAAAGTGTTTCGAACCCTAGATTATACTTGAAAACTATCTAAAACTAAATAATTGAAACAATTGATTGTTGAAAAAGCTTTATCAGCCATGATAGATGCTAATCAAATGAAAATCCAATGTTAAAATGGAATGGATTGCATTATGAAATTTAGTCAGATGAACAGTCAGGTTCGACCAGTTATAAAGGGTCGAATGTGACTCTTTAGGTCGAAGGTGATTGTTCATAGGGGCGAATGTGGCTTTTAGGTCGAATGAACAATTTTTATCAAAATCTTTCACATTCGAACCTTAGGGTTCACATTCGAACCTTAAAATTTCTTTATTCGTACCCCCGATGGGTCGAATGTGGAATTTCCAAAACCAAATTTCAATTTTTTAAATTTTGCCCGTTTCTAATAAATTTTCATGTTTTGTTTTTGCAGAATTCTAAATGGCAGAACTACATAACACTGATATACCAGCAGGATCGTCTGTAAAAGCAACTGAAAAGAAGAAAGAAGAAGAATTGCCGTTTGAGGAAGCGCATAACTGCTGTGCATTTCTTGGCGAGCTCAAGAAACATACAGAATTCTCTGGCATTGCAGATTTTCTGAGAAGAAGCAGAGTCGTTGATGCGTTAGCTACAACAGCAATTATCTACAAAGACCATCAAGTGGACTTCTAGAAGAATGCGAAGATGGATTACTAGGAAAATCAAACCGCAATAGTGAGCAACATTCAGGGACAACTTGCTATTGTTACTGAGAGTGATATTCGGGACACTTTGAGATTGCGAGATGCACCGACAGATCCTAGATGTCTATCTTGGATAGAACAGAGAAAGTGTTTTCTTCGGATGAAGTATAACAGACCGATTACTGATGGAACCTTACACAAAGGAAAGCTGTGCCCGCAGTTTAAGTATCTAGCTCATGTTATGATACATGTTTTTGGATACTTTAGCGGTGGTTATGATGTAATGAGAAAGAGCATCAGTTCATTAATGGTTGCATTGATACTCAACAAGCCATTTAATGTTTCGGGAATGATATTGGATCACATGCTTGAACCTCTGAAAGGTTTGAAGCACAAGAAGTTCTTGTTGTACCCCAAATTTTTGCAGATGATTTTTTATTCGAAGTATACAAATCTGAAGAAAGATCCTACTCAGATTTTAGTCCCAGATCATATGAATCTGAATACGCTGATTAGGATGAAAGGTTACAAAGGGGTTCCCGAGAATGAAAAACCACCACACAAGAACTTGTTTGGACACCTGATTAATCCAGGATATGAGGATCCGAGTGAGGACAAAGCTAGTAATGTTGATAGTAACTCAGATAATGATGATCCTTTATTTCATGTTAACCTAGAAGCAAAAAGAAAACGTCAAGTTGTGAATGTTGGAGCTAAAAGTGGCAAAGGGAAGGGTAAAGCGAAGGAAGTTGAAGTTGAACCACCAAAGAAAACTATGAGAAGAAAGAAAAGCATGGCTAGAAAGGGAACTATGTTGGTTGATGAAGAGTCTGCTGATTCTAAGGAGACTCAAGAAGATGAAAGATGGGATTCCGGTGAAGAGACTGTCAAACAAATCAAGCCCAAGGCCACTGTGGCTGGTGAGTCTGAAAGTCTGAACAAAACCTTAGAAGAGCAAAGACTGAACAGTCCAATTGCAGTTGATGATATAGATCTGGGTCTTGGTATTGGTGAACAAGATTTCAGTGGATCTCCTATGGTTGGTGAGAAACAGAAAAAGCCCACGTATAAGAAAATGTCTAAGAAAGAGGAGAAAGAGAATCCAAAGAAAAGACGAGCAAAAGAAGTTGAAATCTTACTTACAGGAAAGAAAGTTCCTGAAGGTAGTGGTTCTAAATCTGCTACACCCGTGACATCCCCGGTAGCAAAGAAACTGAAGAAATCTGCTGCTGAAAAGACTGTTGATCCGACTGCAGATTTTGATTCTGCCTTAGAAAGAGTATTGAATAAATTCAAGAAGAAGACTCCTGTTGCTGAAGCTTCAACACCTAAGGTTACTGTGTCAAGTGATGTGATGGATGCAGTTAACCAAAAGCTTACTGATATGATGAAATTGATAAACTAGCAACAGCAAGAGATTGAACAGTTGAGAGAAAATGATAAGAAGATGTTAGATGTTGTTGAATCTTCTCAAGAGAGTCAAGAAGAATTGGAAGCAAGGATAAAACAACTTCAAGAAGAAAATCAGAATTTGTTAACACATGAACAAATAAACACTAGAAGATACATTTCTTTGAGACTCGTGAACAAAAAGGTGAAGAAGGACAATAAGAGTCCAAGGAAACTGGTTGATGATCTATATGAAAAAGCCCCACAGTTGAAAGTTGGAGAAGAAGATAAAGAACGTGAAGAAGAACAGGTTGATTTCGAACCATCCGAGTCTGAAGAAGAAGAAGAAGAAGAGGATGATGATGATTTGGAACAGGATGACGGTGATGCTCCTGAGAAGAAGAATGATGATGATAAAGATGATTCTGGAGAAGGTTCTGATGATAATAGTTTCTGTTGATGATGATGAAGATGATGATGATGCAGATAAGTATCGATGTCAAAAGAGAGAATCTGGTAAAGACACAAGTGAATCTAGCTTAAAAGCACCTGGTGGTAATACTGATGATGACAGTATTTTCTGGAATGAAAAGATTAGATCTTTATCAGATCAAGAGAAGAAGCTGTATCGTCAAATGTTGACTAAGAAAGTTTGGACAATTGAACTTACTGGAAAATTTCGAGAGATTTTTTAATCTGAAGAAATGAGATATAAGCTTGAGTATAATGATCCTGATCTGGAAGATGGTGAAGTTTTTGCAGCCGTAGCCAAAGAAATTTTTGAAGGTTTGGCGAAAAAGGTCGGTAAATCTCTTGAAGAGTTGATGAGTGAAAATCAGATTCCAAATATTCCTAAAAAAGAAGCAGGAAAGCACTCTGATGATAGAGATACTCCAGTATTTGAAGATATCGAGATTGAGGATATTACTAGTGAAGAATATCCTGAGTACTTCAAAGACAAACAGGATGATGCATTTCCTGAATTTTCTGAAGAGATGTTGAATCAGGCTGAGAAACTTGCACAACAGAAGAGTAAAACATTCGTTGATGAAGTATTCAAGAATGCAGAGAGTCAGAAACCGAATGTTGAACAATCTGATGATCTGAAGAGCTTGTTATGGAAACTGAAAGAAAAAGAAGCCAACCGACGAAAAACTAAAATTCAGGGTGGTTTCTACAAGTTTCACAATGAATTGTTCAACGGAAAAGCTTTCGATTGGAAATATTTGAGACAGCTAAGGTGTGTTGTTATTAAATGGGAAAAGGGGATTCTGTATTTCAACAGGTTTCATGATATAAAGACACTACCTTACTAGGCTGTACGCGATATCTGCCGAAACACTATGACGGGTGCAAGTGTGAACAATGACGTAGTTGGCTATTTCGTAGATCATATGGCAAGAGAGAGCAGAACGAAATGGGATGTGTTCACTCCGCAGTAACCTAAAAGGATAGTTCACAAAAAGAAGATTGATCCGATTACTGGGATGAACAAGGGGACGTTAAAGTATAATCCACTGACCGTATTGAAACATATTCCTTTGATGCCGATTCCACAACATTTTTCATAAGAATTCATGTGGTGGTATTATGATTGGATGACCGCAAAAGCTGTTATCTTGCTGAAGGATAAAAGAGATGAGTTTAAAAAGATTCATATTTTTGATCCGATGTGGTTAATCAACTGTTCACATGAAGATATTATAATGTTGTATTACAACCCAATTTAATGTGAAGAGAAGAATAGCGAACAAGCACTGAAATACCAACGTGTGGTATGCTTGTGTTTTGCTTGGGATGTCAATGCGGGATGTGACCATGACAAGAAACTGGGAAAGTTTGTGAAGATTCAGAGAGAAAAGAAGAAACCTAAACAAACTTTCGAACCAGTTATGACGAAAGAACAGAAAACGTTATTACGCATCAAGCTGATGAACAAGCAGATGGACGAAGCGCGAAGGCAATCCAAGCAATAGTCGAGGGGGAGTTTGTTGATGCACGTTTTGCGACTAATGCTTTTGGATTGTACATTCTAAGTATGTTTTGTTGAAAACGTGGGGGCGAAAGTGGAATTCATGAGGTCGAATGTGGATTTTATAGGTCGAAGGTAGAGAGATTCAGGCGAACGTTGAAGATTAATATACATGTGCTGATTCATCCATAATGAAGGGGCGAACCTGCACATTCGACCCAATCGTGGGGGGGGGGAGAATGTGCAGGTCTATATAAGGCTGAAATTTCATTTTAACATCAACTTTTTGGTCATTTGTGTCTGTGTTCGATCTGATTTCTCTTTAGGTGATTTAGAAGTGTCTGAAACTTATATATTTCATTGTAAACACTCATTGTAAGGTTTTATAACATTTTTTATGAATGAAATGAACATTGAAAAGGTGAATTGCGAGTTTTGATTCATTTACTATCATTTCGTAACTAATTTAGGGATTCCGCACCTAAATTAATAGACTTGTATGATCATCCAAACCTGATTTTGTTAAAACGATCTTCCATAACAGATCCTTTCACATACAGAGAAATCGTCGGATCTCTGATGTATCTCATAGCATCTAGACCAGATATAATGTTCGCTACATGTCTCTGCACACGTTTTCAATCGAAGCCGAAACAAAGTCATCTTACAGCCATCAAGAGGATCCTACGATATCTGAAGGGTTGTCCATCGAGAGGACTTTGATACCCTAATGATGATAATTTTGACTTTGTTGCTTTTAGTGATGCAGATTGGGGCAGTTGTGACAAAGATAGCAAATCCACAATGGCTGGATGTCAATTCTTGTGGAGCAGGCTCGTGACCTAGCAGTGTAAGAAGCAGACAGCAGTCGCACTATCTAGTTGTTGCTCACAGGTTTTGTGGATTCAGCAACAGATGGTTGATTACGGTTTGCAATTTCTTAGAACCCCTATTCACTGTGACAACGAAGCAGGTATTGCATTAACTAAAGACACGGTCAATCACTCGAAAGCTAAGCACATCCGGATTAAGTATCACTTTATCCGTGATTGTTATGCCAAAGAGTTGATTGATATGGTCAAAATTCACACTGATTATCAGAGGACGGATCTTTTTACCAAAGCTTTTGATAAATCTAGATTTGAATATCTTTTAAAAGCTAATAGTGTAAATGAAAAACAAGACTAATCATCACCTTGGTTTATCACGTTTTGTTTTCAATTTTTTAAAGTTTTATTGTTTTTTAGAAAATTCAAAAACCCAAAAATATGTTTTACATTTTAGGGGGAGTCTTTAGATTTTCAGAAAAGCCAAAAACATTGAAAAATCCAAAAAGCCATAAAAATAGAAAAATCCAAAATGATTTTCCAGGATTAAAAGAGGAAATGATAGTACGTCAGTGGGGATCTGACACATGGTAAAGATTTGAAATGTTATATAAGGCGTGTGTTGAATCTATGTGATGTGCTGGTAGGCTTCGTAGACCTATTACTGTGTGTTCGATACATACATATCAAACGAATTGTTATGTGGATGAACACCAAATGGGCATATGGTCTTAGTACCGTAATTTCGTTTGATAGGGTTTTTGTACAAAATTCGGAGTGTTCGGGTCGTTATGTTATTAGTTATCTAGGGATAGCCTATCTAATCTTTTGTCGTAAGTTTTACAGACCTAGATCACACAGGGTATCTTCATAAAAGAGCTTTAGTGCCAAAACCTAAAGTTACCAAATTGAGGAACTTTCAATGTATGACGATAATCAAATATTATCTAATGCATCGTATCTAATCATTGATGCAAATCATGATTAATATAAGCCCTCAACCTGGTAGAGTGCACAAGTTACTTTGTAGCATTAATTTGCTAACCTGTACACCTCTGTGCCTCAATACCTTGTAAATTACTGATAACGAAAGCATAATCACGCGTTACAATGAGTCTTTGTACAAAATTTCCTTGATACGGGAGTATGTCGTGTGCGTGGGAACCACAGACAATATTATTTATAATATAAATAATCGTATCAAGCACTGCATAACAGTCTGCATGTGATCTTATGTGGATAACAATATCAGCAGTTGCCGGATCACACATTGTCTTTAATGATAATATACAATAAAGATCAACGGTGTGATCAGATTTCTCAAAAACTGATATGATCCACTTACCGGTAATCACAAAAAGTTTACTGCTTTATGTTTACATTTCTGCATTTTACATTTCTTTTTGCAAAATATACAAAAACTCAAAAAGATTTTAGGTGTGTTTTAGCATAAATTTCAGAAAAACCAAATTTTTTACATTTCTGCGTTATCTTTGATAACCGATGGTGATTGATGGTCGGTTTCTAAAACTTGATGAACCAATTTGAGTTTTGTATCTATCAAATGTGAAATGATGAATGTTAGAAGCTTAAAATGTGTGAAAATAATTGAACAGGATTCAATTTTAAGATTTGGTAAAATTTTCAAAAATTCCAAGTTTCATTCGCCCTTTCGTTGGGTCGAATGTGGAATTTTTCTTACATTCGTACTTTAAAATTGGTCGAATGGGAGTGTTCCAGTGTAGTGTTTTACATTCGAACTCTTTATCTACATTCGAGCCTTTCAATATGGTCGAATGTAGACAAAGTTTCCCATTCGCCCCATCTCAGTTGTCGAATGTGGGGATCTATATATACCCACTTTCACTTTCGATCCCTCATTCAAAATTTTTCAAATTTCTCTGACTTTGGGAGATCTTGTTGCCCTTGTTTTTTAGACCTTATAACCTTGTTGCTTACATCTTTCTGATCATATTTATCTAAGTTTTACAGGTAATGATCCACAAACGAAGACATATTCTTTGTTTTTGTGTTCGAACCCTAATGTTTGACTGTTGGATCCTTCCTGAACTGTTTTAATCCAAATTGATGATTGATGTTTAGTTTTAGATAGTTTTAGGGGGAGAATAACTAAGAATCTAGGTTAATTACAGATGATTTGGTGTTTGGTCAGTCTAAAACCTGATATAACCTTAATTTTAATTAAAAACTATCTAAAACAAAATGTTTGTAACAATTGATGGTAACCAATGCTTAGTCGGCCATATTAGGTGCTAAATGAATGAAAATCACAAGTTAGAATGGTCTGAATTTAGTTTTGAAATTTTGGTCATATGAACAGATAGATTCGACCAAAAATGAAGGGTCGAAAGTGGCTTTAAATGGTCGAATGTGACTCTTTTGGTCGAATGTGCTTGTTCATAGGGGCGAATGTGGATCAAATGGTCGAAAGTGGAGTTTTGTTTATAATTCTTCACATTCGAACTCAAATAACCACATTCGTACCTTAGAAATTCTTCATTCGTACCCCCGATGGGTCGAATGTAAGATTTTCCAATCAAATTTCAATTTTGTCCGTTACTGATGAATTTTTATGTTTTGTTTTTGCAGAATTCTAAATGGCTGAATTACAGAACACTGAAGTACTAGTTGGATCGTCAGGAAAAGCCACTGATATGCAGAAAGAAGAAGAATTGTCATTCGAGGAAGCTCATAACTGTTGTGCATTCCTTGGTGAAGTAAAGAAACATACAATATTCTCTAGGATTGTTGACTTTTTGAGAAGAAGTAGAGTTGTTGATGCATTAGCTACACCGGCAATTATCTACAAACACCATCAGGTGGATTTCTGGAAGAATGCAAAGATAGATTTCTAGGAACATCGAACAGCAATAGTGAGCAACATTCAGGGACAACTTTCTATTGTTACTGAAAATGATATTCAGGAAGCATTAAGATTGCAAGATGAACCTACAGATCCTAGAAGCTTATCTTGGATAGAACAGAGATTGTGTTTTCTTCGTATGAAGTAAAACAGACCAATAACTGATGGAGCTTTGAATAAAGGAAAGTTATGTCCACAGTTTAAGTATCTAGCTCATGTTATGATACATGTTTTTGGATCCGTTAGCAGTGGTTATGACGTTATGAGGAAGAGTATTAGTTCATTGATGGTTGCTTTGGTGCTGAATAAGCCGTTTAATGTTTCGGGAATGATTTTGGATCACATGCTTGAACCTCTGAAAGGTTTGAAGACGAAGAAGTTCTTGATGTACCCCAAATTCTTACAGTTGATTTTTGATATGAAGTATTCTAATCTGAAGAAAGATCCTACTCAGATATTAGTTCAAGATCACACGAATCTGAATACGTTGATAAGGATGAAAGGTTATAAAGGGGTTCCCGAGAATGAAAACCCACCACATAAGAACTTCTTTAGACACTTAATTAATCCAGGATATAAGGATCTGAGTGAGAACAAAGCTAGAAATGTTGACAGTGAATCAGATACTGATGATCCTTTGGTTCATGTTAATCCAGAAGCAAAGAGAAAACGTCAAGTTGTGAATGTTGGTGCAAAAAGTGGCAAAGGGAAGGGTAAAGCAAAGGTTATTGAAGTTGAACAACCAAAGAAGACAACTAGGAGAAAGAAAAGTATGGCGAGAAAGGGAACAATGTTAGTTGATGAAGAGTCTACCGATTCTGAGGAGACTTAAGAAAATGAGAGATGGGATTCAGGTGATGAGACAATCAAACAAACCAAGCCCAAGGCCACTGTGGCTGGTGAGTCTGAGAGTCTGAACAAAACTATAGAAGAACAAAGAAAAAAGAGTCCAATTGCAGTTGATGAGATAGATCTGTATCTTGGTATTGGTGAGCAAGATTTCAGTGGATCTCCTCTGGTTGGTGAGAAAAGAAGAAACCTAAATACAAGACAATGTCTAAGAAAGAGGAAAAAGAGAATCCTAAGAAAAGACATGCTAAAGAAATTGAAATTTTACTTGCAGGAAAGAAAGTTCCTGAAGTTAGTAGTTCGAAAGCTGCTACACCCTTGACATCCCCAGTAGCAAAGAAATTGAAGAAATCTACTGCAGAGAAGACAGTTGATCCTACTGCAGATTTTGATGCTACTTTGGAGAGATTGATAAATAAGTTCAAGAAGAAAACTCCTGTTGCTGAGGCCTCTACACCTCAGGTTACTGTATCTAGTAATGTGATGGATGCAGTCAATCTGAAGCTTGTTGATATGATGAAACTAATTAACTAGCAATAGTAGGAGATTGAACAGTTAAGAGAGAATGATAGAAAGATGCTAGATGTTGCTGTTTCTTCTCAAGAAAGTCAAGAAGAATTGGAGGCAAAGATAAAACAACTTCAAGAAGAAAATCATAAGTTGTTAGGACATGAACAAAGAAACACAAGAAGATACATTGCAATGAGACTTGAGAACAAACAGGTGAAAAAGGACAATAAGAATTTAAGGAAGCTTATTGATGATTTATATGAGAAAGGTCCACAGTTGAAAGCAGGAGAGGAAGATAAAGAACCTGAAGAAGAACAAGTTGATTTTGAACCATCCGAGTCTGATGATGATAAAAAAGAGAATGATGATGATTTGGATCAGGATGTCGGTGATGCTCCTGAGAAGAAGAAAGATGGTGATAATGATGGTTCTGGAGAAGGTTCCGATGATAACAGTTCTGCTGATGATGATGATACGGAAAAGTATCGATGTGAAAAGAGAGAATCTGATAAAGACGCGGTTGAATCTAGCTCGAAAACACTTGGTGGAAATACTGATGATGATAGTATTTTCTGGACTGATAAGATAAGAGCTTTATTAGATGATGATAAAAAGTTGTATCGTCAGATGTTGACAAAGAAAGTTTGGACGATCGAACTAACTGGAAAGTTTCCATAGATTTCTGAGTTTGATGATATGAGATATGAGCTCGAGTATAATGATCCTGATCTAGAGGATGGTGATGTTTCTGCAGCCGTTTCCAAAGAAATACTTGATGGTTTGGTGAAACAAGTTGGTAAATCTCTTGAAGAGTTGATGAGTGATAATCAAATTCCAAATATTCCTGAAAAAGAAGCTGGAAATCACTCTGATGATAGAGATACTCCGGTATTTGAAGATATAGAGATTGAGGATATTACAAGTGAAGAATATCCTGAGCAAGGTTTTGAAGACCGGATCGGACCGGCCGATCCGACCGGTCGAACCGGGGTTCGGCAACCATAGCGATCCGGTCACAGCAGTTTGTTAAGATGACAAAAAATCGGATGATTCGATTCTTTTGTTGGTTCGGTGATTCGTCGAGTCGGCCGGTCGAACCGGTACCTTTTTTTTTTCTCTTTTTTCCTGCTTAACACACTCTCTGTTTTGAGAGCCGTCACTTATCTGGCCATCTCCAACAGGTGGCGGGGGTTTATGGAAGCGAGGAGGGCAAACGACAAAGACAGAAAGTATGAGATGATTAATGAAGAAGATGAAGGCGTACTTTGAGGCTTTTCGGTGACTTACTCCGTATTTGAATTGATGAAGAATATGAGTCATATGACCTAAGCCTAATCACTAATATCATCTAGGAAGTAATGGGATTTTTTTTAAGCCATGGCTCAGTACCTTTTAAGTTAAATAACTTAATACAGTAACATACAAGTATACAACATCATTAAACTAAATCATGAAATAAAAAAATCTGTTTTATTTTAACTTACTTTGTTTTGATTTAGACTTGGAAAATCCATAAAAGTTTGAATTTTTTGTTATACTTTAGAAATTAATTATTATGTTATCCGGTTCTTAAAACGGTCTGACCGGTTGAACCGGTTCAACCAGTGAACCAGTAAAGTGTCCGGTTCGATATCCGATCCGGTCCTGAAAACATTGATCCCGAGTACTTCATAGATAAACAGGATGATGCATTTCCTGAATTTTCTGAAGAGATGTTGAAACAGGCTGAGAAACTTGCACATAAGAAGAGTGAAACATTCGTTAGTGAAGTGTTTAAGAATACAGAGAATCAGAAACCCAATGTTGAACAATCTGATGATCTGAAGAGTTTGTTAAGGAAACTGAAAGAAAAAGAAGCCAACCGACCCAAGACTGAAGTTCAGGGTGGTTTCTACAAGTTTCACAACGAATTGTTCAAAGGAAAAGCTCTTGGTTGGAAATATCTGAGACAGTTAAGGTGTGTTGCTGTGAAGTGGGAAAAGGGGATTCTGTATTTCAACAGGTTCCTTGATATTAAGACACTACCTTACTGGGCCGTGCGAGATATCTGCAGACATACTATGACTGGTGCTAGTGTAAACAATCATGCAGTTGGCTATTTCGCAGATCGTATGGCGAGAGAAAGTAGAACTAGATGGGATGTGTTCACGTCGCAGTATCCTAAAAGGATAGTTCGTAAAGAGATTGATCAGATAACTGGGTTGAACAAGGTAACGTTAAAGTATAAACCACCAACTGTGTTGAAACATATTCCATTGATGCCTATTTCACAACATTTTTCAAAACAATTCATGTGGTGGTATTATGATTGGAAGACCGCAGAAGCTGTTATCTTACTGAAGGACAAGAGGGATGAGTTTAAAAAGATTCACATTTTTGATCTGATGTGGTTGATTAACTGTTCACATGAGGATATCATAATGCTTTATTACAATCCAATTTATTGTGAGGAGAAGGATAGCGAACAAGCACTGAAATACCAACGTGTGGTATGCTTGTGTTTCGCATGGGATGTCAATGCAGGGTGTAATTATGATAAGAAACTGGGAAAGTTTCTGAAGATTCAGGAAGAAAAGAAGAAATCAAGACCAACTTTCGAGCCATTTATGACGAAAGAGCAGAAGAATATCTTGCGTATCAAGCTGATGAACAAGCAGATGAATGAAGCACGAAGGCAATCCAAGCAATAGTCGAGGGAGAGTTTGTTGATGCACGATTTGCGACTAATGCTTTGGATTGTGCATATAAAGATGTTTTGTTGATATCGTGGGGGCGAACGTGGGTTTTCAGAAGGTCGAATGTAGATATTATGGTCGAAGGTAGAGAGAAATGGGCGAATGTGGAAGACTAAAATACTATGTGCTGATTCGTACTATGATGAAGGGCGAACCTGCACATTCGACCCTATCGAGGGGGGGGGGATGTGCAGTACTATATAAACTCAAAGTTTGTTTAGATTATTAACTTTTGACATTTGTGTCAGTGTGTTTGGTCTGTTTTCTCTCTAGGTTTTCAGGAAGTGTCTAGAACGTGATTATTTCATCTTAAACACTAATTGTAAAGTTTATATCAATTTTTTTATGAATGAAATGGATGTTGAAAAGGTGAATTTGCGTGTTTGCTTCATTGACTATCATTTTGTAACTGATCTAGGGATTCCGCACCTAGATTAGTAGACTTGTATGATCAACTAACTTGTTTTTGTGAAAACGATCCTCTACAGTGTTTTGTATGGTTGAGGGTTTGATGTTATACTTATTGTTGTTCTAATGTGAAGATGTTTGCAGAAACTCGGAAGAAGATACGGGAGAGAACTAAGCTTGCTATGCATTGTCCTCAGGTTATTTGTTAGTTTGATTTATGCGTAAATGTGAATGGACAGATAGCATTTAAGGTTGCAGTATGAATCCCACAGATATATTGATTACTAGATTACAAGATGACATGTACATAATTCTAATCACCATTTTAGAATTAAGCAATTAGAATCAATGGGTATTTTGTTGTAATTATTAGTGGCTAATATAAGAATCAAATCCATAGGGGACCAATATAATTAAGATGGTAGCGTATTAGGCGGTTAGGTATATGGTAACAGTCGAAATGGTAGTTTTTCTTTGCAGCCGTATTTGGTTGACTTTTTCTTATGCAGATCATATAATGAAGATTTATTAATCATATTACATTTTTCAATTCCGGGACACTCCCAGGGTATAAACTAGTCCTATATAAAATTTTATCCTCATCTCATACCCTAAAATCTCACCCTATCTCTCTCTCTCTCTCTCTCTCTCTCTCTCTCTCTCTCTCCAAAAAACCCTAGAACAACATCGTCGCCACCAATTTATGTTCGGACCTACAAACCACGACGAACCACACCTTTTAGCTCGAGTTCCCTACCTAAAAATATTCACCTAGGGTTTTGTTCTTCATTTCCACCCATCAAACGTAAACGACGACTAGTCGTCACTATCTCAAACAAAGAGGTGATGAAAATCCTAACCTTCTTTTTGATAAATTTCATTATTTATATTCCTACATGGATTTGTTATTTGATGCGGTAGATGATATGAAAATTAAACGTGGGTCCCGATTCTCTCTTCATTATTGTGTATTGCACCTGTAGTTTGTGGGATTATGATTCGTATATGATAAGACTAACTTCTTTATTATTCCTTTTGTTCCTTCTAACAATCTTTGTTATAACCTTTAGTACCATGATTCATAGCATGCTTCTTAACATTGATTTTTAGGGTGGTTGTTATTATTTGAAGCTCAATAGTCACTGAAGTCAATGGAAGAGAGTGGTGTTATAAATGGATCAGATGATGTTATGAAGAAGAAGAAAAGTATGGTCAATGGTTTGATCGGAAGGTTAGCGGTTAGGTTTTTTTTTATTGTTTTGTTGATTTTGATGAATTGTTGTTAGTAGGTTAGTGAAGAGTCTTGGTTTTAATATTCTGAGACGCTTCATATAATATGCCATGTATCTTTTACCGATTCGGCTAGGTTTTTAGTGCTTCTTCATGTTGAAGTATTAGGTGTTAGCATTGGATTTATAGATTGTTTTATGTTAGGTATTGAATATTGATATTAGAGCTATTCATTTTTTAGCCTTTATGATATGTGTTAATATTAGAGTTATACATTGTTTTAGGTTAGGTATTAAATATTGATATTAGAGTTATGCATTTTTTAGCCTTAATGATATGTGTTAATATTATTGTTATACGTTGTTTTAGGTTATGTATCAATATTAGTATTTTAGAGTTGTACATTTTATTAGCTTTTAGGATAGATGTTAATATTAGAGTTACATTGGAGTTATACATTGTTTTAGGTTATGTGTTATGTACATTGTTTTTGGTTAGGTATTAATATTAGAGTTATACATTGTTTTAGGTTAAGTGTTAACAACGGAGTTATACACTATTTTAAGTTAGGTGTTAACATTGGAGTTATACATTGTTAATTGTTTTAGGTTAGGTACTGTCACACCCTCAAATTCCACTTGCGGGGTTTTACCGCGAGGCGCATGACAAACCAGGATTCAAGTCAACGGTCACAATAAACAACACTATATGCATAACACAATACTCAAAAGATATAGTTATAAAAACATAAACTGTAGCGGAAGCTTTAAATGTTTACAACCCAAAAGACACAGTTCAAAAGTTTAATGAAGACCATGCTCTAAACCCTAGACGCCCGTGCCGACTCGTGCGCCTAGATCCAGTTGTTGCTACCTTAGCGACCTGAGAAAAACATGCCAAAAGACGTCAACATATAATGCTGGTGAGTTCACAGGTTTGTTCAAAAATGTTATCCAAATGTTACCATGTCCATACTATATCAATGCTACCAAGTACGCTAGCTAGGCGTATGTATTATTACTACTACGATTGGAAACCATTACTGGACACGTTTAGCAATGTTTAGCATGTTTAGCAGCCCGTAATGTTCAGCACGATAATGTTCCTGTTCGAGACAATATGCACCCGCCCGGCCCTCCAAGCCGACGAGTGGGGCAGGTCACGCCCAATAGATCTATCCACATTTCCCCCGTTGTGCAACCCCGCACATTCATGGTTTCCCCCGGGACTTTCAAAAGATCGCATAGTACACAAGTTCAAAATCATAGTATGACATATATTACCAAAACAGTTTAGCGCATGTTTTCTCCCCCAAAAGTTAAAGCAGTAAAAGTGGGGCCGTGAACTCACCTTAGATTGCGTTCTTCAATTATAAGTAAAGATGTTTAGCCCTTGATAATCCCTCTACCGGAGATCTATCAAAATGTTTACATAAGTGTTCCGACTAATAACCATAAGGTTATCTAGTCCCCGATTGTCCAGATCATAACCAAGTATGTTTTAAAACGTGTTCAAATGTTTAACCGACACACTAGACCGACCCGACATCCCGTTGGTGACCATTACCCTAACTAATCAAGTACACATAGATTACACGCAAGGTTCAAGCATAAAACACTTAGTTTGTATCAAAAATCTCATTTTTGTTAACGTAGGGTCGAACGTAGTCCTGGGAGGTCGAAGGTGGCCTTAACTGGTCGAATGTGGCTTTGAACCTCCACCTTCGCCCCTTTTCTTCCCACCTTCGCCCCTTTTAGTTCATTCGCCCCTTTTAGTTTCCAGGTTCGCCCCCTGGAACCCACCTTCGACCGCTCGACTGGTCGAAGGTATTCCAGGTTCGCCCCTGATGTCAGACTTTTCCAAAAACGCGTCGAAAAACATCCGAAAACATCACGAAACATCACGAGTTACAGCAGTCAAGCATCATTAATATATTCCTACGAAACCCCACCAATTTTACCCCAAAATCTATCCGTTTTACAAGTTTCCTAAAATAGTAAATTATGGAGATGTCACATCACCATGCATGAAAATATTACCCAATTAGGAAACTTTCTGAAATCGATCAATAATCCGTCCATCATACTCGAATCATCATGAACAAGAAACCCCTATCATAACCTTATCATAATCATCCAAAAACAAACCCTAAATCTAACTAAAAACCCCTTTAATCGCCAAAACACCATCAACAATCAAAGGTAACATGTTTCAATCATAACCCATCATTAATAACAGCCCTAGGTTGTTGTCATATCATCTATACAACAAGTAATCATCAAACAATGCATAATATCATACTAACACATGTTTATTTGCATAAAAACTCATTGTTTATGAATAGGTTTTGGTTAGGAAAGGTTTTTATTCATAAAATAGGTTGATATCAGATCTGAACCCTTGGGGTTTAGATTAAAACAAGTCAAAATTGTTTAAAAAGGATTTGTAATGAAGAACACACCTTAGATCTTCACTTGAAATGATTTAGAGAGTTAGGTTATGAAAAACAAGCTCAAAAACTCCTTCCCCAATGATAATAGCTGATAGAGAGTGTTTGGAGGCGTTTAGGGTTTGTGAAATGGTGAAAAATGGCTAAGGATGGTATTTATACCCAGTCCAGGTTCGCCCATTTTATGTGGTCGAATGTGGAACTTTTCCACATTCGCCCATTTGTAATGGTCGAATGTGGAATCTTTCCACATTCGCCCACTTTGTTTCCACATTCGCCCATTTCTCAAGTTCCATTTCCACATTCGCCCATTATTTCCACATTCAGGTCATCAGCACTTTTTAACACATGTTAACAGCACTTTTAACACATGTTAACCTTTTTCCAGTTTGTCGTGTTTAACGCATTCTAATACTTCTTAACACATAAGCATGCATCCATAGTCTATACTTAGCATATTTAGGCACGTATAATCATTTGTACATCGTTTAAGCAAGCATAAGCATACAATCCACCACACGACCCATAATCTACACATATACTTAATTAGTTCATGTAATGTCACCAACGACGGAACCCGGTACTAATGTATTCCCAAAACGACTCCCAATGATCCTCCAGATCATTGAACCCTGGACAATCCTAATTTGACCCGACTCAACTAACCCAGTTAAGTTTGTTTATAAACGTTTCTCGCTAAGGTAGACTTAGATGTTACTATTATGTTTAAGCCGAACATGCCGGGTGTCACATCATCCCCACGTTGAAAGAATTTTCGTCCCGAAAATTGCACGAAGCCCAATAGTGAAAAAGACGAAAAGGAAGAAAACGAAAAGAAAGGTTACCGGTTGTCACATCATCCCCACGTTGAAAGGGAATCTCGCCCCGAGATTCACTCTGCTTCAGCAGTAACATGCCTGGACTCGAACGCGCGCTTCGGAAAGAGATGAGGGTACTTAGCCTTCATCTGGTCCTCTCGTTCCCACGTGAACTCCGGTCCACGATCCGAGTTCCAACGAACTTTAACGATGCGGATTTTACTCCGCCGAAGGCTACGAATCTTGTAATCCAGAATCTCCACGGGTTCCTCCACAATGCGAAGACGATCATCAACCTTGATCTCTTCCAGTGGTACAACAAGAGATTCGTCAGCCAAACACTTCCTTAAGTTAGACACATGGAAGACGTTATGAACATTACCGAGCTCCGTCGGTAAATCAAGTCTGTACGCCACCGGCCCAATCCGTTCCAGGATTGCGAACGGTCCGACGTAACGAGGGTTAAGCTTGCCACGCTTTCCAAAGCGTATGACGCCCTTCCATGGTGAAACTTTCAGAAGCACCTTGTCCCCAACCTGGAACTCTAGCGGTTTGCGACGGCGATCGGCATAGCTCTTCTGACGATCCCGCGCAGCTGCCAAACGGTTACGGATCTGTACGATTTTCTCCGAAGTTTCGTACACCAGTTCCGGGCCAGTGAGCTGACTCTCGCCCACCTCAGCCCAACACAAGGGAGACCGGCATTTCCGTCCGTACAGAGCTTCGAACGGAGCTGCCCCGATACTGGAGTGGTAGCTGTTGTTGTAGGAGAACTCCACCAACGGCAGGTGAGTCTCCCAACCCTTGCCAAAATCGATGACACATGCCCGCAGCATGTCCTCCAGTGTTTGTATCGTCCGCTCACTCTGCCCGTCAGTTTGCGGATGATAAGCCGTACTCATATCCAGCTGAGTACCCAAGGCCTTATGAAGAGCCTTCCAGAAACGCGAAGCAAAGCGGGAATCACGATCAGAAATGATAGAAACAGGCACCCCGTGCCGAGAGACCACCTCCTTAAGGTAGAGTCGAGCCAATCGCTCGAGTCCATCCGTTTCCTTAATAGGTATGAAGTGTGCCGATTTCGTCAAACGGTCGACGATCACCCAAATCATGTCACAACCACTTGGTGATCTCGGTAACTTGGTGACGAAATCCATCGTGATCCGCTCCCACTTCCATTCTGGAATCTCAGGTTGCTATAGGAGACCAGACGGCTTCTGATACTCCACCTTGACCTTAGCACAGGTCAAGCATTTGCTCACATAGGAGGCTATATCAGCCTTCATGTTCGGCCACCAATAAAGAATCTTCAGATCCTGATACATCTTATCGGAGCCTGGATGAATAGAATACCGGGATTTGTGAGCCTCGTCCAAGACAAGCTCCCGTAATCCCCCGAGTAAAGGAACCCAAACACGCCCAGCGAAGTAATGTAGGCCATCAGACCTAAGCTCAAGGTGTTTGTCCGCACTGTGCATCGTTTCGGCCTTAAGGTTTTCCTCCTTCAAGGCATCCACCTGAGCCGAACGGATCCGGTCAGGCAAGGAGGAATGTATGGTAAGCTGCAAGGCTCGGACACGCCGAGGCTTCGCCGACTCCTTCCTGCTCAAGGCATCCGCCACAACGTTTGCCTTGCCAGTATGGTACTTAATCGCACAGTCGTAGTCGTTCAAGAGTTCAACCCAATGACGCTGCCGCATGTTTAACACCTTCTGGTCGAAAATATGCTGGAGACTCTTGTGATCGGTGTAAACTTCACACTTGGTACCGTACAAGTAATGCCTCCAGATTTTCAACGCAAAAACTACTGCAGCCAGCTCCAAGTTGTGAGTAGTATAGTTCTTCTCGTGAACCTTGAGTTGACGAGAAGCATAAGCGATAACCTTCCCGCGTTGCATCAACACGCAACCGAGACCCCGAATCGAAGCATCACAGTACACAACGAAATCGTCCGTACCCTCGGGTAAGGATAAGATAGGAGCAGAACAAAGTTTAAGCTTCAGCATCTGAAATGCTGATTCCTGTGGTTCGTCCCAGTCGAACTTTCGGTCCTTCTGGGTGAGAGCAGTGAGGGGTTGAGCGATCTTCGAAAATCCCTCGATAAAACGCCGATAGTAACCTGCAAGACCCAGGAATTGCCGCACCTCAGATGGCGTCTTTGGTGCTTCCCAGTCTTTAATAGCTTCGATCTTAGCCGGATCGACATGAATTCCCAGTTCATTCACCACATGCCCTAGGAATTGAACTTCGCGTAACCAAAAATCACACTTTGAGAACTTAGCATACAACTGCTCCCGTCTCAAAAGTTCCAAGACCAACCGCAGATGTTCCTCATGATCCGCCTTGTTCTTGGAATAAATCAGAATGTCATCAATGAACACGATGACGAACTTATCAAGGTACGGCTTACAAACACGGTTCATCAAATCCATGAACACTGCCGGTGCGTTAGTGAGACCGAAGGGCATGACTAAGAACTCAAAATGGCCATAACGAGTGCGAAAAGCAGTCTTCTGGATGTCAGCTTCCCTGACGCGCAACTGGTGATAACCGGACCGCAAGTCAATCTTCGAGTAGTAGCTGGAGCCCTGAAGCTGGTCAAAGAGATCATCAATGCGAGGGAGAGGATAACGATTCTTGATGGTCACTTTGTTCAGCTCACGGTAATCAATACACATACGAAGGCTCCCATCCTTCTTCTTCACAAACAAAATAGGAGCTCCCCACGGGGACGAGCTCGGTCGAATGAAACCCTTTTCCAAGAGTTCCTGTAACTGGCTAGATAACTCTTGCATCTCAGGAGGTGCAAGACGATACGGAGCTCGGGCAATAGGAGCTGCGCCCGGAGCAAGATCAATACCAAACTCAACCTGACGATGGGGAGGAAGACCAGGCAAATCATCAGGAAACACATCAGAAAAGTCACGAACCACCGGAATATCCTCGATCTTCTTCTCATCGTCAGTAGAAACGTTAACAAGTGCCAGAATGGCCGAACAGCCCTTTCGAAGATACTTACGGGCTTTCATGCTGGAAATGATACTCAGCGGAGCACCGCTTTTCTCGCCATGAACCGAAAGAATCTCTCCATCGGGGAAAGGGATCCAAATAACCTTGTCAAAGCAAACAATCTCTGCACGATACAACGATAACCAATCCATGCCCACAACGACATCGAAACTACCCAAAGGTACATGCATAAGGTCAATGGGGAATGACAGACCCGACAGTTCCAAGTGACACTCCCTAAGGATATGAGTCGCCTCGATGTTCTTACCATTAGCCAATTCTATCAAGTACTTAGCCTCTAAAGGCGTGGGTACTATATCTAGCAACTGACTAACATCCACAGATACGAAGCTCTTATCGGCACCAGAATCAAATAAAACAGAAACATAGCGATTGTTGAGAAGGAACGTACCGGTAACTGTGTCTGGATCCTGCCTAGCCTCCGCAGACCCAATGACGAAAGCACGCGCAGTCCTGCCTCCGCCGCCATTCCCGTTACCGTTACCGTTTCCGCCCCTCCCATTATCGCCCTGCTTCAGCTTGGGACAATCACGCTTGAAATGCCCCGTGTCACCACAGTTGTAACACCCTTGCCTCCCCTGAGTCCCCTGAGCAACAGGAGCAGGAGTAGCCGCAGGAGTCTGAGTTGGGGTGAGCGCCACCTTGCAATCCTTAGCATGGTGCCCCAACTGATGGCACCGATGACAACGAGCCCGATCACAATTCCCAGAATGGTGAAAGCCACACTTGTTACACTTGGGATGCTTCCCAATGTATCCACCTGTCTTCTGTGAAGAAGACGACCCAGATCCTTAGTCTTCTTGGCCGGTTGAGACGGCGCCGGCACTGCACTCTTACTCACATTCTCCCATTTCCTCTTGTTGCCATCAGACCCCTTCGCAGTTGAACCCTTAGGAGGTAAAGCGCCTTCCAAAATCTTCATGTTGGTCATCTTGTGTGCAGAACGGACGACCTCAGCCAGTGTAGGAAGGTTCCCAGCAGCTACTAACCCAGCAATCTCCGGCACCAATCCAGAGATGTAGTGCTCGATCCTACGGTATTCAGGTGTGTGCATGTCAGGACACAACACCGCCAGCTCATTGCGTCGCACAGTATACTCTTCAATCTCGGACCCCACCATCTTGCAGTTCCAGACTTCATGTTCCAACTTCTGCACTTCCTCCCTGGGACAGTACTCACTCTTCAATAACCGAACAAAATCCGCCCAAAGCATAGCATGAGCTTCCCCCAAGCCCATGTTCTGCGTCGTAGCATTCCACCATGTCAAAGCAGGACCCTCAAATGTTGCAGTGGCATACTTAACCCGGTCCTCAACAGGACAGTTACACATCAAGAAAACAGATTCAACCTTCTCCAACCATCGGAGCAGTCCCACTGCCCCTTCAGTTCCAGCGAAGTTGTGGGGCTGACAGTCCCTAAACTTCTTGTAAGAACACTGGGGTGGAGGCGGGTTGACAGCAGCACCTGAAACACGACACAAAGATAAACCACAAAGGAAACATGACACCCAAGAACGAAACAAGGCAGGTAAGAACCAACTTACCACCCAGAGCATTGTGCCCAGCCTGGAAAGCAGCCAAGGCTATGTTCACTTGCTGTTGGAGCAAGTTGTTCAGCTCTGCCTGGGTCATGTTGATGTTACCACGACCGCCACCACGGCCACCGCCGCCACGGCCACCACCACGACGTCCACCACCACGTGCGCCCGACATGATCTGACAAATCAGAAATCGAGAGATTCAGATTCACTGCTAGTGTCAACCACTAGTAGCTAGAAAAGTTATGTCTAGGCCCAATCCAGGACTATGCATCCAAGTTCAGAGTCCACTTGGATTCTGATGCATTTCAGTTTATGATTTCGTGTGCACCCGAAATGATAAACTGCTCTACATGGTCCTCCAGGCTTTCCCGCAGCTTGAACTCAAGTCGCTGAATATCGGCATCTAGCATCATGCTATCACAAGCATATGTGCACAAGATAATGTGTAAGCAAGTGCGTCTATTGGGGTATGAAAGGGAGATGTCCGAATCCTGGACAGACCCCGAGAGTACGTAAGACTACCCCAACGTACGACACTGCCGTGCAATAACCCACGAGTCAACTCCTTCTCCTTCAAACCCCGAAGAAGAACATAAGAGTGTATAAAGCCAAGAGTAAGATCGGATGATGTAACAGAGAAGTGTGATGATAATGTAACGACACCCCGACAAAGTTAGTACATGTTCCAAACCGACACAAGTATGTGACCGTCTAGTGTGTGCGACTCGGCTATAGACTAGACTCTAAATGCAGTCCTAGTTCAGTATAACCATTGGCTCTGATACCAATCTGTCACACCCTCAAATTCCACTTGCGGGGTTTTACCACGAGGCGCATGACAAACCAGGATTCAAGTCAACGGTCACAATAAACAACACTATATGCATAACACAATACTCAAAAGATATAGTTATAAAAACATAAACTGTAGCGGAAGCTTTAAATGTTTACAACCCAAAAGACACAGTTCAAAAGTTTAATGAAGACCATGCTCTAAACCCTAGACGCCCGAGCCGACTTGTGCGCCTAGATCCAGTTGTTGCTACCTTAGCGACCTGAGAAAAACATGCCAAAAGACGTCAACATATAATGCTGGTGAGTTCACAGGTTTGTTCAAAAATGTTATCCAAATGTTACCATGTCCATACTATATCAATGCTACCAAGTACGCTAGCTAGGCGTATGTATTATTACTACTACGATTGGAAACCATTACTGGACACGTTTAGCAATGTTTAGCATGTTTAGCAGCCCGTAATGTTCAGCACGATAATGTTCCTGTTCGAGACAATATGCACCCGCCCGGCCCTCCAAGCCGACGAGTGGGGCAGGTCACGCCCAATAGATCTATCCACATTTCCCCCGTTGTGCAACCCCGCACATTCATGGTTTCCCCCGGGACTTTCAAAAGATCGCATAGTACACAAGTTCAAAATCATAGTATGACATATATTACCAAAACAGTTTAGCGCATGTTTTCTCCCCCAAAAGTTAAAGCAGTAAAAGTGGGGCCGTGAACTCACCTTAGATTGCGTTCTTCAATTATAAGTAAAGATGTTTAGCCCTTGATAATCCCTCTACCGGAGATCTATCAAAATGTTCACATAAGTGTTCCGACTAATAACCATAAGGTTATCTAGTCCCCGATTGTCCAGATCATAACCAAGTATGTTTTAAAACGTGTTCAAATGTTTAACCGACACACTAGACCGACCCGACATCCCGTTGGTGACCCATTACCCTAACTAATCAAGTACACATAGATTACACGCAAGGTTCAAGCATAAAACACTTAGTTTGTATCAAAAATCTCATTTTTGTTAACGTAGGGTCGAACGTAGTCCTGGAGGTCGAAGGTGGCCTTAACTGGTCGAATGTGGCTTTGAACCTCCACCTTCGCCCTTTTCTTCCCACCTTCGCCCCTTTTAGTTCATTCGCCCCTTTTAGTTTCCAGGTTCGCCCCCTGGAACCCACCTTCGACCGCTCGACTGGTCGAAGGTATTCCAGGTTCGCCCCTGATGTCAGATTTTTCCAAAAACGCGTCGAAAAACATCCGAAAACATCACGAAACATCACGAGTTACAGCAGTCAAGCATCATTAATATATTCCTACGAAACCCCACCAATTTTACCCCAAAATCTATCCGTTTTACAGGTTTCCTAAAATAGTAAATTATGGAGATGTCACATCACCATGCATGAAAATATTACCCAATTAGGAAACTTTCTGAAATCGATCAATAATCCGTCCATCATACTCGAATCATCATGAACAAGAAACCCCTATCATAACCTTATCATAATCATCCAAAAACAAACCCTAAATCTAACTAAAAACCCCTTTAATCGCCAAAACACCATCAACAATCAAAGGTAACATGTTTCAATCATAACCCATCATTAATAACAGCCCTAGGTTGTTGTCATATCATCTATACAACAAGTAATCATCAAACAATGCATAATATCATACTAACACATGTTTATTTGCATAAAAACTCATTGTTTATGAATAGGTTTTGGTTAGGAAAGGTTTTTTTCATAAAATAGGTTGATATCAGATCTGGACCCTTGGGGTTTAGATTAAAAACAAGTCAAAATTGTTTAAAAATGATTTGTAATGAAGAACACACCTTAGATCTTCACTTGAATGATTTAGAGAGTTAGGTTATGAAAAACAAGCTCAAAAACTCCTTCCCCAATGATAATAGCTGATAGAGAGTGTTTGGAGGCGTTTAGGGTTTGTGAAATGGTGAAAAATGGCTAAGGATGGTATTTATACCCAGTCCAGGTTCGCCCATTTTATGTGGTCGAATGTGGAACTTTTCCACATTCGCCCATTTGTAATGGTCGAATGTGGAATCTTTCCACATTCGCCCACTTTGTTTCCACATTCGCCCATTTCTCAAGTTCCATTTCCACATTCGCCCATTATTTCCACATTCAGGTCATCAGCACTTTTTAACACATGTTAACAGCACTTTTAACACATGTTAACCTTTTTCCAGTTTGTCGTGTTTAACGCATTCTAATACTTCTTAACACATAAGCATGCATCCATAGTCTATACTTAGCATATTTAGGCACGTATAATCATTTGTACATCGTTTAAGCAAGCATAAGCATACAATCCACCACACGACCCATAATCTACACATATACTTAATTAGTTCATGTAATGTCACCAACGACGGAACCCGGTACTAATGTATTCCCAAAACGACTCCCAATGATCCTCCAGATCATTGAACCCTGGACAATCCTAATTTGACCCGACTCAACTAACCCAGTTAAGTTTGTTTATAAACGTTTCTCGCTAAGGTAGACTTAGATGTTACTATTATGTTTAAGCCGAACATGCCGGGTGTCACATCATCCCCACGTTGAAAGAATTTTCGTCCCGAAAATTGCACGAAGCCCAATAGTGAAAAAGACGAAAAGGAAGAAAACGAAAAGAAAGGTTACCGGTTGTCACATCATCCCCACGTTGAAAGGGAATCTCGCCCCGAGATTCACTCTGCTTCAGCAGTAACATGCCTGGACTCGAACGCGCGCTTCGGAAAGAGATGAGGGTACTTAGCCTTCATCTGGTCCTCTCGTTCCCACGTGAACTCCGGTCCACGATCCGAGTTCCAACGAACTTTAACGATGCAGATTTTACTCCGCCGAAGGCTACGAATCTTGTAATCCAGAATCTCCACGGGTTCCTCCACAATGCGAAGACGATCATCAACCTTGATCTCTTCCAGTGGTACAACAAGAGATTCGTCAGCCAAACACTTCCTTAAGTTAGACACATGGAAGACGTTATGAACATTACCGAGCTCCGTCGGTAAATCAAGTCTGTACGCCACCGGCCCAATCCGTTCCTGGATTGCGAACGGTCCGACGTAACGAGGGTTAAGCTTGCCACGCTTTCCAAAGCGTATGACGCCCTTCCATGGTGAAACTTTCAGAAGCACCTTGTCCCCAACCTGGAACTCTAGCGGTTTGCGACGGCGATCGGCATAGCTCTTCTGACGATCCCGCGCAGCTGCCAAACGGTACGGATCTGTACGATTTTCTCCGAAGTTTCGTACACCAGTTCCGGGCCAGTGAGCTGACTCTCGCCCACCTCAGCCCAACACAAGGGAGACCGGCATTTCCGTCCGTACAGAGCTTCGAACGGAGCTGCCCCGATACTGGAGTGGTAGCTGTTGTTGTAGGAGAACTCCACCAACGGCAGGTGAGTCTCCCAACCCTTGCCAAAATCGATGACACATGCCCGCAGCATGTCCTCCAGTGTTTGTATCGTCCGCTCACTCTGCCCGTCAGTTTGCGGATGATAAGCCGTACTCATATCCAGCTGAGTACCCAAGGCCTTATGAAGAGCCTTCCAGAAACGCGAAGCAAAGCGGGAATCACGATCAGAAATGATAGAAACAGGAACCCCGTGCCGAGAGACCACCTCCTTAAGGTAGAGTCGAGCCAATCGCTCGAGTCCATCCGTTTCCTTAATAGGTATGAAGTGTGCCGATTTCGTCAAACGGTCGACGATCACCCAAATCATGTCACAACCACTTGGTGATCTCGGTAACTTGGTGACGAAATCCATCGTGATCCGCTCCTACTTCCATTCTGGAATCTCAGGTTGCTGTAGGAGACCAGACGGCTTCTGATACTCCACCTTGACCTTAGCACAGGTCAAGCATTTGCTCACATAGGAGGCTATATCAGCCTTCATGTTCGGCCACCAATAAAGAATCTTCAGATCCTGATACATCTTATCGGAGCCTGGATGAATAGAATACCGGGATTTGTGAGCCTCGTCCAAGACAAGCTCCCGTAATCCCCCGAGTAAAGGAACCCAAACACGCCCAGCGAAGTAATGTAGGCCATCAGACCTAAGCTCAAGGTGTTTGTCCGCACTGTGCATCGTTTCGGCCTTAAGGTTTTCCTCCTTCAAGGCATCCACCTGAGCCGAACGGATCCGGTCAGGCAAGGAGGAATGTATGGTAAGCTGCAAGGCTCGGACACGCCGAGGCTTCGCCGACTCCTTCCTGCTCAAGGCATCCGCCACAACGTTTGCCTTGCCAGTATGGTACTTAATCGCACAGTCGTAGTCGTTCAAGAGTTCAACCCAATGACGCTGCCGCATGTTTAACACCTTCTGGTCGAAAATATGCTGGAGACTCTTGTGATCGGTGTAAACTTCACACTTGGTACCGTACAAGTAATGCCTCCAGATTTTCAACGCAAAAACTACTGCACCCAGCTCCAAGTCGTGAGTAGTATAGTTCTTCTCGTGAACCTTGAGTTGACGAGAAGCATAAGCGATAACCTTCCCGCGTTGCATCAACACGCAACCGAGACCCGAATCGAAGCATCACAGTACACAACGAAATCGTCCGTACCCTCGGGTAAGGATAAGATAGGAGCAGAACAAAGTTTAAGCTTCAGCATCTGAAATGCTGATTCCTGTGGTTCGTCCCAGTCGAACTTTCGGTCCTTCTGGGTGAGAGCAGTGAGGGGTTGAGCGATCTTCGAAAATCCCTCGATAAAACGCCGATAGTAACCTGCAAGACCCAGGAATTGCCGCACCTCAGATGGCGTCTTTGGTGCTTCCCAGTCTTTAATAGCTTCGATCTTAGCCGGATCGACATGAATTCCCAGTTCATTCACCACATGCCCTAGGAATTGAACTTCGCGTAACCAAAAATCACACTTTGAGAACTTAGCATACAACTGCTGTAACACCCCAACGATGGCGGAAACATCGGGGTGCCACGTATTGATGATTGTTCAGTAGCTCATGGTGAATATCAGATCTCATTAAATGATTTAATTAATTTACATACAATGATTCTACAAGACTTCATACATCAAATTGAATGAAACTATGCACGTATCTTCAAGCGAATCTTCCAAACAAGTAGAACCTGAAACATGTTAAGTTGAAAATATTTTGGGTCAACAATTGTTGGTGAGGATACATAGGTTTGTGAAAATAAATGGTAACGATAGTTTGTACAACATTCAAAGTTGTATGATGATAGAGTATGATACCGACATGTAGCAATGCGTCTTTGTACAACCAAACCTTGTGTCGACTGATGACTAACTCGCAAGTTAGTTAAATGTTATTACTGTTATCGATCATCCCTGAGTCTACGTGGGGGGGATGGGTTTGTCAGACCTATAGCGCTATAATCTAAACAGGCGGCTTGATCATTGTTAATGATTGTACTGTGTCTTTTTGTTACAGTCAAATGATAGAATGATGTTGTAATTGAATCACAAGTAAATATGAGTAAATGATAGTATAAAATGTTTAAACATGTTTCACCCCAAAAATAGTGAAAATAGAGTAAAAGGGGCTATGTAAACTCACCTTAGCAAATGTTAACTTGTTGAAAAGATATGATAATTGTGTTGCCCAAAGTGATTCCAAATATTACCCTATAATGAGGTAATATATAATAGTCTCAGTCTAATTAACTAATATGTGTATCCTAGGGTTTCGATTTGGGGATAATCAATTGTTAAATTTAATTTAAAAATGTTAATTAAATAAAGAAAATTGGATAATTAATGAAAAATAGTCTTTTTATAAAGTTTGAATTTTGTATGAGTACAATAAAGTGTTTGAAGCAATAAAATAATTTTTATAAAATTATTTCATTTAAAATAGATTTTTAAATCTATTTATTTATAAATAGTCAATTATTAACTTTAATAATCAAAAATACTAAAATTAAAGAAATCTTATTTTAAAAATCATATTTCTGTTCTAAATGATTAAAAATAATTTGTATAAAATTTTGGTGCAAAAATGATGAAAATTGGATTTAATATGATTTAATTATGATTAAATCTAACAAAAATTGATTAAAAATAATAAATAAATGATTTTACTGAATTAAAAATTATTTCAGTAAAGGTTGAGTTTATAAAAAGTCAGGATAAATTTTAGAGAATTTAAATAAATTGTTTTGATATATAAATGGATTTTTATAATTATAATAGTATAAAAATGATTTAATTATTATAAATACTAAATAAAAGAATTTCTGAAAAATAAAAATTGTAAATAACACTTTTATATCAGATTAAACAAATATAATTTTTTTAGAATTTATAAAATAGTTTTGGTATTTTAAAAGAATTTTAAAAGATTAAAGGATTTAATATATATAAAATTGTAATTTGTTTGTTTAAAAAGAAAAGGAAAGAAAAGCACAAAAAGCGGTCAGAGCCGGGACTCGAACCCGGGTGACCCGTGTGGAGGACCAGAGTCACAACCACCTGGCCTAGGCCGGTGGTTGTGTTTCCTCTGATTTAAAATAAATAAATATAATACGCTAATCCAGTTTTTCCCCAAATTAAACCGTGAAGAACCCTAGATTTACAATAGGATGATTCAGACAACAATAGCCCGATTAATGTTAGGGCTATTGTTGCTGGATGCCGAAGAACTAAACCCACCAAAAATATTAAACTCACAGTGTGGTATTGATGTTTATCTTCGGGTCAATGAGAAAGTCAAACACGAGCAATTGGATCAAATACAGAGAGAATTATAGAGATATAGAGATTGAGAGAGAGTTGTGAGCGATTAGACAAGGTCCAGAATGCCTCAATTTATACTAGAGGATTAGGGTTAGGGTTAATTAGATGGTTGACTTTCATAGAAGGTATACGCGTATGATTGAACAATTGGTCAATGGTTGCCGTGTAATTGACGTGGAATCAAGTTGTAATAGGCCGGACATCATGTAATCATACCATTTATAAAATTAAGCAAGTTAATTGGGTTAATTGAATGGTCAAACATACCATTTGCTGCTGCTCTCGTCGTCTGTTTACAAGGAAAGGAAAGGGCCAGATTTAAGAGGTGTTAAATATGTTTTAGGTTAGGATTAAATCAGATACAAGGGCTTGGCCCAGTGGTGTGTGCGCGTGGTGATCAGGACACAGACCCGGGTTCGAGTCCCGTGGTCAGTGTTTTTATTTTTTTTTTCTTTTCACAGCTAAAGGAGAGGGGTGTTGGACTTTGGGCTTGGACAAGTGGGCCGGGATCTTGGGCCGGATTCTGAACTGGGCTTGGGCCAACTAATCTGGGCTACAGTCTGAATGGGAAGAGAGGAGGTTTGGGCTGTAGCTGGTTTGGGATAAATCAGTTACTAGTTTTTTTTTTTTTTTTTTTGTTATTATTATTATTATTATTATTATATATATATGTATATAAATGTATGTATGAATAATTATAGGGGTTCGAAATATCTCCAAAAAGAAAATAATAATAAGGCTTGTCGTAGTAATTCGTAACGTACAATTTATTTAATGCGAAATGTTACAGTCTCCCCTACTTTTAGGAACTTCGTCCCGAAGTTAAGAGAAAACCAGGGTTACAATTGGTCAACTACTGAAAACCTTGATAAAATTTCACACTACCTTAACGTACCTGTAAATTCATGATTACGTTCCGGACCGTAATTACCAATTTACCTTACATTAGGGTTTTGCGTCCTTTTATGACTTTACCGATTGTTAAGCAGGTCTGATAGTCTCCGCCAGTCGTTCAGGTGGTAGGGCCTCTCCCGACTGTTGGAATGACATGATGACCTCTACCAATCGTTAAGCTGGTCGTTTGATAGTTAACTAATTGTTGTACAAGCAAGTATGATTACAGATATAGCAATTAGTTCACATTCAGACAAACATGCACACAGATGTTATGATAATACTTGAATTTTATTACTTGAATCGAATAACGTCAATACATAGAATAAAAGTAACCAATAGTCAAATGGTGAGTCTTGGTCAGGTAGCTGGAGGGTCTTGATCTCTGTTCAGTTTAGGGCATCGGTTACGGAAGTGATTTGGGTCCCCACATTCATAGCATTGACCATAGTTGTATCGATTAGGATTAGCAGCCTGAGCAGGGTTGATGGGTTGGTTGGCATTAGGATTTGGGGTCTCGCGACATGTATTAACTAGATGGCCATACCTACCACAATTGGTGCACAAGCGACATGCTGAAGCAGTGGGATGATGTCGGTTGCATGTGTTGCACAATGGATGGTTTCCTGTATAAGGTTTCTTGTTAGAAGCTTGTGGAGTGAGGTTTGCATCAGGATCCCTGGTTTTACGTTTCTGGTTCTCAGTGGTTACCGCGGCTACAATACTTGTTTTATTGCCTTTCCGAACTAAGGTCCCGTTCTTTACGTGATTATCAGTTAAGGTAGCTGCTAAACGTTTGGCTTCCTCCAAGGTGGCAGGATTCCTTCCCCACACCGTATCCTGGATTTGCATGGGCAGACCACCGATGTACTTCTCGATGGCTACCGACAGGGGAGTGACTTTGTGGGGCAGCAATAAGCTAAGCTCATGAAAGCGGGTGTTGTAGGCAAGGTTTTCCCCACTATCTTGAGCTAAGGTGTGGAACTCATCCTCAAGCTTCTTAACTTCATTGCGTGGACAAAACTCTTCCTTCATGATCTCTTTGACTTGGTCCCATGTCATAGTAAGAGCAACCTCGGCCCCACGAGTACGCTTTTCTTCATTCCACCATGTGAGTGCTCGCTTATGGAGAACACTCATGGCGTAACGAACCTTGAAGTTGTTGGGGCATTCACTGTTGATGAAGGCATTCTCAATACCCTCAAACCATTGGAGGAGTCCAGTAGCTCCTTCTTCACCACTAAACTTTGGAGGGTTACAAGAGTTGAAATGCTTAAGGGTACAGGCTTGGGGTCCATTTCCATTGCCATTGCCGTTCCCGTTCCCGTTGTTGTGACCATTCCCGTTGCCGTTCAATTGGATGACCTGAGCGAGTAAATTGGGAACCAGAGTTGCGATTTGCTGCGCCATTTGTTGAGAAATGATCGCAGCCAGTTGAGCATCAACCCCATTGTTGTTGTGGTTAGGAACTTGGTCATGGTTGTGGTTATGGTTATCACCACCTTCTTCGTGGTTCTCACCATTGCTGTTGCGAGTGCTGCGACGAGGAGGCATGATCTGTAATAAACACAATGAAATGAATGAGATTATATAAGGAGTGTAATCATTTATTCATTAATTAAAACGAATAAACGAAAACGTTGACTTATCAAAGATTCTCAATTCTAATAACATATGAAGACGTGCTTTAGCCTATAAGTGAACACTCATCCCGAGAATTCCCAGGTAGGCATCCGGGTCCCTCGTCTGATTGGGATATATGCGCAATGCCAGCCTAGACAGAAGACTCAGAATACAGGCGTTCACCCTTCCAGATTGCACGTGTTCGTTATTAAAATCTAGAACTTCGACGAGATCTCAAGGTGGTTCAGGTTAAACCTGGGGATTTTGTCCTATTAGTCTATGAGTAGGTCCACTGATGGAGAGCAACCTTCTTGTAGGGAGGATATGAAGTAGGAGAGGGATAGAGAATAGCAAACAAAAGAAGCAAGTACTGGTTAAATCCTATGGTTATAGACTAGATTATTTCTCTAATAACCTAATTCCCTATAACCATGGCTCTGATACCAATCTGTAACACCCCAACCGATGGCGGAAACATCGGGGTGCCACGTATTGATGATTGTTCAGTAGCTCATGGTGAATATCAGATCTCATTAAATGATTTAATTAATTTACATACAATGATTCTACAAGACTTCATACATCAAATTGAATGAAACTATGCACGTATCTTCAAGCGAATCTTCCAAACAAGTAGAACCTGAAACATGTTAAGTTGAAAATATTTTGGGTCAACAATTGTTGGTGAGGATACATAGGTTTGTGAAAATAAATGGTAACGATAGTTTGTACAACATTCAAAGTTGTATGATGATAGAGTATGATACCGACATGTAGCAATGCGTCTTTGTACAACCAAACCTTGTGTCGACTGATGACTAACTCGCAAGTTAGTTAAATGTTATTACTGTTATCGATCATCCCTGAGTCTACGTGGGGGGGATGGGTTTGTCAGACCTATAGCGCTATAATCTAAACAGGCGGCTTGATCATTGTTAATGATTGTACTGTGTCTTTTTGTTACAGTCAAATGATAGAATGATGTTGTAATTGAATCACAAGTAAATATGAGTAAATGATAGTATAAAATGTTTAAACATGTTTCACCCCAAAAATAGTGAAAATAGAGTAAAAGGGGCTATGTAAACTCACCTTAGCAAATGTTAACTTGTTGAAAAGATATGATAATTGTGTTGCCCAAAGTGATTCCAAATATTACCCTATAATGAGGTAATATATAATAAGTCTCAGTCTAATTAACTAATATGTGTATCCTAGGGTTTCGATTTGGGGATAATCAATTGTTAAATTTAATTTAAAAATGTTAATTAAATAAAGAAAATTGGATAATTAATGAAAAATAGTCTTTTTATAAAGTTTGAATTTTGTATGAGTACAATAAAGTGTTTGAAGCAATAAAATAATTTTTATAAAATTATTTCATTTAAAATAGATTTTTAAATCTATTTATTTATAAATAGTCAATTATTAACTTTAATAATCAAAAATACTAAAATTAAAGAAATCTTATTTTAAAAATCATATTTCTGTTCTAAATGATTAAAAATAATTTGTATAAAATTTTGGTGCAAAAATGATGAAAATTGGATTTAATATGATTTAATTATGATTAAATCTAACAAAAATTGATTAAAAATAATAAATAAATGATTTTACTGAATTAAAAATTATTTCAGTAAAGGTTGACTTTATAAAAAGTCAGGATAAATTTTGGAGAATTTAAATAAATTGTTTTGATATATAAATGGATTTTTATAATTATAATAGTATAAAAATGATTTAATTATTATAAATACTAAATAAAAGAATTTCTGAAAAATAAAAATTGTAAATAACACTTTTATATCAGATTAAACAAATATAATTTTTTTAGAATTTATAAAATAGTTTTGGTATTTTAAAAAGAATTTTAAAAGATTAAAGGATTTAATATATATAAAATTGTAATTTGTTTGTTTAAAAAGAAAAGGAAAGAAAAGCACAAAAAGCCGGTCAGAGCCGGGACTCGAACCCGGGTGACCCGTGTGGAGGACCAGAGTCACAACCACCTGGCCTAGGCCGGTGGTTGTGTTATCCTCTGATTTAAAATAAATAAATATAATACGCTAATCCAGTTTTTCCCCAATTTAAACCGTGAAGAACCCTAGATTTACAATAGGATGATTCAGACAACAATAGCCCGATTAATGTTAGGGCTATTGTTGCTGGGATGCCGAAGAACTAAACCCACCAAAAATATTAAACTCACAGTGTGGTATTGATGTTTATCTTCGGGTCAATGAGAAAGTCAAACCACGAGCAATTGGATCAAATACAGAGAGAATTATAGAGATATAGAGATTGAGAGAGAGTTGTGAGCGATTAGACAAGGTCCAGAATGCCTCAATTTATACTAGAGGATTAGGGTTAGGGTTAATTAGATGGTTGACTTTCCATAGAAGGTATACGCGTATGATTGAACAATTGGTCAATGGTTGCCGTGTAATTGACGTGGAATCAAGTTGTAATAGGCCGGACATCATGTAATCATACCATTTATAAAATTAAGCAAGTTAATTGGGTTAATTGAATGGTCAAACATACCATTTGCTGCTGCTCTCGTCGTCTGTTTACAAGGAAAGGAAAGGGCCAGATTTAAGAGGTGTTAAATATGTTTTAGGTTAGGATTAAATCAGATACAAGGGCTTGGCCCAGTGGTGTGTGCGCGTGGTGATCAGGACACAGACCTGGGTTCGAGTCCCGTGGTCAGTGTTTTTATTTTTTTTTTTTCTTTTCACAGCTAAAGGAGAGGGGTGTTGGACTTTGGGCTTGGACAAGTGGGCCGGGATCTTGGGCCGGATTCTGAACTGGGCTTGGGCCAACTAATCTGGGCTACAGTCTGAATGGGAAGAGAGGAGGTTTGGGCTGTAGCTGGTTTGGGATAAATCAGTTACTAGTTTTTTTTTTTTTTTTTTTTTTTTTTTTGTTATTATTATTATTATTATTATTATATATATATGTATATAAATGTATGTATGAATAATTATAGGGGTTCGAAATATCTCCAAAAGAAAAATAATAAGGCTTGTCGTAGTAATTCGTAACGTACAATTTATTTAATGCGAAATGTTACAACTGCTCCCGTCTCAAAAGTTCCAAGACCAACCGCAGATGTTCCTCATGATCCGCCTTGTTCTTGGAATAAATCAGAATGTCATCAATGAACACGATGACGAAACTTATCAAGGTACGGCTTACAAACACGGTTCATCAAATCCATGAACACTGCCGGTGCGTTAGTGAGACCGAAGGGCATGACTAAGAACTCAAAATGGCCATAACGAGTGCGAAAAGCAGTCTTCTGGATGTCAGCTTCCCTGACGCGCAACTGGTGATAACCGACCGCAAGTCAATCTTCGAGTAGTAGCTGGAGCCCTGAAGCTGGTCAAAGAGATCATCAATGCGAGGGAGAGGATAACGATTCTTGATGGTCACTTTGTTCAGCTCACGGTAATCAATACACATACGAAGGCTCCCATCCTTCTTCTTCACAAACAAAATAGGAGCTCCCCACGGGGACGAGCTCGGTCGAATGAAACCCTTTTCCAAGAGTTCCTGTAACTGGCTAGATAACTCTTGCATCTCAGGAGGTGCAAGACGATACGGAGCTCGGGCAATAGGAGCTGCGCCCGAGCAAGATCAATACCAAACTCAACCTGACGATGGGGAGGAAGACCAGGCAAATCATCAGGAAACACATCAGAAAAGTCACGAACCACCGGAATATCCTCGATCTTCTTCTCATCGTCAGTAGAAACGTTAACAAGTGCCAGAATGGCCGAACAGCCCTTTCGAAGATACTTACGGGCTTTCATGCTGGAAATGATACTCAGCGGAGCACCGCTTTTCTCGCCATGAACCGAAAGAATCTCTCCATCGGGGAGAGGGATCCGAATAACCTTGTCAAAGCAAACAATCTCTGCACGATACAACGATAACCAATCCATGCCCACAACGACATCGAAACTACCCAAAGGTACAGGCATAAGGTCAATGGGGAATGACAGACCCGACAGTTCCAAGTGACACTCCCTAAGGATATGAGTCGCCTCGATGTTCTTACCATTAGCCAATTCTATCAAGTACTTAGCCTCTAAAGGCGTGGGTACTATATCTAGCAACTGACTAACATCCACAGATACGAAGCTCTTATCGGCACCAGAATCAATAAAACAGAAACATAGCGATTATTGAGAAGGAACGTACCGGTAACTGTGTCTGGATCCTGCCTAGCCTCCGCAGACCCAATGACGAAAGCACGCGCAGTCCTGCCTCCGCCGCCATTCCCGTTACCGTTACCGTTTCCGCCCCTCCCATTATCGCCCTGCTTCAGCTTGGGACAATCACGCTTGAAATGCCCCGTGTCACCACAGTTGTAACACCCCTGCCTCCCCTGAGTCCCTGAGCAACAGGAGCAGGAGTAGCCGCAGGAGTCTGAGTTGGGGTGAGCGCCACCTTGCAATCCTTAGCATGGTGCCCCAACTGATGGCACCGATGACAACGAGCCCGATCACAATTCCCAGAATGGTGAAAGCCACACTTGTTACACTTGGGATGCTTCCCAATGTATCCACCTGTCTTCTGTGAAGAAGACGACCCAGATCCCTTAGTCTTCTTGGCCGGTTGAGACGGCGCCGGCACTGCACTCTTACTCACATTCTCCCATTTCCTCTTGTTGCCATCAGACCCCTTCGCGGTTGAACCCTTAGGAGGTAAAGCGCCCTCCAAAATCTTCATGTTGGTCATCTTGTGTGCAGAACGGACGACCTCAGCCAGTGTAGGAAGGTTCCCAGCAGCTACTAACCCAGCAATCTCCGGCACCAATCCAGAGATGTAGTGCTCGATCCTACGGTATTCAGGTGTGTGCATGTCAGGACACAACACCGCCAGCTCATTGCGTCGCACAGTATACTCTTCAATCTCGGACCCCACCATCTTGCAGTTCCAGACTTCATGTTCCAACTTCTGCACTTCCTCCCTGGGACAGTACTCACTCTTCAATAACCGAACAAAATCCGCCCAAAGCATAGCATGAGCTTCCCCCAAGCCCATGTTCTGCGTCGTAGCATTCCACCATGTCAAAGCAGGACCTCAAATGTTGCAGTGGCATACTTAACCCGGTCCTCAACAGGACAGTTACACATCAAGAAAACAGATTCAACCTTCTCCAACCATCGGAGCAGTCCCACTGCCCCTTCAGTTCCAGCGAAGTTGTGGGGCTGACAGTCCCTAAACTTCTTGTAAGAACACTGGGGTGGAGGCGGGTTGACAGCAGCACCTGAAACACGACACAAAGATAAACCACAAAGGAAACATGACACCCAAGAACGAAACAAGGCAGGTAAGAACCAACTTACCACCCAGAGCATTGTGCCCAGCCTGGAAAGCAGCCAAGGCTATGTTCACTTGCTGTTGGAGCAAGTTGTTCAGCTCTGCCTGGGTCATGTTGATGTTACCACGACCGCCACCACGGCCACCGCCGCCACGGCCACCACCACGACGTCCACCACCACGTGCGCCCGACATGATCTGACAAATCAGAAATCGAGAGATTCAGATTCACTGCTAGTGTCAACCACTAGTAGCTAGAAAAGTTATGTCTAGGCCCAATCCAGGACTATGCATCCAAGTTCAGAGTCCACTTGGATTCTAATGCATTTCAGTTTATGATTTCGTGTGCACCCGAAATGATAAACTGCTCTACATGGTCCTCCAGGCTTTCCCGCAGCTTGAACTCAAGTCGCTGAATATCGGCATCTAGCATCATGCTATCACAAGCATATGTGCACAAGATAATGTGTAAGCAAGTGCGTCTATTGGGGTATGAAAGGGAGATGTCCGAATCCTGGACAGACCCCGAGAGTACGTAAGACTACCCCAACGTACGACACTGCCGTGCAATAACCCACGAGTCAACTCCTTCTCCTTCAAACCCGAAGAAGAACATAAGAGTGTATAAAGCCAAGAGTAAGATCGGATGATGTAACAGAGAAGTGTGATGATAATGTAACGACACCCCGACAAAGTTAGTACATGTTCCAAACCGACACAAGTATGTGACCGTCTAGTGTGTGCGACTCGGCTATAGACTACACTCTAAATGCAGTCCTAGTTCAGTATAACCATTGGCTCTGATACCAATCTGTCACACCCTCAAATTCCACTTGCGGGGTTTTACCACGAGGCGCATGACAAACCAGGATTCAAGTCAACGGTCACAATAAACAACACTATATGCATAACACAATACTCAAAAGATATAGTTATAAAAACATAAACTGTAGCGGAAGCTTTAAATGTTTACAACCCAAAAGACACAGTTCAAAAGTTTAATGAAGACCATGCTCTAAACCCTAGACGCCCGAGCCGACTCGTGCGCCTAGATCCAGTTGTTGCTACCTTAGCGACCTGAGAAAAACATGCCAAAAGACGTCAACATATAATGCTGGTGAGTTCACAGGTTTGTTCAAAAATGTTATCCAAATGTTACCATGTCCATACTATATCAATGCTACCAAGTACGCTAGCTAGGCGTATGTATTATTACTACTACGATTGGAAACCATTACTGGACACGTTTAGCAATGTTTAGCATGTTTAGCAGCCCGTAATGTTCAGCACGATAATGTTCCTGTTCGAGACAATATGCACCCGCCCGGCCCTCCAAGCCGACGAGTGGGGCAGGTCACGCCCAATAGATCTATCCACATTTCCCCCGTTGTGCAACCCGCACATTCATGGTTTCCCCCGGGACTTTCAAAAGATCGCATAGTACACAAGTTCAAAATCATAGTATGACATATATTACCAAAACAGTTTAGCGCATGTTTTCTCCCCCAAAAGTTAAAGCAGTAAAAGTGGGGCCGTGAACTCACCTTAGATTGCGTTCTTCAATTATAAGTAAAGATGTTTAGCCCTTGATAATCCCTCTACCGGAGATCTATCAAAATGTTCACATAAGTGTTCCGACTAATAACCATAAGGTTATCTAGTCCCCGATTGTCCAGATCATAACCAAGTATGTTTTAAAACGTGTTCAAATATTTAACCGACACACTAGACCGACCCGACATCCCGTTGGTGACCCATTACCCTAACTAATCAAGTACACATAGATTACACGCAAGGTTCAAGCATAAAACACTTAGTTTGTATCAAAAATCTCATTTTTGTTAACGTAGGGTCGAACGTAGTCCTGGGAGGTCGAAGGTGGCCTTAACTGGTCGAATGTGGCTTTGAACCTCCACCTTCGCCCCTTTTCTTCCCACCTTCGCCCCTTTTAGTTCATTCGCCCCTTTTAGTTTCCAGGTTCGCCCCCTGGAACCCACCTTCGACCGCTCGACTGGTCGAAGGTATTCCAGGTTCGCCCCTGATGTCAGATTTTTCCAAAAACGCGTCGAAAAACATCCGAAAACATCACGAAACATCACGAGTTACAGCAGTCAAGCATCATTAATATATTCCTACGAAACCCCACCAATTTTACCCCAAAATCTATCCGTTTTACAAGTTTCCTAAAATAGTAAATTATGGAGATGTCACATCACCATGCATGAAAATATTACCCAATTAGGAAACTTTCTGAAATTGATCAATAATCCGTCCATCATACTCGAATCATCATGAACAAGAAACCCCTATCATAACCTTATCATAATCATCCAAAAACAAACCCTAAATCTAACTAAAAACCCCTTTAATCGCCAAAACACCATCAACAATCAAAGGTAACATGTTTCAATCATAACCCATCATTAATAACAGCCCTAGGTTGTTGTCATATCATCTATACAACAAGTAATCATCAAACAATGCATAATATCATACTAACACATGTTTATTTGCATAAAAACTCATTGTTTATGAATAGGTTTTGGTTAGGAAAGGTTTTTATTCATAAAATAGGTTGATATCAGATCTGGACCCTTGGGGTTTAGATTAAAACAAGTCAAAATTGTTTAAAAAGGATTTGTAATGAAGAACACACCTTAGATCTTCACTTGAAATGATTTAGAGAGTTAGGTTATGAAAAACAAGCTCAAAAACTCCTTCCCCAATGATAATAGCTGATAGAGAGTGTTTGGAGGCGTTTAGGGTTTGTGAAATGGTGAAAAATGGCTAAGGATGGTATTTATACCCAGTCCAGGTTCGCCCATTTTATGTGGTCGAATGTGGAACTTTTCCACATTCGCCCATTTGTAATGGTCGAATGTGGAATCTTTCCACATTCGCCCACTTTGTTTCCACATTCGCCCATTTCTCAAGTTCCATTTCCACATTCGCCCATTATTTCCACATTCAGGTCATCAGCACTTTTTAACACATGTTAACAGCACTTTTAACACATGTTAACCTTTTTCCAGTTTGTCGTGTTTAACGCATTCTAATACTTCTTAACACATAAGCATGCATCCATAGTCTATACTTAGCATATTTAGGCACGTATAATCATTTGTACATCGTTTAAGCAAGCATAAGCATACAATCCACCACACGACCCATAATCTACACATATACTTAATTAGTTCATGTAATGTTACCAACGACGGAACCCGGTACTAATGTATTCCCAAAACGACTCCCAATGATCCTCCAGATCATTGAACCCTGGACAATCCTAATTTGACCCGACTCAACTAACCCAGTTAAGTTTGTTTATAAACGTTTCTCGCTAAGGTAGACTTAGATGTTACTATTATGTTTAAGCCGAACATGCCGGGTGTCACAGGTACTACCCGACACTTTCCTGCATGTAAATGTGAAGTGCATAAGTCTATTTCATATGTAAAATTGATGTGTTATATTAGATTGCTCAACCCCGGGACGCTCTCGGGGTGTAATCTAGTATATTATAAAGTAAACTGACATATAAGTTAATCACTTATTATATGCTTTGAACCTGTTTAATACTTTTTTGAACCACTAAATATTTGTCATCAATAAGATTTGATCACTTATTACTTAGAAAATAAAGTCTTATTCAACATCTTGGTGCACTAACCCAAAGTCTCTATGGTATCCCGTTTGATTTTGCCGAAGTTTTGTTTAAAGGTAAGACCGGGTATAGTCAAGCACCAATTGGGCGTGATGGAGCAGCATAGCGCCCCCCACACCGCTAGAGGGAGAGGGTTGGGGCGCGATCTTCGAAAAAAGAAGGCAAGCGTTATGTTAATAACGTCGGGTGACAAATGAACAAACCAATCGATTTCTGACACGTGGAGGAGGCAACGGATATAAATTTTTTAACAGTAAAAAAAAATGTACCGTTGGTTTTCAAACGATATTTTTTTTTAGTTTATATATACACACAATACACAAATAAACACACAACAACACAAACAAACATATTCAAACTAAAAAACACAACTTCAAAACACAAAAATGTTTCCACATCGTGCACCGTTTGGGGTCCTGTCTCACCCGGGTGGCTCGACATTTCATACGAGGCCAAACACTACCCAACCGCCACCCAGTTTTAATTGGGGCGATTTCGACGCGAACACAATATGATATGCTCAAATACTCAGCATGTCGGGTCAATTTTTTCAAGGGCCAATGGGGTTTGCGTCAAACATGAACGTAAACTATGGCCAAGGTTCTCAAGAGGAGCCCGAGGTCGTGCCTGAAACTCAACGCGAGCCCGACCAACCACGTCAACCCGAGGGTTTTCAACCGGGGGGGGGGGGGGGGGGGCGGCGAGACGCTCGCACAAAAGAAAATAAACTAACGCGCCTCATCAAAAAAAGAAGTATGAGCGTTGGTTGAAAGACGAAGAGTTTGCTTTAGCGCGGGCTTGGCTCAACATTTCGGAGGATCCTGAAGTTGGTTAGTATTTTTTTGTATTTATATATATTTAATCGTATATATATATATATGTGTATATATATATATATTTCTAATGGTATATAATATTTTTTGTAGCGAACTACCAAGACAAGCCGTTGTTTTGGAAAAGAATTCGAGAGCTATTTTTTGCCGCTATGAATAGAGGGGAGTATCGAGAAAATGATTCGATATCGGGAAAATGGACGAATATAAATAATAGATGTCATGCTTTTGCGGAGGTTTATCAACGTTGTAGCGACAACAGGGGCAGTGGGGAAGGTAATGATGGTGTGTTGGCAAGAGTGTTGGAGGAAATGAACGCAACCCGTGGGACATTCAGTTATTTGAGGATTTAGGAGATGTTGAAGAGAAGTCCTTAGTGGGCTGAGATACCGCCTATGGGGTCCGGTAATAGGCTCCAAGTCAAGAGAGGAAAACGAAGTAAAACCTCCTCGTCGCGGGATCCGGATACACCGTCATCCGATGCTCGCTATGTGAGCTTAGGTGATCCTATTAATTTGGAGGATGAGTTTGAGGAGGAGGAAGAGGATATTCTTAGACCACCCGGTAGAAGATCGAAAAAGGGTGGCAAGACGGAGTCGTCTTCGGGAGGTGGTGACTTGAAGGAAGATTTTGAGGAAATGAATCGACGGCTACAAGATATTTGCGACCTTGGCCAAAGACGTTTGGAAACTATACACCAAAGAATGGTCGAAAATAAAAGGTTCGTCGACATCTAAGAGGTGAGGCAAGGGGAAAAGGACATTGAGTTTTTGTCCAGATCGATCGACCACCTCGACAGAGAAGCCCTACGCCTTGCACAACTTCATAGGCAATATATTCTTGGAAAATATAACTTCTAGTGTGTTTCGTTTTTTTTATGTTGCGTTTTTTTTTTTTTTTTAATTTGCTATTTTTTTTTAGTTGTTTATTTAGTTGTTTGAATTTAATTAACATTAGTTGTGTGCTTTAATATTATTTGTAATTTTTTATAACATTTGTCTTTTTTTTTTTTACATTTTAGTTAAATAGTTTAAAAATAATAATAAAATAAACAATCAATCATAAATATGGGCCTTATCTTTTTCCCACTATCACTATACCCCATTTTTACTTTAAGCCTCATGTTGACTCAGCTGCCACATGAAAAATCAGAATCAGAGACCTTAAGTTTCCCTACAATATACATGGTTTAATGAAATTGTTCCGCTAAGTTGATTTGGTATCATTAGTATTAGTAATATTTTTAAACAGTGATTCATGTGACTAGAAGACACCACGATTCATACATCTAGCAAATTTTAGCATTTATTAAATTATTTATATTTATTTTTAAGTACCACGTAGTACTATAAATAGGTCTCATATCCCTCTTATTCCATTCACCCCACACTCTTTGTTTTCTTTTCTTCTCTTCTCTTCTTTTCTCATCATATTCATATCCTCCACGAAATCCCAATGGCAAGTGTTGAGGTAATTTTTACTCTTTGTTTCTTCCATTTATTATTTGCAGCATTCAAAACTTATCATTTAACTATAAATAATTTGAAGGTTGATACCCCACGGGTTTTAATCTATGGTAAATCAAATTTAGTGTCGTATATGTACATAACACATATTACCAAGATTTTTTTTACCTGTGTCGTCATGCGACAAATAGATCTGCTTAATAGTTCATGCTACTGGTTTTCTATACATTATGTTATCTATATATCTTTCACTTCCATTTATTATATATAGCATTCAAAACTTGTATCATTATAAGGCTGTCTGTTGTGGAAACGCGAACAAGCTGGCGCAAGCCACGTGGCTCGCGAACACCACAACAGCCTCAAGCCAAGCCCCGCGTGAGCAAGCCACCGCGAGCACAAGCGACCACGGTCACGGAACTGTTGTCTTGGATTTTAAGTGGGACGTGAGCGATGGTCTGGAGCGAGCCATAACACCCCACGCGAGCGATTGCATTGTTTGGAGGTGGTCGCGCCCACTCGCTCACGCCCGCACCACAACACACAGTCTAAGTACCTATATAAAATAAATTAAAAGACACATAATACTAACTTTTTTTAAAATGTGTCACTACAAATGTAGATCCACCCTAACGGTAGATCATGTTGGTGTTCTATGCAAAGAACAAGTTAATTATTATAATACGTAAATGCCTTACATTGTTGATAAACTTTTATTGATATATCAGGTTGAATCAGTTGCGAAACACCGTGCCAGAGACGGTGGAAAGCACCCAAGAAACACCAAAAGAGGTGGAGCCAGTAGTTGCTACACCACCTGCACCCGAGCCAGATGTGGAGGAGCCAACAAAAGAGCCACAAACCGTTGATGCTCCACCACCGGTGGAAGAGCCATCTGCGGTCGAAACTGAGACTAAAGTGGAGGAGGAGCCTAAAAATGATGTAGAAGAAGTTAAGGCTGAGGCGACTGAAGAAGAGGTGAAGGAAAGTAAGGAAGCCGAGGAAACTCCAGCCACTACAGAGGTGGTGGCCGAAGAAACTCCAGCCACCACCGAGTTAGTGGCAGAGGAAACACCGAAGACAACAACAGAGGAGGTCGAAAAAAATGTTGTGGAAGATGAGAAACCAGCTGAGGTTGTTGACACCACTGAAGTTGCAAAAGAGGAATAAAGTGTGAGCTTTTCATTTGGTTGTCACGTTATGTTACTTTCGACCTTTTATTTATTGTGGTTAATGTGTTTGATTTGTATTGTGTAATGTCCAAAATCCAAGTGGCAGGAATAGAATAGATCAAAAGATGTGGGGTGCCACTGTGGATTTTTCATGAGTTTTAATACCAAGTTCTGTTATAATATTTGTTTTTTTCCTTCTCTAAGTGGTTAAAAGATGCAACAGTGTACAAGCTATAGCTGAAGCATATCGTAAAAAATATGGTTTTATTGCATAAAATCATCTAAATTATTTAATCAAAATTCAAATTATTATTTCAATATATATATATATATATAGGGAGGATAAATTGAAAACCCACTCGAGTTAAGAAAACTAAGAAAACCCTTGTAAAAACCATCTAAAATTTTGTAATTTTTTTTGAAAAAAATACACAAGGTAACATACATGTATTAAAGCGTTTTGGGCCAAAAAAATAAAAAAAGCGCCGATTGGATATTTTAAAAAAAATAAACAAAATTTGCGTTGTTACATATGTAACAACTGATGTTACATATATGTAACAGAGCTGTTACATGTAACAGCACAAACTTTGCGTTGTTACATATGTAACAACTGATGTTACATATGTAGCAGAGCTATTACATATGTAACAGCAAAAACTTTGTTTATTTTTTTTAAAAATATCTTATCGGCGTTTTTTTTATTTTTTTTTGCCCAAAACGCTTTAATACATGTATGTTACCTTGTGTATTTCTTTTCAAAAAAAATTACAAAATTTTAGATGGTTTTACAAGGGTTTTCTTAACTCAATGGGGTTTTCAGTTTATAATTTCCCTATATATATATATATATGGTCAAGATCCTGTACAAATGGTGTTTTTTGTGAGAAATGTAAGAAGTGTTTTGGGCCATTGGATCATCTTAATCAATGGTTTAGATTTAATGAATGGCAATCTTGTAATTAGTGTTTAATTATTAATGATAGAAAACAATGATGAGGGGTATTAAAGTAAATTAGACACCCATATTTAATTGATAGCTCCTAAAAAAATGGAAAGAACCATTCACTTTCATTAATTTCTCTCTCTCTCTTCCTCTCTCTCTCTCCTCTTCGCTAAAAATCAATCTACAAAACAACTTGTAGATATTCATGTATGATGAAGATAAAACACACTGGATTACGGAGAAGATGGTGATAAAACATATGGGACTGTGTTTTATACACACAGATAGTGTTTTATATTTAAAGTAGATATTTTATTTTTTTTCACATAGCGTTTGGTGTTTTATTATTCATGTCAATGGCGTGCGTTAGTCACACATGGTGTTTTTATCAATCATAATTTTTATGGTATATAAAAAATAAAACATACCAATATGATCGTCTTTGAAAATAAAACACAATTCTCAGAATCATGGTATTGAAACACCACAAATACACACATGCTTTCTAAAATAATAACAGATAGAGTTTTGAAAAAACACAATGCTTTTATCCTAAGTGTTTTGCTGGAAACAAAAACATGCGTTAAAACACAAAAGAAAAATTTCCATTCGAATAAAACACTACAATATGATTGTTGTTTGATTGATGCGAATTCAGTGAATGAATGATGATGTGTTGTATGTTTATAAATAATGAAGAAATATTCGTTCACATGTGAAACAAAAAATCCGTAAGAATACTCCTAATTAATCACCATATTAATTACCAATTATCTTCTAAAAATAACATAAGCAACACAATTTACATTGATACCCTTCAAGTTAAAAAAGTAGGCTGCCATGTGTCACACTAGTATTGGTTCTCACATTTCTCACAAAAAATAGGTTTTAACGATAATGTGGAAACCCACTCTTATTGTGAAAACTCTGGAAACTCTGACTTCCAGATTTTTTTTATTTTTGAAAAAATTAGGGCATGTAATATACATGATTTTAAGCATTTTGGGCCAAAAAAATCAAAAAAGCGCCGAGCACTTTTTTTTTTAAAAAAAAAATAATTTTTCGACTAACACATGTTAAGCCAAACTAACACGTGTTACCCATTTTTTACCTGAAGACGGTTTTTATTTAAAAAAAAAACAGCTCGGCGCTTTTTCGATTTTTTGGCCCAAAATGCTTAAAATCATGTATGTTACATACCCTATAATTTTCATAGAGAAAAAAAGTCGGGAAGTTAGAGTTTGATAGAGTTTCCGAGGTTTTCACTATAACAAGGGTTTCCAATATAACCTTATACTATATATATATAGGCTAAGTATCCTGTGAAAACCCTCTTGAGTTGTGAAAACCCGTGAAAACCCTATGTAACAACATTGTTTTTTTCTATTTTTTTTAGAATAGTTTGTATACTTAATTGTATGAGTTTCGGCCCAAAAAAATCAAAAAAGCGCCGAATAGATTTTTTTTAAAAAAATTACGTAACACAGATGTTACATAGATTTTTTTGTTGTTACACATAAAAAAATTACGTAACACATATGTGTAACAAATAATCTACTCGGCGCTTTTTTGAAATTTTTTGGCCAAAACTAATAAAATTGAATATAAAAGCTATTATGAAAAAATCAGGAAAAAAATGTTTTTACATAGGGTTTTCACAACTCGTGAGGGTTTTTAATTTAACCCAACCCTATATATATATATATATAGGGTTGACTTCCCTATCTTTTTAGGGCCTGAAAATTTTAGGGCATGTAATATACATGATTTTAAGCATTTTGGGCAAAAAAAATCAAAAAAAGCGCCGAGCACTTTTTTTTTTTAAATAATAAATAATTTTTTGAGTAACACGTGTTAAGCGAATGTAACGTGTGTTAACAATGTGTTACCCGAAACCTTATTTAATTTTTTTTTTTTTTAAAAAGGCACGGCGCTTTTTTGATTTTTTTTGCTCAAAATGCTTAAAATCATATATATTACATACTCTAAAATTTTCATATAAAAAAAGTTTGGGAAGTTAGTGTTTCCAGAGTTTTCACGATAACAAGGGTTTTCAATATAACCTTATACTATATATATATATATATATATATATATATATATATATATATATATATATATAGGGGAAGGTTAATTTGAGAACCCCTATATTTCGTGCGAACCGTGAGAACGACATCTAAAACCATTCAAATTCAAAATTTCTTTTTACACTTGTCTTTATTACTAAAATACAATCTCAAAAACACAATTTATGCGTAAAAATTCAAACTTATACGAAATTAATTTGTTTTTACACATGTGTAAATTTACTGTTTATACATGTGTAAACTGTTTCATTTACAAATGTGTAAAAAGTTAATTTGAAAGTGTTTTTGCAAGAAAAGATGAATTTTTTGGAAAGAAAATTCATTTATTAATTTTTTATTTTGATTATAATGAGGTTTGTATTAAAAATATTTGATTTTGATTTATTTTTTACTTGTTCTCATGGTTCTCACAATATTTTTCGTTCTCAAGATAACCCTCCCATATATATATATATATATATATATATATATATATATAGGATATAGATAATTTAGAAACTCCCTTGAGTTGGAGAAACTCAAGAAACTCATTTGTGACCATTGATCTATACACATCAATGGTTGAGATGTAATCTACAATTTTATAATAATAAACTTGTTGTACTTTTTAGTTACTTGTGTGTTCAGGGGCATTATTGTCCATGAGGCATATAAAAAGAATGTTTTAGTCAACATATCTCTCTCTCTCTCCTTACACATTTGACTCTCTCTCTCTCATATGATACATTTCACTCTCTCACTTCTCTATTCTCTCCTCTCTTTTCTTCCTCTTTTTATAATAATAAATTTGACATCTTTTTATTTAGTCTTTCATAAATTTGACATATTTTTAAATTTCAATGCTGAGCTGGTTATGAAACTGGTGGTTAATATAGAATTACTATTATAGTTACATACGTACGTTGCAAAACTGATAGTATGTAACCAAAAATTCTGATAGATGTTACGTATGTAACTAATGATGTTAGATAACCAAATAACAATGCTGAGCTGGGTACGAAACTGGTGGTCAATATGGAATTACTATTATAGTTACATACGTACGTAGCAAAACTGACAACATGTACCCAAAAAATCTGATAGATGTTACGTATGTAACTAATGATGTTAGATAACCAAATAACGATTGTTACATATGTAGATATCTTATGAATTGATTCACTAGTTAAAGGTGCTTATGTAACTATTTAAACAGTTAAGAATGTAACCGACACATGTTAAGTGTAACCCACTAGATCTGGGCAAACAATAACAAGAACATAAAAAACACAAATACAATCTATTGATGATTAAATGTACACTTGTAACAAAAAAAAATGATAACATGTCTCAAGTAAAAAATGTTCATCATAACAAACCAATCTCATGTTCTTTCAGACCCTTCTTCAAAAACTCCATCTTCACAAAAGAAAAATGGTATAAGGTAAAAAAAGACTGCTCATTGTAACATGATCTTTGTTAGGTATCAGTCGGCGCAGCGAAATCAAACACACAAACGGCACACATAATTATCACGCGATGAACGGAAAATAATAAACACGACACGAGAATTTTACGTGGTTTGGTCCCAGTGGGGGACCTACGTCCACGGGCTGCAACTAGGTTATTTCATTTAGCTCAATGCACACAGATTACAATACATGACTAGGGTATATATAGAGAACAATTAGGTTAAACAACTTAGGGACCAAGAAAACTTAAGGACCAAGAAAACTAAACCGGGCCTGGCTCATGTCTTCTAATGTCAACCCTAAAGCCTAATAAACCAAGGACTTCACCAACCTAACAATCTCCCACTTGAAGGCCTTGCGAGGAACTCTAGCCTGCCAACAAGTAAATAACAACCCAATCATCTAGTACTCAATAATCTCTAAACACACAGGAACAGAAGTCTTCCAGGTCCAGCTCCCAAAGAACAAACCAAACTCCAAACCTATCCATGTATACACCTAGCTGCAGCGGCCCTTCTCATCAGTAGCCTGAAAGGCCCATTGAAGCTCCCAACAACTCCAATATGGTCATCAAAGACCCAGTCATGGCAAAACCCGCCATAGACACATCCTTAATCTCAACCGGCCCCTACTTACTTAATTCGCCGGCTCTAGATACTCTAGAGGAAAGAACACTCTCCACTAACAGCAACCTCCCAGGAGAGATTTCATTCGGATCCTTGGTTTTCCAAACCTAACGTCGATTTACAGACCGTGTCAGAACACCCCATGTGCTCCCACTGTTACAAAAATCCCGTCCTTGCTTAGACCTACGAATACGCTCAAGCGGATTACCTGGAGTCCCAGAGTCCTTTGCTGTAAACTAGACTCGTTTAACTCTCGAATCAGCGAGCCAAGACTTTACTACACGGAAGTTGGTTCTCTTCTTCCGGTTGCGCAACAATCTGCACACTTCAAAAGTCTTCAACAATATATTCACTAATGCTTCATTGAAGTAGGTAACAAGAAATGAAGCCAAATAGAATCTCGAACCCAAGAGTCTCACTACCTTCCACTGAGTCCCAATGTATCAAACCCCGACACATTCTCAGAAGTAGAATTTCCTATCTATGACATCGACTCTAAAAAATGTCCACACCTCCATGCAGCCCTAACAAGTCAACTACGCCCAGCTCCCACTGTCCCTGTTATCCCAATCCATGCCAAACCGACAGTCATGAGTCGAACCTCCACTCGTACTTCCCTAGCGAAAACCTTCACCCAGTACCAGTACAAAGATCCCCTCAAATGTCAAACCACTGATCACCACCGAACAAGAATTAACCTCACAGTTCCAGACCAGCTAATAGGCAAATGGTTATAACATAAGTCGAGCTTTCATGGAAAGCAAGCGGTACCAAGGGTTCTATGACCGTACACACGACCAGTTAACGCAAACCCTAACCGAAAGATCATCCAACTAACTACCAGTAGTTCACATGACTTGACAATAACCTTTTTTTTTCACTTATGTCGTCACCAACACGCCCGAGCAGGAATACCTTAAACCCAGAGTATTCCAGACCAGCTGGTTCCATTTTTTCCAGGTTTTACCCATCGTCAGTAACACATCCAAGTTCCCTTGACAAACCAATCAACCAACACTCAAAACCGTCTAACATTCCGATTACTACCATCTCGTTTTCAGTTATAATAATAACAAACGAGAACAAATCGGAAATAGTGAACAAACACAGCAATGGCACGAGCCCGAACTTGACGACTGTTCTACTGAACACTGTCAATCAAACCGATTTGCTCCTACAAATAACCATGTAAGCAAATCTGACCCTACCCAACTGTTATCACAAACCCGGTTATATAATCACAGTTGATAACAATAATTGTCAAACCCTGAACTTTGAAAACAAATCCTACTTAGCCCGCAACCCAAACTCGATCAACGACTGAATAGACATAGTCAGTGGCTCCAATCGAATTCAACAAACTAAACATACGGCTCAAAGATTAAATTAAATCGGTACTCACCTTCCTCGGAACACGAACATCCATCCATAAAACCAAGTTCTCGTTGACAATTCGATCCGATCAAACCTCCACCGCAATCGTTCGTGCAAATCTCAGTGTGTTAACGAGCCAAAGCTCTGATACCACTTGTTAGGTATCAGTCGGCGCAGCGGAATCAAACACACAAACAGCACACACGATTATCACGCGATGAACGGAAAATAATAAACACGACACGAGAATTTTACGTGGTTAGATCCTAGTGGGGGACCTACGTCCACGGGCTGCAACTAGGTTATTTCATTTAGCTCAATGCACACAGATTACAATACATGACTAGGGTATATATAGAGAACAATTAGGTTAAACAACTTAGGGACCAAGAAAACTTAAGGACCAAGAAAACTAAACCGGGCCTGGCCCATGTCTTCTAATGTCAACCCTAAAGCCTAATAAACCAAGGACTTCACCAACCTAAATCTTTTTTCTATAAAAAATGTTCATTTAAAAAAAAATTATGTAATAAAAACAAAAAGTGTTACTAGGAAAACCCATAAACATGTTCATTTTAAAAAAAAAAATAGTTGGAAATAAAAATTAAAAATTGTCTTTCCAATTCATAATCCAGTTGTTTACTACTCAAATCCGTGTTTTTTACTTTTCAAAATTCATAATAAAAAAAGTAATAAAAATTAAAAATTGTCTTTCCAATGTGACAAGTAAATAAATACTACAAAAAACAACAAAATGAAACAAGACCAATAGGTTAACAAGAAATATAATTAAAAAATAACCTTGTCTTTCCACCTAAACAGACAAATATCATCAAACAAGATAAAGAGATAATTACCTCGGAAAGTATTGTGCTACTGAATTTTCAACCGGCTTCATCTCGGCATTACTAAATATCACCACTTTTAGAATCGTGAGTTCAAAAAGAAAAGGGCGAAATGTGAACGCCAAACTCCCCTGTACCGGATCTTAAAACTTATACACAAACTCATAATTGTGAACGCCAAACACATCTGAACCACTGTTTGGTTCCTTCTCTCTCTATGGTTTCAGATCTAGGTGTGTGGGTGTGGGTGTGTTTGTATTGGGAGTAGAGCCGCCGGGAGAGGTGGGTTTGATGCAGTGCCCCCGCCACTGTGGTGGTGGATCTGGATACAAGATATGAGAGACAGAGTGGTGGATCTGGATATAGAGATATGAGAAAGAGGGAGAGAGAGAGAGATCTAAGATAGATGCCTGGATGTTCTAAACTTGGTGACATTGGTTCAAAAAAAATAATAATGGTAGTGATAAAGGTGAGAGAGAAGATTCAAAGTGTGGGTATATGGTTAATTGTGGATCTGGCTTGGGTTTATAGATATGAGGGAGAGAGAAAGAGACATTAAATTTAAAATAAAGATATGAAAAGGTGAGAGAGATGTTATGGAAAAAGGAACTTTTGTGCCACTATTTGTGTTAGCATGTACACAAAAATTCAGTCAACCAGGTGGGTTTGTTTTACCATCTTACCCTTTTGATCAAATGAGAAAAATGGAGATGTGGAGTCATAGGAACCATTGGATGGGTTTCAAAGGTTTCTTGTAACACCCCAAAATTTGTCGTTTTAACAATTTAGGTATATGGATTATCAGTACTTTGACCGAACGGTTCGGTTAACGAATTCCTATGCATAAAGCTTTATTCAATGTACTTAACTAAATATGGTTTAGGTATTTAAGCAATGTCTTGGATGAAAATACACAAAACAAAGAATGAGGGACCCGAGTGAAACTTGAGGTGTAATAAAATCACCCTAGGGCAACCCTAGGTCGGATATGCCGCACAAAAAAATAAAACTTGCAGCCAAAATGAGATCACTTTATTTGTCCTCGCTGAATCTTGCTTCAAGTTGAACCGAGCAATATGAATAAGGTGGAGTTTGATCAAGACGCTGCTACATGGTTCTTTGTTTTTTTTGTTTTTGGTGATTAAGGTTCCTATAGAGACAGAGAGGCAAGATAGGTTTCATCCTTGAATTCTAATAGTTCAGGGTATAAAAAAAAAGTAATCAATTTCTCGAAGGGTGTTCGGTAACGGTGGAGGTCGTGATTGAAGTGGTAGTTGGTAGTGGTATGATGCGACGATGGCGGTGATCGGTGATGGTTTTGGCTATAGTGGTGATGGTTTTGGGTGGTAGCGTGAGGGTTGATGATGGTGTAGGGTTGTGGTGAGGATGATGATCTTGAAGATGATTATGTATATGTATGGCGAGGATGAAGGGTTAGAATGTTAAGTTATATAAATTTCTTTACATGAAAGATTAGTCTCGGACCATATAGTTTTATTATGAGATAATATTATAACCAAGATGCCTAATATGCCTTAGTAAAGGTGATAATGCTTTTGTTCTACAAAAGAAATATATTGCCGTTTTGCTATAAAGTCATAGGATTGGATTGGATAATATGGATGTGCATGGATCCTCCTACTTGTGGTGAAGTGAAGAGTGGTGCGAAAACAATGTTTTCGACGAAGAATTAGAAATTTGCAGCAGACTGTTTTGGCCACAGTCTGCGGATCAAGCAGAATATGGGGATGAAGATGGCACAGGGTGAAAGTGCTTGACAACGCGGTCGCGTGGATATATTATTTGTCCCAAACGGAGTTCGGTTGGGTCGGTTTTGGCCTACACAAAGGTTGGCGCACAAAACCGAACGGGCTGGCAGGCGGTTCTGCGTTCTGGTAGCAGCGAAGGCATTGAATGCCAACGCCAATAATTTTTTGAGGACGGTCATGTCGAGATGAGCACGTGGATATGTGGTTCGCTCAAAACGGAGTTTGTATGGTCAAGTTATGGACGAAACAAGATTTTGCTCGTATTTTGTTACAGGAGTTCAGAGTGGAACGGACGGGCGAAGGAGTGCACGTACGCGAAGGGCTTCATTGAGTCGATTTGTGTGATCACCGGTTCGCATCTAAGGGTGTATTCACGAGACGACTTATTAGTAGCAGGAAAAGTTTCGCAACCGGTGAGTTCTTGTGCCCACTGTTTTAGTTATTATTTTTCTATATATTTTGGGCTGACGTGCATGCTAAACCAGTTGATTATTTTTATGAAGTCACAAAATATTTTTATGAGTTATAAATATTTTGTGTACAAATGAAATTCATGTTAATAAATATATTATTTTGGCATGAAACGTAAGTAAGCGGAATGCGCCTAATGTGAAGTTATAAATATTTTTATGTACGAACGAAATCCATACTAACTCAAATATATTTTTCTAGGCTTTAAATGCAAGTAGGTTATTATGTTTTTATACCTACATGTTTGAAGGCAACTAGAATAAAATATATATTCGGATAGTTGTATATATTTATACGTATATAAAAATGAATGTACCTATATATATATGTGTGTGTATATTGGTTTAAGTTATATCAGTTTCTATAAATATATAAACTATGTTTGGCGACTACCTGACCTTATAAACTGGGCCATGACAGAAGTGGGATATGCCTGCTCTGATCTAAGGTATTGGTTTTATGTCATGGTTGTTGCTTAGTTTATGTATACATGTTATTATATATAATAATAGACTATGTTGAGAGCTACCTGATATGTCGAACTGGGCTATGACAGAAGTGGGATATGCCTGCTCTGATCTCTGGTCTTGGTTTCGAGTCAGGAATGTTACATAGATCATATTATATGTATTCTTATAAATTGAGCTATGACAGAGATGGGATGTGTCTGCTTTAAATCTCTAGCTTTAGTTTGGCTTACATAGACTGGATTGTACTTTGTGTTGATAAGCGGGATGCGCTTAATATATATAATTGGTAAGTGAAGTCTTGAGATAAATAGGCATATTATGCCTATCCTAGACTTTGATGTTTGTTTTGCTTGAGGAAAAACAAATTAGCGGATTGTGTTTATTGTTAACTCTGGGGTTGAGGTATTTTGTTAAATCTTATTTTGACAAATTACTTGTTTATATAAATTTATAAAACTTGAACTCACTCAGCGTAGCTGACTTTGCATACACGTTAGATTGATTTCAGGTTAAAAGAGAAATGAATGGATTACTGCTTGGCGATGCAAGAAGCTACCCGACAATTGAAGGCATTTCTAGTGGAAGACAACTTTTGTTTACTCGTGATAAAAATTAAATTCGAGTTACAATTGAAAAAGAATTATTCACGTGTTTTGTAATTTTTAAATGATTTTCCGCTGCGCATACTTGAGGATATTTAATAAAGAAAAATTTACTCAATGTTTTGCATATTTAAGAATTTTAACCCAACTGTTTGACACCGGTTTTGCGGGTCTTACAAGTTGGTATCAGAGCGATAGTTTAAGAGATCTGGGCATCTTTGGTGCTTAGACTTAAACTGAGAACGGGACTGAAAACTAGAAATGCCACTACGGGTAGCTGCACGCCAAGAGGTAATCTTTTAATTTTGAAATATGTCTATATATTTTCCTTCTAAATGCTTAATGGCATGAGGTGATATGTAGGAGGTTAATACCTTTACATTTGGAGGTTGTATTTGAAGTTTAGGGAATAAATGCCCAGTATGTTAGGTGGGGATGTTGCTTCAATGCATCATATTGTCTTTATTCTTTGAAGTATGTGTGGATGTTATTCTTTCAATTTCTATGATCAATACGTGGAAGGTAGAACCCTAGTGTGACGTGTTGGGAAACGTTTAGAACATTGTAGTGGCATAGACAACCGATCGCACTTGATCAACGTTGTTGGTGGTCTATTGTTACTTTTCTGTTCTGGGTTGTAACCTAAAATGATCATATGAATGTTCTGCTTTGTATAGAAGTAAGTGGATCGGAATAGCAGTAGAAGGCTATTCATTTGTACATGTAGTTAATATCTTCTTAGCAGGTTGTCCTTAAAACATCACGTTTGGGGGTTCCCATTCCAAGAGGATTCGAGGACGAATCCTATTATAAGGAGGGTAGACTTGTAACACCCCAAAATTTGTCGTTTTAACAATTCAGGTATATGGATTATCAGTACTTTGACCGAACGGTTCGGTTAACGAATTCCTATGCATAAAGCTTTATTCAATGTACTTAACTAAATATGGTTTAGGTATTTAAGCAATGTCTTGGATGAAAATACACAAAACAAAGAATGAGGGACCCGAGTGAAACTTGAGGTGTAATAAAATCACCCTAGGGCAACCCTAGGTCGGATATGCCGCACAAAAAATAAAACTTGCAGCCAAAATGAGATCACTTTATTTGTCCTCGTTGAATCTTGCTTCAAGTTGAACCGAGCAATATGAATAAGGTTGAGTTTGATCAAGACGCTGCTACATGGTTCTTTGTTTTTTTTTTGTTTTTGGTGATTAAGGTTCCTATAGAGACAGAGAGGCAAGATAGGTTTCATCCTTGAATTCTAATAGTTCAGGGTATAAAAAAAAAAGTAATCAATTTCTCGAAGGGTGTTCGGTAACGGTGGAGGTCGCGATTGAAGTGGTAGTTGGTAGTGGTATGATGCGACGATGGCGGTGATCGGTGATGGTTTTGGCTATAGTGGTGATGGTTTTGGGTGGTAGCGTGAGGGTTGATGATGGTGTAGGGTTGTGGTGAGGATGATGATCTTGAAGATGATTACGTATATGTATGGCGAGGATGAAGGGTTAGAATGTTAAGTTATATAAATTTCTTTACATGAAAGATTAGTCTCGGACCATATAGTTTTATTATGAGATAATATTATAACCAAGATGCCTAATATGCCTTAGTAAAGGTGATAATGCTTTTGTTCTACAAAAGAAATATATTGCCGTTTTGCTATAAAGTCATAGGATTGGTTCGGATAATATGGATGTGCATGGATCCTCCTACTTGTGGTGAAGTGAAGAGTGGTGCGAAAACAATGTTTTCGACGAAGAATTAGAAATTTGCAGCAGACTGTTTTGGCCACAGTCTGCAGATCAAGCAGAATATGGGGATGAAGATGGCACAGGGTGAAAGTGCTTGACAACGCGGTCGCGTGGATATATTATTTGTCCCAAACGGAGTTCGGTTGGGTCGGTTTTGGCCTACACAAAGGTTGGCGCGCAAAACCGAACGGGCTGGCAGGCGGTTCTGCGTTCTGGCAGCAGCGAAGGCGTTGAAAGCCAACGCCAATAATTTTCTGAGGACGGTCATGTCGAGACGAGCACGTGGATATGTGGTTCGCTCAAAACGGAGTTTGTATGGTCAAGTTATGGACGAAACAAGATTTTGCTCGTATTTTGTTACAGGAGTTCAGAGTGGAACGGACGGGCGAAGGAGTGCACGTACGCGAAGGGCTTCATTGAGTCGATTTGTGTGTTCACCGGTTCGCATCTAAGGGTGTATTCACGAGACGACTTATTAGTAGCAGGAAAAGTTTCGCAACCGGTGAGTTCTTGTGCCCACTGTTTTAGTTATTATCTTTTTATATATTTTGGGCTGACGTGCATGCTAAACCAGTTGATTATTTTTATGAAGTCACAAAATATTTTTATGAGTTATAAATATTTTGTGTACAAATGAAATTCATGTTAATAAATATATTATTTTGGCATGAAACGTAAGTAGGCGGAATGCGCCTAATGTGAAGTTATAAATATTTTTACGTACGAACAAAATCCATACTAACTCAAATATATTTTTCTAGGCTTTAAATGCAAGTAGGTTATTATGTTTTTATACCTACATGTTTGAAGGCAACTAGAATAAAATATATATTCGGATAGTTGTATATGTTTATACGTATATAAAAATGAATGTACCTATATATATATATGTGTGTGTGTATATATTGGTTTAAGTTATATCAGTTTCTATAAATATATAAACTATGTTTGGCGACTACCTGACCTTATAAACTGGGCCATGACAGAAGTGGGATATGCCTGCTCTGATCTAGGGTATTGGTTTTATGTCATGGTTGTTGCTTAGTTTATGTATACATGTTATTATATATAATAATAGACTATGTTGAGAGCTACTTGATATGTCGAACTGGGCTATGACAGAAGTGGGATATGCCTGCTCTGATCTCTGGTCTTGGTTTCGAGTCAGGAATGTTACATAGATCATATTATATGTATTCTTATAAATTGAGCTATGACAGAGATGGGATATGCCTGCTTTAAATCTCTAGCTTTAGTTTGGCTTACATAGACTAGATTGTACTTTGTGTTGATAAGCGGGATGCGCTTAATATATATAATTGGTAAGTGAAGTCTTGAGATAAATAGGCATATTATGCCTATCCTAGACTTTGATGTTTGTTTTGCTTGAGGAAAAACAAATTAGCGGATTGCGTTTATTGTTAACTCTGAGGTTGAGGTATTTTGTTAAATCTTATTTTGACAAATTACTTGTTTATATAAATTTATAAAACTTGAACTCACTCAGCGTAGCTGACTTTGCATACACGTTAGATTGATTTCAGGTTAAAAGAGAAATGGATGGATTACTGCTTGGCGATGCAAGAAGCTACCCGACAATTGAAGGCATTTCTAGTGGAAGACAACTTTTGTTTACTCGTGATAAATATTAAATTCGAGTTACAATTGAAAAAGAATTATTCACGTGTTTTGTAATTTTTAAATGATTTTCCGCTACGCATACTTGAGGATATTTAATAAAGAAAAATTTACTCAATGTTTTGCATATTTAAGAATTTTAACCCAACTGTTTGACACCGGTTTTTCGGGTCTTACAACAACTCAACCAAGTTTTTTAAGGATACATAGCCTATATATATATATATATATATATATATATAGGAAAAAGATCAAATAGGAACCAATACCCTAGTTAGGAACTTAGGAACCAATCTAAGCCATCCATTTATAATTTTGATCTAGGGGGTATTTGTGTAATTAGACAATTAAATATTATCTTTTTAATTGATTAAGACTTTTTTATATATGGCAGTTTTTTAATTAGAGATTAGGTTTACTTAAATCTCTCAACCATTATCATCTCTAATTCCTTAATCATAAAAATCACGTTCATAGCAATCAGAAGATTTAATTCAATTTGATTGAAAAAACTTGCGATTAAAAAGAAACTAAAATCGTCCTACGATTCATAATTCCAAGTTATGGATAATAATTCTATACATGAAAACATTGAATCACAATCTCATGTGATAGAAGATCATGAAACACCATCTCACAAGAAACTAAATAGTGTTGAAAATCAAGGTATTTATGTATTTTTTTTAACTGTATTTCGTTTTCTCATACGTTTTTTGTGATTTGTATCGGATGAGCCGTATAGTTTCATTTTATTTTTGACTTTCGAAAAAGTTTGTTTTGTATTCTGGAATTCATACTTACGTACAGTATTGTAATGACGATATAGTTATACACTGGTGTATTATATGTAGTTATTGTTTTCGTACAGCGATGAAAAGATTTGTTGTTAGTTTTTTAGTTGTTATACACCAGTGTATAACAACATATCTATTAATTATTATACACAAGTGTAGTATAGTAGGTAAATGACGTTCTAAATGTTATGTTAAATATACACAGGTGTATATTCATTAGGAAAAATGAAATGTGCAGTATGATACAGCCTGTGTGTTACTCAATATACACTGGTGTACCATATATGAGTTGTAGCATGTATAACAGTATTTTTTTAATGTTGTAAAATATATTTTTAATTTACATTTCTATATTGTAGGTTCCTCATCGAGCAACGTATATGAATATCCCGGTGGGACGAGATATTGGACGCCAGTTGTATAATATATGTATTTTATACTATCATTCTTACCAGTGTATAATTATACATCAGTGTATATTGATACATTTGATTATCACTACTATTTATACACCAGTGTATAATTATACATCAGTGTATAATATATGTATTTAATTCTATCATTCTTACCAGTGTATAATTATACATCAGTGTATATTGATACATTTGATTATCACTACTATTTATACAGTCTCCTATATACAACGTATATTATACACTAGTGTATAAGCAGTTGATAATAATAAATCGTCTCATCATTTTTTGACCTCATTATCTTATTAAAGGTTTGATCGATTACCTTTTCCATATAATATACACCAACGTATATTATCCAAAACTATATAACATCATGTACTGCACATTCGATTTTTGACGTACTTTGATACCATTCAAACAATCAATACGCATATTGATGAAGAACGATTACCATGGGGAAAAAATAACTGTTTTGCTAAAATAATGGGATTATATTGAAAATAAAAGGAAACTAATTAAACATGTGTTGTTAATAGTCAATATACAATTACCACATTGCCCTTTGATTTAATTAAAGATTTAATTAATATTTTACTTATTTACAATCATGCCATTAGTGATGAATGACTAAGATTGGTTCCTATAGTTCCTACTTAAGGTATGGTTCCTATTTGAACCCTACCCTATATATATATGTGACACCCCGCATTTTCAGGTTCCTACTTTAACTGAACTCTAGTTAACTTGCATGTTCGTATGTGGCTAAACACTTAACTAGGGCTAGTTAATAGGGCATTTGAATGTGTTATGGAACAATAACATATGCTAGATGGTATTAACGTACGTTATAATTAGGAAAGTCTTTGTCTTGACATACACACGAGTCATGTATCCCGAACGTTGGTGATTTGTTAGACATGCATGATTATATGAATGATTGGATGTTGATGAATGTGGAATAACACGTGTACGTGAATTGCATGATTATGTGAACTACTGCGTGTTAGTTAACTTGTACGGTAACGTTATGAGATATGTGCACTTAGGGTAAAAATAATATGAATTGATAAAACAATAGTTTTATATGAGTTGATAGGATTATTATTGTCGGGATTAATCTCGAGAGTTAGATAGGGCTATTGGGCTCGCTTATCAGATAAAAATCACTAGAGCCCAAAACCTTGGCCCATAATCCTAACCCCTAGTGTTTTGTTTATAAAAAAATAATAATAAAACAAACCCTAATCCACCTATATGCGCCGTGGACTAGAGCAACCCCCACAACCATTTCCCAATCTCAATCTTCATCAATTTTGCACTAGTTCAAGCAATTTCGGGTGCTATCTTGTGATTCTAGGGACTCTAGCAATTCAAGGTATGCGTTTTACATGTTAAATGATGTGTTTTTAGGCTGGAAAAATTATAAAAACTTTAGGAAATATACATGCTAGAATCGCAAAATCAATGTATGTGAATGTTTATGATGTTTGTTGAAAGTGTTGATGAATATTGTTGATAGAAATCATATCTAGAGTATATGGTATGTAAAAACCTGAGATTAAATGTAATAATATGAATGTTATTGTGTTAATATGAGGTTATTGCATGATTATAAGGTATTGAGAATGATTAGGGTTTATAAGAGTCATGTTGATAAAATTCTGATTTTCTGACAGATTCGTTATGATGTTTTGTAGGGTCTGTATTGTGATGTTAAATTGATTGTTTTGATCGATTCTTTGCATGAATGGATTGTACATGGTCATAGCGTTTTAGAATGGGCAAAATCATCTGATTTGGTTGTCGTTTGATATGTTTTTGGAATTTTATTTGATTAAAGGTCATATCAAATTTTCGGAATTATAAATTGGGTCAACTTTAAACGGGTACAACTCGAGTTTTACAAAGAATTAAGTTTTGAAACTTGGACAGAAGGTCAATATTGGAAAAACTTGGCTTTTCCAAGTGGATTCACCTCATTTGGGTGAATACACAATTTTTGGGAATTTGTCTACTAAATTGACCTGCTGTGAAAATTTTCTGGACATAGCTGTGTTGTACGAATTTTAATAATTTTTGTGTTTGTTTTTGAGACAAAATAAAAATATGGGTTATCAATTGAGTCCCAATAAATATTCAGTAAAAATTTGGGAGTTTAATTTGTTCGTTAAGTATTTTAAATAATTTGTTTTTCATAGCGTACAATCTGCCCTGAAAACGCAGATTGTGTAAGGGATGTCTACGTGACTATTTGGAGTCTTATATGGTATGTATTTGACATGAGCTTGCATGAATACTTATACGAGATGTGTATGAGGTATAAAACTGATAATAATCAATATGATCACCAACGGGATACGTAGGACTTACTTGTGCATGTAGAGTCACTAGGTGTCACTACACGATTTGAACTTTAGAAGTTTTGGACAAACGAGTTACATGATGTGTTGGTTATGCACGTATACTCACCTAGTGACACTTGTAATAGGGAGTCGGTAGCTCGTTACTGTTTGAGGGATTTGGATCATTCACGTGCAACCTAAGGTGAGTTTCACTACTCTTTTCTCAAAAGCATGCATCTCGGGTTGAGACAAAGTACTTAACTTTTTCTAGTCCGGGTTGGGACTACTATTTTCTAGTCCGGTTTGGGACTACTTACACATCCCGGGTTGGGATGCTATGGATCCTTGTATGGGTCGGTTTTTGACTCCTTGTGTGAGTTGAGTTTTTGCTAGTTCGCAAACTGTGTCCTTGATGAACTAAACCAACTCTATCATCTGTAAGTCCTTCACATACCGAATGAGTTGCCGGGTTATGGCAAGCGGGTTATTAGTTGATAGCGCTATTAGGTCTGACAAACCTCACACCGGCTCGGGGAGTGCGGGAGTGAACTACAACTTAACAGATTTTATCATTGTTGATAGACAATGATGTAAGGCATGCGGCTCACATTTGTGGCTACACGTACATCAGCAGTTCGGTATATCGGTGTTAGTTATCATGAATGGGTTAGCTACCCTTGACATGCGATGAACTAGTGTTTACATGGTTCTTGGAACCAACTCAATTACTTGTTTACATGGTTTTGGAAACCAGCGCAGTTACATACTCATTTACTTTATTTAGTGAACTCACCAGCATTATTTGTTGACCCACGATTTACATGCTTTTGCAGGTAGTTAGCTTCCGGTGCCAGGATTAGAAAGCACTGCACACTTCACTGCATTTGGGGTCTTGGGCATACACCTAAATTACATATTATGCTTTTACATTTTCTTTCATATGGTTTTAATTTGGGCGCGTTGTTTTGCGCATGATTTCTAAAAGGTTTAAATTTGGTTTACGCTTCCGCAGCTTAACTAAACTTGATTTTAGAAAACGAACTAAATGGTTTGGGCATTTAGAGTTCGTTCATATGACTTATGGCTATGGGATCCTGGTGTGTCATGCGCCTCGCGGTATAAACCCCGCAGTGGAAATTTGAGGGTGTGACAATATATATGTAGATAGAGGTTCGGATACAAAGGAGTGTTTTTGTGAGAAGTGTGAGAAATAAATGTGTCCTTTAGATCACATAGATGGATGGATAAGATTAAACGAGTGGCAAACTTGTAAATTTTGTTATAATTTAATTAAATTAATATATGTTATAAGGGTATATATGTATAAACACTTGATTTATATTAAAAACTAATTAATTAAACCCTTTAATTTTAGAAACTTCCCCCTCACCCGATCTCTCTCTCCCACGGTTATAATTTCCTTCTCCATACCAATCGTCGACCACCACCATTTTAAATTAAATATATCAAAGTCCAACCTTTGCAAGTGTTTCTAGATCTATGTGCCTCTAATGTAAAATACGTGGAAGTGGATAAGAATCTTGGGTTATTGATTCAAACTAGTGTTATTCCCGCGCGCGTGGCGGGATTCTACATGTTATATGAAGAAGAGTTGTTTGGTTGATGTGGTTCAAAGAACAAAAAATCAACCTCCAAATTCATATGCATTTTAAAGGTCATCAAGAATAAAAAATCAACCTCCAATCTATACATTTCTTTTGTTGTTATTTCACCAACTTTTCAGAAATATGAATGTATATAGTTCCTGCAAATATATACAAATCAAAACAATAGTTAGAACAATAACTACTTGTACCCTAAGTAAATGTCAGCCATTTTGTCTTAAAGAGTTAAAGCTATAGCTTTTGAAGTGTTCAAACATCAAATACCTTACTACTAAGTATCAATTCATTTAGGTAGTTTTAAATTGCCACTTTAGAAAGGGGGTAACTGTCAATTAAAAAACCTAGCAGTCTCTTACTAAGCAATGCTCTGTAGGTAACTAACAAAAATCAACACATATCAATAATTAAAATGAAACACACACCGAAAGGTGGAAAACACATACAAAATAGAACCAAATAACTCAATACACTTCAACAGTTCAACGACCCCAATAAAGTCAAAATCAGCATAATCTTATTCAACAACATAACGATCTGACGCCAAACACGAATTAAATCAAACAATCAATCAAATCTATGAAATAGAAACACAAAATACTACAAAATCACAACCCAAATCTCTATATTTCAGTAAACTAAATTAATACAAAACGGATCTGAAGACTCACCGAAACTGATCACCACCATTAACACGTCAAAAATCCTACAACCCTTCTCCGCCATCTCTGACCACCATTGTTAGGCTCGAACCAACCAGATTTGTTCATTCGAAGCCTCGATTAGGTCGAACCAGAGTTTTGTTTTTCAAGATTTTCTGAGTGTTGATATTCTGAGCATTATGGACAACATTTGGGGTTTCCTACGACACCTAGACCTGATACAACACAACAACAACAACAACAACATGTTCCTATGAATCCTTGGGCACTTGCATCTCAAAAGACGAACACACAACTGACACAGCCGATCAATTACCTTGCCATGACTAGTTCAACACCACCAACTGTTACTCATCCTTAACAACAAGTACATAATTTTTGGGGAGTTGCAGCAGTAGCGGTGCAGAATCAGACTTCGAATGCGATTACTACTTTGATTAATGATTTATCATCGGGTAGTGGTAATCGTCCTCCTAAGCTGTTGGACATGTCTGAATACTATCAATGGCAGAAGAAATTCAAAATTCATTTGGAAGGTATGGGATTAGAAGGTGGAGAGGCGTGGCAAATGATCATGAAGGGATATAGTCTGCCAATGGTAGAGAACACAAGTTCACCTATTCCTCTCGAAGATTTTAAAGATGACGAGAAGAATGTAACGCCCAGCGTTTCCCGAATAATATAATAATAATTTTATTTATCTAATTATTCATAAAACGATTTTTAATTCGTTAACACTAATATCTCGTTAGCAAATAATACGTTCTTACATGACATTAACTTATAAAACATATATGTATTTGTCGTTATAATTATTAGAAACAATAACTGCTCATGGTAAATAAATGCGATAAAATATATACGTATAACTAAAATATAGTCCAAATACTCGTTTTAAGTTGAGCAAAACAAATATAACTTATGAAATAATTATGTTATTGATAACGGGCCCAGTTCATAAACGAGACCCGGGCCGGTACGAGATAGTATACGTGATGCCTTCCACTTAACCTACCCAAGACCCTACCCATTTAAAACCCACTAACTCTTCTTCTTCTTCATCTCAACAAAAAAAAAAAAAAAAGAAACCCTAGCTCCCTGCCTTTTCCCCTTTATTTCCTTGCACTTCTTTTCACTAACCACACATTTGCTCTCTCTCATCTCTCCCTCTCTAGATAATAATAGCAGCAGCAGCGAGAACAACCAACCACCACCATTCGAACCGCCGCCAACAACCACCTTATCCTCGTCATCCATCCACCTCAAGACCACCAATCAACATCTCCTTTTCCCCTCAAACTCAGCGGCAGCAGACACACAACCACCACTCGAACCACCATGATACGCTACCAAACACCCTCCTCTTTGCAATCAACCACCTTCTGACCATCCCTCGTCCCTATACCACCGGCTTCCGGATCGGGATTTCACCCACCGGCGCCACCTCTCTCTGGCTAATAACAATAACATCGATGATCTTAAACAACGACAACATCACAAGCAGCGGCGTCAGGTGAAGGACAAGACAGGGATGGACAGCTGGTGTGTTTTTTCGGTCGGGTCTGCATAGCCGGGTGGGGATATGCGAAGGGTTTATCCACCGGGTTATTTGGTTCAGAATGTCGCTCGTGTGGGGACTGGTCTTCGAGCAGAGATGGTCCAACAACAGAGGAGGTGGATAGTTTTCCGGTAACAGTCCTCGTCTGGTTTGATTCCGGTCCGGTGACCGGTAAATGTCATGATGCCGATGAATGGGTTTGCTTTCTTCTGGGTTGGGTTCCGGTCATTATGGTATGGCCGAGGTTTGGGTTGAGTCTCGTTTCTTGTCGATTTCTTGTCGGGTCAAGAGTTCAAGTGGTTCGAGTGGTCGAAGCATAAGTCAGCAGGTCAACATGGTCAAACTTTTCAGATCTGGTCAACACTGTTTGACTAGGTCAAACTTCTGGTCAACTATAGTCAACTGTGGTCAAAGCCGGTAAATCTGTCGATACCTGGTGCGAGGCGTGAACGTGTCGATTCGCGAGATCAAATATCGGGAAGGTATAAGCGCGCGCCGTATTATTTCTTTTACTTACATCAAGTTAATTCATATATGTGTTGATATATATTGTATTTAAAAGTGTAAAACGAAGCGAACCGACTTACGACTAAAAATTACCTTATTAACTTGAATGTATATTACTTGTCAAAATTAAATATAGTTTCTCGCTTATTATGACTTTAAATAACTCGAGCCATTTATCGCTTATAAAGATTTAGTTAATTAATATTGGGTTTTGTGATTTTTGGACAATTGATGTTTTGGGAAAATATAGACAACTTGTGTTGTCTGGTTCCTTATTAAAACAGAGGAGACTCTACCCAAATTTTTATAAAATTTAAGAACCAAATCGGCCTTTCAAGTTTATAACTATGTGTAGACAAGATGTTGTTTTACAAATAAATCCTAACTTTTAAATCTTACGCCGTCAAAAATAGAAATATTTATGTTTATTAACAAGTACATATATATACTACCCAAGATACGAGACAAATTAACATTTGAGTCAAGCTACGTAAATATTATTTTGTTATATAAAATGTGTCTTTATCAATAACTTCAATAATGTATTTAATTCAAATAGCTATACATACGAATACATTTTGTGAAACCAAACCAAGTTACTATCGGTTCGTTAAGTCATACACTTATTAAGACACGCATTCTTTCAATACGTGTCTAGATAGTTGGATAAACTATCTTTACAACCTTAACAAAAAACAAGCTTATTTGCATTAGAATTTAAGGCATAATTTATTTGTAATAGGATACAAGAGTTCAATTAATCCAAGTTCAGACTTGTTACTACTTGCTAGCACTTACACTTTGCTAAGGTGAGTTTACGTAACCATGTTTATGCAATTCTTTATACTTGCAACATTATACTTAAGCAATTCTACGTACATGTCTAGTTGTAAACTTTAATGCCTCATGACTTAGACAACAACAGTTAGACTTAAACTTCAACATACATAATCATTAGCTATGGCCAAGCCGGCGATACTCAATAATAGATCTATTGGATTGACAATCCCACCTAGATTCGTTGACCATCTTTTATGGGGAGCGCGGGTGATTGTTATCGTTCCAACGTGATATTAAGGTGAACCGTGGATGACGGGATGGACCTAAACTAGTCGGAGGTTTGATTATGTGCATACAACACATCATGTTTATTCATGTAGACTTAAACTTACGATAGACATATGAATTGCTAAACTTTTATTCTTAAACTTAATTGCTTGACATGGCTTATGTATTCTCACCAACTTCTAGTTTACCCCCCCCCCCATTTTTACAACTCAACAGGTAATAATGATGCTTGAAGTCTAGAGTGTTAGCATGAGGAGACAATTTGAAGTTTATGCTTTGTTTGGATTTTTGATGCATTAGAATTTCACTCAAGACTTATTATGTATTTTCAATTTTGGATATTTGCACTTTAAATAAATTTCAATTAAAACTTGAATACCATGTGCTACTGTATACTCATTCTTACGTGACACCTTGATGTTTCCGCCATCGGTTGGGGTGTTACAGATTGGTATCAGAGCCATGGTTATAGGGAATTAGGTTATTAGAAAAATAATCTAGTCTATAACCATAGGATTTAAACCGGTACTTGCTTCTATTACTTGTAACCCTATTTGCTACCTTATCCTTATCTCTATCTCTATCCTCATCCTTATTCTTAGCCTAACTTAGTCTTGCCTACTCTCTTTCACTTATTTGCTACAATCCTAACGTACTTCTAGATTATTAGAGCAAATTCTTTGGACTTAGATCTGATCATTCGATAAGCCAACATTTTCGTTTGTTCGTGGTTAAATATCTACAATCTTTGTGTTTCATTTCCATTTATATCATCTCCCTCACATTTAAATCATAAGATTTAAATCTCAAAATTTTCGCAATTCAAATCTATTTTCTTCCTCATATAATCCCCTCGTTAGTCTAAATTCCATGAACCATTTGTGGATCTCAAAATCATATTTCATTTTACAAACTTGTAATATTACTCGCTTGTTTAATCATTTTCAACATCCAATCCAAATCGTATAATTCTCTTTACAACATATTGCATATTCTACTTCTTAAATCATATTACATTACATTCGGGCCAATTTTATTTTAAACCTCCTCCTTACATTTCTTTTTAAAGGCATCCTCAACCATAAAATTTCATCATGTTCAAGATTTTAATATCCTTGTTCAAACTATAATCTCATAACCTGTTTATAGGAGATATTCTAACACCAACACTGAAGAGTACTAAATTTTCTCAAAAATTCATCACCTGAGGATTTCACAAACTATAGCAAATAGATATTTTGTCAAAGAGTTTTTTATTTTCACAAAAATTATTTTCTAAATTCCAAATGTTTATGTAACAATTTATTGGCGTAACAAATAATTTACGGTAAAAATGTTTTAATCTATTAAGAATGACTTCTTTTATGTATTACTCGAAGCCTATTATACAAAACGTCTGCACAAATCCTTGATTTTTAAAATCCGACATCGTGTTTAAAACCTATAACTCATCGAAATATTTTGATCAAAATCAATTTAGTTGTACTATTTAATGACTTTTGCTTTACATACAAAACCAAATTTTGAAAATAAAATCTTTCCACCCACAGGAACAAAATTTACTCTACAATTTTTCCATTGACACCTACTTATTTTAAACTTGTTCAAACCATTACAAATTTTTGGCAAATACCACAATCATGTTTCCTCATACGCTTGTATCTAACTATTTATTCAAACCCCACGATTATTCTGCATGACCACCTTACTATTTGCGCCTTTTTGAAACCCTATAAATTAAACCCTTTATCAACCATTTACACATTCACCATTTTTCACAGCCTTGATTTTACTTGAGTTTTCATCATCTCTCAAAATCCAAATTCACATCCTTTACCTCCTCGAACATGAACTTGATCCCCACGATAACCACACTATTGAAAAACTTAATTGTTCGTTGCATCAAACTTGAATATTAGTTATACATGAGGATTTGATTATCTACCTGAACAATTGATTATTCATGATACTTGAAAGCATGGAAAATAAACTATTTGCTATAAACACACCTAGAGTCATTTACCTTGTCTAGGGCAACTCTGTTACAACTCGCATGCTATACTCGATACTTGATGCATTTACAAACTTGCTTACATGTATATATTACCAATTTGCAACTTATGTGATAAACCAAAAACAATTGTTACACTTAATCAAAACAACCGATAGAGGATGAAGTACTTGCTCAACAGTTAATTGAGTACCAAATAACCTACTCAACGATTGGTAGAGGTCATCATGCCTTTTCAGCAGTCGGGAGAGGCCCTACAACCGGCTCAACGACTGGTGGAGGCTATCACACCTGCTCAACAATCGGTAGAGGTTCTTACTCACTAACTGGTAGAAGTCTTTTTCTTGCTCAGCAGTTGGACTCATTTTTGGATACATTGTATACGATTCAATCACAAGGTTAATTACATTTTTTACATGTGTGTTTAGAGTTATAGAAGGACACAAAACCCTAACGTAAGGTAAATTGGTGATTGCGGTCCGGAACGTAATCATGAATTTACAGGTACGTTAAGGTGGTGTGAAATTCTATCAAGGTTTTCGGTAGATAACCGATTATAAACTCAAGTTACCTGGTAGTTCATTTAGTCTTTCTATAGTCAATCAACTCATGCATTTCCCTTAGGATTCCTAAAACTTAAGTTTAGTGTTTTGTTAGATTCTTATTCTACTTGCTATTTCAGACGAACCTGATCCAACCCTTAAAACTCACACATATCAAAACTCTTACCCAAATTATTCGAAACATATTATTCTATTACTTATAAATTCACGTTGTGCCTTAACCCAAATTTTTCCAAACCATAATTGTCTTAATTTCTACCCAATCACACTCAACCCTGTGTTTTTAATAACTTCGGGACGAAGTTTCCTAAAGTAGGGGAGACTGTAACGCCCAGCGTTTCCCGAATAATATAATAATAATTTTATTTATCTAATTATTCATAAAACGATTTTTAATTCGTTAACACTAATATCTTGTTAGCAAATAATACGTTCTTACATGACATTAACTTATAAAACATATATGTATTTGTCGTTATAATTATTAGAAACAATAACTGCTCATGGTAAATAAATGTGATAAAATATATACGTATAACTAAAATATAGTCCAAATACTCGTTTTAACTTGATCAAAACAAATATAACTTATGAAATAATTATGTTATTGATAACGGGCCCAGTTCATAAATGAGACCCGGGCCGGTACGAGTTAGTATACGTGATGCCTTCCACTTAACCTACCCAAGACCCTACCTATTTAAAACCCACTAACTCTTCTTCTTCTTCATCTCAACACAAAAAAAATAAAAAAATAAAAAAGAAACCCTAGCTCCATGCCTTTTCCCCTTTATTTCCCTGCACTTCTTTTCACTAACCACACATTCGCTCTCTCTCATCTCTCCCTATCTTGATAATAATAGCAGCAGCAGCGAGAACAACCAACCACCACCATTCGAACCGCCGCCAACAACCACCTTATCCTCATCATCCATCCACCTCAAGACCACCGATCAACATCTCCTTTACCCCTCAAACTCAGCGCCAGCAGACACACAACCACCACTCGAACCACGATGATACGCTACCAAACACCCTCCTCTTTGCAATCAACCACCTTCTGACCATCCCTCGTCCCTATACCACCGGCTTCCGGATCGGGAATCCACCCACCGGCGCCGCCTCTCTCTGGCTAATAACAATAACATCGATGATCTTAACCAACGACAACATCACAAGCAGCGGCGTCAGGTGAAGGACAAGACAGGGACGGACAGCTGGTGTGTTTTCCGGTCGGGTCTGCATAGCCGGGTGGGGATATGCGAAGGGTTTTTCCACCGGGTTATTTGGTTCAGAATGTCGCTCGTGTGGGGGCTGGTCTTCGAGCAGAGATGGTCCAACAACAGAGGAGGTGGATAGTTTTCCGGTAACAGTCCTCGTCTGGTTTGATTCCGGTTCGGTGACTGGTAAATGTCATGATGCCGATGAATGGGTTTGCTTTCTTCTGGGTTGGGTTCCGGTCATTATGGTATGGCCGAGGTTTGGGTTTGAGTCTCGCTTCTTGTCGATTTCTTGTCGGGTCAAGAGTTCAAGTGGTTCGAGTGGTCGAAGCATAAGTCAGCAGGTCAACATGGTCAAACTTTTCAGATCTGGTCAACAGTGTTTGACTAGGTCAAACTTCTGGTCAACTATAGTCAACTGTGGTCAAAGCTGGTAAATCTGTCGATACCTGGTGCGAGGCGTGAACGTGTCGATTCGCGAGATCAAATATCGGGAAGGTATAAGCGCGCCGTATTATTTCTTTTACTTACATTAAGTTAATTCATATATGTGTTGATATATATTATATTTAAAAGTGTAAAACGAAGCAAACCGACTTACGACTAAAAATTACCTTATTAACTTGAATGTATATTACTTGTCAGAATTAAATATAGTTTATCGCTTATTATGACTTTAAATAACTCGAGCCATTTATCGCGTATAATGATTTAGTTAATTAATATTGGGTTTTGTGATTTTTGGACAATTGATGTTTTGGGAAAATATCGACAACTTGTGTTGTCTGGTTCCTTATAAAAACAGAGGAGACTCTGCCCAAATTTTTATAAAATTTAAGAACCAAATCGGCCTTTCAAGTTTATAATTATGTGTAGACAAGATGATGTTTTACAAATAAATCCTAACTTTCAAATCTTACGCCGTCAAAAATAGAAATATTTATGTTTATTAACAAGTACATATATATACTACCCAAGATACGAGACAAATTAACATTTGAGTCAAGCTACGTAAATATTATTTTGTTATATAAAATGTGTCTTTATCAATAACTTCAATAATGTATTTAATTCAAATAGCTATACATACGAATACATTTTGTGAAACCAAACCAAGTTACTATCGGTTCGTTAAGTCATACACTTATTAAGACACGCATTCTTTCAATACGTGTCTAGATAGTTGGATAAACTATCTTTACAACCTTAACAAAAAACAAGCTTATTTGCATTAGAATTTAAGGCATCATTTATTTGTAATAGGATACAAGAGTTCAATTAATCCAAGTTCATACTTGTTACTACTTGCTAGCACTTACACTTTGCTAAGGTGAGTTTACGTAACCATGTTTATGCAATTCTTTATACTTGCAACATTATACTTAAACAATTCTACGTACATGTCTAGTTGTAATCTTTAATGCCTCATGACTTAGACAACAACAGTTAGACTTAAACTTCAACATACATAATCATTAGCTATGGCCAAGCCGGCGATACTCAATAATAGATCTATTGGATTGACAATCCCACCTAGATTCGTTGACCATCTTTTATGGGGAGCGCGGGTGATTGTTATCGTTCCAACGTGATATTAAGGTGAACCGTGGATGACGGGATGGACCTAAACTAGTCGGAGGTTTGATTATGTGCATACAACACATCATGTTTATTCATGTAGACTTAAACTTACGATAGACATATGAATTGCTAAACTTTTATTCTTAAACTTAATTGCTTGACATGGCTTATGTATTCTCACCAACTTCTAGTTGACCCCCCCCCCCCCCAGTTTTACAACTCAACAGGTAATAATGATGCTTGAAGTCTAGAGTGTTAGCACGAGGAGACAATTTGAAGTTTATGCTTTGTTTGGATTTTTGATGTATTAGAATTTCACTCAAGACTTATTATCTATTTTCAATTTTGGATATTTTCACTTTAAATAAATTTCAATTAAAACTTGAATACCATGTGCTACTGTATAATCATTCTTACGTGACACCTTGATGTTTCCGCCATCGGTTGGAGTGTTACAAAGAAGATGTTTGCTGTTTAGAAGAAGGCGTTTTCTCAATTGTCTTAAGCCATAACCATAGATATTCTACATCAGTTTGGATCATGCACTACTTCAAAATAATTATGGGATTGTTTGAAGAATCGACATGATGGGAATGACAAGACCAGAAGGATTCGAATGTAAGAGTTGAGAAAGGAGTTTGAGAATTTTAGCTATGTAGGAAATGAAACCTTGAAGGAACTTATTCCTAGATATTGTCATTTGTTGTCAGAGTTATCAAACTATGAGATAACTATTCCTATGGGTGAGATTGTTGATAAGTTTGCTGATTCGTTGCCTCCATATTGGGAATAAGGTGTTGGAATACTGAAATAAAAGGATGCATATCAGTATTGGACTATTAATGAGTTCATACAGAAGCTTGAGAATAAAGAAATGGAGGAAAAGAGGAAACTCAAAAGAGCACAGTTCCCACAAAATCCGGAATTGTATCATGCTACTTCATCTTCCTCTATGTCTAATCCATCAGGAGGAGCGAGTGTTGCACCTCAAATTTCTTGTGTTTCAAATGTTGTTGAATCTCAAAGAACTACATTAAACTATATTACTCCAGGACCAACTTACACAACAACTTCTTTCATACCAACTCAACCATAAATGTCTGCTGCTTGTTATACATCATCTATGAGCATACCACAACAATAACAACAACATGTTGCTCCAATGATGACACAAGCTTCCTCAAGCCAAAGTCTAATCATGTTGGAAACCTCCAACATGAACAATGTGACTGTAGAAGTGGCTCAACAACATATTGCTCTAGTTTCAGCAATGGTCGCTTCATACAACGGGCTGGTGGCAAGTCAGATAGGAAACAACAATCTTAAAATTGAGGATTATGCCCAGATCGATAAGGAAGAGATGGAACTGATCGACATACAATGGGCATTTGCAAGTTTGATGTGGAGAGCTACTGAGTTCATAGAGAAAACCGGAAGAACTGATCTCGCCACTTCACCGAATACTACCTATGGTTTCAACAAAGCCAAGGTAACTTGCTTTAATTATGGAACATGAGGTCATTTCTAGAGAGAGTGTACCTAACCAATGCAACAAGGTAACCGAAATCCTTTTAACTCCAACTATCAAAATCGCCAATCACAAAATAAAGTCACTTATCAAAGCCAAAACAACAACAACTATCCACAACAAAACACTTACCAAAACTGACAAAACACCTCTCAAAATACCACACCAAGACAAACATCTACAACTAATCAAACCCAAACTACATCTTACCCAACCAGAACCATTGTTCCTATTTCTACACCAAACACAACCTCAAAATGAGAACCAGGCTTTGGTGATACAGAAAGATGAGGGTTTTGATTGGAATTGCATGCAAAATAAGCAATTGGGTGTTGAAGAGGTTACTAGTGGAAATGTAACTTGTTTTGCACAAGAGATGGTATTGGAGGAGCCGGTGATAGCTGATAATGATTTGGATTCTGAGAAAGTTTCTGAAGTTGTGATTGAGGAGATTGTTGAAGAGGTTCCAGATTATGTTGCTAAGAAGGTTGAGGAACCGGTTGCTGAAACGGTTTCAGGGAAGATTATTGATTCCGTTGCTGATGTCTCTGATGAACCAGAATCTGTCTATTCGGATTCAGAAAGCGAATCTGATTCAGAAGCTAGCATTAATTATCTTGATGAGGATATTGATAAGTTGCTAGCTGAAGCAGATTTTCTGATGATGAAGAAGTCATGCATGGTGGATGATTCTTTCACAAGGATTGATTATTCCAAGTTCTTTGCAGGAAAGGAAGCTCACTATTCTACTAGTGATAAATATTGTGGTAAGTGCTAACTCTTCTACTAGTGATAAATATTGTGGTACTTGTGATAGATTAAATGATGAAGTCAAGAAACTTATGCGTCAGCATGAGAGTGCTAAAATCGTCATTCAATCTTATCGCACGGACGAGCATGATTTCAACAAAACACTTGAAGGTTATAAAAAGGATGTTTCAGAATTAACTAAAACTCTATCTTTGAAACAAATAGCAATTAACAATTATATTAATGAAATTGAAGAAACTAAACTAGAAATGGCTAAAATCAAGTGTTTTGCTGAGAAAATCGACAAAAAGTTAGCGAGTTACAAACATGTGGCGTATGTTTTGGATCACATCATTGAGGAACCATCACAATCCAGTAGTGCAAACTACAAGGCTGTTCCTGCTCCATTGTTATTTGAAAACCATAATCTAAATTCAGTAACACCGGAGAGTTCAGTGAAATCGGATTCCTCATCGGATAACGAATCTAACACTTCAAGTGTTGGTGATTCGAATTCCGATGAGAGACCGATACTTGGGTTGAATGATGAAGGAGTTGTTGCAGTAACTGATGATTCAGATACCGAAGATGAGGAACCTAAGAAAAATGTTGATATTCCTTTGGAAAATCACATTAGAACAAATGAGATAGTTTCAGCTTCTCAGGTTCCATATCCTTAGACAATTGAAAATAAATTGAATTAGTCAGTTAAAAGAGTTGAAAAGAATGAATCGGTTGACAAACCTGTGAAGGTTTTCTATCGGATAGAAGGATCCGATAAGATAATCTCAGATGATGAATATCCCATACAGTTTGCCAATTATCCTAAAATTGAGAAAATCTGGCAAGAGAGTACCATTTGGTTTCCTAAACACGAAAGGACAAATGATATTCCTCCTGAACTAATTCAAAGACCGTATGGTGATAATTCTAAACAACCGAAGGTTCACGTCACTAAATTTATGATGCCAAAAGAGAAGGTTAATGGATTTTACGAACCGGCTTACTCAAAGGAGCCCGCTCTAGATAGTTTAAGGCGAAAGTGTGTTGATGACCAACACCCGGTTAAATCATTCGCTAAACCTAACTCTAAGAATGTTTTTGAGGAGTATCGTGCATGTTTTAAATGTGGGGATAGAGGGCATTTACTTGCTCACTCCCCATATGTGAGACATGAAAGGCACGACGTTGAAAGTAAGCAGACTTATAGGAATTCGGTAAAAGATCATAGATAGTCTTTTCCACAAAGACTGTTTTTCCCTCAAAGGCAACAGTCTTTTAATCAAAATCGTTTTTATCAAAAGAGAGAAAACCACCAAATTGTCTATGATAACAGAAACCTAATTGCCATGGAGAAGAAGCTGAAGAAACCTATGGTGAACTCGACCAATGACAAACAAAAGGTTTACCCAAAACCTGTTGTGATGTCATCGGTTGGAACTGTATCTATTAAATCGGATAAATTAGCCAAGAAAGTTTCTTTTTTCGAATGATACAAAGAAACCTATTGAGAGTAAACAACCTCAAATAAGGATTCTTAAATGTTCAGAACAAACTTGGACACCAAAGGGTTCTCCAGGTGCTTCTACATCATCTGCTAGAGTTGAGATTAAAAGTGAGAAAGATTTGAACAATCAGAAAAAGGTTGTTTTAAACTTGAAAGTTTGTGAGAAAGATTCTTTGAAATCTAACATTCAAAGACCCAAGACCAAACAGGCTTGGGTCCCTGTTAAAAACTAATCTTGCTTTTGAAATGTGCAGGGAGCTCCAGCTGGCCCTGTTAGCAGTCTCTGGATTTTGGACAGTGGAGCTTCTGGGCACATGACCGGTGATTTGACGCTACTTTTTGACATCAAGAACATTAATGGAGGTTATGTTGCGTTCACTGGGAACAAAGGAGGGTATATAACAATGGAGGGCAGTGTTAGTAATCGAATCGTGAGTTTTGAACGGATATCGTATAATTTTCTATCCAAGGCTACTGAAAAAGAATCTATCATGTGGCATCGAAGGATGGGGCATATTCACCTAAGAAAGATGAATCATTTGGTGAAGAAGGGGCTTGTTGAAGGAGTGAATATGAAGCATTTTCATCTAAATGACAAATGTGTGAGTTGCAAAAAGGGGAAATAACACAAACAGTCCCACAAACCAAAGAAAGTAAACTCGGTTGAATTTCCATTTGAACGTTTACACATGGACCTAGTCGGACCTGTTAAGCGTAAGAGTATCAATGGAGAACTTTACTGTCATGTAGTTACAGATGACTTTTCAAGATTTTCGTGGGTAATGTGCTTGGAACACAAGAGTGAAACTTTTGATAATCTGAAAGTTCTGTTTAACTGTTTGGAGAATATATATGGATTGAAAATCAAAAGAATTTAAAGTGACAACGGGACGGAGTTTAAGAATTCTCAAATGGATGCATTATGCGAATCAAAGGGTATTCATCATGAGTATAGTGCACCATACACTCCACAACAGAACGATGTTGCAAAAAGAAAGAACAAGACTCTAATTGAAGCGACACGAACCATGCTTGCAGATTCTAACCTTCCGGTTATGTTCTAGAATGATGCCATTCATGCAGCATGTTACACTTTGAATCATGTGTTGACAGTGAAGAAGTTTGGCAAAACTTCTTATGAACTGCTTAACAGACGAAAGCCGAACTTGGTGTTTCTAGAACCTTTCGGGGCGCCATGCACTATGTTGAATCCTAATGAGAAATTTGGACCAAAAGCTGAAGAAGGTTATTTTGTTGGATACGCGACACCACTTAAACACGTATTTAACAAAAGAAGTAAACAGGTTGAAGAGTGGGCGAATGTTGACGTCGAACGCTACACTCAGAATGTCCAAGGAAGTGGGCCCGATTGGATGTTTGACTACAAGGAACTATTCGAGTCATTCAATCTAGAAAGTATGGTTGAAGAAGCTATTTTAGGATTATATTACGAGTGTGAAAATGCACTAACTTCACTGTTATTGCATCCGATTACCGTAACTCCTCCAGCAACAGCTTCTAATGATACCAATGCTCCTGTTAATGAAGAAGAGATTTTTCAAGAAGCTTTTATAACTCTTGATTCATCGGAGTCAGAAGACAATGATGAATTTTTTAGTGAAACTATTTTAGATCATGCTACGGTATTACCACCAATGAAGCCAAACCCAGACGTTGCATCTTCATCTAATACGGGTAATGATCTGGAGACAGCAGAGAATCTAAATGTTCAAGCAGTGATTCCATTTCTTGATCATCCGGAATCACGGATTCATCATATTCATCCGCTCGAACAAGTTATATTCAACAGAATCATCAGATTCATTCGCTCGAACAGTGTGATGACAAGAGGACAACTCAGACGTGCAACTTCACATGACAACATTGGAGCCCTTGCACTGCATGCTAAGATACTGAAATCAGGTTGTCAAAATGATTGGTCTTTTGCTTGTTATGTTTCGCAGGTGGAGCCGCGGACGTACAAGGATGCTTTACAAGACGAAACATGGGTGGAAGCAATGCAACAAGAACTACTACAGTTTCAGAAACTCAGAGTGTGGACGCTAACAGATTTACCACCAGACTGATAGAAAATTGGAAATAAGTGGGTATCCAAGTGTAATAAGGACGATCGAGGCGTTATTGTTAGAAGCAAAGCTCGATTGGTTGTTCAAGGTTTTCGTCAAATAGAAGGGATTGATTACAATGATGTCTATGCACCGGTTGCACGCATTAAAGCAATTCGGATGTTTCTTGCGTATGCATCTTACAAGAAATTTAAGGTGTATCGGATGGATGTAAAGAGTGCTTTTCTATATGGTGTGATCAAGGAAGAAGTATATGTTGGGCAACCACCAGGTTTTAAGGATCCTATCCACCGGGATAAGGTCTACAAGCTGAACAAAGCTTTGTACGGTTTGCACCAAGCTCCAAGACAATGGTATGAGGAGCTTAGCACATATCTTCTCTCCAAAGGATTCAAATGAGGTTTGGTAGACTGTACCCTGTTCACAAAACGAACAGAGGGTGACTTGTTTGTTGTTCAGATATATGTTGATGACATTATATTTGGTTCTACTAATGAAATTTTATGCAGAGAATTTGAACGAGTCATGCAGGAAAAGTTCGAGATGAGCGATATGGGAGAAATGCAATTCTTTTTAGGCTTGCAGGTGGATCAATTGCCAACGGGCATCTTTATTCACCAGACCCAGTATGTTTCTAAAGTCTTGAGCCGATTCCAGATGGATGATTCTAAGCCTATGGATACTCCCATTCCAACCAATCACGGGATTGGAGTTGATGCTAAGGGGGAGCTCATAGACCCCTTTACATATAGAGCCATTGTCGGATCTTTGATGTACCTGACTGCATCTCGGCCGGATATAATGTTTGCAACATGTCTGTGTGCTAGATTTCAATCGAATCCGAAACAGAGTCATCTTACAGCTGTCAAGCAAATCCTACGATATCTGAAGGGTTGTCCCTCACGTGGATTGTGGTACCCTAATGATGATAATTTTGACTTTATTGCTTTTAGTGATGCAGATTTTGGCGGTTGCGATATTGACGCTAAATCCACAATGGCTGGATGTCAATTTCTGGGGAGCAGGCTCGAGACCTGGCAATGCAAAAAGCAGACAATAGTTGCATTTTCTACTTGCGAAGCCGAATATGTGTCAGCCTCGAGTTGCTGTTCACAGGTTTTATGGATTCAACAGCAAATGTGCGACTACGGTTTGCAATTTCTTAAAACCCACATTCATTGTGATAATGAAGCAGCCATCGCACTCATTAAAGACACTGTTAATCATTCTAAGGCTAAGCATAACCGAGTTAAGTATCACTTTATTCGTGATTGCTATGCTAAAGGATTGATTGACATGGTCAAAATCCACCCTGACTATTAGAGAGCTGTTCTTTTTACAAAAGCTTTTGACAAATCACGTTTTGAATTTTTATTAAAAGCTAATGGTATTAAAGAGAAACAAGACTGATCGTCACCTCGGTTTACTATTTTATTTTGTTTTATGTTTTCTAACAAATTAAAAATCCAAAAATATGTTTTTAATTTTAGGGGGAGCATTTTATTCAGAAAAACCAAAAACATTGAAAAATTTTGAAAAACCATAAAAATTAGAAAACTCAAAATGATTTTTCCTGGAGAAAAAGAGGAAATGACAGTACATCAGTGAGGATCTATCGCATGCTAAAGATTTGAAAAAGTCAAATGTTTGATCAGTGTTGACTTTGTGTGATGTGCTGATAGGCTTCATAGGCTTATTTTTGCATGCCTGATACATACATATCAAACTATTTACTATGTGGATAAACATCTCATGGGCATATGGTCTTGGTACCGTAATTTCGTTTGATAGGGTATTGTACAAAATCAGAGGTTTCGGGTCATTATGTAATTTGTTATATGGGGATAGCCCATCTGATCTTTTGTTGTATTGATTTACGAGCCTAGATCAGGAAGGGTATCTTAATAAAAGAGATTTTAGGCCAAAACCCAAAGTTACGGAATTGAGGAACTTTAAATGTGTGATGATAATCAAAGATTATCTAATGCATCGTATCTAATCACTGATGAAAATCACGATTGATATAAGACCTCAACCTGGTAGAGTGCATATGTTACTCTGTAGCATTGATTTGCTTACATGTACACCTCTGTGCCTCATACCTTGTAATTACGGATAACAATAGCATAATCACGTGTTACAATCAACCTTTTTGCAATATTTCCTGATATGGGAGTATGTCGTGTGTGTGGGAACCACAGGTGAATTAGTTTATACTATAAATAGCAGTATCAGTCTAAAGCATTGCATAATGGTCTGCATGTGAGCTTATGTGGACAACAATATCAGTAATTGCCAATGTCACATTGTCACTATCGTTAAAATGAAACAGAACAACGATGTTATGTGATCTCTCATAAACTGATATGATCCTCTTACCGGAAAATCATAAAAAGTTTACTACTTTCCGTTGATTTAGTTCATATATACACAAACTCAAAAAGATTTTTGGTGTGTCTTAACATAAATTTCAGAAAATCCTAAAGATTTTACATTTCTGCGTTAGTTTTTGATAACCGATGGTGAATGATGATCATTTTCTGAAGTTTGACAGACCAAATTGAGTTTTGTGTCATTTAAATGAAAAATGATGAATGTTTGAAGGATTAAATGGTCTAAAATGATAAAACGAGATTTGAATTTGATATTTGGTAAAAATTTCATTTTTCCAGGTTCTCATTCGAACTTTCGTTAGGTTGAATGGAATTGAAACACCCCAACCGATGGCGGAATCATCGATGTGTCACGTAGTGACGATTGTTCAATAGCTCATGGACTAAAAGTGTAAATATTGATACAATGTTTAAGTAGTTTATTACATTGAAAAGAGATACAAGATACAATGATTCAAACTAACAATCTAAACTGAAATACAATGAATCCAAAATCTAAGTATAAATTCCAAAAGCTAAAAAGGCGTCTCAATAATAACCTGAAAAATGTACCACAATAATATAGGTCAATACAAAAAAAATGTATTGGTGAGCATACCTTGTTTTGCATACATATAGTAGAAAAAATGTTTCGCAATTCATGTGTTGTATACCGTTTGCAATTATGTGTTTAAGTAGTATCCAGGTCAAAATCAACCCTATGAAAGGGAAATGAAATTTATATATAGTATGCGCTATTAACTATAGTAATGAAACACATAGCAATGACCAAGGTCTCTCAACAGAGTCACAAGGTGTATATACCATAGTACTATTCATTGAAATGCTAGGCCGCAACGGGTAATGATTTTGACAAGTCATAGATACACAAAGTAACACAAAGCAAACACACATGAGAAATGCACTTAGTGAAAAGAAATTGTAATTTGACATAAGGTACATGAGTAGCCCCAAAAGTGTAAAACATGAAAAAGGGGAAAGATATACTCACAGTTTTGCTAAGCGCGATAAATCCAAACAGAATTCGTCACAAGATAAACTTGGGAATTCCGAAGAATTCAACCTATACGTATAACAATACTAATGAGGGAAAATGACTTAAACACTCTAAGGTATCTAGGGTATTAGAGTTTGCTAAGTCGATTTGGAGAATTAGAGATTTTGCGATAAAACTATTTAAAACCAAATTTGTATATCAAAAACAATGTGACAAGGTTTATAAATATGACTAGGTAATATACTTATTACCAATTGAATATTTAGTAAAAAAAAAGTAGTTTCAAATAATTGAGACAAAGTAATTGAATTAACTGTTTTAAAAACTATAATTGTAAATAATTACAATAATTAGAATTAATTGTACAAATAAATACAAGTTACACAAGTGAACTGAATGTTGATGATTATAACTTCCAAACATAAAAATACTTCTGTTTTATAAAACATTAAATTTTATAAAACAAATTTTATGTATTATGAATTAATAAATGATTTATGTATTTAAATAAGAAAAATTATAACTTAAATACAAGATATGCCTCAAAAATGATATTTTTTTTTTGAAAAACTAATAAATTCTGATGAAAAAATGATCAAAATAAATTTTCCACAATTTTTCACCATTTATTTGCATTTAAAACAGATTTAATGAATTTAAATCATATTTAAATGATTAAAATAGGAAAACCAATAAAAATAATTGTTTTCTTTGCAAATAAAATTTATTTTAGTTCTTCATGTCTAGCAATAAGTACCCAAAATTTTTGAGATTAAAATCATTAAAAACGAACTTTCAAACAATTAAATAGGATTAAAACAATTTAAATCAAGAAAAATATGAAAATTATTAGTTATATTTAAACTAATATTCAACTTCATCTTCTTCCCCAAAATTTTTTAGAACCCTAACCCTAACCCCAATTTAATAAACCCGATTCGGACGATCTGGAACATCAAGAATAGGGGGCTTTCAAGGAGGAACGTATAAATAAAAAAACAACAAAGGAAAATCAAACTTACACAAGTTCCGATCTGCAGGTTTTCTGGTCGTAGTACGATCGTTTTCATTGGGGTTTTGATAGAGTAAAGGTTGGGGAACGATTAGAAGTGTTTAATATATAGCATTATTAAGAAACTTCGAGCGTTTGATTATGAATAAGAAAAAATGACGGTTTCACCATTAGAACATCATTAAAACTTGTTTAAAGTATGTTTATTGCATAATGAAGCTTGGACCAGTTGAAACATTAGTGGGGAAACGTATTGGGAACATTAAAGGTGAAAAAAAAGTTAAACAACATTACTGGAGAACACCTTGTCGCCGGATGCCGGTGATTCTCGCCGGAAAAGGAAAACAGGCGGCCAACTTTTGTGTTAAAAAAACAACTTTCTCAATTTGGCAAGTTTAGTCCCTTCTGTTAATCTTGTTAGTTTTTAATATTTTAGTTAGTTAACCTCCTTTATAAACTTTAACCCAAGTTTAACCAAGTTAACTAAAATGTGACAAAACTTTATAGAACTTAAACTTTTTATAATTTTTTTATAAACTTTATATAATAAACTTATATTTTTTTCTTAAAAATTTGATATTTTCCATAACTTTCGGTAAACTTTATTCGTTTAAATTTAACAAAAATCCATTGAACTTTTAAAAAACAAAAATTTTTAAAAAGTTAAATATCTTTCAATATACGCATACGACTTAAAACGTAGATACGGTCCATAATAATTACAAATGATAAACATTGAGTTCGCTCTTTTAAAAAAAACAAAATTTACATGGACTAAAATAGAAACATTTGAATTCACGCAGGACTATAATTGGAAACTTGCTAAAAGATGAGGTTGATGGTTGTCACTGTCTCCCCTACTTTAAAAAATTTCGTCTCGAAATTTCTTTCAATTGGAGGTTTCTATGAAACAAAAGGCGTTGTAAAAGTCAAGTAGGTTAAAAAAATTGTATGAGTCATGATTAGACAAAATTTAAAGCAGTTGTCTAATATCCAAAGTAAAAGTTTCAAAACCTTTGACAGTTGACCAGATATCAGGTAGTTGAGAGTTTACAATGAGAAAGGTTTTGGGATTGTGTAACTGGTGAGGGTAGAGGCACTAATGAAGCAGAATCCCCTACTTTAGAAAAGTTTCCGAGAGTGTAAGAGTACACAAGGTTTGAGTTTTCTGTATGGGTGGTCAAAAGAAAGACTCCAGGAAGATGAATTGAAGCTTAGGTAAAAACGCTCTTGTCAAAACTGGCAGCCGTTGGTCAACGACCTATTAAACAGGTCGGGCCCAACACTATTAATATAGTCCAATATGCAATAGAAAATAATGAGGTAGGTTCTTGGTCAGACTCCTAGTCTGCTCCCGCAGCATCGCTCGTGTTTATATATAGGGTGTACTGCTTCTAACCCACATGTGACAACCGTCACCCTCACACTTTAGCAAGTTGTCAATTATAGTCCTTCGTATATTCAAATGTTCCTATTTTAGTCCCTGTAAGTTTTATCGTTTTCAAATTTAATAAAATAGCGAATTCAATATTTATCATTTTTAATTGATGGATCGTAGCTACGTATATTGAAACATATTCGAAATAGATTTTATAAAAAAATAATAATAATTAAGTTTTAAAAAGTTTTATAAATGTTAAAGTTAACTTAGTGTGGTTAGTGCTTTATAAAAAGAGAACTAACCTAGTTATATAATAATCTAACCTAGTTAAAAGTTGAGGGGCTATATGTGTCAATGATGGAAAGTTATAAAAAAAAAAATTTGAACTCTTCCCTCTTCTGTTTTTTCCGGTCGATTACCGGCCATGTTCCGGCCACCAGAGTAGAATTCCGGTCATCATCAAAACATTGTTATTAGTGGCTTTAACTTTTCCTTTAAATTGCAAAACGTTTCTGTACCGATTTACAACCGATTCCAAGCTTTTTATGTGCATTAAACGAGTTTAATCTTAAGTTAATTGAACTTCAAACCCGGTAACCGTTGAACACTTTAAGTCGATCCAAACGTTATAAACAATCGATAAACCTTATAAATTGACCATTGGAAATCCTTCCCGGACCTTTAAACTTTCGAAACCCACTTTTTAAACACTCAAAACGTGGCCAGAAGGCCTGTTAATCACGACGCCAAGCTTCGGACTTGCGCACTCGTTTTTGATCGATTAAAAGCTTGTAAGTTCATTTTCCTTTTTGCCGTTTTGTTCCTTGTCCATTTCCGATCATAAACCCTATGATTTTGGTATCTAATCTGCTCTGTATCGGGTCAATTGGGATTTGGTTGGGTTAGGGTTCTTGGCTTATTAATTGGGGAAGAAGATGAATTTTGGATATAGTTTATATACTTTCAGTTTCCAAATTATTCAAGAAAAGAACTTGTGGTGGAGTGGTTCCATGTCTGTTTGTTCCGAATGCCTACCCGAGTTCGAACTAGGTTCAACCCGTTTTTTTCATTCTGTTTTTATATTTTAATATTTATAAACCATTATTTAAATCAATTAAATCCAAATAAAACATAAAATATTCATAATAACTCCATTTTTTTATCCAAAAATTATAATAATTTACATGCAACATTTTGATACTATAAATAAAATTTTCATACTTTTATTTTCTGGAAATTTATTTAACTTCATATTTCTATTAATTTAAATGGTTTTAATCATGATTAATTGATTAAAAATTCATTTTTAATGATTTTTATCTCAAAATATTTGATAAATTATTTCTAATCATCATGAACTAAAATAAAATTTATTGGTTCAGAAAACATTTTTTTATAGATTTTCCTATTTTTAATCATTTAAACATGATTTAAATTCATTAAATCAGTTTTAAATGCAAATAAATTGAGAAAATTTATGAGAAAATTATTTTCATTTATTTACATAAGAAAGCATTCATTTTCTATAAAAATAATATTTTTGGATCATATCTTGTATTTTTAGTCTTATTTATGTTTAATTAGACATAATTATTCATTTATTTATTTATGCTATTTAACATTTATTTTATAAATACTTTTCTTATAAAATAGAAATCTTCTTATGTTTGAAAGTCTTAAATCTCATTTGTTTGGGTCATTGTGTAACTCATAATTATTTGTTCAAATATTTATGATTATTACATTTATTTACAATAATAATTTAGTTAAAGTAATTAACTAAATTATTTTGTCTTAATTTTTCAAAACATATTTTTATCTAAATGTTCAATGGGTAATAATTGTATTACCTAAACCACATTTACACACTTTGACATATTATTTAAATTTAATTTATCATAAAAACTCTAATTCCCCAAATCGTCTTAGCAAACCCTAATACCTTAGACCCTAGATACTTTAGACTCTTAGACATTTCCTTATTAGTATTCATATACATTATAGGTTGAATTCCTTGGAATTCCCATTACTTAGCTCACGACCGCTTAAGTTGGATTTTGATCGCTTTCGCAAACTGTGAGTATATCTTTCCCCTTTTTCATTTTACATTTGGGGCTACTCATGTATTTATATCAAGTTTCTATTTATTGTTACTAAAAATCAATTCTTATGTGTGTTTGCTTGTGTCATTTCGTGTATCTATGACTTGTCAAATCATTAACAGTTGCGGCCTAGCATTTCAATGAATAGTACTATGGTATATACCCTTGTGACTCTGTTGAGAGTCCTTGTCATTGCTATGTGTTTCATTACTACTGTTACTAGCGCATACTATATATATTTCATTTAATTTAAGGGTTGATTTGACCCGTATACCACTTATTACATTTTGCAAACACTATATAACACATGAATTGCTAAATTTTATTTACTATATGTATCAAACGGGTATGCTCACCAATACATTTTTGTATTGACCAAATTATTTTCGTACATGTTTCAGGTTCTTATGAGATCACTTCTAAGCTTTTGGAACTTAGGCTTAGATTGAGAGTTACTGTATTTTAGTTTAGATTGCTAGTTTTAATTGTTGTATTTCTTTCAAGTAATAAACTATTCCATTTAATATATTAAAATTTACATTTCTAGTCCAGAGCTATTGAAAAATCGTCACTACGTGACACCTCGATGTTTTCGCCATCGGTTGGGGTGTTACACCACCACACTAATGATACTTTGGACTCGTACTGATTGTCCACCAATAGCCTAAGTAGAATCACACACCACCCCCATATACCTGTAAACCCATGATTGCATTCCGGACCGTAATCATCGATTTACCTTACACTAGGGTGTTATGCTTTTCCATAACACTAACATAAATGATACAAGAAACAATGCGTGCAACCAAAATGTGTTAAGTAATAGATATTGCAATAAAGCATGACATGGTTAGAGGTCCTTCCCTTTCAGGTTCACCCTTTAACCGTAATGAGAATAATGTGTAAGTTTAAGACATTGTTAGAGGTCCTTCACCTTTCGGGTTCACCCTGAACCCGTAAATCTCTGTTCACATCAGTGGTCTCTAAAAACCCATATCGATAATCTCTGAGGATTACACCGTTCTCCTCAGGTCAGAGGAATACTCTGATCTGAGTCGTACGTGGACACTGTGTAGATCTCATACGAGTTATCAATTAGTATGTTTATTGACTATGGTGTTGAACAAAACAATAAGAAATTATAACAGGGTCTTCCTCAACACATGAAAAATATGCATACAAAATATGTATTCAAAATATACGTTTAAAGTATGCGTTCATGAAAAGTATATAAGTGTAGCTTGAAATTTCGATTCTAAGGAGCATAAATCGAGTAAATTTTACAATGGCAGAAACGAGAGTAAACGAGTTGAACTAATGCTCAAAGTTAGTGATGTAAGAATAAATGCAGATAAATAGTGCAAGAATAAACGCAAATAACGCGTAAGAATAACCATCGATAAAAGAATAATGCGAGAAAAATCATAAATAAGATAATGCGCGAACGTAACTATAAATGGTGTAAGAATAAAATAATGAAATTTACTAGCAAACGATAGTGCGAAGAACAGATGTATAGTCTACTGGCATGAGAGTTTAAATTTAGTAGTTTTGCATATATGCACTATATGATAAAAGACATTTAGCAACATTCCGATAAGTATATCTCCAATATTTTGTTAGACTAAAAGTTTTGCGACTGAGAGAGTGCAAGTATAAAAAGATAAATTTTTGTTTATAAAAACATAATTTACTCGAACTTTGTGATATAATTGAAGGAATGGTAGTAATGCATGAGAATAACTTTTTAGAAATCGAAGAATGTTTTAGATTCCAAGACAGGTTCACAGGAAAACACTTCGTAAGTACACATTTTCATGTGTTTACGAGAAGTCGAGTTGAAAAGTGTTATAAGGCATATTATCAGTCGCAAGTTTCTGTTCCCGAAAACATATATTGAATCCGTCATATGAAATCAAGAAGGTTTACATTTGACTTGTAAATATGTAAAACAGGTTTATAAAATGCAAAAGGAAACCATATAAATCAAATGTGTTTCAAAAGATCAAGATTTAAAAATGGCAGTAATGACAAAAACCAACGTGTATGACACGAGAAGCTTATAATTACATAACATTTCTAAAAACAAATTTCAAACTTTGAAAAGAAGATCGAGTCACAGCAAGGAAAATGATAAGGGTTGTGAACAACGTGTAAGTTTCTAGTCTCCACTATAGCTGGTAACCTAGCTTCAAAACCCAAATCAACGTCGAAAGTACACGACGCACAAATTTCTCGTTCTGCATTGATTGAGTGAATCAGTTCGGTATAATGTGTTAGAAGTTTATGGATACAAATGGAGAATTTGGTTTGGTTTAGGTTGATAATATTTTGGAAACTATGGATAGAATACGTGTAAGGTTGAGTATGATCCCAGATCCCTCGACGAATTTTGGAAAATAGGATTTTCTGTATTTAAACATTTCTTTAACTTCTAAGTTAAAATTTCATTAAAGTTGAATCAGTTTTATTGATAAAGTCAAACGTTACCCGTTAGGATAGGGTAAGCTTGAAACCTTGGAAATTGTTTTATGAAATTTATTCATTGAAACACCGTTTGTTTAAAAAGATCGTTACAGCATCTATCTGGACACATAGTGTGCTATTTGTTTCAAGGTACAAGGTGTATATAATAAGGTGTGTATCTGGTAGATAGGCATTTATGTATGAGTTTAGTCTGGCCAAAAGGAGTTAACTAGTGATGGTTGGCTATGGCTTAGGAGTCTGGGCGTAGCTATATCAGTAAATTAGTACCGGGTAAATGAGGATATATTGTGTTGAGAGTATTGTGGATACACAAGCGGATACAAAGGGTCATAATTTAGGGATATACTGTGACATCGATCAACTGAATTTATAAACATGATGATATAAAACAGGTTGATTAACATGTTTGGGAAACCATTATCACTTTTAACTATGTAATAACAAAATATTCCCAAAATCAGGATGTGGTCGAAGTTAAACATAAAGTTTAAAAATTTAGGTCAGGGGAAAAATGTTTTAGCAAAGGAGAAGTGATGCTTTATAGTGTAAACGTCACAAAGCATAAGTGAAATAATGTAAGTTTTAATGCGCTCATATAGCAGATAAAAGTTTTAATAACGACGATGAAAAAGCCAAAAGTGATTGATCAATGAATAATAGCATATGAAACAACAAGCGATGATATCGAATCTTCAAATGATAAACAAAACATAAATATCATTAACATAAAACATTGAGATTGGTTCCATATGAAACTTTGACTAACCCAAGTATTTGTAATTTTCTAGTGACTTGTGGGGCGTGCTTTAGCCTATAAGTGAATGCTCATCCCAAGAGTTCCTAGGTAGGTATACGGGTCCCTCGTCTGATTGGGATTTATACGAAATACCAGGCCTAGACAGAAAAACTCAGGATACAGGCGCTCAAAGATGTATTTCGAAATTGAAAACTACGGGGGGTGAAACCAGTCACTAAGTTAAGGGTATCACTCCCAGCTTAGTGGTTAAGTTTCTTTTTGGAGGAAATACTCTTTGAGGTGTGGATATCACTCCTATCTCAAAGATATATTCCAAGGATATATAACATATAGAGGAGTGAAACAAATCACCAACGTATGGATGCCACTCCTAACTTGGTGATATCGTTTCGTTTGTGAAATACGAGTGTCTTCTTTTCCAAACAAAATACCGAAAGAATAACGAGAAAGAATCATAGCGAAAATATCTTGAAAGATAATATGAGGATAAAGAGAAATATACACGAGAGGACTCGTGAATGTAAGCTTAGTTATAGACTAGGCTAAAAGGCATTCTAATAACCTAATTCCCTATAACCATGGCAATGATACCAATCTGTAACACCCCAACCGATGGCGGAATCATCGAGGTGTCACGTAGGGACGATTGTTCAATAGCTCATGGACTGAAAGTGTAAATATTGATACAATGTTTAAGTAGTTTATTACATTGAAAAGAGATACAAGATACAATGATTCAAACTAACAATCTAAACTGAAATACAATGAATCCAAAATCTAAGTATAAATTCCAAAAGCTAAACAGGCGTCTCAATAATAACCTGAAACATGTACCAAAATAATATAGGTCAATACAAAAAAATGTATTGGTGAGCATACCCTGTTTTGCATACATATAGTAGGAAAAATGTTTTGCAAATCATGTGTTGTATACCGTTTGCAATTATGTATTTAAGTAGTATCCGGGTCAAAATCAGCCCTATGAAAGTGAAATGAAATTTATATATAGTATGTTCTATTAACTGTAGTAATGAAACACATAGCAATGACCAAGGTCTCTCAACAGAGTCACAAGAGGTATATACCATAGTACTATTCATTGAAATGCTAGGCCGTAACGGTTAATGATATTGACAAGTCATAGATACACAAAGTAACACAAAGCAAATACACTTGAGAATTGCACTTAGTGAAATAAAATAGTAATTTGACATAAGGTACATGAGTAGCCCCAAAAGTGTAAAACATGAAAAAGGGGAAAGATATACTCACAGTTTTGCTAAGCGCGATAAATCCAAACAGAACTCGTCACAAGATAAACTTGGGAATTCCGAAGAATTCAACCTATACATATAAGAATACTAATGAGGGAAAATGACTTAAAGAGTCCAAGGTATCTAGGGTCTAGGGTATTAGAGTTTGCTAAGTCGATTTGGGGAATTGGAGTTTTTGCGATAAATCAAATTAATACAAAATTTGTATGTCAAAAACAATGTGACAAGGTATATAAATATGACTAGGTAATATACTTATTACCAATTGAATATTTAGTAAAAAAAAGTAGTTCCAAATAATTGGGACAAAGTAATTGAATTAACTGTTTTAAAAACTATAATTGTGAATAATTACAATAATTAGAAATAATTGTACAAATAAATACAAGTTAGACAAGTGATCTAAAAGTTGGTGATTATAACTTTCAAACATAAAAATATTTCTATTTTATAAAACAAATTTTATGTATTCTTAATTAATAAATGATTTATATATTTAAATAAGCATAATTATAACTTAAATACAAGATATGGCTCAAAAACATATTTTTGTGAAAAACTTATAAATTCTGATGAAAAATAATCAAAATAATTTTTCCACAATTTTTCTCATTTTATTTGCATTTAAAACAGATTTAATGAATTTAAATTATATTTAAATGACTAAAAATAGGAAAACCAATAAAAATAATTGTTTTCTATGCAAATAAATTTTATTTCAGTTCTTCATGTCTAGCAATAATTACCCAAAAAATTTTAGATTAAAATCATTAAAAACGAACTTTTAATCAATTAAATAGGATTAAAATAATTTAAATAAAGAAAAATATGAAAATGAGTTATTTTCCAGAAAATAAAATTATGATATTTTTCTTTATGATGTCAAGAAACTATCCCTAAAGTTTTATAATTTTTGGACAAAAAATGAATTTATTATGAATATTCTAGGTTTTATATATATTATATATAATAAAACAAAGTAAAAGAAAATTTTAAAAAAAATAAAAATCAATGCAAAAAAAAAAAAAGAAGAGGTCGACCAACAGATGGTGGGATTCGAACTCAAGTGTATACACCACACACATAGACAAGCAACCACTACACTACTTAGGTGTTATGCTGAAACATTTGATTTTGATTTATATTTAACATAATAGTCAACTTCATCTTCTTCCCCAATATTTTTTAGAACCCTAACCCCAATTCAATAAACCAGATTCAGACGATCTGGAACATCAAGAATACGGGGCTTTCAAGGAGGAACGTATAAATAACAAAACAACAAAGGAAAATCAGACTTACATAAATTTTTTTAGTCCGAAAAATGAGGATGAAGGGCCAAGACCTTAAAGTTCCGATCTGCAGATTTTCTGGTCGCAATACGATCGGTTTCATTGGGGTTTCAATCGAGTAAAGGCTGGGGAACAATTAGAAGTGTTCAATTTATAGCGTTATTAAGAAACTTCGAGTGTTTGATTATAATTAAGAAAAAATGACGGTTTCACCATTAGAACCGCATTAAAACTTGTTTAAAGTATGTTTATTGCATAATGAAACTTGGACTAGTTGAAACATTAGTGGGGAAACGTCTTGGGAACAGTAAATGTGAACAAAAAAAACGTTGAACAACATTACCGGAGAACACCTTGTCACCGGATTCCGGTGATTCTCGCCGGAAAAAGAAAACAGGCGACCAACTTTTGTGTTAAAAAAGCAACTTTCACAATTTTGCAAGTTTAGTCCCTACAGTTAATCTTGTTAGTTTTTAATATTTTAGTTTGTTAACCTCCTTTATAAACTTTAACCCAAGTTTAACTAAGTTAACTAAAATGTGACAAAACTTTATAGAACTTAAACTTTTTATAATTTTTTTATAAACTTTATATAATAAACTTATATTTTTTTTCTTAAAAATTTGATTTTTTCCAAAACTTTCGGTAAACTTTATTCGTTTAAATTTAAGAAAAATGCACCGAACTTTAAAAAAACGGAAATTTTATAAAAGTCAAATATCGTTCAATATATGCATACGACTTAAAACGTAGATACGGTCCGTAATAATTACAAATGATAAACATTGAGTTCGCTCTTTTAAAAAATAACTAAATTTATAGGACTATAATTGCCAACTTGCTAAAAGATGAGGGTAACGATTGTCACATGAATTCCGAGGCTTTGATTCGAACCTTATTCAGAGGTCGAATGGGAGGGTTTGACTAATTATTTTCATTTGAGCCTTTTATTTTTCATTCGAACCTTTAACTAGGTCGAATGGACAAGAAAATTTCTCATTTGAACCCCTGTAAGGGTCAAATGAAGGAGCCTATATATTGATGTCTGCTCATTCGAACCCCTATTCAATTTTTTTTTTCAAAATCTGATCTTAACCACCCCTTGTTGCTCGTTTCTTTTACACTTTGGATTACATTATCAAAATCTGATCTTAATCATCCATTAATCAGTGCTGAATCGTTGATTCAAACTTTTGAACCCTAAACATTCAATTTGTGCAGTATAACTGGTTTTGAACATCAATTGATCATTGATAAACACTTATCGATGGTTTTAGGGGGAGATTAATCCAAAATCCAGTGTTTAAACATGATAATGAACATAATCGATTCTTAAACCATAGATTTTGAGTAAAAACCATCAATAACTGTTTAACTTGAACAAATGATCATTGATAAAGGTTATTCAGCCATATTAGGTTCTTTTGAAAGCAAAATGTGATGTTTATCATGGTTAATTTGAGCTTTTGTTAATTTGAATTGTTACAGAACCCATTCGACAATTTTAAAAAGGTCGAATGAACATTAATGAGGTCAAATGGAAGTTTTTGTTCTTCATTCGACATAACATTTTCTGGTTCGAACCCACGATTGGATCGAATGAACAAAGATTTTGACCAAAATTTCAAATTTATCCGAACTGACGAATTTTCGTGTTTGTTTGATTGTTTTGCAGGATATTATGGCTGAAAACCAGAACAAGAGATTCTAGAGCAGGAAGTACCAGTTGCAGAGAAGCCAGCACCACCAAAATCACTGAATTTCGAACAAGTTCATAATTTCTGTGCGTACATTGGAGAAGTTAGAAAATATGAAGAGTTCTCTCACATAATTGAATTCCTGAAGAGAAGCAGATTTGTCTATGCTCTTGCTACATCGAAGACTATTTACAGAGATCATCAAGTCAACTTCTGGGAGAAAGTAGTGATTACTTTCTGGGAGAATAAGTCGGTGATAGAAAGCAGGATACAAGGTCAAAGGGTGCTTGTTAGTGAACAAGACATTAGAGAGGCCGTGCAGCTCAAAGATTCTCCTACAAATTTTAGAAAGTTATCATGGACAGAGCAGAGAAAGTGTTTCTTAAGGATGAATTACAACGCTCCTATTACAGACTGTTTGTTGCATAAAGCCAAGCTGTGTCCGCAGTTTAAGTATCTTTTACATGTGGTTCTACATGTATTTGGACCAGTCAGTGGAGGCTATGATGTTTCAAGGAAGAGTTTGTGTTCGTTGGTGGTCGCTTTAGTTCTGAACAAATCATTCAATGTATCTGGTATGATTTTCAAACATATGCTAGAGATGCTATAAGGATTAAGGAAGGATAAGTTTTTGATGTATCCAAGATTCTTACAAATGGTGTTCGATAACAAGTATCCTGATTTGGTAAGAGATCCAGTACAGATAGTCAATCAAGTACATATGAACCAGACTACTCTAGGAAGGATGAAGATATATAAAGGACTTGTTTGGGCATCTGAGATCTGTTGCTTACAAAGATCTAGGTCCAGATAAAGCAAGAAATGAGAAGAGTGATTCAGATTTTGATAGCCCTTTATGTCCTGTTGATAAGAGTGCCAAACGAAAGCGTCAAGTTATCAATAAGGGAGCTAAGTATGGGAAGGGGAAGCAACAAGTAGTAGAGGTTGAGAAGAAAAAGAAAGCTGTGAAAGGTAAGGTGTTAGGATCTGAGTTTGATTGTTTTATTTTTGTTTAGAGTAGAATGAGAATTGAATGAAGTGAATATATATGGAAAGTGCAGCGGAATGATAAACTATAATCAAAACAAAAGGAATAAATGTTTTCTTAATCGAAAGCTTTCATTATATTGAAAGATTACAATCAAATACAAGTACTCCCCCTAAGCCTTATCACTCTGTGATTGTTTGTCTAAGAGAATGTTGTGAGTGACCAATAGAACAGTACAAGCACTGTTCTATTTACAGACAAATCTAAACCACCTGTGACCTAGGCTGACGTCACCTAAGATAGTGACCTCTAACAGAATAACAACATAAAACATCTGCCCTATACAAACTACTGTTATATTACAAAACACTGTAAGGTAAACTACTGTTGAGGAAAACTCTGATGGTCTTGTATCATCTGTTGGAGCCTAAGTGTTGTGGGCTCCAACAGACATTTAGTCTTCAGTACTTGATCAGCAGTTGTTCTTCATCAAGCCTTTGGTCAGCAGTTGTTATCTATCAGTTGTTATCCAGCAGTCCTTTGTAGCAGCAGTTGTCATAGGAGTTGTTTGGGTGGAACAGTTGTTAGGGTCAACAGTCTTTTGGGAAGAGTATGTTGTAAAGACTGTTTATTTATGTGGATCAACTGTTAGTATATTTTGGCTTTTCAATCATCTGTTCTTCTTCAGGTCAGCAGACCCAACATAAGGGTAAAGCAAAGACCTTACTTGTTGATGAGGAGTCTATTGATTCAGAAGAGACTCAAGATGATGCTAAGTGGGATTCAGATTCTGAAACAGCTAAAGTCTCTAAACCCAAGGCCACTATGGTTGGTGCAATTGAAGGATTAGAAAAAGCTATGGAAGAACAGAGAACCAGAGTGTTAGAAGATGAGGATTATGATTTGACTTGTGATAATCTTGATTTTCAAGGTTCTCCTGTTGTGGGTGTTAAATCAATGGGAGGTAGAGGAAAGACTATGGCAAAGAAAGAAGCTCCCAAGAAGAAAAGAGACAGGGAGATTGACTTGTTACTAGTTGGAAAGAAAGTATCGACTATTGGAAGCTCAAAAGCTACAACACCAGTCACATCACCAGCTGCTAAGAAAAAGAAAGTTGTTTGGGAAGCTATTACAACTGATCCATCATCTCAAGTTGATCCCGAAAACCTTTCTAGCGTTATTGAAGAATGTTTTAGAAGAAGTACAGAAGAAAAGAACAAAGCCTGCTGCTACATCAATTGCTGAATCATCTATACCACAGGTTACAGCTTCGAATGAAGTGATGGAAGCTGTGAATCGTCAAATTGGCAATGTTATGAAGGCATTTAATCAACAACAAGCAGAGATCAAACAGATGAAAGAGTATGAAAAGACGATGTTCCAGATTGTTTTATCTTCCAAATCAAATAAAGAAGAACTGGAAGCAAAAGTGAAACAACATGAAACTCAAAACAAGATGTTGATTACTCGTGGAAAAAGGAATACAAAGAAGATTAAGCTGCTTCAGATTGAAAGCAAAGGAATAAAGGCTGAGAACAAAGACACGAGGAAACTTATTGAAGATTTATACTCTAAAGCACCACAGTTAAAAGGAACTGAGGAAGAAGAGGAGGATAAAGAAGAAGAGAAGGTTGATTATGAAGAATCTGATGAGGAGGGAGAGGATGATGATGAATTTGGTGATACTTCTGATGATGATGATGATGATGATGATGCAGGAAGAAAGAGTGGTAATAAGAATGATGATGAAAGTTCAGATGACGATGATGATGATCAAGATGCTGAACAATATAACTTCAAGAAAAGAGAATCAGATAAAGGTGACACAGGTAAGTCAAGTTCGAAGAAGACACCTGGTGAGAATGTGGATGAAGATGATAGTATATTCTGGAATGAGAAGATTAGAGCTTTATTTGAAGAAGATAAAAGATTGTATCATCAAATGTTTGAGAAAAATGCATGGATGATAGAGTTAACTGGAAGATTCCCCGAGATTTTTGAGAATGATGATATGAGATTTGAGATTAAATACAACGATCCAGATCTTGAAGATGGGGAAGTTTATGCTGCTGTGTCTAAAGAGATTCTTGATGGAATAGCCAAGCAGGTTGGGAAGTCTCTGGAAGAGATTATGAAAGATAATGAGATTTCTAACATTCCAGATAAAGAAGCAGGAAATCACTCAGATGATCAAGATACTCCAGTGTTTGAGGATATTGAAATAGAAGATATTTCACATGAAGAATATCCGAAGTTTTACAAGCAGAAAGAAAATGTGGTGATTCCTGAGATTAACGAACAAACACTTGATGAAGCTGAGAAGCTTGCTAGACATAAAGGAAAGAAGACTATTGATGAAGTGTTTGGAAAAGAAGCTAATCAGAAATAGACGTATAAACAATCTGAAGAACTGAAAGACTTGTTGAAAAAGTTGAAAGAGAAAAAGGCTAATAGACCTATTGCAAAAGTGAAGGGACGTTTCTACAAATATCACAACGAGGTTTTCAAAGGAACAACGTTGGGATGGAAATACTTTAAATAGCTACGGTGTATAGGTGTGAAGTGGGAAAAAGGGATTTTGTACTTTTACAGATTCCATGGCATCAAGACCTTTCCGTATTGGGCTGTTAGAGATATTTGTAGACACACGTTGAACGGTGCTTCTGTGAATAATGATGCGGTTGGATGGTTTGCTGAGAAGATGTCAAGAGAACGCAGAACCAAATGGGATTTGTTTAGGCCTCAATATCCTAAACGGATTGTTCATAGAGATATTGATCCCATTAACGACATGAAGAGAGTTACATTGAAATATAAGCCTACTTTTGTGATGAAAAGGATACCTTTGATGCCTATTCAACAATATTTCAGTAATGACTTCGTATTCTGGTATTATGATTGGAAGACAGCTGAAGTAGTGATTGTGTTGAAAGATAATGATCCGAAGACAGAATTCAAGAAAATACGCATATTGGATCCTATGTGGATGATAAATTGCTCAAGTGAAGATATCAATATGCTGTATTTCAATATGATACATTTTGAAGTTCAAGATGTGGAACAGGCTATGAAGTTTTACAGAGTCGTATGTTTCTGTTTCGCATGGGATGTGAATGATGGTTGTGATTACAACAAAAAGCTGGGAAAGTATGTGAAGGTTCAAGAAGTGAAGAAAGTTTCGCACAAACGTCAATTAGAACCTGAAATGAGCGCCAAGCAAAAGAAGAGTCTGAAGATTAAACTGATGAACAAGGCGCTTGATTATCAAGACAAACAATCCAAGCAATAGTCTAGGGGGAGTTTGTAGGTGACCGAATGTGACTATCGCTTTGGATTTACATATTATGGCGTTTATTATAAAGACTTTGATGTTTTGAAGACACATTTGTAGGGCCATAGTTTAGAGGTTTGCGTCTGTCTTGGCCCATTATACGTTTTTGGGTAGTTTGGTCTATTGGGTTAGTGGGTTTCGGCCATGGGGCCTATGCACTCGAGTTCCCCTATGGATCTATAAATAGGGGGCTCCAAAACATTTTGGGTTTGCTTGTTACTTTGTTAGTTTTTCACTCTTGTTCTCTTGTACTCGAACCAAGTGTACCAGACGACTCATTGTGGTCGTGTACACTTTTTGCAATAAAATCATTCGGTTCTAGTTTCTTCCTTTGTTGTTTTTACATCCAATCTTGAATCCGCACTCGATTGGGTGTGTTTGATACCCCCGAGAGGATTCTGGACTTACAATTGGTATCAGAGCCTAAGTAGTCTTATGAAGGCTCAGTTCGGTATCAACCCGAAGATCAAGCAGGGGAAGATTGTAGCTGTGAAAAGGTTGTTCTTATTGTTTTACATTTTCAGATTCATTGTGTTTATAATTAGTATCAAACTAACAAGCTTTTTGCAAGAATCTATATGAAGTAATGCTTTATGTCTTAGATTTGTAAAGATTTTTAAAGTGTTTGTTCTTCAAAAACTCGATTAAAAATGTTATTTTGATGTTTGTCCAATCTCAAAAAAATTATTTGCAAAGTTTTCGGGCTGGTGGTTAAAATGGAAACAAAATTTTTCTCAGTGAATCATTTTTGAAAAAATCTTGAAAAGTTTCCATATTTTTCGAAGATTTTATTTCCTAATCTTGGCAGGTTGTTAAGGATTGATTTTTGGAAGGAGTTCCCGAGCCATCTACTGATCTTGAGCAAACTCATTGTTTTCGAGTCTCAGCCAGTTCTCGAGCTCACACACTGTCTTCGAGTAGGAGCCTGTTCTCGAGCTTACACACAGTTCTCGGATCACAGCCTATTCTCGAATTCTCACTAGTTCTCGAATAAGTCATGTGTTCTCAAATCTGAGAAGTGTTCTCGAATCAAGCAAGTGTTCTCGAGCCTCAATTCTGTTATCAGATTCTGCCTAGTTCTCGAGTTGCAGCACTGTTCTCAGATTACTACCCTACTCCTGGACTGTTTGGACCTTTTGGACATTTGGACTGACAACTATTGGACTGTGGACTTAATTATTGGACCTAAAAACAACATAATCTAATTAATTGTCTAATAATTTTAAGTTTGATTTTCAGAAATGGAACAAGTTAATCAGATTAACGTAAGTGGACTGAATGCTGATCAGCTGTTAGTTGCTGCTCAACTTGACAAGGCAATGGAGTCTGTTGTCGGGACTCATCAGAAATTGCCTATACTTCAACCTGGAATGTCATATTCCGAGTGCAAGTTTCGATTCATCCAATTCATGGAAATCAAGGATCCAAAAGCACTAAGATCAATTCTGAATGGACCTAGTGTGCTCACCTACATGGTGAATGACGTAACTGGGGAAACTCCCATCAAGCCGAAGAGCATGTACATTGAGGAAGATCATGCTAAGACTGATGTTGATGAAAGAGCTTTAGCTTATCTCCATCAGGGATTGTCTCCTGAAATCTCTATTGGGGTTCGTGATTATGCTTCTGCCAAAGAACTCTGGACTACACTTGAAAATTTGTATGAAGGAAATGAGGAGATGAAAGAGCAGAAAAGAAATGTTGAGCCAGAAATTCAATGCATTTAATCACATTCCTGGAGAAACTTTGGAAAGCCACATTCAGCGTTTTGTGGCCCTTGTGAGTGAGATGAAGGCTAATAATATGGTGATGGAAAATTCGGTGATGAACAAGAAGTTGCTGAATACATTGCCTTGAAACTGGGATTCGAATGTGATATTGATCAAAAGGACAAAAGACCTGGGAAGATTGACTCTGTCAGAAACTATTTCTTTGATCAAATCATATGATCTGGATGATAGGCAACGTTATCACGCACACACTGCCAGCTACAACAATGCGATTGTGGCCTCTTCAAGCAATGCTCTCATGTCTCAGCAAGAAAAGCAACGCCCGTCACTTTACTCTTATCCTGACAGTGGATCATCTTATCCACCAATTTTGGGGTTGCTCAGTCATCGAATCAAGCTAATCCTGTGACTTCTGGGACTACTGCTACTCTCTCAATCAACTCCTCATCCAAAGCAGCTCCTCAAACACCTGTGGCCATACCAAAAGAGTTTGCTGAGCAGTTGGGGATGTTTGATGGGTTTATGAACTGTTATAATGCCTTTCTTGCAGGACAATTAACTTCCAAGGATATTGGATCAAGTGACCTGGAAGATGTGAATCAGGATGATCTGGAAGAAATGGACCTAACCTGGCAGATAGCTATGGTAGTGCATAGAGCTTCAAAGTTTGTCAAGAAAACAAGAAAGAATGTGTGGGAGAATCCTTCGAAGAATATGGGGTGGGAAAAGAAAAAGATGAGGTGCTACAATTGTGATGAACCAGGTCACTTTGCTAGAGAATGCACCAAGCTGAAGAAAGAGACAACCACCACTACTCCCACCATTACTGCAACTGCCTCTACCCCAGGAACTCATGCTTCGGTCACTAGCGCGGAGTAGTCTGCTTCAGTTCCAAGCAATGCTATGGTTGTGCAAGAAGGAGCTGGTTGGGATTGGTCATCGCAAGTTCAAGAGTTGAAGATAACTGAAGACGACATGTACAAAGCTCTCATAGCTCAAATGGATGACAACTATGTGCCTTCCAAAGCCTAGGTATATTTTGATTTATTGTCTATTTTTTGTTGTACAGAAAAGTGTAAATATAAGGTTAAAGGGTATAGGGAGGAAACTCTCTCTGCATACAAGCATCTTGAGTATGAAAAAATGGCCAATTGGGACATGAAACAAAAATTCATGTCATACAAAGAGATGGTCGAAGCACAACAAAAAGATATCAAGCGCTTGCAGCAAGAAGTGAGCGAACATAAATGTCGCTATCTACACTTCATACGACTGTCTGATACTTTAACTGCCGAGTTGGTTGATTTAAAATCAAAATTCAAAAATGCAGACTTTCATTTCAAAAAATTTGATTGCTCAAGTGAGAAAGTCGAAAAGATAATTAACACGCAGTTAAAGTTTCGACCAAAAAAGGAATTGAGAAATAAGGGACTTGGATTTGTGGAAATTCCTCCACCATTCAATGAAATTTTTACCTCAATTCCAATGTCAGATGAGGAGTTGTTGGCTCTCCCCATTAGGGATACATTCCTCCAGTGGAAGAGCCAAAGATTAGACCTTCAAGGGATCAGATCAAGATCACCAAACCTGAATCTGTTCCCATCAAAATCTCTAAACCCAGGTTAGAAATACCTCAACCATAGCCACTTCCACAAAAGATTTTTGTTAAACCTCAATGTGTTGATAAGCAAACCGAAATTTTAAATTTGGAGAAAAACAAAGAGGTTGATAGAGTTTTTGAAGTAATGAATGATGATGTATCTGATGAAAGACTTTTGAAGTAATGAGAGTGAAGAAAGTGTCTCTCCAAGCTCAAATGTGCCACATAATTTTGATTTTTTAAAGATTTTAGAAAATTACTTTCAGAAAAAATGGCACAAAGTGAAAGAAATTGAGCTGTTTCGGAATCATGTTCAAGCGGTTCAGAAGTGAATGAAGCTTCATCTGTGTCAGAGACAGATTCGGCTGACACAAATGAAACCGCATCATCTGTTTCAGAGACAGATTTGGTTGAAACAAGTGAATCCTAATATCAAACCTGCGAAATAGCTCAATCATCCGAGAACACATCTGAATCACATAACTCAGTTTCCAATTTTAATACTGATTCATCTGATTCTGAAGTGGAGAGTTGTGATATGTCTAACTCTCCGGTGATTGGTGAGAATGCTAAAACTGATTGTTTTGTTTTGTCTGATGCTTTAAGTACTAACTCCATTGAGTCTTGTGTAGACAATGTAATTGTTGAGGATTGGGTAGACGATGGGGATGAAGTCAGTGATTCTGAATCAAATGAACTGAATAATAAGATTCAAAAAGACAATTTTTCAATTTCTGCTAAAGACAATAACTTTGCTGTGGGCTCGTTTGTTTTGAGCATTAGACATTGTGATTTGACTACTTCGTCTGATTCTGTTATTTTATCTAATGCTAGTGATGCAACTAAAAATTTGTTGGTTAAACAAACAAGCACAGGTGGGGCTGGTAAATATATTCCACCCAAACATGTTTTGCCAAAATATGAAAAGCTGAATTCATCAAGGATGCTCCACATTGCCATCGAGCTCCATACAGATCTTATAGATCTGAAAGGGCGGCAAAACTTCAGGGGGATCCACATATGAAGCGTCAAATATGTTACACATGTGGAATCCCCAGACACATAGCTAAAAAATGTAAAACTCATTTGACAGTGTCTGAGAACAGGGAGCATCAGAAGGATCCAAAAGGGAATATAAATCACTCGGAGCTAATGAAGGAAAATAAGCCTAAAGCTATGAGGAGTGACAAATCCAAAGTGAAGCCTTCTGATGGAGATTGGAATAGAAACAAGAGGCTAAACATGACAGGTAAGATGCCTCATAAATCAGTAGAAACCCATAAGGTATCTACTAAAGACAAAAAGAAAAAGGTTTCAAAAATAAAATCTTATTGGAAATCTAAGAGTTCTATTCCAAGTCCTCCCCCATCTGTAGGATTATCTTGCTCCATGAATCAAAATGTATGTGAATCTGTTTCCACTGCCAATATGCACTGGATGGAAGTTCAGTATATAGATAAAAACGGAAAATAAAAAAGGGTTATGTCTTGGGTACCAGATATTAATTGATTCTACATCATGTGCTGGAACGACTATGGAGGGTTGTCATTCATCTCTGGTACATTGATAGTGGCTGTTCTCGGCACATGACTGGATACTTATCACAACTGACCGAATTGGAATGTTTTGACGGTGGATATGTCTCATTTGCGGGAGGTGAAAGAGGTCAGATCACATCACGAGGAACAGTAAGAAATGGGGGACTCTGCTTTACCAAAGTAAACTATGTTCCAGAGTTGAAACACAGCCTTTTGAGCGTATCATAGATATGTGACAATGGCTATTCAACCTTTTTCACGGATAAGGGATGCATGATATTAAAATCGGGAGTAGTGATTCCAGATGAATGGGTTTTGTTAAAGTCTGAACGTAGAGGAAATGCTTATGTCATTGACATGAACAAACCTCCGTCTGAAAACGTTACATGTCTGTTTTCAAAAGTTTTTCAAGATAATGCCATACTATGGCATCGTTGTCTTGGACATGCAAATGCTAAGAACTTAAACCGTCTTGCTAAACTGGGGTTGGTAAGAGATTTACCCATCAAAGATTTTATAACAATTGAAAAATGTGTTGTGTGTGCAAAGGGTAAACATCATAGAAAGCCTCATCATCCTAAGTTGGTGAACACCATTGATTCTCTACTTTAGTTACTTCATGCAAATGCAGGTCACTTTATGTCCACTGTTGGCATCTCAACCTCTTTGTCTGATAGTGTAGAGGATGAGGGGGATGCTGCACCTGGGCCTCCACTAAAGAATTATGAAGACCCACTAGTACAACAAAATCCTCCTCATGCTCTCCAATTTCTAACAAGTGAGCCAGGCATTGCAACATCTTCTGAAAATTTTCCAATTTCTAACAAGTAGGTATTTCTCCTTTTTTGGATTTCATTTCCCTTGCATGTCTTTTGGCTGCTGTATAGGATGTACCACAAATATCTGATCCTCCTGAAATGAAATTAATGATGCTAGCATACTTGGGTTGAGATGCTGCCCTTTCTAAGATGCCAGTGCTATCCTGAATCTTCGACTTCTTTCTGCCTAGCAGATCCTTAAGATGGCCCTTGCTTAGAAGATATGCTATTTCTTTCCTCAAGGCAATGTAATCTTCAGTAATGTGTCCAAAATCTTCATGGAAGGCACTCCATTTGGATTTGTCTTTCCATCCCGACTTGTTATCTTTCCTCGGCCATCTTGCTTTGTATCCAAGATCTTTCATAGCATACATTAAACCTGTTACATCCACAAAAAAATAATAGTCCGAATGTTTAGGACAATCCATTTCATCGTCATCCTCAAACACATTGACCTTTTTATTATCAGGTCTAGCATATGGTTCATGTTTGTAAGGTTCGTATGTGGGAGTGGATTTTCGATTAGGATTGTTGTATCTTGAGGATGTCTCTATCCTCTCCTGTATCTTCTTGTCATCTTCAAGACGGATGAATCTTAAAGCTCTATTTCGAACTTCATCAAGATTCCTCCAAGGGTTCATCACCAATTCTTTATAGAATGGTGAATCCTTCTGTAGTCCCATCTTGAAGGCTTGTACTTCCATTGTGACATCCAGGTTTGGGATATCAAGTGCTTCCTTCCCAAACCTTATGATATACTCCCTTAATGATTCTCCTAATGGTTGTGTCACCCTGTACAAATCACTTGTCAAACGTTCAAATGTTCGACTACAAGAAAACTGATTGTTAAACATGTTAACTAAATGAGCAAAAGAGGTAATAGAATAGGGAGGAACACTTAGTTGCCATTTTAATGTTGGACCAGTGAGGGTAGAACCAAATCCTTTGCATAAGCATGCTTCTTTCAAGTTTGTTGGAATGGGGTTTATTTCCATCCCTTCCCAGTATAGTGCTACATGCTCTTCAGGATCAGTGGATCCATCATAAAGCTGCATGCTTGGAGTCTAGTATCTCTTCGGAATCTTAGCATCACATATTGGAGGTGCAAAACGAGACACCCTATGACATGCTGAGGATACTTCAGGGATGGGCTGTATTATTCCCGGCACACTAGACACCATATCCTTGATTTTCTGAAGCTCTCTCACCAACTATGGACTTATATCTGTATCCTGCAAAGAAGCAATATTGTTATTAGCATAAGTACTTGAACTTAAATTGTTACCGTTGTTGTATCCTCGGGATGGTTCAGTCGCATATCCTCGATATGGCTCTACAGCATATCCCCGAGATGGCTCGGCAGTGTATCCTGCATCCCTAGTTGTTGCCATCCTGGGTGCTGAAACAGTTTTTGGTGCAGAGAATTCAGTGCTCATGGGGATGTATTCCCCTTGATGAATGACCCCATAGATGCCAGAATTTAAATCCAGCACTCTAGGCTACAATGGTGTCCCCATGTCTTCAGTCGGTCACTTTGAGGATGTTTTGAAAGATTGAATTTCTCTCATCGGCATCTGGTTGGTATCCTGTTGTTGCTTTATTTGATCCTTCACCATTGCAAACATGGAAAGGAGCTCATCATTTGACAGGAAAACAGGAGGAGTGGATCCAGATGTTGCCATCCCAGATCTAGCAGTATAAGGAGCAACACTCTTGGTAATTTGTGCAGAACTCTTGGGAAAGGTAGGAGGAGGTGGTAGAGTCACATTTCTGGCAGAGGTTGTGGATGGTGTGGAAGAAGACACAGATTTTGGGTCTGAGGCCATAGTTGTCAAGTTTTTTGAGATAAATTGATTGGGAAAGATATTTAACAAGTTTTTGTTAAAAATAGCACCATTTGCCCCACGGTGGGTGCAAAATTGTTTTGGTCAAAAATTACGTACTAGAAATAATTTTGTTTTCCAAATTAGTTAAAGTGAGGTAGAGTGCTAAATGTGTGAAATATGTTAAATACTCAGTTGTATTCTGAAAATGGCAGTTTAATATAGCAAAGAAATAACAATATGACAACTATGCTCAGGATGGCAAAGAATGAGTTCAGGATGGACAGTTGTATCCTGAGGATGTAACTGTCAGACAGAAAGGTGAATTAAGAAAAGATAGACAATTGAAAGTATAATGCCATAACACTAGATATACAAGGAAAGCCCTTGATCACTTGATGTTCGCTGACACAAAACCTCGAGAGGAGTCTAGGCCCCTGCCTTGTTTGTTAATATTAGTAAGGTAAAAATAAATACAACTTTCGATAGGTGATGAACGAGTGTCTAAGATTACAATATGAGTGTGTAGTGTTGTGTGTGTAGAGAGAGTTTCAGGTGTCTACGAAGTGTTAAGCATGTGAGAAGTGTCATATTACTCGTTGATCACTCCCCATTTATACTTTACAAATGGAATAAAGAGAAGATCCCATGATATCCTCTGTCTTTAATGAGGTTTATGGACTGTTTATGGTCAGTAGTTAACCAATATAGATGTTGGTTAACTATTTCCATGATTCTTGTCTATAATTAATGCTCGTCGGTTACAAGTTTAAACCTTCTCTTTATTGTTGGACTTGTTCCACACGTTTAGCTCTTGCATCTTCAGCTCTTTTGATAATAATAAGACAATGTGACCATTGGGAATCAGTTACAAGCCTTAATATTGATTATGTGTACCTGCAATATCATCATAATAAGGCAATTCGTTAGTCTATCCTCTGGATGCACATAAGGTAAAACACAGTTACATCTTGAACCCTGCTTAGTCCTTCAGTATCCTGAGGATGTTATTTAGAGAATATGAGGTAAAATCATCCTGCATTCATGTGACACCCGTTGAAATCACAGGTCATAACCGTACACTAGATACACATACATATTGTGCATAACATCTCATTTTACATGTTTTTATCACAATTGAGCCACATAGGGTCTCAACAAGCCAATTTCATTGCTTACAGTTTAGCATTAGGCACGCTAGGGAATACAATTTCATAACTAGTTGAATAGTTATCATGATATATAGAGAGATCATACCAAAAACCCTAATTTGGGAACTCATACAATTGAACATAACATTTCAACTGTGATCCAATCAAGAACAAAAACAAACAATGTCCATATACAAGGAATTGTTCAGACACAATGTCCATAAATAACTAGTAATACGACTAGTTAAATATATATATTTGGCACACATTTATATATTATTGTGTACCACATAAACTTGTACAAAGTTCACACTTAACATCTAATTATAATATGTGACCCTACACATGTACAAGACATGGATTAAATGTTCAAAAAATAATAATATATATGCATGTGTGTATATATGCGACGACACACACACATACATATTTGTGTATGTGCTTTCCAATGTTTACACTCCTACACCTTTAATGAACCATCCTTTCATCCTTTAAGATTCCACCATAATTGGTTAAACATTTGACCTTGTATTCATTCCATGGTAGTTGACTTTCTAAAGATACATAACCTCCACATACATACATATATACACCACACACATGTACATGTGTGTAGTGTTTGTGTCTTCCACTCTTACACAAGTCCCTTCACTATATTCTTCCACCAAGATTCACCCAAAAACATGCTTTAGTCACCTCCATCACATTCCTATATGTTACACTAATAAGGAAAGCATCTTATGACACTTAGGAAAGCTTAGTGTTGACTTACCACAATTTCCATTCCACACTTTCCATGCAAATCCTAACATATCCAACATAAGACACCTCTAATCACCCAAAACATCATGATTATAATGCATCAAATCTTATTGAAGTTTACTAAACCATAACCTCCCAACACCCTTATATTTTCGGCCCACACTAACCAAGAAAGCAAGCACACATCAAGTCCATTATCTCTTCCAAATCCATCCAAGATCACCTTTATTAGATCTTAAACCATATTTAGAAATATGCCTTCTTTCACCTTTCCTAAACCATTATTACTTGGCATTCTAAATTGTTATAAATAGGGCCAAGGTTTAGATGAACAAGTGCACCAAAACAACTAACACCACCCCTCTCTCCCTCTCGGCTCCACACCACCGTCACACCATCACCACCACTCGGCCACACCACAATCAAAAACCATCACCCACACCCAAGTCACTAACAATAACCATTAACTTTCAAGGGCTCATTAGGGGTACAAGGAGCATAATCAAGGTTGTACAAAGCCCCTAACTCCCTCATTTCTTAGACATTAGGAGATATAACATTTATTTTCTTAAACTTGTGCTTTTATTTTTGCATAGTATTTCATACACCAAGTTTTTCATTTATATGTTTACTCTTGTAACTAAACCAAGTAAATAAGAAAACACATGATCTAAAATACATTATGTTAGTTGGTAAATATGTATTTACACACACCATGAGCTGAAATATGTATATATAGGCCATGATGGCCAAAACTTTTTGTAAGAAAACTATATATTTTCCAAAGCTCATTAGCATAAGACATAATGTGGTGTGACATTGATTGATCATTTCACATGTGCATCGATTAAAGAGAGTTAACCAAGCTCACGGTGAAGAACCGTTATCCTCTTCCCAGGATCGATGGTCTGTTTGATCAATTGCAAGGTTCGAGTTTCTACTCGAAGATTGGCCTGAGATCAGGCTATCATCAGTTACACATCCATGAGGAGCATATTCCCAAGACTACCGTTCGGTTTGACAAACGCACCAGCAGTGTTTATGGATTTGATGAACTAGGTGTGTAAGCCTTACCTCGACAAGTTTGTGATTGTATTCATTGACGACATTCTGATCTATTCACGAACCCAAGAGGAACACGAACATCATTTGAGGGAAATTCTCAATCTGCTTAAGAGCGAGAAATTCTATGCCAAATTTTCCAAATGCGAATTCTGGATTCGTGAGGTTCACTTCCTTGGTCACGTTGTAAATGAAAAGGGCATACATGTTGATCCAGCCACGATTAAAGCGACAAAAAAATTGGCTAGACCTGATACCCCAACCGAAGTTTGACAATTTCTAGGGATAGCTGGCTATTATCGTAGATTCATCGAGAACTTTTCAAAAATAGCCCAGTCCCTAATAGTCTTGACCCAAAAAGACAAGAAATTCGAATGGGGAGATCTGCAAGAATCGGCTTTCCAGCTTTTGAAGCTCAAGTTATGCAGTGCACCAATTCTCTCGTTGCCAGAGGGAACAGAAGATTTTGTAGTTTATTGTGATGCATCTCACCAAGGTCTCAGTTGTGTCCTAATGTAGAGGAATAAAGTTATTTCCTATGCCTCACGCCAACTCAAGGTGCACGAATGAAACTACACAACCCATGATTTGGAATTGGGTGTAGTAGTGTTCGCGCTCAAGATTTGGAGACACTACCTCTGTGGGACTAAGTGTACTATCTTTACTGACTCTAAGATCTTACAACATATCTTTGACCAGAAAGATCAGAACATGCGTCAGAGATGATGGGTTGAGCTGCTCAATGATTATGACTATGAGATTAAGTATCATCCAGTAAAGGCAAATGTCGTAGTAGGCGCATTAAGCCAAAAGGAGGGTGCCAGAACGTTGCGCATCCGCGCGTTGGGCATGACCATTCATACCGATCACACAGCCCGTATTCGTCAGGCTTAGCAAGAAGCTCTCAAAGATAGTAATATCGGGCATGAAGCTCTATACAGTCAGGTTGATCAATTAGAGACAAAACCTGATGGGACCAAATATTTTCTAAACAGAATATGGTTTCCATTGTACAGAGGATTGCGTGATATAGTTCTGGATGAAGCTCACAAGTCCAAGTACTCGATACACCCCGTTGCGGATAAGATGTAGAAGGACCTCAAAGAGTTCTATTGGTGGCCTAACCTCAAGGGTTGCATTGCGACCTACGCCAAATATTGTTTAACGTGTTCAAAGGTCAAGGCCGAATACCAGAAGCCTTCAGGTATGCTTCACCAACCAGAGATTCCCGTTTGGAAATGGGAGCAAATTTCCATGGACTTCGTCATTAAATTGCCAAAGATACCTCGTGGTCATGATGCAATCTGTGTAATTGTCGATCGTCTGACAAAGTCTGCGCATTTCTTGCCCATCAAGGAAACAGACAAGATGGAAAAATTATCCAGGATATACATTAATGAAATCGTGTCCAAGCACGGTGTGCCTATCTCCATAATCTCTGATCGGGATAGTCATTTTACTTTAAGGTTTTGGCAATCGTTGCACGAAGACCTTGGTTCGCTTCTGGATTTGAGCACCGCTTACCGTCCCCAGACCGATGGACAAAGCGAAAGGACCATTCAGACACTAGAGGATATGCTTCGTGCGTGTGTAATTGATTTTGGAGGAAATTGGGATACGCATTTGTCGTTGATCGAATTTTCTTACAACAACAACTATCACACTAGTATCAAAGCAGCACCTTTCGAAGCATTATATGGGCGCAAGTGTCAATCCCCAGTGTGTTGGGCAGGAGTAGGGGACAAGCAGATGACAGGTCCCGAACTCATTCAGGAGACGACTGACAAGATTTTTCAGATTAGAGACAGACTAAAAGCTGCCAGGGAGAGCCAGAAGAGCTATGCTGACTAGAGGCATAAACCCTCAGAGTTTCAAGTTGGTGACGGAGTTTTGCTCAAAATATCTCTGTGGTAAGGAGTACCCAGGTTTGGAAAACATGGGAAAATCAATCCCAGATACATAGGTCCATTCGAGATCCTTGCACGAGTTGGACCAGTTGCATACAAACTCAAGTTACCGCAAGAACTCAGTGGCGTTCACGACACGTTTCACGTCTCGAATCTCAAGAAGTGTTTTGCTAATGAATCATTGATTATCCCTCCAAAAGAAATTCACATCGACAAACAACTTCATTTCATAGAGAAACCACTCGAGATAACAGACTGGAAGATTCAGAAACTTCGCCGAAGTTAGGTCAAGCTTGTCAAGGTACATTGGGATTCCAAACGCGGACCCGAGTTCACGTGGGAGCGTGAGGATCAGATGAAACACAAATACCCACATCTCTTCCAAGAGACCCACAGTTCAGATGACCAACACCAAAAATTTCACGGACGAAATTCCTCTAACATGGGGACAATGTGACACTCGTTGAAATCACAGGTCATAACCCTACACTAGATACACATACATATTGTGCATGACATCTCGTTTTACATGTTTTATTACAATTGAGCCACACAGGGTCTCAGCAAGCCAATTTCAATGCTTACAGTTTAGCATTAGACACGCTAGGGAATACAATTTCATAACTAGTTGAATAGTTATCATGAGCTATAGAGAGATCATACCAAAAACCCTAATTTGGGAACTCATACAATTGAACATAACATTTCAATTGTGATCCAATCAAGAACAAAAACAAACAATGTCCATATACAAGGAATTGTTCAAACATAATGACCATAAACAACTAGTAATACGACTAGTTAAATATATATATATATATATATATATATATATATATATATATATATATTGGGCGCACATTTATATATTATTGTGTACCACATAAACTTGTACAAAGATCACACTTAACATCTAATTATAATATGTGACCCTACACATGTACAAGACATGGATTAAATGTTCAAAAAAATTATAATATATATGCATGTGTGTATATATGCAACGGCACACACACATATGTATGTGTGTATGTGCTTTCCAATGTTTAAACTCCTACACCTTTAATGAACCATCCTTTCATCCTCTAAGATTCCACCATAATTGGTTAAACATTTGACCTTCTATTCATTCCATGGTAGTTGACTTGCCAAAGATACATAACCTCCACATACATACATATATACACGACACACATGAACATGTTGTGGAGGATCGTTTTGACAAAAACAAGTTAGTTCATCATACAAGTCTACTAATTTAGGTGCGGAATCCTTAAATCAGTTACGAAATGATAGTAATCAAGTCAAACACGCAAATTCACCATTTCAATTTCCATTTCATTCATAAACAAGTTTAATAATTGTTACAAAGAGTGTTTACAAGGAAATAAACTAGTTTCAAACACATCCTATTCACGTTGACAGAAATCAGATCGAACCAGACACGAAATGACCAAAAAGTTAGTGCTAAAATGAATTTTCAAGTTTATAAAGACCTGCACATTCGCCCCCCGATAGGGTCGAATGTGCAGGTTTAACCCTTAAATAGATTCGAACAAACACAATTAAACCTGTCTTCCACGTTCGTCTGATTTCCTCTACATTTGACCGTTAACTTCCACATTCGCCCTTCCAAAGTCCACGTTCGCCCCCACGTATTGAGCAAACCAACATAGAATGTGCAATCCAAAAGAATTAGTCGCAAAACATGCATCAACAAACTCTCCCTCGACTATTGCTTGGATTGCCTTCGCGCTTCGTCCATCTGCTTGTTCATCAGCTTGATGCGCAATAACGTCTTTTGTTCTTTAGTCATAATTGGTTCGAAAGTTTGTTTAGGTTTCTTCTTTTCTTTATGTATCTTTACAAACTTTCCCAGCTTCTTATCATAGTCACATCCCGCATTGACATCCCAAGCGAAACACAAGCATACCACACGTTGGTATTTCAGAGCTTGTTCGCTATCCTTCTCTTCACAGTAAATTGGGTTGTAATAAAACATAATGATATCTTCATGTGAACAGTTGATCAACCACATTGGATCAAAAATATGAATCTTCTTGAACTCATCTCTCTTATCCTTCAGCAAGATAACAGCTTCTGCGGTCTCCCAATCATAGTACCACCACATGAATTCTTTTGAGAAATGTTGTGGAATCGGCATCAAAGGAATATGTTTCAATACGGTCGGTGGTTTATACTTTAACGTCACCTTGTTCATTCCAGTAATCGGATCAGTCTTCTTTTTGTGAACTATCCTTTTAGGATACTGCGGAGTGAACACATCCCATTTCGTTCTGCTCCCTCTTGCCATACGATCTGCGAAATATCCAACTACATCATTGTTCACACTTGCACCTGTCATAGTGTGTCGGCAGATATCGCGTACAACCCAGTAAGGTAGTGTCTTTATATCATGAAATCTGTTGAAATACAGAATCCCCTTTTCCCATTTAATAGCAACACATCCTAGCTGTCTCAAATATTTCCAACCGAGAGCTTTTCCTTTGAACAATTCGTTGTGAAACTTGTAGAAACCTCCCTGAATTTCAGTCTTTGGTCGGTTGGCTTCTTTTTCTTTCAATTTCCTCAACAACCTCTTCAGATCATCAGATTGTTCAACATTTGGTTTCTGATTCTCTGCATTCTTGAATACTTCATCAACGAATGTTTCACTTTTCTTCCGTGCAAGTTTCTCAGCCTGATTCAACATCTCTTCAAAAAATTCAGGAAATGCATCATCCTGTTTGTCTTTGAAGTAATCTGGATATTCTTCACTAGTAATATCCTCAATCTCTATGTCTTCAAATACTGGTGTATCTCTATCATCAGAGTGATTTCCTGCTTCTTTTTTAGGAATATTTGGAATCTGATTTTCACTCATCAACTCTTCAAGAGATTTACCGACCTGTTTAGCCAAACCTTCAAGTATCTCTTTGGCTACAGCTGCAGAAACTTCACCATCTTCTAGATCAGGATCATTATATTCAAGCTTGTATCTCATATCTTCATCTTTGTTCTATACAATGATTGCTGAATTTTTATTTGGCTTTGTTTCTCTTTTCAAGATGATTTGTGGCTAAAACTTTTAATAGCTACCTAGGCCAAGACAAATAACTATGTTTTGATTTGATTTTTTCTATGGTTTTTGGAACGTGTTTTGGATTTATGATTCAGTAAAGATTTTGATTTCTCTAGATCTGCTGTATGTGTGTATTTATTATTTTCTTATTGTCACTTATTCACTCCACTTGCACTTTTGTGAATGTCTTTCATGTATGAGTGCTAGTTAGGTTGCAGACTTTGTGTAGCAACTAGTTTATGGTAAATAGTCGCGAGTTTACCATAGGAGTGATATTTGGTGGTTAGAAGATTTTAGGTATTCTTCCAAGTTCAATAGCTGTGAGGTGAGGGCTTGTTGGTATGTCTAGGTTGTTAAATTGCTAGGTTAGAGGCTTTGTGAGAAGATCTGCCTAGTTTCCCTTTCAACTCTTGCATATCAAGTTAGATCTAGGCTTCAATAATTACCCCTTACACCTAGTGTACTGAGGCTTTCGCGCTGTGAGGTAGATTTTCTAGCGGGTACTCGATCATAAGAGTTAGATAACCTGTGAGGTTTTGTACTCCAACCGGTAGTTTAACAGCACAACAACATTCTAGGGTTTCCACTTGAGAAGGGTCGAGGGTGTCTAGTTTATTCTTGATGTTTAGTATTTTAAGATCTCGGTTCCAAATCAGTTCCATAACCATAGAGGTTTATCAGGCATAGTTAGGAGTCTGGTCTAGGTAGTGTCTTATCATCATCTGAATTCGGCTCAGCTAAGTTCGTGTCTTTAGTTCAGTTTAGTTAGTCTATGTTAACCTTTATTTTATAGCAATTTATTTTCAGTAAAACCCCCCCTTTAAAATAATAAATTAATTTAATCAGTATTTAGGATAAATAATCGAGTCTAGTTTTCGTTTTCCATTAGAGTCTCGTGGGTTCGATATCCGGACTTACTTTAGCTATACTAGAGTCGATAGGTTCACTTGCCTGTCAGTAGCTTAGTTTTAGAGAGTCTAGAGTATTACTAGGTGTCTAGTTTTATGTTTAATTTAGTTATTTTTATTAAACTACTATTAGCACATCAGAGATCCTGAAGAAGGTTCTCTGCCTTGATGGATTTAACCACCATGACATCAATTTATACTTCCATTGTGTCCCCAATCTTTTCTTTGAACATCATGTTCACTAGCCTTTGGTAGGTTGCACTTGCATTTTTTAGTCCAAATGGCATAGCTATATAACAATATATACCTGATGGGGTCATGAATGTCGTATCCTCTTGGTCATCTGGTTCCATTTGGATTTGTTGGAATCCTGAGGATGCATCCATGAACGTCAGCATCTCGTAACCTGATGTAGCATCCACCATTGAATCTATATGTGGCAGTGGAAATGGGTCCTTAGGACAGGCTTTGTTGAGGTCTGTGTAGTCTACACATACTCTCCATTTCCCATTTTTCTTCTGTACCACTACCACATTATCCAGCCATCTTGGGAATTTTACTTCCCTTATCATCTTGGATTTGAGCTACCTGTCCACCTCTTCTTGTATAATGACATTTCTTTCTGGTGCAAACTTTCTTCGTTTCTGCTGGATGGGTTTGAAGCTCTTATCAATCCCAAGTTTGTGGGTAATGGCATCCTTAGAGATGCCAGTCATATCATCATGCTTCCATGCAAAAGTAGACATCCTGCATTTAAGAGATGAAATTAGTGATTGTTCAATGTCATGAGGAATATTCTTAGCAATCAGCACAGTGATATCCTTGTTATTGTCATCAAGGCAGACGGCTTTTACATCTTGGTCAGGATGTGCCTTGACATCCTGAGGATGCCAATGTGCATCCTTCTATAATTTCTATGCTTGTCGTGATGAATCCTTCATTGACGTTGTATAGCAATCCTTGGCTTCCTGTTGATTGCTGTTGACTTTAACAATTCCCCATGGTGTAGGTAACTTTATACACTGATGATATGTTGAAGGGACTTCCTTCATGTCATGTATTCAGGGTCTCCCCAAGATGACATTATAGCAGGATAAGGAATCTATAACACAGAATCTATGGATAGAGTTTACTCCCTCCACATACACCGGTAGCTTGATGTCACCCACTGTACTCTTAGTTTCTCCACTGAAGCCCACCAGGACTGTCGATCCGGAAACTATTTCAGATTCCGGGATGTTCATTCTTTTGAGGGCTTCTAGCTGGATTATATTTACTGAGCTTCCACCATCTACAAGAATCCTGCGAACAAAATGATTAGAAATATATAAAGTTATAACTGAACCATCATGATGAGGGTCAAGGATATTCTCTCTCTCTTCTTCTTCAAAACTGGTCACTTTTGAAGTTGTCAGGATGGTAGTCTTTGTGGGTCTCTCTCCTTTTTCTAACTTTGTTTCTCTTGCACGCCTTTTAGTAGCTGACTACGAGGTTCCACAAATATCTGTTCCTCCTGAGATGAAGTTGATTATACCAGCATCCTTAGGTGGGGATGCTGCTCTTTTCGGGATGTTGGTGTCATCCTGAATCCTTGGTTTCTTCTTGCCCAGAAGATCCTTAAGATTACCTTTGCTCAGAAGATATGCAATCTCCTTTCTCAAGGCGATACAATCTTCAGTGATGTGACCAAAATCTTCGTGGAAGGCACACCACTTTGATTTGTCCTTCCATCCTGTCTTTTTATCCTTCTTAAGCCATCTTGCCTTGTTTCCGATATCCTTCATGGAGTACATCAACCCTGTTACATCCACAGAAAAATAGTAATCTGATAATCTAGGACATTCATCCTCATCGTCATCCTCCGCCACATTGACCTTTTTATTGTCGGGTCTAGCATATAGTTTATGCTTGTATGGTTCGTATGTGGGAGTGGACTTTCGATTAGGATGGGTATATCTTGAGGATGATTCTATCCTCTCTTGAATTTTCTTGTCATCCTCAAGTCGGATGAACCTTAGAGCCCTGTTCCTGACTTCATCCAAGTTCCTACAAGGATTCATCACCAATTCTTGGTAGAATGGTGAATCTCTTTGTAGCCCCATCTTGAATGCTTGTACTGTCATTGTGACATCCAGGTTCGAGATGTCGAGTGCTTCTTTTCCAAACCTAGTAATGTATTCCCTTAGTGATTCCCCCTGTGGTTGAGTCACCCTGTATACGTCACTTGTCAAACGTTCAAACGTTCGACTACAAGAAAACTGATTATTAAACATGTTAATCAAATGTGCAAAAGAATTAATTGAATATGGAGGAACACTTAGGAGCCATTTCTAGGCTGGACCAGTGAGAGTTGAACCAAATCCCTTGCACAAGCATGCTTCCTTAAGGTTGCAGGAATTGGATTTATCTCCATCCTTTCCCTATACTGAGCCACATGTTCCTCAGGATCTGTAGATCCATCATAGAGCTTCATGATTGGAGTTTGAAACCACTTTGGGATCTCTACATCACATATAGGAGGTGCAAACCGAGACACCCTATGACATGCTAAGGATACTTCGGGGATAGGTTCTACTATCCCTGGTACACTTGACACCATATCCTTAATTTTTTGTAGCTCCCTTGCTAGTTAGTCGGTTACAACTTTGACTCCTTCTTCATGCTTTGACTCCTTCTTCATGCTTGGACCTTTCCTCTCGAGTGGAACTCTTCTATTTTAAACTCCTTTGACCGAGTATTATAATATAGACGTTGGAAAACAGTTTCAAGTCCATATTATAACTTAGTTGTACCTGCAATCATGTCATTAAAAGATAAATTGTTAGTCCATTCTCAGGATGTGCACATACTGAATTATAGTTACATCCTGAAGTCTGTCAGGTCCTTCAGCATCCTGAAGATGCTACATGGAGGATATGAGGTAAAATCATTTTGAGGATTTTCACCACCAACAAGTATCAATAAACTCTTTGTTGATGTCATCTAGAGACTTCAGAATATATTCATGCCCTGCAAATATAAATAGAACATGTAAGTATTTAACCCTTATTATACGTTAAAAACTTATTGTGGCCATCCTCAGGATAACAACATACCTGGAGGATAAACTGGGAGATCTTGCCCAAGACAACATCACAACTAAGACCTTCGAAAACAGAAGCTTCTTGAGCAGGGGAGCTGGCAGCCTTCCTTTTCTTAGAAGGAGCGTGAGCCTTAGGCTTAGCTTCAGGAGGAGGGCTTGTCATCCTAGAGCTGGAGGGTGAAGTGATCTTGGGAGCTTTAACGTCCAGACTGTCAATCTCATCAAGATCAAAGAAGGCAGGAGTCTTCGCTAAAAAAGATTAAAAAAAACACAGGTTCATACTGGAGTCAAGGCATAAGCATCCGCAGGATGTAACAAGTGAGACTAACCAGACATCTCAGTAGCTTGGCTTGTGGTAAAACTCTCTTCTATTTCGAACGTCCTTGTTGAGGGAGGTAACTCTATTATTTCCTTGCGTTTGATAAAAGCGGTGTCTAAGGGATGGACAAGTTTTGCAAAACAAGCACGTCCAAAGCAAAAATAAATCAGCATATTAGTAACATCCTCAGGATACTCTTATTATTCTTCTTTTTTCTCTTATCCAGAAAAGCATTTACCACTTTTTAACCAAGATATAGGGATGTCATGCTCATAAGGAATAGAGTCCCTTCTCACGAAAAAGAACTTAGACTTCCAAGGCCTATCAAATCTTATGACATTATACACGAGAGGAGGTTGCTTATTGATAAGCTGAAGAACATAACGGCTTGACCCATGTGTTTTCAACTGATAAATATATGACAGGTCACCAATCTCAAGTTGAATGCCATGATTTTTAATGATCATATTGCAGACCATTAAGATCCTCCAGATCTTAGACATGGTCTGGGCAAAAGCCATTCCTGTTGCATCAAAGAATTCCTTGATGAACTCTGGGAATGGATACCTAAGACCAAGTTGGAATGTGATATGTTGCAAAACACATCTCTTTTCCTATGTATTTTTTATATTATTTGATTAGGTTTTTATTCGTTTTGTGTTGTTTTTATTATGTATTTATTATTTTAATTATTTTATAGGTGTTTGAAGAGAATGAGCTCAAAAGGAAAGAATTTTAATCGTGACACGAACACTTGAGGGCAGGTGGTCATAGACGTTAGATCGTAAATGAGGAACTTTGGTCGAGCCAAAAACACCCGAGTCAAGCGAGCATGATGTTATAACTAATAATAATAATAAAAATAACTGATAGGACTTGGGCTCGTGACCCAAGCCCCAAAAGGAAAACATTGAGATAAATTTAGGCACATTATTTTGAGGGTATTTATTTTGGAAGAAGCGATATCAGCCGAAGGAGGGAAGGCACAATATTATAATCGAAGCTTGATCAGCCACCAAAGACAAAAAAGAGGGATCGCAAACCACAACAGCAATTCTAAAAATATAAAGAGGAAGAGAAGGGGCGGAAGGCACGGGTTCAAGAGTGAAGTTACATGTTTGATCACTAAAAGTCTAGTTTTTATATTTATTTACTTTGTGTTTATAAATATTGGTATCATGACTTTGTATATTTTTGAACCTTTGTTTTTATTGTTTTTTATTATTATGAGTAGCTAAATCTTGAACCACTACCTAGGTTGTATGATGAATATATGTTAATTTTATAGTTCTCGGTTTGGATTTATTTTTGAATGATTACTGTTTTTGTAACGATTTAGTTGGTGTTTATTATGATGTGTGTGCATGGTTAAGTCTAATTTATTATTTTTGAGAGTTCCATAAACGTCATAGTGAATGTCTTTCATGTTTGGATGTTTATTAGGGTTACCTGCTTAGTGCTTGTAGCTTAGTTTATGGTTTGGGTAACGAAAGCCATAGGAACTTGATTAGAGAATTTAGAGGACTTTTGCATTTTTCCATTCTTGAGACCAGGAGGTGATGGAATGTTGGGTTGTCTAGAGCTTTAGGTGCTAGGTTTTAGGTGAGACCGGGAGGTGATCCTAGCCTAGTTGTCTTTAGTTTCTTGCAATTCCAAGTCATAGTTAACCCAATTAAATTACTCTTTTACATCTTCGGGTGTATTGTGATTAGAGAGACTAGGAGGTGACCGAGTCATTTGAGTACCTTTACATTCCTAGTTAGGTGAGACCGGGAGGTGATCCGAGCTAGATAGCCAGTGTTTTATTCTTTAGGATTCTTTGGGGTGTGTTGGTGAGACCGGGAAGAGATCTAGCACATCTTAGGGTTTCTTAAGTTATCTTTAGAATCTGGTATCCATTCAGTTTTCCATTACCAAGAGTTATGAGTTACATGTAGGATTCTTGACCTAGGTAGTTGCCTTCCTATCCTGATACTTTCCTCAGTTACCCTTGCTGCTTATTTATCATTATTTAATTATTTTATTTATTTTAATTAATTATTTAAAAAACCAAAATCATATTCAAAACCAATTTATTTTAAGTCTTAGTCTTAGTCGAGTCTAGTTTTGTTTTCTAGTTGTGTCCTATGGGTTCGATACTCGGACTTACTTAGTCTGTACTGCATTGATAGGTACACTTGCCTGTCGTGTGGTCTAGTTTAGTTGAGTCTGTTTTATATTACTAGGTGTCTAGGTTAGGTAGTTATTTGTAGACCATACATAGCACATCAAGTTTTTGGCGCCGTTGCCGGGGACACTTGGCGATACGAAATTAGCTTTGATTAGGACTTCACTGATTAATTGGTCTTATTTCAGTCTTTTTGGTTTTTAGTGTGTCTAGAGAGTCTTAGGATTTTATTTTCTTTTTGTGTTTTTTTATTTGTTGTTTATATTTCATTTATTTTTGTTCTTCTTTACGCGTTTTTTTTTCTATCTGTCTTGCAGTTTTATGCCACGTACTGGTTCGCAGGGACCATCTGAGCCGATCATACCAAAGCCCGAGCGAGACATTGCTGATATTCGGAGGGAACTTCGTCGTGCTATCAACCAAGCCGAAAAGGTACGTTTTTCTCTCCCTGCTACTATCATGGGCGACGATCAACCACCACCACCTAGACGCACTGTCCACCAGATGGCCTACGAAGGAACCACGGGAGTGAGAACTCCCATTACTCTGACTGCCATGCCCAATAACCACACTTGGCAGATCCCCTCATACGTCATCAACATCATCGCCCATACCGCCCAGTTCAATGGCCTGGATGATGAGGATGCTCTACGCCGTCTGTCCTGTTTTGTGCGCATTTGTGACACCTTTGGTCTGACAGGTGTCACCCGAGAAACGATCTATCTTAGAGTTTTTCCATTTTCTCTATCTGGGTGTGCTGCCAATTGGTTGGATACTCTTCCACAGGATTCCATCACTAGCTCGGAAGATTTGAAGACCAAGTTTCTGAAAAAAAAAATATTATCCTCCTTCTAAGGCTGCTCGCATTAGGGACCAAATCCACTCATTTCGAATGGATCCAGACGAGCCATACCACTTGGCCTGGGAGAGGTTCAACACTTTGTTAAACAAGTGTCCCCAGCATGGACTTTCTGATTGGGCCCTTGTAGAGAAATTCTACAATGGCCTCACTTATGCTACGCGACAGATGTTTAACGCTGCTGGGGGACATATTATGGATAAAAAAGACCCTGATGAGTGTAAGGACATGTTTGAGAGTTTTTCTCTAGCTGAACATCAGAACCCAGCCAACGGGGATTCCATCCCCATTACTAGGTCCACCTCCTCCACTACTAGAGGTGTTCATCAGGTCACTCCTGAGACTAGTATGGCTGCTGCTATAGAGGCTTTTGCGAGAGAGGTTAATGAGCTTAAGATGTGTGCACTCAAGTGTGAGAAATGTAGGGGTGGACACGACACCATAGACTGCCCAGTAGGAAACCGTGAGCATGTAGATTATTTAAGGAGTTCTAACCGGGGAAATGGTAATAATTATAACTCAGGGTGGATGATACAATCTAACTCAGGGTGGAGGAACCAAACTAGTATGGCTACTGCTATATACCAGCTAGATCATCAGGAAAAGCCACTGGTAAAAAGAACGAAGAAGAATTGCCATTTGAAGAAGCTCATAACTGCTGTGCATTTCTTGGCGAGGTCAAGAAACACACAGAATTTTCTGGTGTTGTAGATTTTCTGAGAAGGAGCAGATTCGTTGATGTGTTAGCTACACCAGCTATTATTTACAAAGACCTTCAAGTGGACTTCTGGAGAAATGCGAAGATTGATTTCTGGGAAAACCGAACAGCTAATGTAAGCAATATTCAGCGACAGCTTGCAATAGTTTCTTAGAACGATATTCGGGAAGCATTGAGATTACAAGATGGACCAACAGATCCTAGAAGTTTGTCTTGGATTGAACAAAGAAAGTGTTTTCTCCATATGAAGTATAACGGACCGATAATAGATGGAGCCTTACACAAAGGAAAGTTGTGTCCACAATTCAAGTTCCTGGCACATGTCATGATACATTGTTTTGGATCTGTTAGTGGTGGCTATGATGTTATGAGGAAGAACATCAGTTCGTTGATGGTTGCTTTAACGTTGAACAAACCGTTTAATGTCTTTAGAATGATATTTGATCATATGCTTGAACCGCTTAAAGTTTTGAAGTCGAAGAAGTTTTTGTTATATCCCAGATTTTTACAGATGATTTTTTATCAGAAGTATACTACTTTGAAGAAAGATCCTACTTAGATTCTAGTACAAGATCACATGAATCTGAATACTTTGATCAGGATGAAAGGATACAAAGGGGTTCCTGAGAACGAAAGACCACCTCACAAGAATTTATTTGGACATTTGATTAATCCAGGATATGAGGATCCGGGTGTGGACAGAGCTAGAAATGCTAACAGTGATTCAGATAACGATGATCCATTGTTTCATGTTAACCCGGAAGCTAAAAGAAAATGACAAGTTATGAATGTTGGAGCTAAAAGTGGCAAAGGGAAGGGTAAAGCAAAAGAGATTGAAGTTGAACTTCCAAATAAAACCATGAGAAGAAAGAAAAGCATGGCTAGAAAAGGCACTATGTTAGTTGATGAAGAGTCCTGCTGATTCTGAGGAGACTCAAGAAGATGAAAGATGGGATTCTGGTGAAGAGACTGTAAAACAAACCAAGCCCAAGGCCACTGTGGCTGGTGAGTCTGAAAGTCTTAATAAAACCTTAGAAGAATAGAGACTGAAGAGTCCAATTGCTGTTGATGATATAGATCTGTGTCTTGGTATTGGTGAACAAGACTTCAGTGGATCTCCTATGGTTGGTGGAAAACAGAAGAAGCCTCTGTACAAGAAAATGTCTAAGACAGAGGAGAAAGAAAATCCAAAGAAAAGACGTGCGAAAGAGGTTGAAATCTTACTTTCAGGGAAGAAAGTTCCTGAAGTTAGTAGTTCTAAACCTGCTACACCCGTGACATCCCCTGGTCAAAAGACTGTTGATCCTACAGCAGATTTTAACACTGCCTTGGAAATAGTTATGAAGAAATTCAAGAAGAAGACTCCTATTGCTGAAGCTTCAACACCACAGGTTACTGTATCGAGTGATGTGATGAATGCAGTTAACCAGAAGCTTACTAAAATGGTGAAATTGATCAATCAGCAACAGCAAGAGATTGAACAATTGAGAGCTAATGATAAGAAGATGTTAGATAACAAACTTATTGACGATCTTTTTGAAAAAGCTCCACAGTTGAAAGCTGGAGAGGAGGATAACGAACGTAAAGAAGAACAGGTTGATTTCGATCCATCAGAGTCTGAAGAAGAAGAAGAAGAAGAAGATGATGAGGATTTGGAACAGGATGCCGGTGATACTTCTGAAAAGAAGGATGTTGATAAAGATGATTCTAGAGATGGTTTCGATGATAACAGTTCTGCGAATGATGATGATGACGAGGATGATGATATGGATCAGTATCGATGTCAAAAGAGAGAGTATGGGAAAGACGCAGGTGAGTCAAGTTCAAAAGCACCTGGCGGTAATACCGATTATAACAGCATTTTCTGGAATGAAAAGATCAGATCTTTATCAGATGAAGATAAGAAGTTGTATCGTCAGATGTTGACTAAGAAAGTCTGGACGATTGAGCTTACTGGAAAGTTTCCAGAGATTTTTGAATCTGAAGACATGAGATATGAACTTGAGTATAATGATCCTGATCTGGAAGATGGTGAAGTTTCTGCAGCCGTAGCCAAAGAGATTTTTGAAGGTTTGGCGAAACAGGTCGGTAAATCTCTTGAAGAGTTGATGAGTGAGAATCAGATTCCAAATATTCCTGAAAAAGAAGCAGGAAATCACTTTGATGATAGAGATACTCCAGTATTTGAAGATATCAAGATTGAGGATATTATTAGTGAAGAATATCCAGAATACATCAAAGATAATCAGGAAGATGCATTTCCTGACTTTTCTGAAGAAATGTTGAATCAGGCTGAGAAACTTGCACGGAAGAAAAGTGAAACATTCGTTGATGAAGTGTTCAAGAATGCAGAGAATCAGAAACTGAATGCTGAACAATCTGATGATCTGAAGAGCTAGTTGAGAAAACTGAAAGAAAAAGAAGCCAACCGATCAAAGACTGAAATTTAGGGTGGTTTTTACAAGTTTCATAACGAATTGTTCAAAGGAAAAGCTCTTGGTTGGAAATATTTGAGACAGCTAAGGTGTGTTGTTGTTAAATGGGAAAAGGGAATTATGTATTTCAACAGATTACATGATATAAAGACACTACCTTGGTTGTACGTGATATCTGCCGACACACTATGACAGGTGCAAGTGTGAAAAATGATGTTGTTGGATATTTCACAGATCATATGGCAAGAGAGAGCAGAACGAAATGGGATGTGTTCACTCCACAGTATCCTAAAAGGATAGTTCACAAAAAGAAGAAAGATCCGATTACTGGGATGAACAAGGTGACTTTAAAGAATAAACCACCGACCGTATTGAAACATATTCCTTTGATGCCGATTCCACAACATTTTTCAAAAGAATTCATGTGGTGGTACTATGATTGGAAGATCGCAGAAGCTGTTATCTTGCTGAAGGATAAGAGAGATGAGTTCAAGAAGATTCATATTTTTGATCTTATGTGGTTGATCAACTGTTCACATGAAGATATCATTATGCTGTATTACAACCCAATTTATTATGAAGAAAAGGATAGCGAACAAGCTCTAAAATACCAACGTGTGGTATGCTTGTGTTTCGCTTGGGATGTCAATGCGGGATGTGACTACGACAAGAAACTGGGAAAGTTCGTGAAGATACAGAAGAAAAAGAAGAAACCTAAACAAACTTTCGAACCAGTTATGACTAAAGAGCAGAAGACGTTATTGCTCATCAAGCTGATGAATAAGCAAATGGACGAAGCGCGAAGGCAACCCAAGCAATAGTTGAGGGGAGTTTATTGATGCATGTTTTGCGACTAGTGCTATTGGATTATACATTTAAAGTTGTTTTTGTGAATACGTTGGGGCGAAGGTGGAAATTGGTTGGTCGAATGTGGATATGAATGGTCGAAGGTAGAGAGTTATAGGTCGAACATGGAAGACAGATTTACAGTGTGCTGATTCGTCCATATTGAAGGGGCGAACCTGCACATTCGACCCATCGAAGGGGCGAATGTGCAGGCTTATATAAACTGGAAATTTCATTTTAACTTTAACTTTTTGTCATTTCGTGTCTGGTTCGACCTGATATTCTCTCTAGGTGATAGGAAGAGTCTGAAACTTTGTTATTTCATTGTAAACACTCTTTGTAAGGATTATTAAACTTGTTTATGAATGAAATGGAAATTAAAAAGGTGAATTGTGTGTTTTAATCCGTTTACTATCATTTCGTAACTGATTTAGGGATTCCGCACCTAAATTAGTATACTTGTATGATCAACTAACTTGTTTTTATCAAAACGATCCTCTACAGTTTGTCAGAGTTGATAGCAACGATCAAGGGGGAGTTTGTTGGTACATTTGTGACCGTCGCTATGCAACTCATGTGGGCTTAGTTTTAATGTATTATAGTGAGGGCATTATTGTGGTAGCCCAGGTGACATGCCTGAGGCCCAACCCAGACTTAGATATTCATAGCCTATATATTGTGTTAGGTTTAGGGTTTTCATGAGAGAGTCCCAACAGTCTCTAGGAGAAGACTACTGTGTGTGGTCTAGTCCAGGTTAGCCTGAGGTTGAGCTCACCTCGGGCCGGCGTGCCATTCAACAACATATGTATGTGTGTATGTATGAAGAATCCGTGCCGAATTGTTTATCATATTTGAAAGTAAGAATCTTAGTTCTACACATATATTATTTATTGTTTTATATATATTCGGTTTGACGTCTTATGGAGATAATCAGGAGCGATTGGTGATGTAATATCGGTCCTACATGTATTAACACTATACATTCTTGACATAAGCAAGGCAGCCACGATACAGGGATAGTCAAGTGCTTTTTATCCAAGGCTACTGAAAAAGAATCTATCATGTGGCACAAAAGGATGGGGCATATTCACCTAAGAAAGATGAATCATTTGGTGAAGAATGGACTTGTTGAGGGTGTGAATGTGAAGCATTTTCATCTTAATGACAAATGTGTGAGTTGCAAAAAGGAAAAACAGCACAAACAGTCCCACAAACCCAAGAAAGTAAACTCAATTTAACTTCCACTTGAACATTTACACATGGATCTTTTTGGACCTGTTAAACAAAAGAGTACCAACGGAGAACTTTATTATCTTGTGGTTACTTATGACTTTTAAAGATTCTCGTGGGTGATGTGCATGCAACACAAGAGTGAAAATTTTGATAATTTGAAGGTTCTGTTTACCCGTTTGGAGAATATATATGGATTAAAGATCAAAATAATTCGAAGTGACAACGGAACGGAGTTTAAGAATTCACAATGCGTTGTGCGAATCAAAGGGCATTCATCATGAGTACAGTGCATCATAAACTCCACAACAGAACTGTGTTGCAGAGAGAAAGAACATGACTCTAATAGAAGCGGCACAGACCATGCTTGCAGATTCTAACCTTCCAGTTATGTTTTGGAATGAAGCCATTCGTGCAGCATGTTACACATTGAATTGTGTGTTAACAATGAAGATGTTTGGCAAAACCTCTTATGAACTGCTTAACAGACGAAAGCCGAACTTGGAGTTTCTAGAACCTTTCGGAGCGCTATGCACTATGTTGAATCCTAATGAAAAATTTGGACCTAATGCAGAAGAAGGTTACTTTGTTGGATACGCGACACCACTAAAATTCATATTTAACAAAAGAACTAAACAGGTTGAAGAGTGGGCGAATGTTGAAGTTCAGCGCTACACTCCGAATGTCCATGGAAGCGGCCCTGATTGGATGTTTGGCTACAAGGAACTATTCGAGTCATTCAATCTAGAAAGTATGGTTGAAGAAGTTGTTTTACGATTATATTACGAGTGTGAGAATGCAGTAACTTCACCGTTAGTGCCTCCAATCACCGTAACTCCTCCAGCAGCGGCTTCTAATGATACCAATGCTCCTGTTAATGAAGAAGAGGTTTTCCAAGAAGCTTTTACATCCCTTGATTCATTTGGGTCGGAAGACAATGATGATGATTTCAATGAAGCTATTTTAGATGATGCTACGGTCACACCACTAGTGAACCCAAATCCAGATGTATCTTCATCTAATACGGGTAATGATCTAGAGACAGTAGAGAATCTCAATGATCAAGCAGTTATTCCTATTCCTGCTCATCCGGAATCTCGAATTCATCAGATTCACCCGCTTGAACAAGTTATAGGTGATCCAGGCAGCAGCATGATGATGATAGGTCAAATCAGACGTGCAATTTCACATGACAACATTGGAGCACTTGCCCTGTATGCAAAAATACAGAAATCTGGTTGTCAAAATGATTGGTCTTTTGCTTGTTATGTTTCGCAGGTTGAGCCGCGGACGTACAAGGATGCTTTACAAGATGATTCATGGGTAGAGGCTAAGCAGCAAGAACTACTTCAGTTTCAGAAACTCGGAGTCTGGACGCTGAAGTGGGTATTCAAGTTCAAGAAGGATGATCGAGGCGTTATTGTTAGAAACAAAGCTCAATTGATCGTACAAGGTTTCCGTCAAACAGAATGGATTGATTACAACATTGAAGCTATCCGAATGTTTCTTGCGTATGCATCTTACAAGAGATTCAAGGTGTACCAGATGGATGTAAAGAGTGCTTTTCTGTATGGTCTGGTCAAGGAAGAAGTATATGTTGGGAAACCACCAGGTTTTGTGGATCCTATCCACCGGGATAAGGTCTACAAGCTTAATAAAGCTTTGTATGGTTTGCACCAAGCTCCAAGACAATGGTATGAGGAGCTTAGCACATATCTTCTTTCCAAGGGATTCAAACAAGGTTTGGTAGACTGTACCCTGTTCACAAAAAGAACAAAGGGTGACTTGCTTCTTGTTCAGATTTATGTTGATGACATTATATTTGGTTCTACTAATGAACTTTTATGCAGAGAATTTGAACGAGTCATGCAGAAAAAGTTCGAGATGAGCGTTATGGGAGAAATGCAATTCTTTTTAGGCTTGCAGGTTGATCAATTGCCAATGGGCATCTTTATTCACCAGTCGAAATATGTTTATGAAGTCTTGAGCCAATTCCAGATGGATAATTCAAAGCCTATGGATACTCCCATTCCATCCAATCATGAGATTGGAGTTGATGCTAAGGGGGAGCTCATCGACCCCTTTACATATAGAGCTATCGTCGGATCCTTGATGTGTTTGACTGCATCTCGGCCGGATATAATGTTTGCAACATGTCTCTGTACTAGATTTCAATCGAAGCCGAAACAAAGTAATCTTGCAGATTTCAAACGAATCCTTCGATATCTGAAGGGTGGTCCCTCGCGTGGACTGTGGTACCCTATTGATGATAATTTTGACTTTATTGCTTTTAGTGATGCAGATTTTGGCAGATGCGATATTGACGCAAAATCCACAACGGCTGGATGTCAATTTCTGGGGAGCAGGCTCGTGACCTGGCAGTGCAAGAAGCAGACAGCAGTTGCATTATCTACATGTGAAGCCAAGTATGTGGCAGCCTCGAGTTGCTGCTCACAGGTTTTGTGAATACAACAGCAGATGCGCGACTACGGTTTGCAATTTCTTAAAACCCCCATCCATTGCGATAATGAAGCAGCCATTGCACTTACTAAAGACATTGTTAATCACTCTAAAGCTAAGCACATCCGAATCAAGTATCACTTAATTCGTGTTTGCTATGCTAAATGTTTGATTGATATGGTCAAAATCCACACTCACTATCAGAGAGCTGATCTTTTTACCAAAGCTTTTGACAAATCACGTTTTGAATTTTTATTAAAAGCTAATGGTATTAAAGAGAAAGAAGACTGATCGTCACCTCGGTTTATCATTTTATTTTACTTTACTTTTATGATTTCAGAAAAATTAGAAAATCCAAAAATATGTGAAGGGAAAGGGTGTGTATGATGTATTGAGGAAGAGCTTATGTTCGTTGGTGGTTTCTCTAGTATTGAATAACCCATTCAATGTTTCTGGAATGATATTCAAGCACATGATGGAGGTGTTGCAAGGTTTGAAGAAGGATAAGTTCCTAATGTATCCAAGATTTCTTCAGATGGTTTTTGACAACAAGTATCCAAACTTGGTGAGAGATCCAATTCAGGTAGTTAATCAAATTCACATGAATCAAACTACTCTGGGAAGAATGAAGATTTACAAAGGGGTTCTTGCGAATCAACAACCACTATACAAAAATTTATTTGGTCATATGAGATCAGTTGCTTACAAGGATCCAGGACAAGACAAAGCAAGGAATGCAGATAGTGAATCAGATTTTGATAGCCCTTTATGTCCGGTTGACAAGACTGCCAAACGGAAGCGACAAGTGGTCAATAAAGGTGCTAAGTCTGGGAAAAGGAAACAAAAGCTGGTTGCGGTTGAGAAAAAGAAGAAGACTGTGAAGGGAAAGGGTAAAGCAACCACTTTGCTTATTGATGAAGAATCAATAGATTCTGAAGAGACTCAAGCCGATGCTGAATGGAATTATGATGCTGAAACAGGAAAAGTAACCAAACCCAAGGCCACTGTGGTTGGTGAAATTGAAGGATTAGAGAAGGATGTTGAAGAAAACAAATCCAGAGGGTTGGAAGATGAAGATTATGATTTGACTTGTGATAACCTTGATTTTGAAGGTTCTCCAGTTGTTGGCATCAAGTATAAGAAAGGCCATGGAAAGACAATGGCTAAGAAAGATAATCCCAAGAAGAGAAGAGATCGGGATATTGATTTGTTGTTAGTTGGAAAGAAGGTACCAGCTATCGGAAGCTCTAAAGCTACAACACCGATCACATCCCCAGCTGCATAGAAGAAGAACGTTGTTCAGGATGTCACTAAAAATGTTCCATCACCACATGTTGATCCTGAAAACTTTTCTTCATTGTTGAAAGATGTTTTGGAACAAGTCCAAAAGAAGACAACAAAACCTGCTGCTACACAAATTGCTGAATTATCTACACCACAGGTTTCAGTTTCAAATGAAGTTATGGAAGCTATTAATCATCAGATTGTGAATGTGATGAAGGCGTTTAATCAACAACAAGCTGAGATTAGACAGATGAAGGAAGATGAGAAGACAATGCTTCAGATGGTTCTATCTTCAAAAGCTAACCAAGAAGAGGTGGAAGCTAAAGTTAAACAGCTTTAATCTTAAAATAAGATGTTGATTACTCGTGGTAAAAGAAACACCAAGAAGATAAAGCTGCTTCAGATTGAAAACAAGAAGATCAAGTCTGATAACAAAGGTTTGAGAGAGATGATTGATTATCGATCTATACTCAAAATGCCCATAGTTAAAAAGTACTAAGGATGAAGAGGAGGATCAGGTAGAGGAAAAGGTGGATTATGAACCGTCTGATGAGGAAGATGATGATGATGATGAGTTTGGTGATACATCTGATGATGATGATGATGCAGGAGGAAAGAGTGGAAAGAAAGATAAAAATGAAAGTTCAGATGATGATGATGATGATGACAATCAAGATGCTGAACAATATAAGTTTGAGAAGAGAGATATAGATAAAGGCAGAACAGGTGAGTCTAGTTCGAAGAAGACACCTGAAGAGAACGTTGATGATGATATCTTCTGGAATGAGAAGATCAGAGCCTTATCTGAGGAGGATAAAAGTTTATATCGTCAAATGTTTGAGAAGAATGTGTGGACGATAGAGCTTCCTGGAAGATTCCCCGAGATATTTGAGAATGATGACATGAGATTTGAGATCAAGTGCAATGATCGGTGTTGAAATTGAAGACATTACTCATGATGAATGTCCGGAGTATTTCAGACAGAAAGGGAATGATGTGATACCTGAGATCAATGAACAAACACTTGATGAAGCAGAAAAGATTGCTAAGAAGAAAGGAAAGAGAATCATTGATGAAGTGTTTGGAAGTGAGGCTAATCAGAAACCAACTTATCAACAATCTGAAGAATTGAAGGATTTGTTGAGAAAGTTGAAAGAAAAAGAAGCCAATAGACCTATTGAAGAAGTACAAGGAGGGTTCTACAAATACCAAAATGAGATTTTCAAAGGAAAAGCTTTAGGATGGAAGTATTTGAGACAGCTACGTTGTATAGGCGTGAAGTGGGAGAAAGGAATCTTGTACTTTTACAGATTCCATGATATTAAAACATTACCGTACAGGGCTGTTTGAGATGTTTGTAGACATACAATGACAGGTTCTTTTGTTAATAATGATGCAGTTGGATGGTTTGCTAAAAAGATGTCAAGAGAAAGAAAACCAAATGGGATTTGTTTAGGCCTCAATATCCTAAACGTGTTGTTCATAGAGATATTGATCCCATTACCGGCATGGAGAGAGTGAGTTTGAAGTATAAGCCTCCTGTTATGATGAAGAGGATACCTTTGATGCCTATTCAGCAATATTTCAGTAGTGATTTTGTGTTCTGGTATTATGACTGGAAAATAGCTGAAGCAGTTATAGTTCTGAAGGATAAAACTGAGTTCAAGAAGATACGCATATTTGATCCGATGTGGATGATCAACTGTTCAAAAGAAGACATCAATATGCTGTATTTCAATCCAATACACTTTGAGATACAAGACGTGGAACAGGCGATGAAATATTATCGTGTTGTATGTTTTTGTTTTGTGTGGGATGTGAATGCGGGTTGCAAGTACAATGAGAAGCTGGGTAAGTACGTGAAGGTTCAAGAAGTTAAGAAGAAGTCACACAAACGTCAATTACAACCTGAGATGAGGGCGAAGCAAAAGAAGAATATGAGAATTAAACTGATGAACAAGGCGCTTGATCATGAAAGACAACAATCTAAGCAATAGTCAAGGGAGAGTTTGTAGATGCACAATTGTGACTATCGCTTTGGATTTACATTAACGGCGTTTTTATTATAAAGATGATATTGAAATGAAGGCTCATTCGACCTAGCGTGAGGTCGAATGGAAGTTTCAGAAGGTTGAACGAAGAATTTTGATGTTTATATGTTGGTTCGAGCTAGTGATCAGGTCGAATGGTTCATTCAACCATTACGTGGGGTCGAATGAACTTGCCTATAAATAGTTTTGATTTTATTTCTATGTAGATCTTTGGTCATTTTTGTTTAAGTCTTGTGTGTGTGTGTTCTCTATGGAGTCTACATGTTTCTGATTTAAAGCTTTTCATTGTAAACCTAATCTAATCAAGTGTAATCAATTGTTTATGAATGAAAATGTTTATTGAAAAGGATATTATCGTGTCTTGATTCGTTTTCTATCATTTTGCATGTGATTTAGGGATTCCGCACCTGAATTACTTGATTTGTATGATTACGTAGTTGATTGCTTACAATCCGATCCTCTACAAAAAGGATATTATCGTGTTTTGATTCGTTTTCTATCATTTTGCATGTAATTCAGAGATTCCGCACCTGAATTACTTAACTTGTATGATTACGTAGGTGATTGCTTTCAATCCGATCCTCTACAAAGACGATGAAGATTAGATCTGAACCAAAGAAGTGCACAATTCAATAAAGAGTACCAGAAATGAGCGAGAACGCTAAGAGGAAGATCAAGATCAAGCTTCGAAATGCATAATCAATCCGAGCAATAGCCTGGGGGGAGTTTGCAGATGCATTATGTGGCTATCGCTTTCGGATTGTACAAATATCTTCATTTAAAGTGGAGATTTGAAGTTTGTCAAACCCATTCGACCAGTCGTGAGGTCGAATGGAAATCAGATATGTCGAATGTGTTTAGTATATAATGTTATTGTTTATGTGGAAGTTCATTCGCACCTTGAAAAGGTCGAATGAAGCCCTTCGACCTCTACATAGGTCGAATGGGAAGTCTATATATATGTTGAAGTTGGTTTTCAACATAACTTTTGGTCATTTGGTTAGGTGTGTTAGTGTGTGTTTCGTAAGGTGTTTTTAAAAAGTTCTAGAAACGAGTCTTTTCATTAATATACTACATTGTAAGCTTAATCAATCATTTATATTATTGGAAATCATATTGAAAAGGTATCTTAACGTCTTCTAATCTGATTATTATCATTTTACATGCGAATTAGGGTTTCTGCACCTAGTTTGCTTATACTTGTGTGAACTTTGTGTTGATTTGACAAAATACGATCCTACATTTTATCAAATTACTTTAATACCCTCAAAATAGTAAAACTAGTATGATTCATTTATGTGAATCATATTGTTTTCATGGTAGGTATTTTATATCAATTATATGTATTAAAGTTACGTTTTATCAAATTACTTTAATACTCTCATTCTCTAAATTCACTGATTGTAACATGTCAATACCAGAATCCTGCTTACAAATCTTACTCTTTATACACGAACATTTACCTATATATATAATAACAATGTCCATTTCATAATAAAATGCTTCTATAAATATATATAGCAATAACCCGTTTCATAATCATTTTTCAAGTTTACCACAAATATTTAGCGTTAACAAACATGATCTGTCGATACATTCGTCGAGACCTAAATCGGTTTCACATAAAAATAAAGGTTGCCACATAACTTGACATTTCTTCGTGTATAGCATCCATGTTCGCATTTGTGTTTTTATATCTACTCATCCCCCAACATGAGACAACAAGTATATTAATATAGGTACTAATTAGTACTGTCAAAATACATTAACAGTACCAAATACTATGAGCCAAAAAATTAAAAAGCAAAAGCAAACTCATTCAATAGCCATTAAATCATCCAAAGTTCATTGCGAAATCAAGTTTACAAATTTGCAACAAAAATAGGACAAGAACCAAATAAGAAGTGACGTAAGATCTTGGTCAAACCTGTTAACATGATTGGCCACACAATTTAATTTTTTTCTGAACTAATAATATATCATCAGACCTTTTCTAATGGTGTTAGTATCGAACATGCAAACTAAATAAACAAAGTTGAATAAAATTTGCCTCTACTTATATTGTCATTGTCCAATATTTCAACTCTTTCCTAAATTATTTTTTTTTAAAGTAGGAAAAATATCAAAGCATATTTCAACAAAATTTTAAATAAACTATATTTTTTTTTCAAACGACACATACTTGGTTTCTATTCTCTAATTTTAACATTATGATAATTCGTGTTACATGTAGTTGAATCATGAGTAATTGAAATATCTTCGATTTATGGGTTTTATAGTTGAATCGAAGTTGGGAACTTACCTCCACCACGGATAACTCACAAGAGCAGGTGAGAATTTTGTGCAGTGTTTGATAATCTTTAACATAACCTAAACCTATTCAAATTTCACAATACCAATTTTCAAACATTTGACTATAGTGCCACTTCACACATGTTAAATTATCCATAATTTTCACATATCTATATCTATACTACACACTACGATATAGTGAGTGCTGGATGGGTAAAGTTGCCATTTAGTGTTTAAGCATAAGGGTAAAATTGTAATTTCATTAAAGTGACAAGACAAATTTAATACAACTATTATTTTCTATTAATTAATGACAAAAAACAAGAAATTAATGATTAATATTTAAAGGTTAAAAAAAGGCAAAAACAAGAAACAAAAAATTAGTTTGTATAATATTACACCATTCACAATTTTAACCCCCTATATTTTGTATGTCTTATCTACAATAAATTGACCACAAACAAACTCGCATGTTCATTATATAATTTTTGGAATCAGCCTGTGGAGATTAACAAACAACTAGCAAGAATGCACTTTGCCTATCATATTTTCGGGTAACAGTGTAATGTTCTTTTTTAATCAATAATAGGTGATAAATTTGATCCATTTATAAGTAGGTTTGAATCTCTATAATATAATAGGTAAACGTAATAAGTGGAATATGGACGTTTAGTGTAACTGTATTTGGGTTATTTAGGTTATTTAAATTACAATTTGATTTATGTTTAAATTCGAATTGAGCTAAATAAACAAAATAATATATATGTACTTCTTATAAAAGAAATTCAAGTTATATATAATTCAATTTGAATTTTCAAGTCGAATCGGGTCAAAAATCATAAATTTGACCAAACGCAACATCCAAACATTGTATAGCACCACTGCAACATGTGGGCTCCTACGAGTAACACACTACTAGGGAAAGGGTTAGTTTACGACAAAAAATTCCGACAAATTTCCCACACAAATCATTTGCGACAAGTTTGCTGCTAATTTCCGACAAAAAGTAGAAACCATGCTTCATGCCTCAACTTTTTGACAAATACGCTACAAAATAAAAATTTGTCGCAAGTTTAAAGACGTTTTCGACAACTTTTCGACAAAACATATTTTTTAATAATTGTTATTTCTTTCTTTGTTTAGATAAGTATATTAATAAGTTTTAAATATAAAATATTAATTTGTCGCAATTTCGTCGCAACCTTAAAGTTGTTTCGGACAATTTTTCGACAAAAACATGTTTTTAATAAATGTTATTTTTTATATGTTTATATAAGTAAAATAATAAATTTTAAAATGTAAATTAATAAATTTAAAGAGGTTTCCGACAAAGTTTTGACAAAAAAAATATTTTTAAGTTATTTTTTTATATGTTTATATAAGTAAATTAATAAATTTAAAAATATAAAATATTAATTTTGACAAGTAAACTTATTGACATATTTTTAAGACATTTCCGAAAAATACATATTTTTTTAAACATTTCCGACAAAGTTTTGACAAAAACATATTTTTAAGACATTTTCGAAAAATTTTTTACAAAACATATATTTAAGATATTTCCAACAAATATTCGGCAAAAACATATATTTGAGATATTTCCGACAAATTTTCGACAAAGACACATATTATTTGGATATTTATGACAAAAAAAATAATTTTAATAAATGTCATTCTTTTATACGTTTATATAAATAAATTAATAAATAAAAAAATAAAGTTTTTATTTATTAAAGTAATATCTCCTTCTGAATTATGCTCCTTGTATTCGTGTATGTCTTCCGGCTTGACATATAGAGGATAGTATGTGTATGTGTGTATAATGTCTATTAGGGTTTGTTTTACTTGTTGTTGGTCGTTCCGATATAATATGACTCACCAATAAGGCTTGTTTAATATCTAATGTTACGTAATTATAGTCGTAATGGTCCATTAAGATATATCAATGATAAATAGGGTCCATTTGGCATATATGAATTGTTATTGTTTGTTACGATCTAATCCCACTACAACTTGATATAACCTTGCAACACCTAATATTACATGATAAATGCCATAATGGGCCAATAGAGATATAAAGGCCCAATATGAATCACTAGGATAATATGACTTCGTATATGTTGGTGTCAACATGATATAACCCATCAATACATAATGTTACATATTAGAGACCTTAATGGGCAATTTTAGATATTTATAAAGACCCAATATGGTCATTAGGGCACGTGTAGCAAAGAGTTGGTTGCGATTATGATATAATATAAGTCACTACATTTGTTATTGTCTGTTGTGATATAATATAAATCACCACAACATTATGTATTGGAATGTTAAAGTCCGAATTTTCCTCTTGAATCAAATAACTTGCTTTTGATTAGAATTTTTAATATAATTGAATATAAACACATTTATATTTGGAATCTTTCGCAATTTTGCTGCATTTTTTTTTTGCATTACAATTAATGTTATTTCTGTTTTTTTGGTAGGATTACTAATTTTTACAATTTGTCGCAATTTTGTCGAAAATTTTGGAACTAGACTTGTCGCGGTTTTGTCGAAACTATGGAAAACAAACTTGCCGCAACTTTGTTGCAAATAATTGTGGGAATTCTCTTGTAAAATTTGTTGCATCTAATTTTTTGAAACATGGAAAAATTGTCAAATGTAGGAATTTGGTCATATATATATATATATATATATATATATGTTGGGTCTGCTGACCTGGAGAAGAACAGATGATTGAAAAGCCAAAATATACTAACAGTTGATCCATATTAATAAACAGCATTTACAACAAACTCCTCCCAAAAGAATGTTGACCCTAACAACTGTTCCACCCAAACAACTGCTATGACAACTGCTGCTACAAAGGACTGTGGGATAACAACTGATAGAGAACAACTGCTGACTCAAGGTCTGATAGAGAACAACTGCTGATCAAGTGCTGAAGACTAAAGGTCTGTTGGAGCCAACAGCACTTAGGCTCCAACAGATGATACAAGACCATCAGAGTTTACCTCAACAGTAGTTTACCTTACAGTGTTTTGCAATGTAACAGTAGTTTGTATAGGGCAGATGTTTTATGTTGTTATTTTGTTAGAGGTCACTATCTTAGGTGACGTCAGCCCAGGTCACCAGTGGTTTAGATTTGTCTATAAATAGAACAGTGCTTGTACTTTTCTATTCATCACTCACAACATTCTCTTAGACAAACAATCACAGAGTGATCAGGCTGAGGGGGAGTACTTGTATAATCGTTTGTAATTTGAGTCTATGAAAGCATTCGATTGAAAACATTTATTCCTTTGTTTTGATTATAGACTATTATTCCGCTACACTTTCCATATATATTTACTTCATTCATTTCTCATTTTACTTAAACAAATCAAAACAATCAAACTCAGATCCTAACAATTGGTATCAGAGCTTGGTCAATTAAATTCGATCTAACCAATCAATTTAATATAAACAGATCAGCTCACAATTATTGATATCGTTTGTTTGTCGGATTGAAAACAAAGTAATAGTTTATTTTCGATTCAACCGTTTATAAACAGACTTTGTTTTCGAAAAATCAGAGAATGGCTTCAATCAATCACGATCCACACAACACTGGCACGAACAACAAGCCACCGATGCTTGTCAGATAAGAATACAATATCTGGCAACGTCGGATGAGCCATGTTCTAACTCAACTGAACACTGGGTGTTGGAAGTCGGTTATCTTTGGACCACATGTTCCGACGGTGCCGAGTACCGAAGATCCCAAGGTTCAGGAGCCTAAGAAACGTGAAATGCTTAACCAACAATATGAAACATTCAGTCATGTTAAGGGAGAGTCATTAACTCAACAATTTGAGAGGTTTAACTGTCTCATTAGTGAACTAAAACTGGTTGGTCTAACTTACCCTCATTCAACTTTGAACCACAGGTTTTCAAGATCATTACCAGATAAATGCGACACTATTGCTATAGTTATGAGAAACTCAATTGGATTCAAGGACCTATCACTGACCCAGCTTCATGGTAAGCTCTTGACCTATGAGAGAGAGCTTAACCAGAAAAAGAAGCTCAAGGACTCTGGAAAAGTGTCTGATGACTATGTATTTGGTAATACAGCACTTCTGGGTCATGATGAGGTGTCTGGTAATAGTAAGGATCAGAGTTATGATCATTTCATTGACATAACTTCAGGTTTTAACTTAGGTTTTAATTCTGATTCTTATTCACCAAACTATGCTTTTACAGCAAGTGGTGGTGATATCCAGGCATCTAATAACATATCCTTTGAGTATGATGACCTGAAATACTTTGACCTTGATGATTTGGAGGAAATGGACATTATGCACCAATTGGCCCTTCTCAGTGTAATAACTAACAATTTTTACAAGAAAACTGGGAGAAGGTTTCCAGGGTTAACTGGCAGATCAAAGGTGGGGTTGGATAAATCAAAGATAAAGTGTTATAAATGTCATAGACTTGGTCATTTTGCTAGGGAATGTAGGAGTCAACATGGTACACCTATGATTACCTATCCAAATCAAAGGCCACAGACCAACATTTATCAAAATTCCTATAATGCCCCTGGACCAAATGTGCAAAACACTGCTCATTTTGCACAGTCCTCAAACACTGTTCCTGTCCAGTTTGTCCAAACCACTGTTCCTCAGATTCACTATGTGCAAACCCCTGTTGCTCAGGCACCTGTGCCAATGACTTCTGCTCCATCCTCTGCTCCTGCAGAGACCAGTCAACAGAGTTTCTTCACACAAGCCTTTGTTGATTGGAGCAGTCTACCAGATGAACTGACAGATGAAAATTTTGCATTAGTTGCCAAAGCTGAAAATGAACCAAAAAATTTTTGTTTCATGGCTATGGTAGTAGAAATTGAATCTGAGGAGGTGGTGACAGAATCTATAGTTGTGACTGATGATGATGTTGTTGATGAAGTAGTTGCAGGTGAAAAACCTGAAGAAGAGGTTGTGAATCTCTCATATCTCTAGGGTGCATCTGATGATTGTGAGTGCAAGTGTGATTGTGCATTGATGGCTGCTGCTAAGGTATCTCCTCAAATCCTTAAAGATTTTTGTTCTAACAAATGTGTAATAGCATTTGCTAACATTAAAGAGGTGAATGAAAACCTTAGAAAGAAAATTTTAGATGATGAAGTTAAATTTGAGAAAATTTCAAAAGAATTAAAAACAAATTTGACTGAAAAAGAATCTGAAATAAGCAGCTTAAAACATGAAGCAACTATAACCAAAGACCAGCTCCAAACTATGATAACTAAATATCATTGTTGCAAAAGTGAGCTTGAGTCCACCCAAGTTGAATGTCAGAAATGGGTGGAATCATGTAGAGGTTTTGAGATGCTACTCAACAAACAAACCAAAAGTCATGTAAATTTTGGTTTTGAAACCACTGCTCCAGCTTTTGAAAACACTGACAAAAGGGATCAAAAGTTAGTTGAGGTAGTACCAACTAAATTGAAGGGTCAAGAGATTAAAATCACTGAACCTAATGGCAAGAAAATTGTTCTTGAAAAGCCAGAAGGTTCCTCATCATTCACTGAACTTGAAAAATATGAATTTAAACCTACTTGGTCTGATGAGTGTGATACTCTTGAGAACTTCAAACCAGTTAATTTAAAAACTCCTGAGGGGAAGACAGCACCACAGGCAAAGGTCATTCCCTTGAAAAACCTTCCAGCAGATGTTCAAACATCTGTTGAAAAGAAGGTTGAAAAAGGGAAAAAGAAAGAAAAGTCTGTCCACTTGTTCTGTGATTTCTGTGAAAAGAAGAATCATGTTACTAAAAACTGTTTTCTTCTAAAAGCATATGATATCAACAAAGGAACAAGTGTGTGTGATTCCAAGGACACATGCTCAATATGTGGCAAAAAGAATCACAAAACCAAAGAGTGTCTGCATCTCAAAAATTTTGATGTCAAAATACAAGAATACAAGGCTAAAACTCTTGCAAGTCAAGTGGTGAGTACTTGAAAAGGAAAGCCCAAACAGACTTTTACACCAGCCCAAACATCTGTTACCAAAAGTCTTGAAACATCTGCTCCCAGGGATGTCTGATGTGTCGTAAAACACATCTATTCTCCTATGTATTTTGAGTTATAATTGAGTCTTTTGTATATAGTTTTTAGTAGTTTTAGGCGTGTATTCATTTGTTGGCCTATTTTTGTCATTGTATAGATTTTTATTAATTTTTAGTACTTATTTATTTATTTTATATTTTTTGTAGGTGTTCGTGGTAAATGAGCTTAAAAAGAAAGAATTCTAATCGAGACACCGACACTTGAAAGCCGGTGTTCATGGGCGTTGAAGCGTAAACCAGGAATTTTGGTCGAGCCAAGAACACCCGGATGCGAGCTTGGAGTATACTACTACTACTACTACTACTACTAATAATAATAATAATAATAATAATAATAATAATAATAATAATAATAATAATAATAATAATAATAATAACCTAGTGATTTAAGTCACGTGACAAAAGCAAAAGGCAAAAAAGCCCAATTTGTATTACACCCTATTTTTTCAAGCGGCACATATTATTTTGAGGAGAAGAACATTCAATCGTAGAAGAGGAAGCAATACAATACAATTATCTTTGAGGGAGCACGACAAAAAAGGACAAAGGAAATAATTATCATTCATTCAAGAATTGGGGAAATTCCATTCATTCGCACAGAAAGACAAAAGGCACCGACCAAACTACGGTGATGAGCGAACGAGCACGGAAGGAGAAAAGGCCACGGGCACGTTAAAGATCAAGAGCCAACGAGCCTTGGGTTAGGTTTAGTTTTTATTTATTTTTTCTATAGACATGGTTAAATCTATATTTATTTATATTGTGAACATGTTTTTAAATATTATGAACTAGACTTTTATGGTTGCTTAGGTTTACGAACTAGACACGTTATTTGCAGTATTTAATGATTTTTGGTTTTTAGTTTTGATGTGTAGGATTACATGATTTTAATTTTATTGTTGGATTTGATATATGTGTGTTGGTGTTAATTTTATTTGAGGTTTGTTTATTGGTTTTGTGGAGCTAGGCATGTAGAGATACCCCCTAGGTCTTGAAATCAATCTAGTTCGTCAACTTAGGTTAGCGTGCTAGTATTTGGAGTTGGAGTACGACACAAGTATAACAAACTAATATAATAAATTTAACTAAGACGTGCAGTCCATTCTTGAGGGTGAGAAATCTAACTCGAGTTTGCTAGGTAACTAACTAGGCATTGTTCGGTAGTTGGCAAGCGCTAGGGCGGGAGTCGCTACTTGTTCGTGTTTAGAGTTTTCCTAGGTTTTCTTCGGTAGAGTTTAAGTCTGCTTCATAGTTTAAGGATTTTAATCCAGGAGAGGTTTTAATCTGATTTCTGTGGGATTTCGGTACGCTAGGGCGATCCGGATCCATCTTAGCATTTCTGCACTTGTCCCGCCTTAAGTCTAGTGAGCTATCTTTGACAGGAGGTTTATTAGATAAGAATAGGGTCTCAAGTTAATTACCAGATTCAGGATTTATTGCTAGTGTCTAGGGATTTTACCTAAGTAACCAGCCTTCTTCCTATCCGATTTCTCCGGTTCCTTAAGTTTGTATTAGTTGTCGAGTTAAGTTAAGGTTAATCTATTTAGTTTAATTAAGTTTATAATTATTAGTTTAAACCCCTCCCCATTTAAGTATATATTTATTTAGGCTAGTATTCGGTATAGGTTGTGATCTAGAGTTGCATTCGCGTCTTTGGGTTCGATACTCGGTCTTATCTGTTTACTGCTTTGCGACCGGTACACTTGCCGTGCGTGTGTAGTTTTTAGGTGAGTCGTTTTAATTAAAGCTTGTGATATTTTTATATATACATTTACACACATCAATGTCCAAGTAACAGATGCTCCACCCACAAGCAAGTACCCAAGAGGATATGGACAACCACCATGTCATAGTCTGTCACATGTTTATGAGGAACCAAAAAGACCTTCTAAACCAAGAGTGAACAGAAATCCCTATGAGTATTATCATCTGTCGGGAAGTGATCAAACAACTGTTGCCCCAAGTGTTGATATTCAAGCACTGGCAAATGGTCAGCAATAGTTGTTGAACTAGATTCAAAAACTAGTTCAAACCACTGATCACTTTTCCAAGCTTGAGGCTGAAAAGTCTGAGGACCCATCCAAAGCCAACTTGGCTTTGGACACTCACCAAAACTAATTCATTACTGATGTGCATGGAGCTTCTGCTTGTTTAGATAGTCTTTGGTATGTAGATAGTGGAGGCTCCAGGCACATGACACGATGTAGAGCCCTTCTTCTGGACTTCTTAGCTCATGGAGGGGGTGATATATCCTTTGGTAGTGATTCAAAAGGTAAGGTGTTGGGTTCAGGGACTGTTCAGGCTGGGAAACTCAAGTTTGAAAATGTTAATCGTATTGATAATCTTAAATTTAATCTTCTTAGTGTTTCACAAATGAGTGACAAAGGTTATGGCTCATTCTTCACTAAGAAAAATTGTAAGATTATTGGACCAGAAGTGGTGAAAAAGATTGACACCATCATTGCTGAGAGCAAAGCACAACTTGTTGCTCATAGGAGTGGCAATGTGTATGTAGTTGATATGTTGAAGGACAATCCTATGGCAAATGTCTGTCTGTTTTCTGCAGCATCCACAAAGTAGACAGAATTGTGGCATAGGAGACTGGGTCATACCAACCTTCAAACTATCAACTCACTCTCCAAACAAAGCCTTGTCAGAGGTTTACTATCAAAAGAATTCAAATGTGATGAGCATTGTGTTTCCTGCTTAAAAGGAAAACAACATAAAAGCTCTTACAAATCCATTGATGAGTCCAAAACAAGTCAATGTCTACAATTGTTGCACATGGACTTGTTTGGCCCAGTTAAAATCATGAGTCTAAGAAGAAAAAGATTTTGTCTTGTCATAGTTGATGATTTTTCTAGGTTTACATGGACTTACTTTTTACACTCTAAGGATGAGACTGCAGGTATCTTGAAGGACTTTGTCACCAAAGTTGAAAAACAATATGACTTGCTAGTAAAAGTCTTTAGAAGTGACAATGGAACAGAGTTTAAAAATAAGGAGTTGGATGACTTCTGTGTGTCAAAAGGGATTGTGAGGCAGTACAGCATCCCAAGAACACCAGAGCAAAATGGGGTGGTTGAGAGGAAAAATAGAACTCTTGTTGAAGCTGCAAGAACCATGCTAGCAGATTCTGGTTTGCCACTTTCCTTCTAGGCAGAAGCTGTAAACACTGCTTGCTATGTTCAAAACAGAGTTTTGATCAACCCAAGACATAAAAAGACTGATTATGAAATTCTATTCAAAATCAAACCATTAATCTCATTTTTCAAAATCTTTGGCTGCCCATGTTTCATCTTAAATCTTAAAGATTCCATTTCAAAATTTGCAGCCAAAGTAGACTGTGGATATTTTCTGGGATATTCTTCTACTACCAAGGCCTATAAAGTGTTTAACACAAGGACCAGGACAATAGAAGAAACTCTGAATGTAAAGTTCAATGAACTTTCATCCCTAAAAATCCCAGCAAATCCTGCTGAGTTGTTTGATTTAGATAAATTCAAATTTGAAGATATTACTGTCAAAGCTAACAATGCAGGTACTCCACAATCTCCACAACAAGATTACAGAACAGATGTTGTGATTCCAAGTCACTATAAAGTCTATTCTGCATCAGAGGAAGCACCTGTTCAAAACAACTGTCAAAACTCTGTCACAGCTGAGTCAGCCACTGTTGGCCAGTCTTATCCTCAAACCACTGCTTCACCCTTTACATCCACTGCTCAATCATCTGTTGACATAAGTCAACCATCTGTTGACAAAAGTCAGTCCAGTTTTACACCACTTGGACCCATTCCGCCACCTCCATTTCAAACATCTGTTGGCACTACAGAAGTGCAAACAGATGTTACATCAACAGAGTCACCAAACCTCTGTCCTTCACCTCAAAATGCCATCATACCATATCAGGGAGATCTAATCTACCTAAGAGCTCATCCACCAGATCAAATCATTGGCAACATCAGAGAGGGTGTGCTAACAAGAAGCCAATCCTCAAATATCTGTCTTTTTGCAGGTTTTCTATCTCTCACACAACCTGTCAAGTACCAAGAGGCACTAAAAGACAATAGTTGGGTAGAAGCTATGCAGGAAGAGCTCCTTCAGTTTAAAAGACAACAAGTATGGAAACTTGTACCACTGCCTAAGGATGTTTGTCCAATAGGCACAAAGTGGGTCTTCAAAAACAAAACTGATGAAAGGGGTATAGTTGTCAAGAATAAAGCGAGGCTTGTGGTTCAAGGCTTCAGACAAGAAGAAGGGATAGACTATGATGAAACCTTTGCTCCTGTAGCAAGGTTAGAAGCTATCAGACTCTTTCTAGCCTTTGCTGTCAACCACAACATCAAGGTGTATCAAATGGACATCAAATGTGCATTCCTATATGGCAAAATTCAAGAGGAGGTCTATGTATGTCAACCACCTGGTTTTGAAGATACATTCCATCCTGATCATGTCTACAAGCTTATTAAAGCTTTGTATGGACTCAAGCAAGCACCTAGGTCCTGGTATGAAACTCTTTCCACCTTTCTCCTATCCATTGGTTTCACAAGAGGTAAAATTGATAAAACCTTATTTTTAAAATGGAGAGGGAAAGATTTAATGATTGTTCAAATATATGTGGATGACATCATTTTTGGATCCACATGTAACAAAATGTGTGAAGAGTTAAGGGAACTCATGACAGCAGAGTTTGAAATGAGTGCTATGGGTGAACTTTAGTGCTTCCTTGGTCTCCAAGTGAAGCAGCTGCAAAATGGTACATTCATTCATCAAAACAAATATGTGAAAAACTTATTAACTAGATTTGAGATGAATGACTGTAAGCCATGTAGTACACCCATGAGTACAGTCAAGCTACTCACTATTGATGACAAGGATGAACTAGTTGACCAAACACATTACAGATGCCTGATTGGGTCTTTATTGTAGTTAACTGCATCCAGGCCAGACATTATGTTTGCCACTTGTGTTTGTGCAAGATCCCAGGCTTCACCCAGAAAGTCAAACCTTATTGCTGTGAAAAGGATATTCAGATAATTAAAAGGTGCTCCCACACTTATTATCTGGTATCCTGCTAATGGAAACATTGAGCTTTCAGATTATTCAGATAGTGATTTTGCTGGTTGCCACACCACAAGGAAGTCTACATCAGGAGGGTGCCAGTTTCTAGGGAATGCCTTAGTCTCTTGGCAAAGCAAAAAGCAAGCAGTTGTTTCAACTTCAACAGCTGAGGCTGAATACATTGCTGCTGCAAGCTGTACAGCCAAACTCATGTGGCTTCAAAATCAATTGCTGGATTTTGGGATAACTGCACTAAAGACTCCACTCATGTTGGACAGTCAAGCTGCTGAAAATATCATCAAGAATCCAGTTTCTCACTCATCCACAAAGCACATAGACATCAGACATCATTTTGTCAGAGATAGATATGAAAAAAGGTTTGATTTCTATGCACCATGTTCCAACAGAGGATTAGTTGGCAGATGTGTTGACAAAAGCTTTAGACACATCTACCTTTACAAATCTGATTTCTAGAATTGGTATGCTAAACATGGATTAAACAAAAATATTTTAAATAAAAACATTAAAATGTTTCAGAAAACCAAAATCCATCCTTGAAAATAGCTGTTTGGTTGAAAAATCTGTTAAGGATAAAACAACCACTGTTTCATCAACTCTATCCACTGTTAAGTTGAAAAATCTGTTTCAAACATCTGATCAGATAAAACAACCACTGCTTGGTTGAAAAATCTGTTTGAAACCTCTGATCAGATAAAACAACTGTTTCATTATCTATATATATACATATATACATATATCTATCTCTTTATAAAAAAAACAAGTGCTTTTGGCATCAACACTTTGGTAAAACAATAGCTGTTTGCATCAGACCTTTGGCAAACATCTGTAAACCACCAGACGTTTGACCATCAGATGTTTGCCACGTCTGCTCCTAAAAGCAGAGTTTTGGCCACATCAGCGATTTCACCAGAGCCTATAAAAACCTTGTTTTACCACAACAGTCGTTACACTGTCTCATTGTATTCAAAATACTGAAACCGCCTTCTTCATCCTCAAACCCTTACTCCAATTCCACTCACCCTCACACTCGAAATCCATTACAATGGATCTTCAAGCAAAAGCCACCCACAATTATCTCCCATATCTGGTAAAAACAGATGAAAACATTCCATTCCATTCCATTCCATTCCACCATCGATATCATCTTACAATCCAAATACCTGACAATCCTAACCGCTGATACCCCTATCTATCTTGATACCCTCCAAGAATTTTGGTTGAATGCTGAGTTTCTTCTTCAAGACAAAAAGCCTACATCCATTATCTCAAAAATTGGAGAGACAAGTATCGTCATTACCTCTGAGTTAATATCCACAACCTTCTCACTTAATGACCTGTCAGGTAAAGACTCTTTCCCTAAGGCAGAGCTTCACACAGAGTTTCAGGAAAGAGGTTATGATGCACAAATGACTGGGTCAACCCTTTTCAAAAAGTTTTTCCCACCAGTCATGAAATTTTTCTTTCATACCCTCCTTCTCTGTGTCTCTGCTAAGTCCACTTCCTTTAATGAAATCCCATTGAGGATTCAGTACTTGGGCTATGCTATGTTGTCAGACTCTGACTTCAATTTATCCCAGGGACTGTTTATGGACTTAGTATCAAATGTGAAAGCCATAAAGTCTGGGTCTAACAATGCTTTTTTGATTTACCCAAGAATTTTTAGTGTAATCCTTCAAAAGGTTTTACCTGAAAAAGATTTCAAAAAGGGTGAGTCTATTCAAATGAAGAGTCTAACTGATGAAACTTTCACAAGAATGTTGGGTTCAACTGCCCAAGAAAAAGTATTAAAAGTGTCAAAAGTTTCCAAAACACAAACAAAGAGGACTAAGACAACAACTGTTGTCCAAACCTCTGTTGTTGAGCACACTGCTCCTGGTGATCATGACACTACATCCAGTGCTGTGAAACCTACACCAGCCACTTCCAAAAGAAAACATCCATCCACAAAAACCTCCACTAAACTAAAAAGGGGACTTCTGGAAGATGAGATACCAGAAGCAAACCCTGTTGCAACACAAAAGCAACAAGAAACCACTGTTGTTACTTCTTCACAACAGTTGGATATATCTCAACCTGACCAAACTCCTCATGACTCCTCACAAAAGGATCATGTTGTAAGCCAAAGGGAAACACATCATGATACATATGAGTCACTTGGCCATATGTTCACAAGCCCCTCTCCCAGGGCTAATTCTCTTTTCACTCCTCCACCTTCACCAACACATGTTCCTCAAACCATGCAACCTCTGTTTGAGGCTATTGAGAAAACTCAGGAAAATCCCAGTTCCTCTCCTTCACCCATCAATGAGAGTATACCTCCACAAGTGACTAGGACTGAGGAAAATCAATCAGCCATCCCACAAACAGAAGAGGAGGTTACACTCCTAGAGTTCAATGAAACTCTAGGTGAGTTTTCAAGTGAAGCAGCCACTACTGATGTAGAGACCATTGTCTCACAACAGGACAGTGGTTGACTTCCTTGAAGGCAACAACTGATGAGGCCACAATAGTGTCCCCAAAATCAGTTGGAAGTCCCCAAAACCAAGAAAAAGGGGCATCTGGTTCTCATCCTTTGGACTCACCTCCTAGGACAGAACCAGATACAACTACCACTGGTAGGAATTCAGATGATCCTATTAACTTAGGTGATGGGTTAAAATACCAAGAATTGACGGCCAGAGTACAGTCCATTGAAACCTCTGTTGCTGATATCAAATCAGATATCAAAGCAATATTGGGATCATTGGCTACTCTCACCAAGAGTCAACCATCCACAGCTGATATTGCTAGTGAGCTATGGAAATCTGTTTCTCCCATCATCACAGCTCACAGAAAACTAGCAGATCAGACTCATGAAACCTACATGGCTGAAATCAGAAATATGGTAGATGCTAGGTACAAAGATACCCATGCTGACATTCAAGCCATTAAAGACCATCGGCTGAAGACCACTAGCTCTGCCCCTACCACAATTCACAGAGATGAAGATGATGATGACTTCATAGCTGATGATGCCAAAAAGGGGGAGAGTAGCAGAGATAGATTGCCAAAGCTAGATCCCTTTGGTTGTCCACCTTCACAAAAAGGTCAATCAAAGTCTGCCAACAAACCAGGGTCTACCCAAACAGCACCACAACAACAACAATCCAATGTTCAAACCAACAAAGCTAAAGAAGTTGATACCTCTGCTAATGAAGAAGCTGAAAAAGCTGCTGAAGAAAAGCAAAAGAGGGCTGATACTTTAGAATTCAAGGCAGAGGCTTTGGTGCAAAAGAAAAGGGAACAGCAGCAGGAAGTTGAAGATGTGGGTTCCTCTAAAAGGAAAAAAATGCCTGCCAAACATGTCAGAAAACCACCATCTAAACTTGCTGCTAAAACCACTGCTATCAAAACCATTGCTGCCACCAAAACCACTGAAACCACCACAACATCTGAACCAATCACCACAACCACCAAAACAACATCTGAACCTATCACCACAGCCACCAAACCAACCACTGAACCTACAACCACTCCACCACCTAAATCCCAAACATCTGCTGGCTCTACAAAAGTGCCAACAGGATGAAAACATTCACACATCACCACCTACCACTTCAACCACACAATCTACACCCATATCTACCATTCCACTTTCATCATTCTCACCACACACCTCACAATTTACATCCCATAGACCACCACCAACCATCACACCATTGGCTGTTCAGTATCCCCTTGAACTTGATCTACTTAAGGGGGAAATGCAATCCTTCTACAATACTGAACAACCATCTGAAAGATCTTTCCCATCTCTTCCACATTTTCCTGTACCCCTAAACCTAGACAAATATCTGAAATACAAGGCTGAACAGGCAGATGCCATCATAAAAGAGAAATGCAAAGGGAAAGATGACAGGACTGCTCAAGGCATCCATTCAGCAGAACTTAGCAAACTGAGAAGGATTGAAGATTTTGCTAAGACCCTGAGCTACTCTATGTCTACCATGCCTCTCAGCAGTGACATGGAAAGGGAGGTTAGGGAATCACTTCTTGAAGCAAACAAGAAACAGTTTGCAGGCTGGACCATGCGTTATAAAGCAAACAAGAAACAGTTTGCAGGCTGGACCACTCATGCCCTCAGAGAAGAACTCATTAGAATTGAGGAGATGACCAAGAATCCCCTAGCTAAGGTCTCTTCCCCTGATTTCAGTAAAGACAGAGATCCAGCCAGAGCCTTGAAATTCAAAAGAATGAGACAAGAAATTGTGGCTGCTGACTATAGGGAGATGAAGTCTATTGCAAGATGGTCAGAGCTGAGGTTGGTTGAAACCTACAAGAAGCTGGAAGATAACAGGAAGAAAGACCCTAACTTGCCTAGAAAACCTGTCTACTCTGATGAACCCCTGATGAAGAGACCTCAACAGGCTTTTACATTAGACAGCCTACTTGATACTTCTGATCTATCAGCTGCTGCAAGAAGACAATTCAAGAAGAAGAAAGAAATGTCTGAAGAGGATCGAAAGAAGTTTGCTGAAACTTTTGTAAAGGAGGGGCTCTACAATCAAATACACTTTTTCTTAGATCCCACTACTGAAAGACTCGGAGAACTCATTAGGAGACCTCCATCACCAAACTCATCCAAAATAAAAATGCATCTCAGCAAATCCTCTGATTCAAAAATTCTAAAATGGAAGGTCAACAAAGACACCCATGAATTGACTTTGCTCAAATCAGATGGAGAAGCTCAAAAGCTAAGCATGGATTTTTTTTTTTTTTTTTTGCATTACAATTAATGTTATTTATGTTTTTTTTTTGGTAGGATTACTAATTTTTACAATTTGTCGCAATTTTGTTGAAAATTTTGGACCCAGACTTGTCGCGGTTTTGTCAAAACTATGGAAAACAAACTTGCCGCAACTTTGTTGCAAATAATTGTGGGAATTCTCTTGTAAAATTTGTTACATCTAAATTTTTGAAACATGGGAAATTTGTCGAAGAATTTTAAAAAAAAATGTAGGAATTTGGTCGCATATATATATATATATATATATATATATATATATGTTGGGTCTGCTGACCTGGAGAAGAATAGATGATTGAAAAGCCAAAATATACTAACAGTTGATCCATATTAATAAACAGCATTTACAACAAACTCCTCCCAAAAGACTGTTGACCCTAACAACTGTTCCACCCAAACAACTGCTATGACAACTGCTGCTACAAAGGACTGCTGGATAACAACTGATAGAGAACAACTGCTGACTCAAGGTCTGATAGAGAACAACTGCTGATCAAGTGCTGAAGACTAAAGGTCTGTTGGAGCCAACAGCACTTAGGCTCCAACAAATGATACAAGACCATCAGAGTTTACCTCAACAGTAGTTTACCTTACAGTGTTTTGCAATGTAACAGTAGTTTGTATAGGGCAGATGTTTTATGTTGTTATTCTGTTAGAGGTCACTATCTTAGGTGACGTCAGCCCAGGTCACCAGTGGTTTAGATTTGTTTATAAATAGAACAGTGCTTGTACTGTTCTATTCATCACTCACAACATTCTCTCAGACAAACAATCACAGAGTGATCAGGCTGAGGGGGAGTACTTGTATAACTGTTTGTAATCATTTGAGTCTATGAAAGCATTCGATTGAAAACATTTATTCCTTTGTTTTGATTATAGTTTATTATTCTGCTGCACTTTCCATATATATTTACTTCATTCATTTCTCATTTTACTTAAACGAATCAAAACAATCAAACTCAGATCCTAACAATATATATATATATATATATACTAGTAAGTAACCCGCGCGATGCGGCGGCAACAAAAATTTACAACACGATACTCGTTTCCTGTTAGTTTCTTATTCATAGCATTGGTGTGGTCGATATGATAACAAATTCAATAGTGCTACTAAGAGCTATATGATGTAAATGTAATTGTAACAAAAGATTTTAATAATTATAGATTTAATTAAATTGATACAACCAAGTATTCGTCAATAAAAACTTGATTAACTACATATGAAACTATGTATACAACATATTAACTAATGTTTGGGTGTGTTACGCATTAAACTTATTGAAAGCCCTTACACTATATATCGGTAATAAAATGCACCGAATACTTATATGGGTGGAACGTGTTACTTTAATCCATGACTCCATGTTTAATTTTTCTATAGTATTAAACAGGCAAGAAAATAATTTCATTTTACGATAATCAACTTAAGGAGCATGATAAAAAAACACTATAGATCATGGATATTACATTATATGACACTGCAAATATTAAACATCCGCCAAACATGCCAAAATAGGCCATCTAAAAATGATAACTTATATGGTTGGTGATCAAATAGCCTAATGCATTTTAGACAATATGGTAAGTTAGAGGGTGAAAGGAAGGTGCGACTTTTATAGAAGAGATGAATCTGTTCTTTGAGCTCCAGATAAAGCAATTACCCTTTCTCTTGTTTAACCATTTTTCATCAGTCACTTGCAGTGATGGGGCAGAATAAGCATCGAATACATTTTAGAGGGAGAGTTGTTTACAGAGGGAGGGTGAGCAGACCCTTTTCTCTTGTTTGACCATTTTTCATCAACCATTTTAGGAAATTTTGAAGTCTGCAGGTATCTCAATTCTTGTGAAAGTGATTAAAAACGAAGAGCCGAAAATAGGTCTGCAAGATTTGGGTTAAGCAAAAGTTTGGGCAGAGAAATTTCAAATGCATTTAAATTTTTATCTTTAACAGGTAACTTAAATATAAAATAGCTTAAAAGAAAAAGCATCAGTAGCTGCATATAGTCAGAGTACTTTTATGCAAAATCGCCTAAATAATCCAATTTAAAACATAAAATGACAATTTATGTAATCGCATTTGACACATTAATAATTATTAAAACAAATATGAACTCTGAACAAAAAGAAGGCCAACCAAACATCACCTAGCCATACCAAAGGCCTGTAATATCACTAATTGACTAAAATCAATATTGACCCATTGACCCACCCACATATTTGCGAGATCTCTAAAATTTTGCTCCCTAAAAGTGATGAGAATTTAAAGACAAAAAACAGTAAAAAAAAAAAAAACAAAGCTAAATGTGTACAAAAAAAGTGTTGATTGTCAGGTGGGCTGGGAAAGTGATATGTGAATCACTTTTGGACATATGCTTATCAGACGATATAGTTTTGTCTTTATGTTATTCATATGTGAATCAATGTGTGAAAATTGTGAATTTGGAAATTGGAAAACAAAAATTCATGGGTACCTGGTAGCTTTCGTGGCTTCTACGACGTGACAAACTTAGCACCAACAGCCAAACCAACTGAAGACCAAATACAAATTCTGTAGCTTCAACTCTTGTACGTCAATTAAAAGGAACACATTTTAAAAACACACAAATAGAGCTTTCATGGGTAAGGCCATAGTTTAATATCTGTTTTTGACATAAATTCATACCTACTCAACAACATATTCCATGTGACCAAGAAAATAGATGCTGGTGTGCTACATAATCTATGTGTTATAAATAAGCAGGAATAGAAATAGATCCACACACAACATCAATAATCTGAGGCAGCAAATAATAAGAAAAAATTATTAGAACAGAACCAGATCATATGACAAAATCAAAAATTGATTAGAGAAGGCTTTGGAGACATATAAAACAATATGATTTTAGCAATAGCAATGGCAAAAGGGGGGAAAGATGTATACCGGATGCGTGCGTTGATGTTGAAGTTTAGGTCATGAACAATTATTGACCAGATTCGCTCATTTTACCTTCTCGTATATCTAACATGAAATATAAAAACACAAAATTATTTGAAAATCTAATGCGTTATTTAAGTTGAAATAAAGTTTATGTTTTTAGGATTTGTTTTGGATCACCATAACAAACAGGTGTAAATTTTTGGGCTTCAATTGACGTCTACATAGATCACGCGTTTTATCGACTTCCTTAAAATCGTATTAAAAAAACACAAAACATTATGGGTCAAAATCGTTATAACACGAATATCATAAAACCATGCATAATGAAAACGCAACATGTCGCATCAGCATAATGAAAACGCAGGGCTTACCTAGATAAGGCAGGGTGCAAACTCCACAGAATCAAACCTCCCCTATTAGCTGCCCATTCCTAGATACACACAAATGCTTGTCTGAATCCAGCTCCCAAACTTTAGGTCTACCATTATGTGACTGAAAATGCCCTAAACAAAAGATTGAACTTTTAAATGAGACAAAAACATGTGTATAAAAGTCAATTGTAGTTATATCAAACGGATTAAACGGGTGAAATTTTGGTCAAAACATATATTGATGCAACAACTTCTTAAAATTGTTTATTCAAAGATTTATACAGTTTTTTTAATAATGTCGGGTCCATCAAACCTGACCCACAAAAAAAAATTTCTTTAACCCGATCTCGTTAATAGAATTGCCCATTATGCCACCTCTCCTTACAATGAGTGGTTAACAAAGCTACAAGGGGGGAGGGGGAGGAAAAAACCATATTATGGTGCCTTATTCAACAACTTTTGCCACTTCCAAATGATCCATTCCTTGAAGATGTTGTATGAAGAACCATTTAAACATGTTTCTCGCTATTTTGGCAGTCACATTAAGAAGAGTTATCTTCCCTAATCCAGATGGACCCATTATTGCGAGCACCCTTCCAGGTTTCGTGTCTCCATGCAAATTTTTAAGCAAGAATTGCACCTGCACATTGGTACCTTGGTTGAAATTAGTTGAGTTCTTTCACATCATGAAGGTAACTGAAATCAGAAGCAATTACTCACATATTTGGCAAGGTTCCATCTAATGCTTATAGAAATTCTAAATATCACATGAAGCTTATTTATTACATATTTCTGGACAACATAATCTTCTTTTTTATTGACTTAAGGTCAATAATATTATAGATACAACATCAAAAATTCTAGCCTCCTACAAAGACAAATTAAAAAGAGCAAAAAAATTACACAGTTACATATGTCTCATTTAGTACCTCACCCACACCATTGGCATCACAAAATTATAGTCTCTTGCAAAGACAAATTAAAAAGAGCAAAAAAATTAGTATATTTCTAAGTCCATCGGTACCAAACCCTACACACGACTCCAACAGCAAAACCATAAAAATCCTAAACAATTTCACCACAAACATTACGAGCGTCATTAATAAATAATTCTTTGGAGTGAAACTATGGCAACATGTCCTCCCTTATCATATCGTAGAATGAGTCCCATTTAATCTCATCTCCGTATTAAAATCCTGAACATATTTAAAGTTTTTGATCTTTGATTATTTTGATTACTTTTTTTAATGAGCTATTTCGCTTATATAGTCACTTACAATGATTAGACAATCCCGCAAAACTCAGGGAGAAAAACGTGAGTTCCAAATCTACATGAGAACCATAAACGTCTTCAACAAAACATGGTTTAAGAAACACAGTAACGTTTAATTTCCCATGTAGTTCAACCGTCTATGTACTTGTAATGATGACATACAGATACGTGTCGTAATTTTGACTTTAGAATCCTTCCAAGAAAGAAAATGTAGCAATTTCTTGAGAAACGGGAATGTAAAATAAGATGTGAAAACTAACAACACACTAACTACATACCTTTGATGAGAACTGGTTTATGCTAGATAGACTATGAAAAGCTTTGCAGAGATATTGGTCTTCTAGACATATGAACAAAGGGCTCACGTGTCTTTTATAAATTGCTTGAACAAAACTCAACATCTTGAATTGCAGAGAAGAAAGGGGGTGATGGGGAAACCCTAGATTTTGAATCGCATAGAGAGAAAGGGGGTGATGGGGGCGGATAATGGGATGAGACTGAAACCCTAGATTTGTATGCGTGTTTTTGTAGGGATCAGATTTGTGCAATGACACCTTGTACATTATGCTTTAAATGAGTGCACTCCTTAAAAATGTGTAAAATGATCATCCTTGCCCTTCATATATGCATATTAATATAGTATAGATGTATATATATTTGTATTTATAATTTATTTTTCTTATTATTATTAATTTTAGAAATAAATTAAATAAAAAAATCCGAATTTGTCGAAGAATTGTCAGAAAAGCATAAAAAAGAGTTTTCCCAGAATTTTGTCGGAAATTGGGCGGCGAGAGCGTTTGTCGGAATATTGCCGAAGATTTTGTGGTAATTTTGTCTCTAGACAAGGTTTTTTCCCACGAATTGTTTTGTGGCAAATGTGTCGTTAATGACCATTTTTGACAGATTTCCGACAAATTTGGTTGTCAAAAAGTTGGCAGTTTTCTAGTAGTGACACTAATTTACTCTGGATAATTAAAATGAAACGACTCTTTTTTTTATGTTTACAAGTGGCAGATTGGGTTATCCCAAATTCCCAATAGTTAACAGCTAAGTTTGTTACACTAATTTAACCTATAGATAATTACAATGTTTGATTAACGTAAGTTTGTGTTTCTGAAGTTTTGTCGTCATTTGTGGGTGTGTTCGGAAATGTTTGAAGCAGAGATTTTGTCGTCATTTTGGGTAGTTGTTTAACAAACAACCTTCTTTGGAACCATAAACTTTGGCATATTTCTCTTACAATATGCTAAGATATCCGCTTAATTGGAATCATCACTTGTCGCTTTTAACACATTGAAAGCACATGGGCTATATTCCTACCTAGGATGAGGCATCGCCACCATTGTGAATTCGATAATGGCTTGGTGTTTAATCGAAACCGACTCTAGTTCCACACTAATTTTTTCACCACCTGATACAATCACATAATTCGAACAGTCTTTTATTTCGATATATCCATCTAGGTGGATAATTCCAACATCACCAGAAAGGCATTTTTGGTCTATTTGTGATCTTTTAAGTAGCCTTTCATGATATTATTTCCGCGAAGAACAATCTCCCCCATTGTTCTTGATGTCCACATCCGCGATTGTGAATACATTTACACCCTGACAAGCCTTCAACCGAGCTTTATGATCTCTAGCTACCAGATTTCACTTGGATTGCCACTCGCATAGGAGGGCGGGTACTGAGGCCTTAGTGAGGCCATATACATGAGCTATGTAGAATCCCATGTCTTCCATTTTCTCCAAGTGAGATGCCGAGGGCAGTGCACCGCCCGTAAGGACATTAACCTTAGAGGTTATTTTGTAACGCTCATGTGGTTTGGCCTTTAAAAGAGTTTTGAACACACCAGGTGCACAACACATGGTCACCTTGTGGTTTGAAACACTATTGTACATTTCGCCTGCGCTTGTGTTGCGCATGCACCTGTTGGTGCCACCTCTTTCCATCCGTTGCAATGGAACATTGGTAATGACCATAGGTAGACCACCTCAGTACTCAGATCCCACCCTTAAATCATGCCCATTGTGCTCAGAAAAGCACTGCGATGGCTAGACACTACCCCTTTGGGTTCAGAGGTGGTTCCAGATGTGTAGTTGAGCACGATAGCATCCCACTAGCTCGTCTTCAAGATCTTTACCTTAGTAGTTTAAATCACCATCATCGACGAGTGGCTCATACTCTAGCTTGCCAAAACGAACCCCCGTGGACTTGCTGAATGCTGATGTCAACAATGACCACAACCAAGGGCTTATGATTCTGATTGCAAAACTTTTTGTTACAAATACAACATGATACTAGAAGCACTGAAAAACTTTATTAATCAAAAGAATCAAAACTTTACAAGATCTAAACAACCCAACAGATCAAAAAGAAATCTCTCAAACAAAATCCCTCACACAACTATACTCTCAATACCTATCAACAGAATACACAGACTTCACAAGATCAGATATAAGACACATTTGAACAAACTATATGAAAACCCTAAACTGTTTAGATGAGAGAGAGAACAAAGAGAGACTGAGTTAAAAATATGAGCTAAACTCTTTAAAGATTGAAAAGAGAAGCTATTTATAAGAGCTGTAGAAGCTTTCATCAAGAAAGCACAAACCACCAAATATGAGCCATTGGATTAAGATGTATCACATGGATTATGATCGAACGGCTGTATATCAACACAAACAAACATATACTTATAGAGCTGGACTTGGACTTCTAAACAGGCTGGGCCAACAATATCATTCATCAACAAGCTGGGCTTTATTATCAGCAACAACTGGACTTTATCAACATCTACACTGTGCCGGTCCAATTGGTCCAATACCTCATGAAATGTCAAAAACGCAAGTATGAGTAGTAGTAAACACATTGTATAATTTGACCAAAACATTAAGTAAAAGAATTGGAAAGAATGTACCTGATTGAATATCTATGTGCACCTTTTAACACCCCCCCCCCCCACACACACAATTCTTTTACCCAAATGGTTCAATACAAGAATACACCCAACACAACACGTTACCTAAATGGGTCAAAAAGACACAATTTCTTGCACAAATCTTCATGAGCAGTAGCTAATAACCCCATTGTGAATAAATCTGCAATCCGATCCTTAGTATCAATAGACAGAGTTTTAGCCACACCTTTAAGAATTTGATGTCTCAAAAAATAAAGATCTAATTCAAAGTTCTTGGCTTTATCATAGAATACAGGATTTGCAGCTATTGACGTATTTGCATTATTGTCACAGTATAATTCCACATGAGTTTTAACATAAACATTCAGTTCTTCAAGCAAATTTCTTAACCACATAACCTCACATGTAACTACACACATTGCACGATATTCATCTTTACCTGAAGACCTGGAAACTGTTGATTGTTTTTTGCTTTTCCAAAAGTCTAAATTATCTCCTAGAAATACACAAAACCCAGTTACAAATTTCCTAGTACTTATGCACTTTCACTAGTCAGAATCAGAGAAGGCATTCAGATTAAACTGATCACCCTTCTTAAACCTAATTCCTTTTCGAGGAGAAAACTTCAAGTATCTAAGGAATTTAAATGCAACCTTTAGATGACCATTTAAAGGACAATGCATGAACTGACTTAAGAAATGCATAGCATAAGATATATCAGGTCTACTATGTGCAAGATAAATTAACTTACCAATTAACTGCTAATACGCAGTTATATTTTCAATTGGTTTGGACTCATTAGCAACTAATAATGTTAAAACATGGTTTTGTTCAATAGGTATATTAACAGGTTTACATGCTAACATACCGTATTCAGCCAACAAATCAGTACAATACTTTCTTTGGGTCACACTACTAGAAAAAAGGCTTATCTTGACACACATTTTATGACACGCACTCATTTATGACACTCAAAGGGTGTGTCATAGAAAAAAGTGTCATGGTTTATAAAATCTTATTAATTAATGACACCCGTTTTTTGTGTGTCAAGAATTTAGTGTCAACAAATAGAAAAGATGACACTATAATATATTGTGTGTCATCTTTTCATGTCATAAATATATTTTTCAAAAAATTCTAATCTCCCTCCATATAATCTTATTCCCTCTTCCCCTAAAAATTCTCAAAACCCTCAATCTAATCTGCTCTCATATCCCTCTCATTCTCATCCTCATCACAACCCCAAATCCAACAAAACCCTAACATTGATAATTCAATTCATTCAAATTATTCTATACATACATTTTGAATCGCTTCTTAGGACCAGCGTCCACCAGCTAATGTGCGCCTCTTAAAAAGATATATATACCTTCTCCCTTCTTAAAAAAAGCATATATCTTATCCCTTCTTGATAACAGCTGCAACAATAGGCCAGCAACAACATATGTCAGCCAACACACCACCGATCACTGCTCTGCCCCAAATCGAGGTCGACAACGCCACCATCTCTAAATCGAAGCGGCAGCTTCGCCTCTTCCCACGCTAGCGTTAGGGATGATGTGCGTACACCAAACCCACAACCTTCTTCGACTCTAGCAGGCGGCAATAGAAAGGGTTAAGGTTCATACCTAAACTGAAGGCCTGGAAGTCACTAGTGGTGGTGATGGTTTGTACACCCAAGCGTTGGTGATGAGGTTCGTTGACTGGCCGTGGACGACAGGCACCATTTGCAAAAAGATCGTTGAGACTTTTTGAGAACCTAACCTCCGCCTACGACGATGGCTTCTAGCATTCCAGTAACGCTCCGACTATCGAAACCCACCTCCTCCGCCGCTATTAGCAACTCCTCCACCGCTAATCTACCGTTACATCTTCACAGGTATAGTCGTTTTACTTTTAGGTTCATGTATATAGTTTTAACGGGTTTAGATATGCTGGTGGCACCTGATTGTCTTGATTTTATACGGTTGGGTTTGTTTGATTTTACTGATTTTGATGTGCTTTTTGGCTTTTGTTTTGCGTAGCTTTTGCTTGGCATGTTTAAGGGTGCACATATGTTGTTCGATGAAATGTCAACACTGCTGATTGTTTTTTGAATTCTTTTTTGGTTGTTTTTAGTCGGTTCTATTAGTATGTTATGGTATTTGGCTTAGGTTTCCTATTGTGTTTGTTGAAAAGCCCATCGTTCTTATTCTTTGGTTGCGATTTCCAGCTTCTTTTGTTCATACTATCAATCATTTGATTTGGAATTTAATTTCATATAAGATCTCAATTTAAACTTTACATCTAGAGATAAAGCTTAAAATTCATGGAGTATAAGTTCGGCTTGATGGTGTCAATGTTGTTTATGTTGACCAGCTATAGTTTGAATACATGTGTTACAAATCGGTCGAATGTAATATGCTATTATTAGACGGCGTAAATTCGAGTTGTGCCCCGCAACGCGGGGCGGGTAAAACCTAGTTCTATATATATTAAACGTACAGCTCTTTTGAACAGTAAAGGGGTACTTTGGGGTTTCCACATTAACAGCAATCCAATCCCTCTTCCAGACTCTTCTACTCCTTCATCATTTCATCATCAAGGGTTTCCAATCCGTCTTCCATATTCTTCTAATCCTTCATCCCTTCATCATCAATCAGTTTAATAATTTCCTCATGGCAATCTCATCTCAGTTTAATTAAACATAAACATAAACATGAAGTGATTTCAGCGGTGTTACAGCCTCTTCGTCAGCGTGGTGACTGGACGACGACGGTGGTTTCAGCGGTGTTACAGGCTATTCGTTGGAGTCAATAGACGTGGAGACGTCGGTCAACAAACTTCCGACAACTTACCGGTAGGCCTTTTCCTATTACATGTTCGCTATTTGGTTAGAACACCTATAGCTGAACCTTAATCTGAAGACTGATGTTGATTTAATGACTAGGTAACTTCGGCTGGCAGGTGAAGACAGGGGCATGAGCTTGGCCTACGGGAAAAACGAACGACAACGGTGGCCAGTTCCCATATGAAACTGAGCTCATCTAAGAAGAAAAAGATGGTGTTTCGAGATGAAAATGGTGACCCGGCAACGATTCAGTCAAGGGGTTCTAAAACCATTATGTGGACGTTCACAGTTTCAGCTCCAGAGATAACTATTATGCTTTTTAATTTAAGTGGATCATTGATTATCATGTAAGTAATTTATCTTGTCAATGGTCCTATTTTTCTTTTAACTCACAGTGTCTTATAATTTTACCTCTAGATGACTAGATCTCTACAAAGGTTGCATGTAAAAGGAACATTGCAAAGAAAAAGCTTATTGTTACAAGTTTGGTTATGTCCGATTAATGTTCCTCTATGTAGAGGTTTCAAATTGGACAACGTGGAGTTGTTGGCGAACAAGTATTCAAATTGGACAACTGTCCGGTTATTTTGTTGATGGTGCTCAGTAGGATTCAAATTAATTTTCTCCGTGTAGTAACCCAAATAAAGTAGTAAAAGGAACATAAATGTTATTGAACTGTTGCTAAAGTTTTAGATCGAATGGAGGATTTCTCCTGCTTTGGGGTGCTGTTTTTTTTAAATGCTATTGTGGTGTTTTTACTACTTGAAAAGGATGCTTTTCTACCTGAAATATGCTGTCCAAAAAAAACCCCAGGAGCTACAGAGCATTATTATTTGTATCTTCTTTCACATCATTGTATTTTCCCACCTATTAAATTGTGTTTTTTTTAATTGGTTACTAGCTTTCTTACTTCTTTAAACACGTGTTTGTTTCAGCGTGCTTCTGCATAAACTCGCAGTCGTTGTCATCAGATTTAGCATCACGCTCTTACAGCTGTCTCATCGCCGCAACCCCTGCCCTTACAAACTACCGGAATCCTACCTACAGTTTATGGTTTAATTAAGTGAGTTTATTTTTTTTTTTTATTTATTTTTTTTTGTAATTCTTTGTTTTATTTGTTAATTTTTTTTATCAATTCTTTGCAGGTATACAGCATGGATATTTGAATAGCTGTTGTATGTCATCTTCCCATACCGTAGTCGATAGGAGTGGGTATGAGGATGACCCTTTCTTTGCTAGGTAATATTTTGTGAGTTGTTTTTGCAAAGTTGAGTTCTGTTTTTGAATTGCGTCTTTGGCTACTAGGTGTAGTTTTATGCAAGTTTATTTTAGTTTTTTTTCCCGTTATATATCTTTGTTTTCTAAGTATTCACCCTTACAATATTTTTTGTTAGATGATATGGATATATTTATAGCCTAGAAATTAAGAGTTAAACTAAAATTAATAGAAATAGGATTTGAAAGCCAGAGGCTAAGGTAGAAGAAGGGTAGTCGGTGTAAGATTTACCACACGCAAAACTACCATCTTCATTATGCTTCAGCCGTCTGTCATGAAACGCGGGCAGCTCATCAAACAGCTGCTCAGATGACATATTGTTAATCACTTCTTCAGCCAGCAGCGCGCCAAAATACATGTGTCGCTGCTGAACGGGAGACAGTAGGTGACACAGGGGTTATATCATCTACTCTAGGAGACTAGGAACTCAATTGTATATTCAGGAGATTGTACAGATGTCTGCGACTTTTGCGGATCACTGTTTAGGTTGGACGAGCATTTAGTGTCCTCTCCATTAATCCTTCGACCTAAATGCTATATGTTGCCGAGAGGGAAGAAACTTCATATAGTTTTTGTATGTTTATTTCTTTTACTACTTATCAATCACGAATGTTGCATTTATTCTTATTTTACTAAGACACATATATTCCATGTCAGACCTTTGGCTTGACGTAAAAGGGTGTCACGATGTGTGCGCTTAGTTGTGAATGATGATAAAAATGTTGAAGCGGAACGAATTAAGGTGATAAAGATACCATGCTAGACAACATGCATTGCAGGTTCACATCTTCTCTGATGTTTACTTCTATGCTAATCATTTTTGAATGTCCGGTTTGCTTGCAGATAATCGATAATAGCGAAGACAAAGGGGCATGCCCCTGAGATGGTTGTTACGGAATACCTAAGTACATGTAAGCTTTACAACTTTTTTATTTAAAAAAAAATCAATATGGTTTTATAGGATTAGGAACAAATGGGCATGCCCTTGAGATGGTTATTATCTTTAGAAACCTATATGATTATGAGAACTATATGATTTTAAAGCAACTGAATTACATTATCAATTTAACAATCTAGGTGTTTACCTAACTCAAATGGATAGATATTTAATAAATAATTTTTTACATACTAGCTCCACTTTATGATGTTTATGTTAGTAATAATTCTCGTCTTGAAATTAAAACCATCACGAACATTAACCTTCATCTTATTAATTTAATTGTTGTCTCAGGTAGGGGGAGGAGTAGATGCTAACACAGATGCGGATATTAATGCCATTCGTGAAGAGTGGTCTAGTTATGCCGCAACCTTCATTTTCAAGTTATCCGTACGTTTAGTCTAGACTAATGTAATGTATTGACACAATATTTTTGTAACTAGTGGTAGGATTCGACAAATGCTAATTGTAATTTTTTTGTGGTATATATAATATATGCAATTTTATTTTGAAATTTATTGATTTTGTTATTATAAATATAAATATAAATCCAGATTTATTAGTTATTTTGCAGAATTTTTTTTTAGGTAAAAAAAAAACATGACACGCAAAATTAGTGTCATAAAGGTGTGTCGTAAATGCATGTCATGAAAGAGTGTCATTAAAGAGTGTGTCATAAATGCGTGTCAAAAAAGCGTGTCATAAAGGAGTGTCATAAACGCGTGTCATTAAAAGATGACACGCGCCTGCATGTCATAAACCTTTCTTGACATGTTCTTCCTTGACACTTTTCTGTGTGTCATAAACACCCTTTTATGACGCGCAATGCGCGTCAAGAAAGGGGTATTTTTCTAGTAGTGTCAAGACAAGATCATCCTTGTCTCTTATAACTTTAATTCCAAGAATGTATTACAATTTTTCTAAGTCCTTAATCATTAACTTGGACCTAAGACATAACTTAATTTTCTCAATTTCACTAATAGAGTTACCAGTAACAACTATATCATCCACATATACCAGAAGAATAATAATCACATATTTAGAATTTTTGAAAAAGATTGTAGGATCGGATTTTGACAAATCAACACAAAGATCACACAAGTATAAGCAAACTAGGTGCGGAAACCCTAATTCGCATGCAAACTGATAATAATCATGCAATACAAAAAGGGGTAGCGGCGCAACTTGTGGCCCATTTACCTACGTATCACTTGTAATTGGTTTGTCTTTGGTTTAATGAAAATAGTATATAATCATACCAGAACACGTTAAGACATATTTTCAATATGATTTCCATTAATATAATGATGATAAAACGTTTACAAGATTAGATATTAATGAAAATACAAGTTTCAGAAATCTCTAGAACACACACTCGAAACATACACTGACACACCTACTCAAATGACCAAAAGTTATGTTGAAAACCAACATCAACATATATATAGACCTATCTGTTCGACCTACGCATTGGTCGAAGGGCCTGGTTTGACCTTTTCAAGGTGCGAACCAACATGACATAAACAAACCATAACATACAAAATCACATTCGACCTCTTTAATTTCCATTCGACCTCTCGACAGGTCGAATGGGTTTGACAGTCTTCAAATCTTTCACTTCAAATGACGATATCTGTGCAATCCAAAAGCGATAGCCACATCATGCATGTAAAAACTCCCCATTGGTTATTCCTTGGATTGATTATGCACCGTGAAGCTTGATCTTAATCTTCTTCTTAGCACGTTTACTCATTTCTGGTTCAGGTTGTTGAATTGTGCGTTTCTGCAGTTCAGATTTGATCTTCATCGTCTTTCCTAGCAGCTTTTCATAATCATAATTAGCATGCACTCCCCAAGAAAAGCAAAAAATATCAACCCTTTGAAATATCCAAGCGGGTTCTATGTCTCTCACATTAAAATGAATCTGATTGTAATACAATGTGTCGATATCTTCGTTCGAACAGATGATTAGCCACATAGGATTGAACACACGTATCTTCTTGCACATAAGCTTTGGATTTTTATCTCTTAGCACGATCATAGCATCACCGGTCACCCAATCATAGTACCAGAACTCAAAATCTTTACTGAAATGTTGCTAGATAGGCATAAAAGGAATCCGCTTCAGCACTTTAGGAGGTTTATACTTTAAAATAACCTTCGGTAGACCATTCTTTAGATCAATATCATTCTTATGATCTATCCTCTTAGGATATTGTGGTCTACACGCATCCCACTTCGTATGACTCTCTCTTGTCAATCTCTCAGCCATCCAATGAACAATGCTTGGATTATCACAACCCGAAATCTGATGTCTAACGATGTCTCTCACAGCCCAATATGGAAGTGTTTTGATCTCATGAAAATATCTTAAATACAAGATCCCTTTCTCCCATTTTATACCAAAACATCTTAATTGTGGAAAGTATTTCCATGCCAATGCACGTCCTTTGAAAATTTTGTTTTGATATTTGTAGACATCACCTTGAACTACAGGTTTTGGTTGTCTCAATTCATCCTCTCTTAATTTCTTCAACAATTCTTTCAACGCATTAGATTGTCTGAAGACTTCGGCCTTTTCTGCTTCATTATCAAATACTTCGTCAATAATATTTTTACCCTTCTCTTCAGGAATCTTTTCGGATTGTCTGAGAGATTCTTCATTGATAGATGGAATGCTAGAATTATCATGTAAGTTGTACTACTCTGGATATTCTTCATGGGAAATATCATCAACTTCGACATGATTATACTTTTCAGTTTCTATTTCTTCAGCATCTTTCTATTTAGGATATGTAACTGGAACATATGGAATCTCTTTATCTTTCAAGATGTCATCTAGTGACTTTCCCACTTGCTACACTAATCCTTCAAGTATTTCTCTAGCGACTGTAGCACTAACCTCTCCATCTTCTAACTCGGGATCAGTATATTCAATCTGAAACCTCATATCGTTGTTCATGAAAATTTCAGGAAATCTTCCTGTGATCTAAAGTGTATAACAACCCTTTTTCATCATAACCTTCAACATTTTCTTATCAGCTTTAGTCATACCTCCTGGTTTCTCACTTGAAGTACCTTTATCTCCCTTCTCTTGTGACTGACGCTCTTCAAATGAATATTGGTTAGCGTCATCATCATGATCTGAGTCTTTCAAGCTGGTGGGTTTCTCCTTGTTCGTATTACCACCACCTGAAGCATCATCATCATTAAAACTATCATCGTCCTTATCATCTTTCTCATCATCATCCGTACCATTGTAATCAAGTTGTTTTTCTTCTTCTTCCTCTTCAGTACCTTTGAGCTGTGGTGCTTTTTTATATAGATTATCAATTATCTTCCTCATTTTCTCATTTTCTCATTTTCTTATTCAACCACCAAAATCCTCTTTGTGTTCCTCTTGTTAGACGTCTTTAACATCTTGTTCTCAAGCTTAAGCATCTTTACATTCTCATTAAGTTCATCAATCGTCTTTACTTTCTTTTCAAGCTCATCTTGACGATCTTTTGTGGCTAACACAATCTGTAACATATTTGTTTCATTCTCTTTCATCTGTCTGATTTCTGCTTCTTGTTGATTGAACAATTGCATCATCTTTGCAATCTGTTGATTCACTAAAGCCGTCACATCACTAGATACTATTGCTTGTGGAGTAGAACTTGATTCAGCAAGTGGTTTAGCAACTCTAGTCTTCATACTCGCTAAAACATGAAGTTGGTTCAGTAGTAACAACTGCTTTCACTACTTTCTGATTCTTAGCTGCAGGAGAAGATGCTGGTGATGCTGCTTTCAAACTTGCTGCTGGCATCTTCTTTCCTTTTAACAACAAATCTATCTCCTTATCCCTTCTTTTCCTTTCAGGTTCCTGTTGAGACATGTGTTTCACCCTTCCTCTTTTGACTGGAGCTAGTGGAACATGAGAACCTTCAATATCAGCATCAGCATCAAAAATCAAATCCTTATTTTCTTTAGTGAAATCTTTCTCTCTTTGTTCTTCAAAGATCTTTTCTAAAGCTTCAGGAGTACTAATTCAAGTGGCCTTGGGATTAGTATCCTTCAACGTTTCAGCTTTCGAAACCCATACAACATCTTCTTCAGTTTCTTTAGAGTCTTCATCAACAAGTAAAGTCTTTGTCTTCTTTTCCTTGCTTTTGGTAACTTTCTTCTTCTTTCATTCTGTTTCCACAATCTTCTCTTTCCCTATACCCATTAGACTTAGCACCATTATTTATCACCTGGCACTTTTGCTTTGCACTCTTATCAACTGGCACCAACGGACAATCAGAATCAGAATCGCTGTCCAGATGTCTAACAACATCCTTTCTCGGATCTGTATAAGCAGCCGTACTCAAGTGACCAAATAAACGTCTGTTGGTTGGTTTTTCATCATCTACCTTTCCTTTATACGTTTTCATCCTATTCGGTGTAGTCATGTTCATATGTTCCTGATTCACCACTTGTAATGGATCTTTCCTAAACTCGTTATACTTATGATCAAAATCCATCTGCCGGAATCTTGGATACATAAGAAATTTGTCCGTCTTCAACCCTTGAAATACCTTGAACTGGTCCAAAGACATGAAGTAGATACTTTAATGAAGGTGATAAATTTGCTTTTCACTTATCGAGCTCTCGAGCCTAAGAGTAGGGGGAAAATTGAACATTATTTATTATTGTGTTTTTATTTTTCTTCCGTTTACATTGCATAGAAGTAAGGGGGAAATTAAAACGTTACCCCTGAAGTTTTAGTTTAAATCCGCCACCGAGACTAAATGTGTAATCAATTAAAAACCAGGAGGGGTTTTGGAAAAGTTGTTTTTTTTTTTAAAACCGGTTTTTTTAGGCATAATATAAAAGTCTATATCCTCCTAAAAGGAAGGAAGGTGAAGAATGGCTTTGTCGGTGGTGTACTATCCTCCATAAAACTAGTTTCGATTTTTTTTTTTCTTTTCTATAAAAAAACGGTTTTGTCCGGTGATTACGTGAAGCAATTTTTAGGCATAATATATAAAAATCTATATCCTAAAATAAGTATATTGTGTAGGGCTCTACTAAGACTGTAAGGAGTGGGGGCGGGAGAGGGGCGGGAAGGGGGGGGAACACCGCCGCCACAGGGGCGGGAAGCATGGCGTGGGGCTGGGGGCGGGGAGGGCTTCACCGGCGTGGGGGGAGTAGGGGGGGACACGTGTCAGGCGGGTATTGGGCCAGCATTCTTGAACGTTAACATTTAAAAAAAAAAAAAAGAAAGAAAAATTTAATTTTCAAACGGCTATGTTAACGGTCAAAAAAAAAATTATAAATTACCCCCATTTCACTACAAAACACCCACTTTAACCAATTTTTATACACTTTTCAACCAAATTTTATACAATTTTCATCCAAATTTTATACACTTCCTCAACCAAAAATGAACCCATACAACCGAGGGTTCGACCCGAACAACCCATACGCGTTTGTCCCAAACCCGAATACACCACCGGTTCGCCCGATCCCAAACCGTCCACCCATTCCTTCACCTTGTCCCGACTACGCGGGTTATGCGGGTTTCATTAGTGGGCAAATTTATCCGAATTTCCCATTCAATGATTCTCTCGTTCCTTCACAACTTCCTTCACAACTTCCTTTAACCCAAACCGTACCCGAAACACAACCCCAAAATGTCGCGGGATCATCTTCGGGTAAAACCCCCCCTGCAAGAAGAAGTCACAGGAGGAAGACCCCGGAGGAGAAAGCAATAGCCGCCGCTAACCGCCAACCACTTAAGTGGACACCCGATGAAGAGCTCGCTATAACGAAAGCGTGAATAAGCGAGTCGGAAAAACAAGAAGGTATTTGTAATTATTTTTTTTAACATGATTTTTATTTGTAAGGTATTGCTAATATATATATATATATATATATATATATATATATATATATATATTTTGTAGGAACTAGTCGCCATAAAATCGAGTTTTGGAACGACATAAACGCCGCGTTCCATGGGTTGATTGGACGAGAGTTCTATCGAGCAAACGATAGTCTCTCGTCCAAGTGGACAGAGATAAACAGGGCAATGAACTCGTTTCAACCGCATTATTATTACGCAAGAAACAATCCAAGAAGCGGTGAAACGGACACCGACAGCCTAACCCGCTCGCTGTTAGCGTTTCGTAACGAAACCGGTCTCGAATTCAAGTTTCTTCATTGTTGGGAAATCGCCAAGAACCACTCAAAATGGGCGTACGTCCCCACTGCAAGCAACTCCGCAAAAAGGTCGAAAACAAATTCGTCAAGAAACCGTCAAACTGATCCTGAAAACGTAGAAGCCGTTAATTTGGATGATGACGAGTTTGAAGAGGAATTGAGTCGCCCACCCGGTCGAGATAAGTCAAAAAAGAGGGCGCAAAAATCTACTGCCTCGGGTTCGGGTTCTGGATCAACCGGCGCCTACAGCGCTGACTTGCAAGATTTAAATGCGACCATGATTCAGTTCAATACGATTCAAGAAAAAAATGCTCGAGGAGAAAAAAAATATTCGCAAAGCGTTTGAAAAAAAAAATTGACTATGAAAGAGCGCAAATTGTCTATCAAAGAGCAGCGCGAAAAACGCGAGGATTTGAAATTTCTCGCCATGAACACCGACCATATGCAAGGGCCGGAGTTAGAGATGACGCTTCAAATGAAGCGTGATATTATGGAAAAATATAATCTGAACTAATTTGTTAGTCTTTAATTTTTTTCGGTTTTATTGTATTTTTTTTAATTTTCTAGGTTTTTTTTTGTATTTTTCTAGGTTTTTATTAATTAAAAATATTTATTATTATTATTGTTTTATATAACAAAGTTAAAAAAAAAAGAAAAACAAAATGCCACATAGCACTTTCCCCCACCTCTTCCCCCCCTTCCACTCCCCATAATTATTTCCCCCCCCCCCCCCCCACAAGGGCGCTTGATCCCCCTCTTTCCCGCCCCCCCTCCTTATAGTCTAAGGAAAGGAAGGAACGTGAGGAAGGCCTTTGTCTGTGTACACAGATTCTACAAAGGAAACCCTAACCTTCCATAAAACTTCACGGTAGGCTTTATTATTTAATCAACCCCTCCCTCACAATGGCTTTGATTATTATTATTATTATTATCAAAATTCAATCGCAAAATGGTGGCTGTTTTGATGATGCTGCTGTTGTTTCTGCTCACTCTAGCTCATACAGCTGCTGCTACTTACGGTAAGATCCTATAATTTTTGAATGTTTTCGTTGTTTCTGCTCACTCTCTATTGCTTAAACTTCAATTATTATTATTATTATTATTATTATTATTATTATTATTATTATCATAATTAACATTTACATACCTGCTTTTTCTGCAACTCATGGTTGATTTTTTTGAGTTTTGCAACTTCGGCTTCCAATTCCAATCATTGTAATAATATCCAAAACATGTTACAGAAAGGCTAATGATTTGTTTTAGGAACATAGAGATGATGATCATTGTTTACGATACATCACTGTAATAGGTTTACCTGCTGCTGCATTATTTTTTTTTTGAACGTTAAACTTCATTAAAACAGCGCCACCCTCAACAAAGGGCCACCACCAAAAAGATTACAATATATACATCGGGTTTACTAACCAATCCTTCCACTCTAAATCTTTAAAATTAGAGCGATTTCTAAGCCAAAAAAACAACAAAGATTTAACTAAAGCAACCACCTCTATAGCCTTAGACGACGACCCTTCAAAAACCTTTTTGTTTCTTGTTTTCCAAATAGTCCAGCAAACAATCATCATAATGCCGCGAAAGATCCGTTTATGCCACTCATTCTACTTGCCGAGGCTGGGCAACAGCAGCATATCTTTAATATTGCTGAACATCGGTTGTTGAATACTACACCAGCTCCAAACCGCTTGCCAGACTTGAAACACAAAGCTGCAGTCGATGAAAAGGTGACCTGCAGATTCTGTAACAGCAGCACATAGTGGGCACAAAGTATCCTGAATTTTTATGTTCCTTCTAACTAAGGCCAAACGGGTCGGAATCCTCTCCATCTCAATTCTCCACATCAGCACGTTAACTTTTATAGGAACACAAGAAGCCCATCGCATCTCGTTATTTTTCTGCAGATTCCGCCCCCTATTCAGCAAGCTTTTAACACTCGCCACCGAAAAAATACCACCATAATCGGCTTCCCACACCCACTTATCTTTGGCTTCTGAAAAAACCACCATGGACAACAGAAATAGCTAATTGATGTTGAATTTGATTTTTTTATCTTTATAAAATTTGATTTATATTAGTTGTTCATAACACAAGATTTCAATCTGTAATAGTTGTTGTTCATATGTAAATATCAATCTAGGGTTGCAGCTAATTGGGTCATTATCATGTAGCGTGTGTAGGGGTGTCAATCGTGTCGGGTTGGGGATGGTGGGTTGAATTGTAGAACCAAACACACCCCATATTGTTATAAATGTCAAATATTTCAAATTTCACCTGAACACACATAAATTCAGGTCAATCCTAACACGACCCTTCGAACTAAAAAAAACATAAGTATAAAAGGTCATCAGTCATGAATAACTTGATGCTGCTCTACTTTGTATCTTGGCTAAGGATTGTTTCCTACCATATTATCCAAAGTTAGTCAAAGCACTTTGTGCTGACCACAACGTGAACTTGATTATAGTTCCCAGTGCTAGAACTCTTGGCGAGAGGGCTGCTGTCTCAGACTTGTCTTTACAAATGCTTTTTTGGTTATTTTTGTTATAATTTAATAAGAGTCAAATAACTTTTTTGCAAACTCTGCAGTTTTTTTTATTTCATTTGTATTTTTGGATTTGGATTGTTTGTGTTGCTGCATTTGGACAGATTCGGTTGTGTTGTGGTTTTGTTCTGCATTGTTTTTATAAGGTTTTGAGTTCAGTGATTGATTGGTGTGAAGGTTTTTATTTTTCGGTGAATGGATGGATGTTGGTGGGGGGAACCCTAACTAATGTGTATATATTTTTTTAATATTTATATTAGTGGTATCTCCTAAGTTATCACGGTTGGTTTTCGGTAGGTATTGGTTTTATTTGATTTGATACACTAGCGGTACGAATACGATGCAAACGTTTGGTATAACAATTAACACATGTTTTACATTGTTCAAAAATCCTGAAAACGAAACTGATACTGGTAGCGATACCAATGTTGTTTAGATGGTGTTGGTTTGGTTCATTTTATCATCTTATGGGGTATTTTTTTTTCATTAAGAAACGTCTTTGTTTTTAGGTCCTGTTGCTGCTGGTTCTACTGGTAGCAGGAACATGCTACATCACCACCACGACGACCACCACCACCACCAACCCTGCCGCCATCCTAAAAAGGACAAGGACTCATACAATCTCCCCATCTCCTTTCTCCATACCAGGTTATCTTTTATTACATTTTTGATACATTAATTGTTTAACATTTCCTTCTCAGTGCCAACATGTTAGTAGTGATAGCAAAATGTAACTTTTAGATACATGTTGAAAATCGGTCGGATTTTTTTTGCTAGTAACAACTAGTGTGTCAAATATGATTAGGAATAGTACTTTGGCGACTTTTGACCCATTTGACACGTTTTCTTTTAAGCTAACATTTGATATTATCCATTATAAATAAAACATAACCTGAAAAGACACGTTCATAAGTAAATGGGGTCAAATGGTAATTCTTTAGTACAAGTTGAAGTGGGTTGTGATGCCCCAAAACAGTTCTTTCTTTAACTTTTGTTATAAATGACTAGCGTGCCTAATAGGATTAGGAAAGGTGTTTTGTGTTCCATTTGACACATTTTAAAGCTATATTTTTATGTTATTCGGTTTACAAAAAGCAGGGCTCAAAAGATTACCCGATAAAGGCACGAAAAAAAATAATTCACCAGGACATAGGTCAAGTTATGCAATGTTTTTATGAATCTATAACAGGAAAATCTGCTTTGGTATTCGACGCATTATACAAGCAGTTCCTTTGTTTCGGACCATCTACCATGGCTATTCCTAGTAACTGAGAGGGACAATTATGTTAGTTATGCTTGTACTTTGCTGTTACGAACTCCAAACACATTAAAAATTAAATGTTCTTTTTTTCACAAAATCTTATTGGAAATGCTTTGCAGTTTACCGGTAAGTAATGCACTGCTTCCCATCAGTTTATATAAAAGATCCGTTTTCAATCTTCATTCATCCTGGGTTCCTCCACCTTTTGAACCGTTCATGGGCAAAAAGGGAAATACTTTTAGAAATTAAAATAGAAGGGCAAGGGGTTATAGTGGTCATATCCTTACAAGAGTAATTACATTATTTCTTTTTTTGTTGTGATAATTCGACATAAAATGGTAGATTTATCCTCATCCTTTGCTCCATACCATGTAAATTTAACTTTTATGTTAGAAGCACTGTGATCAGCTTTCTAAAGGAACCCAGCTTGCTGATTTCACTCAAGTTGTCACCTTTTGTTGTGGGTTTGACCTATATCTTAACTTTTTATTTAAAACTAGGCTCACGTGCATATGTTTTGTCTAGGGCTTCTTTTTAGTATATAATCCTCTAAAGAAATCAGGGGATGATGAGTTATCTGATTTTGGAAAGAAATCAGGGGCTTGGTAGTGAAGTAATACATAAACACATAAGCTTATTGACTTGCTCTTTGTAATGGAACATGCATTCATAGATTAATCATCTTTGTTTGTTTAATAAAACAATGCTATGCACAAGTTGATGTCTGCGTATATTATGGAGAAGTTTAAATTGAAGAAAAGAAAGTCGCGTTGATATCAGTGTAAGAATGTAGTCTTAGCGTTCCAAAATAGGCTGCGTGGTAATTTCTTTAGGTATTTATTGTCTTCTTGTAACTGCTCAAAGAGTCAAAGGTATATCATGTAGTTGAAAATGTATGATACACTAATTAAAATTAAAAATATATTTGATTTCAGTAAATGATGCAAAATAATAGTTGATTCATCTCACGTAGATCAATTAAGATATTATTTTAGCTATCTTGTTAAGCAAGGCAGCGTGTGTGGTTGATTGGTCAATCATTTAGGAATTTATTTAGGCCAGATGGCAAACATTTAATAACTTTCAGATCACCATTGATATTCCATGTTAAAATCTTGACGGTATATGATTAAGTTCCTTATATTTACTTTATTGAGTCTAGATATACCTTAACCCAACAAATTGTCATCCTTGTTATAATTTGTTTACGTAGAAATTTATATCCATTAGTGTCTTTTTCTCCTTGTTCTTACCATATAGACATCAACATGGATCCTATTAAGAGCTTTAACTGTTTATACTTATTCAACAGTCCATGGTTCTTTCAACCACATTTTAAACTCTTATAGGGTATTTTTTTTTCATTAAGAAACGTCTTTGTTTTTAGGTCGTGTTGCTGTTTCTACCGGTAGCAGGAAGTTGCTACATCACCACCACGACCATTACCATCACCACCCTCACTGCCATCCTCAAAGGACAAGGACTCGTGCAATCTCCCCATCTCCTTCCTCCATTTCCTCCATATCAGGTTATCTTTTATTTACATTTTTGATACATTAATTGCTTAACATTTCTTTTTCATTGCCAACATGTTAGTAGCGATAGCAAAATGCCATAGCTCGGTGGGTTGGGCAAGGGATCAAATAGGTAGCTTTTAGATACATGTCGAACTGGGTTAGGATGCCCCAAATTGAATAGGAACGGTACTTTGGGCGAGTTTTGACCCTTAGGATCAAGAATGCAATATTTGTAAACCACAAGGACCAACCATGCGATTCTCTCTATTTTTTATTTCTATTTTTTGCTAGTAACAACTAGCGTGTCAAATATGATTAGGAACTGTACTTTAGGCGACTTTTGACCCATTTGACACGTTTTCTTTTAAGCTTACATTTGATATTATCCATTATAAATAAAACTTATCCTGAAGTGACATGTTCATAAGTAAATGGCATCAAATGGTAATTCTTTAGTATATGAAGTCCAGTTTTATATAAAAATAATAAATAATAATATATAGTATATAACGTTTCAAACATGATTGCAAAAATGTTATTATTTCAATAATAGTATAATTTCCAAATAAAAGGGTTTATGAGGTTTTATTGATAACAAACACTTTTGGTGCGACTTCCGACATCCTTGATCCGTTCTTTATAAGCAACTATTTAATTTTTACCCGAACCAACCCATATATAAGTAAATGGACAACATTGCCGCCTCTACTTTACATAATTTTCTTGCATCACTTCTACATGTTATATATGATTATGAAACATTTGCATTATAGATGCCAATATAAGCTTTTTAGATAATAACTATTGAAGAGGTTTTAAGTATATATAGTAGATACACTACATTTTGTATCTCTGTAACCCTACTGAACTGAACTGATAAGAGGTACAATATACCCCGATGAACCTATCTCAAGATAAATCTATTGAATTGCCACATCTATTTTTTTCCATTAATATTTAACCATGTGGTTTCTAAACATGAGATATTGCAACCAGGGCTTCCTACTGCACCAAATGAACCCGATGACGGACCAAGAAGAAGTCCTGTCACCCAATCACTCCCCGTAACTCCAAATTTTGATAAAAGAAGTCAGAAGATGGACCGTAAAACCATATTTATTATTTCTTTGTCAGTAGTAGTAGTACTGTTGATTACTTGCTGTGCGGCAACTTCTGTTCTCTTGATGTACAAAAGATGTGGTAAGCATGTACCTTTGATCTATTTCACTAGTTACAGTAGTTTTTTTCCTTCCTACATTGTATTTTTTGTCTAAAATTTTTTAATCTTATATACATAATTAACGTGTCAATACAGTTATAAGATATAATATGTCATTAGTAATCTATTTTTTTTTGTGTGTAAAATGATTTGGAGGTTTTATGTTTCAAAAACTACTTTGGCGATTTTTAACATATTTGATCATTTTCTGTGAAGTTACCTTTTTCTCTTCTATTTTGACAAGTTTAACATGTTTTACCTCTGTTTCAAAAATTCTTTTGGCCGTTTTTTTCCAACATAACTTCAAAAACCTAACTTACAAAAGATCCATTCAGAAAAAAACTTATAAAGCATGAAAAAATATTATAAGTTAATTTGACAGCTTTTTTGCACTTTTTCCAAAACAACCTGCAGCTTTTTGGACTTTTTGTATGCTTTTTCAAAGGGGTGTATGAATTCTAGAGGACTGGTGTATGAATCCAGGTTCCCTTTGTTTTATTAAGTTTTGTGGAGTCTTGATTTGAGCTCGGATTAGAAGACAATTAAGTGACAGACTAATTAAATTGAAGACTTGGCCCGTTTTATTTTATTAACCCATTATTAGTTTTCTTCAGGATTAAGTAGTAAACCCTAATCTATAATTATAAATAGGCATCTTGTACTTGTAATTCATCATCACGAGTGAGGCAGAAAGCAATAATAAAAGTATCCTGGTTGCAGCCCGTGGACGTAGGTCAGCTGACCGAAACACGTAAATCCTTGTGTTCTCGTGTTCGTTTATTTTCTGCAGATTAATCGATTGTTTTCAATTCCAATCCCATCTAGATTCCATTCCGTGAAACGAACGCTACATTACCGTTTTCTTGTTTTGTTACAAAAACGATGGTTAAGTTACTACACTCATTATTAGTTTTGTTTCTTTAGCTTTATGCAAGCAGTTGGGATGTGCTTCTTTTTTACCTTTGTTCCATTATTATTATTATAATTTTTTATTTTTCAATTTCATCCATTCCGACTTTTTTGGAATTAGAATTAATCTAGAAATTTTGTATAACTTAAGAGTCAAAATATGTCAAATATAAAAGTCAAACTATTGTTTGAAAGTCAAACTAGGTTAGAATGTGGGTTTCTGATCCGATGTTTAGCCAAACAGTACCTGGTATTAGTTAGTTTAAAATGGTTATTTTAACTCTCATTATGTTAGGGTATGAATAGCCTGTGATGTACCGACATTTTGATATATATTAGTGTGTGTTTTGTCCCTCACGGATTCTCTGCACAAACATGTGTAGAACCCAAAACTTGTTCATCCAATGATCCCAAATGTCCAAATGATCATGGGCTACAAAATTTAGTTCTGGTTGAATTATATGTAAACTTTTACTCTTTTAATCATAGGGGTACCCATTTTCTTTAAAGATTATCAGTTAAATTTTTTGAAAGGCTTGAATTTAGAAGTTACTCTGGGTTTAAAGTAGGGGTGTCAATTTCTGACACGACCCGAACCTAACACGAAATTAGCGGGTTTGGGTTTAGTCTAAATGGGTTCGGGTCAGGTTCGGGTTGAACCCGCAAACCCGTTTAGCTAAACGGGTCGGGTTCAGGTCAACCCGGGCGGGTTAGCGGGTTGACCCGTTTAACGTATTTATACTATATATTGTTTTTTACAATATGTTTTGTGCTATAAATTAAATTGGTTATGTATTTTATGCTATACTTATAACTTAAAATGGAAATTGGTATTAGATTTTATAAACAAAACATAAATGTTTTATATATGTTTGTGTTTTTTGTTGTAAAATTTTAATTTTAATACATTAGTTTACGGAAAAATAAAAAAATTAGGTTGAACGGGTCGGGTTCGGGTCAACCCAAGAATATTTAGGTCGGGTTCATGTAAAATTTTCGGATTCAGGTTGGACCCGCCAATCCGCGAACCTGACCCGTTAAGCACCCCTAGTTTAAAGGTTAATGATCATTTACTTAAATCTATTTTTTGGTTCAAGGAGGTGGTAATGCAGGGGATGCCCTAACGTGTGCAGCTCGTTTAGGATTAAATGCAAGGTTGATATCCAAGGCATGCACGGTGCACATTTAAGAAACATATATTATTTTTTCCTCCTAATTGTTTCAGGACTTTTTTTAGCTGTTTTGAACATCTCCCCATGTGCTGATAATACTATTCAGGTTGCCAATGACGTGCAAGGGTGAGGAGTTTTGGAAGAATTACGAGCTGATGGTGTATGTCTACTTTTTTGTGGTAATGAACATGGCTGCCAACTTATTTCATCATATTTCCGGATAGATTCTCTGAACACTTTGTATATAAATATAGAAAATATAATGTTAATTTCTAACATGTCTGAATAATTTCCAAGATAATTCTTTCATTGATAACCAACACCAAATATACACAAGTAATTTACATATTAATGGAAATACAATATTTACTAATCAATGCAATAATAAATGAAAATAAATCAAGGATATTAGAATCCTTAATTTACGTCTTGCTGTTACCCCCCGTCAACAGAACAGGTGGGGGACCGACACGTAACATGTTGCGGAACTTTTCGAACAAGGGGCGTGAGAGACTTTTGGTGAAGATATCAGCCACCTGAAGATTGGAAGGAACAAACTTAGTGTAAAGACGCCCAAAGGAGACCACACTACTAGAAAAAAGCCCTTTCTTGACACGCATTGCGTGTCAAGAAAGGGGTCTGATGACAGGGAAAAGAATGTCAAGGTTGGCGGTGTCATAAATTTAACATGACATATTTTCGCATGTCATCTGTTTATGACACACATTTATGACAGCATTTGTTGACACACGTTATGACACTTTTTAATGACACACATTTTTATGACACTTTTTTAGGACAGTTTTTATGACATTATTTTATGACGTTCTTTGCGTGTCATAATTTTTTAATCTAAAAAACAATTTTGTTTTGTAAAATTACATATTTGCCCTCCTGGATTTATTGCCATTTTATTGTATGCAAAATAATTAGCAAACTAATAACAGAAACATCATTTCATTATATAATCCATATTTATCTAATTACAAACTAATCCGAGACTACGTTTAACGTTTACAAAATATATTGTATCGACATTACGTGGCCTTCAAACAAGTTTCGATTATTTGAAAATAAATGTCGCGGCGTAGCCTAACCATTCTTCGCGTACGACATCTATGTCTTCATCCCCGTAATGATCTCCTCCTCCCCCAACCCGAGACAACAATAAAATTAATATATTAGTCGAGGCCGGCCAATTATTTTACATAAATCATAATGCATCGCTACGTTTATTTTGCCTCAACTTACATTGCCCAATATTTCAACTAGCAGATCAAACGGGTCAGCTAGTTTGTCGGCTTTACTAACAGGTCAGATGTGTCAGCTAAAGCTTTGGTAAACATGATTATCACATAAGCATTCATGATTTGACAAACATGATTACTACCAAATATGTAACAGGTTATTGTATGTATTAAAGCCTTAAAACAAATGGAACTAGATGGATCCTCGCGCGCTTCGCGGCGCGTTTCTTGTAACTATCGATTCATTGTATTTTTTGAATTAAAATTTTAATAAGAAACAAAGATACACAAATACAATCTAGTGACAAAGTGTAAAATCAATCTACTTGGATATCGTTTGGTTCGGTTATTGGGTCACTTTTTCTTACCCAAAAACCTAAACCATCCGACCCGAAAAACTCGATACCCCAAAAAATAACCTGATGCATACCCCTAACCATATTGATGCAATTCATTTTCAAGGAGTCGTCATCAGATCATCAAATCGTTTCATCAAAGAACACGCCTGATGTGAATGCATTATCGCCCGATGTAATCATCAAAACATCCAAATCTACAAATTATCCAAAGATTCAATCGAATGAATGACATACCTCTGGATATTACCACATAAAACTTATTTGCCATATATGATTTGAGATAATCTAGTCACAAACTGACTGAAACAACTTATAAACTCTATTGTGCATCCACCTAATCAAATTTCAACCTGCAATCCAACAAATTCAAACTACCCAAAATGATAAACCAATGAAGAACTCATTATATTTGCGGTGTACCGCGCCGCAACGCGCGCGGGCTATTTACTAGTAGGTTTTCTAAAAGACTAAACTTAAAAAAAAAAATCAAATTTAAATCTCTAAAATAAGGAACTAAATCTATATTCAATGTTTTATATAAGTTGTTTCCCCTACAGACGTAGTATTGATGCAAAATATGAATAAACCAAATATGCCACAAATCAAAATTACCTAAATTGAGAAATCCATCAAGAACTCGTACACAATTTCAAAATACAGCAAATTAAAGATTTTTTTTTTTTAAGAACATAAAGCAAACACAACCCTGTAATTAACCAAAGCGGACATCTTTGTCATAGCTAGAATAAACTAACCAGAAGGACCAGAGCTTTCACAAAAAAAACATGCGCACACAAATGATGGAAAAAAGAAACGTAAAATAGTTCAAGATTTGGTTGTGTTAACAAAAAAAACAATCTACCGACAAGTTTAAAAAACAAACAAATCAGTTTAATGTTTGAACAAAGGAAACGTATAGGTGGTTACCTTAATTATGCGTTGACAGCGGTGAACTTATTTTAATGTTTGAACAACTGTAACCTGAAATATGATAGAGATTTGACCCGTTTCAATGAATATTACCCAAGAATATTTGAAAGAAAAATTAAAAAAAGGGTTTATTACTTCAAACCTATGATATATAGTATAATCATGACTGCGACGATGATATACGACTTTAAAATCATGAAGCCTATACGTTGTTGATGTTGTTTCGCAAGTTTGGTAGGCGGCTTAGTCTGATGATAGAATCTTCCTCAGCATCAGTTGCAATAACCTGAAATACAAATTAAATCACACGGTCACACACACTTGAACTCATATACAATATTGTGGTATAAAGAGTCAAAACCTGGTTTTAATCATAAAAACAATGGTAGTAAATACCTAATCAGCTATAATGGTTGTAACTAATCCATCCATGTAATTAAAGAGCATAGGACCTTATGCAAACGCTAATTGGCAAGTTAATTTGATTGCAAAACACAAATCGCCGATTAATATTCGACAGTAACATGTTTGCTTTGCTTTCACTCTGAGTAAAGCTATTAAGTATCAATATTATATTAACTATCAATGTATCGATAAACTATAATAATCATAATAATTATTATTAACCACAATTCTCAATTCAGACATTAAGTAGTCAAGCAACCTATCAAGTTTTATGATGAATAATTTACCCTTTTTATAGTGGAATATGTTGACCTTACGATGATCCACTTATCCTTCAATGATACTTTGTACATCATAAGAAACAGGGCTGGTACTCCATGTGAATATTCTTAATGTTGAAATAATTGTTGCTTTTGAGCATTATTATCCATTGGTAGACTATTTGGTTTTGTAGTAAGCTGATCATGCTGATAAAAATTGGGTAAATGTATCATCCTCCATCTGTAAATAAGCAAAAACACATCATATCTCTCTATTATAAACAGAATAACACAAAAGGTTATATATCAAATAAAAACCAACTATATTAATCGATCATTTTCAAATTCTAAAAATCAAAGACTTCAATTCCTCCTATAAATTACCAGCAATTCCAGAAAATAGTAATTTCAGTTGTCAAGAGAGTTGCATTCCTTTCAATTATTCATAGTGTACATTTGATATGTATCAAGAGCCTAATACAAACTCATACGAGTCCATTTTTTTTGGATCCACAAACACCCTGCAACCACTTCTTCACAGCAGCCCTGCTCCTCTAGTCACTTATTTCCTCAACCATAACCCAGCCATGGCTCCTAACCAAATCGGGCCCCTCACTGCAGCCACCCATTTCCCCATCAAACTCACCTTAAATAATTTCCCTTCTTGGCGCAAATTGTGGCTGCTGGTGATGTCTCCAAACCGAATCCCGACTACACGCTTTGGTTTCGACAGGATCAAATGATTATCAACGCCCTCCTTGACAGATGCTCGGGCGCCATTCAACCCCTCGTCTCCGCCGCCGAAACTGCTTGTCAGGCCTGGGATACCCTTAACACTAGCTATGCCAGCGGATCTCGCTCACGCATCATTTCCTTGAAATCAAAACTGTCCAAGCTTGAACGAGTACTTGAAACGACGTCGTCGTCTTCTACTTCTGGTCCTTCTGTTGTTTAGAGATTGTTCTTCGGCTACTTGATAACATGTTAATTTTTTGCTTATGCAACTGTTGACAATTATTATTGTACCTTCAGTTTGTAGAAATTTGTGGCAATTTCAATCGTTTTATATTGGTTGATTCCTGTTAAGTTTTATATCTAACAGGTCTAATTGCTAAAATAATTTGAAAATAAAGCAAATTAGGAAAAAGGTTAAACTTTTAAAAGCATACAATCTAGCAAGTCTACTTTTAAAAGCATACAATCAAACTTGTCACTATAACAACATAGACAATCAGACACTTAACTACATAAACTGCTGAAATTAATTAACATGACATAAAGAATCATCAACTGCACATTAGACATTCAACTAACCAAAAGCAAGCTCATAAATAAAATCAGCAAATACAAAAGAAAAGATATAACAGATACTTCTACTTGATTCCAAGTGCTCCACATTCATAACCCTAAACTCAGTGAACAACAAATCCTTAAAACAACAACAAAGATAAGAAAGGATCATAATCATAAGCATGAATATCACGAATAGGCTTTGTATATGAAGAATCCATAAATGTTAATCAACACTACATCAATAAATCAGAACATCACTTTTATTTTACGCAAAACAAACTAAACTCTACGCAAAACAAACAAAACGAACAGATCGATGAATTCAGTTGCTTAATTTTTTCAAAGTTTACGAACCCTGATTTCAAAACCCTGATTTTCTGCTTTCAAAGTTAATCGAACAGATTGATGTGGGTACAAACTCCAGTTTCAACGAACGTTCATACCGATGTACAAAATCCAGTTTCAAAGTTAATCCATTTTCTGCTTTCAAAGAGAGCGGTGTAGTGTTTGTGGAATGGGGAATCCGAACAAATCAATGTTAGCTAGGGTTTGTGGGTACAAAATCCAAACGGATTGATGTTAGGGTTTGTGGAATGGGGAATCAATGTTAGGGTTTTGTGGAAGAAGATGTTGTGGAATGGGGAAGATGTTTTGTTTTTGGTGCCAGAGAGAGCGGGAGGTAATTTTATGGGGAGATGCGCGAACTGATATTTGAGATTTTGGTGAAAGAAAATTATGACACACATATTCATTTATTGTCATGCTTTTTAAATTTATGACAGAAAATTTTTGACACGCAGAGAAAAACGTCAAGAATTTATTAGTTTTTATCAAAGATGACACTTTTTTTATGACATACACTTTTTTATGTCATTAAATCAGTGTATGTCATTAAATATATGTCATTGAAGGGCTATTTTCTAGTAGTGCCAGCTCTCGAACAAAGTGATAATCAATATCTATGTGCTTGGCTCTTTTATGAGACACTGTATTCTGACCGAGGAAAATAGCACTCTTGTTATCACATAAAAGGGTTGGACGATCCATAGGGAGAGCATGAAGCTCACGAAGTAGATGAGTGAGCCAAATAATTTCTGCTGCGGTGTTAGCCATTGCATGATGTTCAGACTCGCAGCTAGACCGAGCAACTGTAGGTTGTTTCTTAGCACTCCAAGAGTCTAGGTTACCACCAAAATAAATGGAGTAACCGTAAGTAGAGCGGCGAGTTTCAATGCAACGAGCCCAATCAGCGTCTGAGTAGCCAAGTAAGGTAGGAGTAGACTGTTTAGGGAAATGTAAACCAAAGGCGAGAGTGCCTTTGACATATCTGAGGATCCGTTTAACAGATTGAAAATGAGAAACTGTAGGCGACTGAAGATGTTGACGGGCTTGATTTGCAGCATAAGACAGATCTAGACGTGTGATAGTCAAGTACTGAAGAGCTCCAACTAATGACCTGTAAAGAGTCGGATCATGAAACAGTTCCCCTTTGCAAAGAAAGACTTCTGTTGAGGACAAAGGGGTAGCAACAGGCTTTGCATCCACCCGACCCGCACGAGCTAAAATATCATAGGCATACTTTGTTTGAGTCAAAAATATGCTGTGATTTTTGTTAGTAATTTCAAGTCCTAAAAAATATCCCAATGCCCCTAAATCTTTGATGGATAATTCCTTGTATAGTTTGGCCACAAACTTATTGATGAAGTCTGTGTCATTACCTATAAGGATAATATCATCCACACAAACAAGAAGATAAACCAGCACCTGTCCCTGTTTAAAAACAAATAAAGATGTATCCGCTTTGCTGCAAATAAAACCATTGTTAGTGAGAAAACTACTAAGACGTTGAAACCACGTGCTTGAGGCCTGTTTGAGACCATAAATGTAACACCCCAACCGATGGCGGAAACATCGAGGTGTCACGTAAGAATGAGTATACAGTAGCACATGGTAATCAAGTTTTAATTGAAATTAATTTAAAGTGCAAATATTCAAAAGTGAAAATACATAATGAGTCTTGAATGAAATTCTAATACATCAAATAACCAAATAAAGCATAAACTTCAAATTGTCACCTCATGCTAACTCTCTAGACATCAATCATCATTATTTCCTGTTGAGTTTGGAAAAATGGGGGGGTCAACTAGAAGTTGGTGAGAATACATAAGCCATGTCAAGCAAATAGTTTAAGTATAAAAGTTTAGCAATTCATATGTCTATCGTAAGTTTAAGTCTACATGAATAAACATAATATGTTGAATCGACATAATCAAACCTCCGACTAGTTTAGGTCCATCCCGTCATCCACGGTTCACCTTAATAATATGTTGGAACGATAACAATCACCCACGCTACCTATGTAGGAGGTACACGTATCCGGGTGGGATTGTCAATCTAATAGATCTATTATTGAGTATCGCCGGCTTGGCCATAGCTAATGATTATGTAATGTTGAAACTCGTTGAAACTCGTTGAAACTGTTGTTGTTGTTGTTGTTGTCTAATTCATGAGGCATTAAAGTTTACAACTAGACATGCATGTAGAATTGCTTAAGTATAATGTTGCAAGTATGAAGAATTGCATAAACATGGTTACGTAAACTCACATTGGCTAAGGTGAAATATCCTCTAAGTGTTGTGAATGTATGCGAGGCGAATCCCAAAGACTCAACAACGTAGCTAGTCCAAATTGAAGAAAATGAAAAAGAAAGAATATCAAGCTTCCAATTCGCCAATTACCAGAGCTTATAATCAAAGCTTCAATTGTAGAAGTAATAGACTATAGAAGAAAGGTATGAGGGAAAGTTTAATCGGATTGAAACAATCGATTTAGAGGTGCAAAGTATAATACTTCATAGGTGGGTTTTTATACTAGTTTTGGAGTCAATTAGCCATTAAAATTGGTCAACACCATAAAGTAAGGTTTTATGATGAATTGACTATTTGACTAAGACTTTGACTGTTTGACTAAGACTTTGACTAATCAATTTAAGGAATGTGTTAAGTTTATTTTCTTCTGAAATACTACACAAGATGATAGTTGGCTCAGCTGGTTGTCACTGTGTGTTGGTTGGCTGTGGACGCGGGTTCGAGTCCCGGTCCACACAAATCTTTTTTGGCAATTATTTCCCTAAAACTATATTATTCTAAATTCATAATATGATTATATAAGCCCGAAAGTGACTCGAAATATTTTTAAAACGTACAAAAGTGTCGAGATACAAATAATTATTAGTTTAAGGTATTTAAAACATATATTGTTTAAAACAATACATTGTTTTTATCAAAAAAAAAAAATTAGGGGAAATTCGCGATGTTATAGTCTCCCCTACTTTTGGAAACTTCGTCCCGAAGTTATTAAAAACACAGGTTTGAGGTTGATTAGGTAGAAATTAAGGCAGCTGTGGTTTGGGTTAAGGCACGACATGAATTTATAGGTAATAGAATAATTTGTTTCGAATAATTTGGATAAGAGGTTTGAGATGTGAGTTTTAAGGATTGAATTAGGTTCGTTTGAAGTTGCAAGAAGCATTAGAATCTAGCAAAATACTAAACTTATGTTTTTAGGAATCTTATAAGAAATGCATGAATTGATTGGCTATATGAAAACCAAATGAACTACTAAAACCTTATTAGAATTTCACACTACCTTAACATACCTGTAAATTCATGATTACGTTCCGGACCGCAATCACCAATTTACCTTACATTAGGGTTTTGTGTCCTTCTATGACTCTAAACACACATGTAAGTAATGCAAAATAACCTTGTGATTGAATCGTTTACAATGTATCCAAAAATGAGTCCAACTGTTGAGTAGGAAAAAGACTTCTACCAGTCAGTGAGTAAGAACCTCTACCGATTGTTGAGCAGGTGCGATAGCCTCTACCAGACGTTGAGCAGGTTGTAGGGCCTCTACCGACTGTTGAGCAGGCATGATGACCTCTACCAATCGTTAAGTAGGTTATTTGGTACTCAACTAACTGTTGAGCAAGTACTTCATCCTCTACCAGTTGTTTGATTAAGTGTACCAATTATTTCACACATAAATTGCAAATTGATAATATGTACATATAAACAATCAAGTATCAAGCATAGCATGCGAGTTGTAATAGTGTTGTCCTAGACAAGGTTAATGACTCTAGGTGTGTCTATAGCAAATAGTTTATATTCCATGATTTCTAGTATCAAATATTTAAATATGGTAGATAATCGAATCCTCATATATAACTAAGGAGTAAGTTTGATGCAACACACAACCAAGTTTCAATAGTTTTGGTTATCATGGGTAACTAGTTCATGTTTGAGAAGGTGAAGGGTGTGAATTTAGTTCTTGAGAGGATGATGGAAAATCTTGAAGCAGAATCAAGGTTGTGAGAGATAGTGAATGTGAAGATAATTGATAAAGAGTTTATTTTATAGTAAGGAGATTATGTAGCAGTGTAAATTTTGGGGTTTGGATCAAAGGTTATAATCAAGTGTATAAGAAAACATGATTGTGATATATGCCAAATATTGTAAAAATTTGAACAAGTTGAAAATGAGTGAGTGTCGATGGAGAATTTAGAGACTAGATATTATTCCTATGGATAAAAAAAAATCTTATTTTCAAAATTGGTTTTATACATAAAGCAAAAGTTGTTAAATAGTACAAGCTAAGTGGGCTTTTGATTAAAATATTCCCGTTAGTTGGAGATTTCAATCATGACATTAGGTTTTGAACATCAAGGTTCTATTAAGTGATTTTTAATAGTTTAAAGCATTATATAGAAAATTGTTTGTTACGTCAATAAATAAACAATTGAATTTAAGTTCGAGGACATCTTTTGACAAAAATATGTACTTTGTAAAGTTACTAGGTAATGAAAATACAACAGGATTTAGAAATCTTTAGTTTGTGCTAAGGTATGAGGTTATAGTTTTAAAAATAAGTAACATGTGGAGAAATGAAATAATATGATTTGGGTAGGGTGTTGAATATTTAAAAAGTGGCAAAGATGGTAAGGTGAAGTGTGATTGTGAAAGCCATAGATGGTTATGAAATGAGATTGATTTAAGCTGTAAAATTTTGAGATTTTAGAGCTTAGTTTAAGGAAAGTGAGTGTAATCATTTATTCATTAATTAAAACGAATAAACGAAAACGTTGACTTATCAAAACTTCTAGATTCTAATAACATAGTGAAGACATGCTTTAGCCTATAAGTGAACACTCATCCCGAGAATTCCCAGGTAAGCATCCGGGTCCCTCGTCTGATTGGGATTTATGCGCAACGCCAGTCCTAGACAGAAAACTCAGAATACAGGCGTTCACCCTTCCAGATTGCACGTGTTCGTTATTAAAATTTAGAACTTCGACGAGATCTTCAAGGTGGTTCAGGCTAAACCTGGGGATTTTGTCCTATTAGTCTAAGAGTAGGTCAAGTGATGGAGAGCAATCTTCTTGTAGGGATTAAAGTAAGGATAAGAAGTAGGATAGAGAATAGAAACAAGTAAGGTTGCAAGTAAAACGAGCAAGTACTGGTTAAAATCCTATGGTTATAGACTAGTTTATTTTTTTCTAATAACCTAATTCCCTATAACCATGGCTCTGATACCAATCTGTAACACCCCAACCGATGGCGGAAACATCGAGGTGTCACGTAAGAATGAGTATACAGTAGCACATGGTAATCAAGTTTTAATTGAAATTAATTTAAAGTGCAAATATCCAAAAGTGAAAATACATAATGAGTCTTGAATGAAATTCTAATACATCAAATAACCAAATAAAGCATAAACTTCAAATTGTCTCCTCATGCTAACTCTCTAGACTTCAATCATCATTATTTCCTGTTGAGTTTGGAAAAATGGGGGGGGGGGTCAACTAGAAGTTGGTGAGAATACATAAGCCATGTCAAGCAAATAGTTTAAGTATAAAAGTTTGGCAATTCATATGTCTATCGTAAGTTTAAGTCTACATGAATAAACATAATATGTTGAATCGACATAATCAAACCTCCGACTAGTTTAGGTCCATCCCGTCATCCACGGTTCACCTTAATAATATGTTGGAACGATAACAATCACCCACGCTACCTATGTAGGAGGTACACGTATCCGGGTGGGATTGTCAATCTAATAGATCTATTATTGAGTATCGCCGGCTTGGCCATAGCTAATGATTATGTAATGTTGAAACTCGTTGAAACTCGTTGAAACTGTTGTTGTTGTCTAATTCATGAGGCATTAAAGTTTACAACTAGACATGCATGTAGAATTGCTTAAGTATAATGTTGCAAGTATGAAGAATTGCATAAACATGGTTACGTAAACTCACATTGGCTAAGGTGAAATATCCTCTAACTGTTGTGCATGTATGCGAGGCGAATCCCAAAGACTCAACAACGTAGCTAGTCCAAATTGAAGAAAACGAAAAAGAAAGAATATCAAGCTTCCAATTCGCCAATTACAAGAGCTTATAATCAAAGCTTCAATTGTAGAAGTAATAGACTATAGAAGAAAGGTATGAGGGAAAGTTTAATCGGATTGAAACAATCGATTTAGAGGTGCAAAGTATAATGGTTCATAGGTGGGTTTTTATACTAGTTTTGGAGTCAATTAGCCATTAAAATTGGTCAACACCATAAAGTAAGGTTTTATGATGAATTGACTATTTGACTAAGACTTTGACTGTTTGACTAAGACTTTGACTAATCAATTTAAGGAATGTGTTAAGTTTATTTTCTTCTGAAATACTACACAAGATGATAGTTGGCTCAGCTGGTTGTCACTGTGTGTCGGTTGGCTGTGGACGCGGGTTCGAGTCCCGGTCCACACAAATCTTTTTTTGGCAATTATTTCCCTAAAACTATATTATTCTAAATTCATAATATGATTATATAAGCCCGAAAGTGACTCGAAATATTTTTAAAACGTACAAAAGTGTCGAGATACAAATAATTATTAGTTTAAGGTATTTAAAACATATATTGTTTAAAACAATACATTCTTTTTATCAAAAAAAAAAAATTAGGGGAAATTCGCGATGTTACAATAAAGAGTTTTCTTTAAACAACAGACATGAGTAGGGAAGCAATCATCTATAAACCCGGGTGGTTGTTCCATAAAAACAGTCTCAGTGAGATTTCCATTTAAGAAAGCATTGCGAACATCAAGTTGTCGTAATGGCCAGTCATACATTGTGGCAAGAGCAAGGACAACATAAACTGTAGATGCCTTGACCACCGGACTGAAAGTATGCGAGAAATCAATCCACGGAATCTGAGTGTAGCCTTGAGCAACTAATCGTGCTTTGTTTTGATCCACAGTTCCATCCGACTTATATTTAGTCCTAAAAACCCATTTGGAGCCTACAATATTTGTGTGAGTTGGTTGAGGGACCAGCACCCAAGTATTGTTTGCTCGCAAAGCAGTTATTTCCTCTTCCATTGCCTTAATCCATTGGGGATGTGTGGACGCAGTTTTGAAACCACTGGGATCATTTGAAGCTAGTAAGGCGGTGTGTAAGGTACCGGAAAACTGAGATAAATCGGCATCATGCTTTGTTTTAAAGATGTCGTTTTTGCAGTGGGTAGTCATCGATGAGAATGAGTAGATGGTTGGATAGGTGCGGGAGAAGTGTTTTGGGTAGAGAGGCTGGGAACGGACAGATTGGGTTGGGCCAATGAGGTGGGAGCGAATTGGTTGGGTTGGGTTGGGCCGATGAGGTGGGAGCCGAGGTTGGAGTGGGCCAAGGAAGTAGGAACGGTGGGAATGGGACCAGTTGGGTTTGTAGGTCTGGGAGATGGGTTAGAAATAGATATAGAAGTGGGCTGTTGAGATTGGGCTAATGGAGTTTGGTATGGGCCAAAAGATGGAGGGGTAGATGAATGAGTTGGGCATAAGGTGCAAGGTGGTGAAAAGGTTGCACTTGAAGGCGTGGGAGAAGGAACAGTGAGTATAGGAGGTTAGTTTGGGAGAGGCGGAACGGGAATGGACTCATCAAAGTTTGAGAAGACGAGAGTGGACTCTTCAACGGGAGAGACATGGCCACTGAAACGAAAGGTTTCCTCATCAAATTGAGCGTGCCGAGTGATATAAATGCGGTTTGTTTGAGGATCCAGGCACCGGTATCCTTTGTATTGGGCATCGTAGCCAATAAAAACACACTCAGCACTGCGAGGGATTAGTTTGTGTTTAGGATAATCTCTTAAGTAAGGAAAGACACGACAACCAAAAATGCGAAAATTTGAATAAGTTGGGGCGTGGCCATAGAAGACCTCAAACGGAGATTTAAAGTCTAACACATGAGTGGGTAGGCGATTAATGATAAAAGTGGCTAATGAAAAGGCATCAATCCAAAAGGTAGCAGGCGAGTGTGAGTTAAATAACATGGCTAAGCCAGTTTCAGTAATGTGCCGGTGTTTTCGTTCGGCACGACCGTTTTGCGGTGGAGTGTGGGGACAAGATAGGCGATGATGAATGCCTTTTTCACGAAAGAAATTTCATACTCGATTGTTTGTAAATTCAGTACCCCCATCACTTTGAAATATTTTAATTGTGTGTGATAGTTGATTTTGAACATAAGCAGTAAAAGCAACTAGTACATCATAAAAATCAGACTTATGTTTGAGAGGGTAAAACCAACTAAAACGAGAATAATCATCAATAAATATAGCATAAAAACGATGTCCATTTGTGGACATAACAGGTGCGGGTCCCCAAAGATCACAATGTATTAGGTCTAAAGTATGCAATGAACGTTTGATATTTAAAACAAATGGCAAACGATGTGATTTAGATAACTGACAAGGAGAACAAAGTTTCGGTTTAGGTAATAAGGAAGTAACAAACAAAGAACCGTTTTTATGTAAATGCAGTTGCTGAGGCAACTTGGATTCGAAATTTGTTGCTCGAGTTGCAGGTCCCCTTACAACAGGCATCTATTGTTTATTGTGACAACGTTTCTGCAGTTTATCTCTCTGATAATCCTGTCCAACACCAACGGACTAAACACATCGAGATTGACATTCATTTTGTGCGCGAGAAGGTTCGAATTGGTCATATTCGAGTGTTGCATGTTCCCTCCGTTTTTCAGTATGAAGATATCTTCAGGAAGGTTCTTTCGAGACAACTTTTTCAATCTTTTTGGTCCAGTTTAACCGTCTGTCCTACGACCGATCAAACTGTGGGGGGCTATTTGCGGATAACATAGTTATCCGATTGTATTTTATATTTAGAGATAGATTTTAAGTTTATTCTAGAATTATCTCTTTCCTATTTTAGTGCTAGGGTTTTGTATATTGTGATCTATAAATAAGGATCCTCTCCTATGTAATGATTCATTCAATCAATAATATTACTAGCACTTTCAATATGATGTATGTATGTGTGGGCCCTTAGGAGCCAAAAGTAAAATCTCACTAATTTTAACGTTATTTTACAAATTTCGTGAAAATAACGTTAAAAAGGGCGGAAAGTTAATCATGCATCATGTGGTGGCATTGATAGCCAAAAGACAAGGGGGTAAATGCACCAATTAGGCTTGTCCCGGTTTGTGAGTGTTATGTGTCTTATGTCCAAGACTTGATACAAAACTACTATGAAGTTGGGGTCTCACCGGAAGCAACCTCTCTATTCCTACGGAGTAGAGGTAAGGTTGTCTACATCTTCCCCTCCTCAGACCCTATCTTAGCTTTGGTATTCGTGGAATTTACTGAGGTCTGAGGATGATGATGATGATGATTTTCTTCTTTTCCTTCTATGTATTGAGTATCATTCTAGCTAGAGGTGGAAAACTGTTGGGGCAGTAAACAGATAAAACATGTTAATTTTTTCATGGTTCAGTCATATTAGCCCTGGACATTTTGTCCAATTTTGGGTTTTTTTTAATGAACAATCAGTGTTTCCACCATAACTCCAACTACGTATTTCAATGGTAAGGTAACTTTTTAATAAATTGATTTAGGAGGTCTTATGCATTAAATTACACTTTGGCTCGACTCGTTTACTAAAAAACTTAAAATGAGTGTTAAATAATATAATATATTAATAAAACTAATATTACGAGCATGACGAGCTTCACATGCCAAGCCCGGGCTCGAAAAATAAACGAGCTCTGTTTAGGCTCAAGCTCGGCTTAGGCTCGATAAGGATCAGCTAGTTTCGAGGTTTTTATTAAGACGATCTTGACTAGCTTACGAGCTTCTCGGCTCGTTTGCACTCCTATTCAATACTTTACCATGGTCAATGTAGTGTCGAAGATTGAAGATCAAATCGGCGGGGGACAGACTCAATTTTTCGTATCGGTATGGGTCGGACTCAATCCATATAAAAATTACCTACGAAAATCGCAAACTTTCACCGCTGAGCCAAAAAACAGTGGGGTCGGGGCACCTTGTGGCCCAAACTAACCTTTGCCATTGGGTCAATGGGCTTGTATATTTTAATTAAGAAATTGCATATGGAATGGGTTAGGACCTATAAGTTTCTATCTTTTTTATGTTAGGCTTATATTAATTTTGAGGATGTGTTTTGAGAGTTAACGTTGCATAACTTTCAGGGGTAACATAATACAAAAAATGTAAAAATACGTAAAAATTTACACTACGCTAGGAAAAGTTGAGGGGTGGCGGACGCCACCCCTCATTATGATATATATCTGCCCCTGTTTAGTCCCCAAATCGGTTTCTATAGAAAACACGGTTTTAAAAAAGAAACAATATTTATTACCATAAAAAACCGGTTTTTTACCATTAGAAATGGTTTTTTTTTTTTTTTTTTTTTTTTTTTTTTTTTTGAACGACCAACACACTTTATTTATTTAAAAAGCTAGCAAAGAGCAAGCAAGAAAAGTCTGGAGTACATATATAAAAAACAAACCGGAAAAAACAAGTACAAGCCGCCCACAACAAATTATCCCATTTTGATCGCATCGAATCTACCCCAAGAATCCCACGTCATATCCTTCATTCTTGCACGGTTCATTATCCACAAAAAACCTCATAACCTTAATTTCCTCCATAATTTTCCGAACCGAGACTTGTTTTTGATTGAAAATCAAGTGATTCCTTGCATGCCATATACTCCAAAACGTTGTCGTGATAACCGCATAAACTGCTTTCCTCACACGAGCCTCATGCTTTGCAGTTAAATGATAAGTCAAAATATCACGCAAAAAAATTTGGGACATGACACCACGCAAAAACAAGCTGCCATTAGAAATGGTAATGGTAATATTACTAACAACTATTTTTTCATATTTTGTTCTTATAAATACCTTATTGTTGTTTGGGTTAATTACACAATACGAAAATGCTTACGAACTTAAAAAAAAATAAAAATCTCAAATGGTTTCCGCCAGCGATCAAGATTCCCTTAACGTTGGTGCTTCAACCAACGATGTGGTACTTCTAGTCGTTCCTACAAAGCGTAGCTAAAATGTTTGGCAACACTATGATACTAGCAGTGTACTCGCCCACGGGACGGGTTCCAAAAATTTACAACATTTAAACTATGTGTACATTGAAGATCCCGATAATGTCTTAACAAACTAGGATTAGCAGTCACAGAAGTTGGTTAATTCCACATGTTAACTCAAAATTTGTTATTTAGTTGACACAATGAATAGACAACAACGATGGTTGTAAAATTAGAAAACAATCTTTTTTTTTTTGTTACAAGTTTTAAATGTAATTAAAAGGTACATCTAGTACAAGCAAGGAAATTAGCAAACATTAAAATGAACAAAAAATGTAGTATAATTGGTGAAACTAAATACTTGACAACACAAGAGTCTCACTTTAAACTACACACAATGTATATAAAAAAGTATATACAATGGTCAAATGGTACTATATACACAACACTCTTAACAAGTACTGTACTGTCCGGTGGGACGGGTTCTTTAAATTTACAACACTCACTGTGTAAATTGAAGATTCTGATAATGTCTTATCCAACTGGGATTATAATACAACTGATTTTGTATCTGACCGGTGGTCGTGTACTTTAATGTAATAATATGGCAAAACTAATTTCCCAATCACAATATCTTGGGCTCGTGTGCTATTAAGTCATGCTTAGTTATCAAACCGAGATTTCCCTTATTCGTTTTTTGACACCTCTTGCTAACTTCTTAACATACGCAATGCATCCATCAACATCGAATTTCTTGGTGAAACCTCCATAGGATAAGCTTCTTATTTTCCTTGTAATACGGTCTCTTGAATACACTGGAACAAAATAAATAATGTACAAAGAAGAAAAATGATATTAATAAAGAATATAATATATTAAAATAACCAAGTATAAACATGTAACAAAACACTGACATTGTCGTGAACACCACAAATGGACCACATTATGCCAACATATGCATTCGGATCTCCCCATCAAAGCGACACGGTTATAACAAAGTGGGTCAAAATTGCCACAATTAGACATGGCTTCTAGTTCATCAGTCTCCCTTAAGCAACTCTCAAGTTCAATTCTAGCTTCATTGTTGGCCCATGCCCCGAATAGTGATTTTTTTTCTTGGGTGCATTTAGTGAATGCATAAAATGGTTTTTTTTCTTTTGTGCAGTAAGTTTAGCTTTGTTTTTATCTATTGTTTCTTGCAACATCTTCTATGTGGTTATTGATATTCAAACGGATTTTTTCTATCTCAAAGTGTCTTCAACTTTGTGTTTTTTGTTGTGATATGTCAAAGACTGTGTGTGTATATAATTCACTTACAGTTGTTAGAGATTGGGCATGGTGCCAAGGAATTGTTCCAGTCAAGATGTTATTGTGCAAATCACTACAATAAAAACCAAAAATAATAATGAAAGTAAAAAAACTACAGAGTTTGCAAAAAAGTTTTTTGACTCTTATTAAATTATAACAAAAATAACCAAAAAAGCATTTGTAAAGACAAGTCTGTGACAGCAGCCGTCTTGCCAAGAGTTTTAGCAACAGGAACTATAATCAAGTTCACGTTGTGGTCAGCACAAAGTGCTTTGACTAACTTTGGATAACATGGTTGGTAACAGTCCATAGCCAAGATACAAAGTAGAGCAGCATCAACTTATTCATGACTGATGACCTTTTATACTTGTGTTTTTTTTAGTTCGACGGGTCGTGTTCGGGTTGACCCGAATTTATGTGTGTTTAGGTTAAATTTGAAATATTTGACATGTATAACAATATGGGGTGTGTTTGGTTCTACAATTCAACCCACCATCCCCAACCCGACACGATTGACACCCCTACACATGCTACATGATAATGCGCGAGTGCAACGGTTTCCGTTCAGTATTTAAAGTTGGTTTACATAATTCAAAAGGTGTTTATATATTGGCTGCATAACATGATTTCAGCATCAAAAAATTATGATGGGTTAGTGTTTACATTTTGGATTTCAGAAGTTGGTGCTTCACAGTAGTTGTTGATTCCTTGAAAATAGATGGTTAGTTCGTTTGTTGGCCGTTGCTACATTCTTGGAATATGCAGATTGTGGGTTGCTAAAACGACGTACCTGTACCGGAAAATGAAGAATCTGTCTTTACGGGTGAAGATAAATCAGCCTGCATAATATCATTTACAATTCATCAAGATGTAACTTGCACGGATCGGGTACCTGTCATTCCAACTTCAAACTGTGAAATTCAAACCCAAGGAAATAAACAAAAAACAAACGGTTTATTTAAGTCAAATTACCTGATCGAACTCAGCAAACGAAATTCCCAAGCCAAATAAAACCTAGTCATCATAAGTCACTGGTTTTCACATCTTGAAAAAGGACATGGCGTTTTTCGGTGCTGCAATTTTAGAATCTATAATAGGTTGTGGGTTTTGAATGCTATAACATGTAACGATTGGTCAGATGCTACCCTGCATCATACGGAAAAATAAAATGTTTTGATTATTCATGTTACTATGAAGCATGAAGTTAATATAATATATCCAATAGTTTCATTTCATCATCATATACAAATGGGATGTTTGTCTTATGTTATGCATGATTTCTGTAACTGTAATTATTGGAACCTATTATTAGTGTGAAGCCCACGGGCTCGATTAACTATCTAGGGTTTTATACAATCTCTATATATTGTAATCATCTATTGAAATAATGATCAATCAATACATAAGGGTTGATCATTCTCTTACATGGTATCAGAGCCTTAGGGTTCTGGTCACCTTTTTTTCTCTGCCGCTTTATCACAAACATAAAAACCCTAGCCGTCTCCATCGAGTTCAAACCCTAGACAGGGCGGTGTGTCGCCACCGCCGCCGCCCTGTCCCATCTTCGTTTTTTTTCTGGTTTAGTTTCTTTTTTTTTTCTTTCTTTTTTTCTATTTTCTAGTTCCTTTGAATAAAGCTTGAAGACTCGTGCCACTTATCCGTTTCGCCAATCGTTCAAAGCCGAATATCAATTCCTATTTTTATGTTGCTGGTGAAATTATTAATAACCAAGCATTGGTTATTGTGTGTTGAATCTTGATGCCTACCACGTGCATTCACTACTAGAAAAAAGGTCTTTCTTGACACGTATTGCGTGTCAAGAAAAGGGTCTGATGACAAGAAAAAAAACGTCAAGGATGGCGGTGTCATAAATTTAAGATGACATATTTCCACGTGTCATCTGTTTATGACATACATTTATGGCAGCATTTATTGACACACGTTATGACACTTTTTTATGACACACATTTTTATGATAGCTTTTGTTGACATTTTTTCGACACATATTATGACAGAAATTTATGACAGTATTTTATGACGTTCTTTTGCGTGTCATAATTTATTAATCTAAAAAAAAAACCTTTAAAATTACATATTTACCCTCCTGGATTTATAGCAATTTTATTATATGCAAAATAATTAGCAAACTAACAACAAAAACATAATTTCATTATATAATCCGGCCATATTTATCAAATTACAAACTAATCCGAGACGTTTAACGTTTACAAAAATATTGTATCAACATTACATTGCATTCAAACAAACAAGTTTGAATCATTTGAAAATAAATGTTGCGGCATGGCCTCACCATTCTTCGCGAACGGCATCCATGTCTTCATCCCCGTAATGATCCGCTCCTCCCCCAACCTGCGACAACAATAAAATTAATACATTAATCGAGGCCGGCCAATTATTTTACATAAATCATAATGCATCGCTACGTTTATTTTTTCATAACTTACATTACCCAGTATTTCGACTCCTCCTTGCTACGGCGCACATACATATGACTGTATCTTATCAATGGTACATTGATTAACTCCTAGGTCATTTATCAAATTGTTACAGCAGGCTGCTAATATGACACATGAAAGAAGCTCTTGAAATTAAACATTATACTTTATTTATACCATTACCAAACCTGACATAGAGGTTGATGCTTCAACTCAAAAGAAACCAATAAATGAGACATCAAGATGAATAAAGCCTCGGGAACACTAGACATGGGGTTCCTACCATCTTAGACTAAAAACTCCTTCCATAAGAGATACTGACAAATCGATAACCTAATTGGAAGGGACTATGTAAAGATCATCCCAACATGTCTTTTGTTCAACCAAAACTACCCAGACAAAGATATGGGAAAAAAGACATGGAGAGAACAAAGAGCCTAAAGATGAAAGGGAAGTCTAAGAAAGAAAGGTAAAAAGACTTAGAGCTTTCCTGCAGAGCGGCTGCAACATCAGCGAACATTCCAAAACAGCACATCATGCCTGCCTCCAAGTGTCTGCCTGAACACAATTCATTATAAAAAAAAAATATTGCCACAAAACAAATATTAAATTTCAAATATTATAGAAAGTTAAAAGACACAAAGCACTCCTTTACCAATAGTTATCTACTCTAATAGTGATACCGACTGCCATACGGCCGATCACCGCTTCTTGAGTGCTCCCATCACCAACTATTATGGTATAATCCTTGGAGAGAACCACTTTGGCAGCATTACCCAAGACGGAACTGTCAGCCTTGTCTAAGGTGATCCCCACCTCATCTCGAATAACAGTTCCTGCAATTGTAAAAGAAATATATATCAATACCTATCACAATTAAACGTGAATTACCTCTTTTGACTTGACACAATCACATGGGCACTTAATATTTTTCAGACTTGACTATTTTTTTAGTTGACAACAACGACATGTCGCAGAATCGACTGGCCGGCGACCCGTTTTAATATTTTCAAAAGAATTCCAGAAGGCACATAAGTCTTGTTGAGATGACATGATTATATATTGTGACACCCGGCATGTTTGGGTCAACATTTTATAAACACATAAGTCTACCTTAGCGAAAACCGTTTATTAAACATACTTGACGGGGTCAGTAGAGTCGGAACATAGTCCGTATTGTCCAGTCCAGGGTCCAATGATTCGGGAGATCATTGGGTTAGTCACACACACACACACGATACGAGTCCCGTTGTTGGTGAATTACATAAACTAATTAAGTGTATGTGTAGACTAATTGTTGTATGGTGGATTATATGCTTAGATGTGTTTAAATGATGTATAGATAATCATCCATGCTTAAATATGTTAAACATAGACTAAGGTTGCATGCTCGTATGTTAGGGTGCGTTAAAATGCGTTAAACACGACAAATTGGAAAACTAGAAAAACTTGAGTCCTGGTTCGACCAATCGAATGGGCGAACCTGGACAATACTCCTCGTTCGACCCTTGTAAAAGGGGCGAACCTGGGATATGGAATTTAAAGAATTTCATTCGACCAAGTCAGGGTACGTTCGACCCTGTGAAAGGGTCGAAGGAGGGTACATTCGCCAAGGTAAAAGGGGCGAATGTGGACATAGTATAAATACCACACTTTGTCATTTTTCACCATTTCACAAACCCTAAACGCCTCAAAACACTCTCTAGCAACTATAAACATTGGGGAAGGAGTTTTTGCCCTTGTTTTCTATAATCTAACCTACAAACATCTTCTACACAAAGATCTAAGGTGTGTTCTTCATTCTAAATCATTTTTAAAGCATTTCAATTCGTTTTCATTAAACCCCAAGAGTCCAGATCTGATTCAAACATGTTTTCATGAATAAAAACCTTCCTAATATCTTTCTAAACAAAACCTATTCATAAACAATGAGTTTTCATGCAAAATAACATGTGTTAATGGTGTTTTATGTGATGTTATGCATTGTTTGATGATTGATTGCTGTATAGATGTTATGACAATGATCTAGGACTGTTATTGATGATGATTTATGATTGAGATAGGTTACAATTGATTATTGATGATGTTATGTTCATTTTGGGGATTTTGGGTTAGATCTAGGGCTTGTTCATGATGATAGTGATAAGGATATGATTGGGGGGTTTATTGTTCATGATAATCTGAGTATATTAAGTTGATTATTGATTGATTTCATAAAGTTTCCTAATTGGGTAAAGATTGCATGCGTTTGATGTGACATCTCCATAATTTGCTATTTCGGGTAACTTGTAAAACGGACGGATTTCGGGATAAAATTGGTAGGGTTATGTTGGAATATGTTAATGATAGTTGACTACTGTGATTGGTAATGTTTCGTGATGTTTTCGGACCGTTTAGATGCGTTTTGGTGCGTTTTATAAAATGCTGATGAAAACGGGCGAACGTGGAATAAAATTGGTTCGAATGGGCGAACGTGGAATAAAATTTGGGCGAACGTGGAAAAACGGGCGAACGTGGAAAAACGGGCGAACGTGGGAAAAACGGGCGAACGTGGCTCAAACGGGCGAACGTGGAACAAAATGTGGGAAAAACGGGCGAACGTGGCTCAAACGGGCGAACGTGGAACAAAATGTGGGAAAAACGGGCGAACGTGGCTCAAACGGGCGAACGTGGAAATGGGAAAAACCACATTCGACCATCTGATGTCCGGAATGAGATTTTTGATGCAAACTAAGTGTTTTATGCTTGAAACTTATGTGTTAAATTTATGTGCATGACTAATTGATGTAATGGGTCACCAACGGGATGTCGGGTCGGTCTGGGATGTCCGGTTAACGTTTAAACACACTTTTTAACACACGTAGTCAAGATCTGGACAATCGGGGACTGGTTAGCCTTCGGGTTAATAGTCATCACACTTATGTAAACTCATTGATAGGTTGTCATTAGTTGGGATTATCATACACGTGTTGGAATTCTAGTTATCAGAAGACGCACTCTAAGGTGAGTTTCACGGCCCCACTCTTTTACTGGTTTTACATTTTCGGGGGAGAAAACATGCTGTGTTCTTTAAACGTGTTTCAACTATGTTTTCATAAAAGGCGTTTCAACTAAGTTTTCATGAAAGGTGTGTCAACTACGTTTTGGTATTCATGAATTCATTGGGTTTTGGAGTATTCATTATGTTTTCACGTATTCATTATGTTTTAGAGTATTCATTATATTACTATGCGATCTTTGGAAGTCCCGGGGAGAACCATGAATGTGCGGGGATGCACAACGGGGGAAATGTGGATAGCGCTATTTGGGCTTGACCCGCCCCACTCGTCGACTGGAGGTCAGACGGGTGCATATTATCTCTTAGGTATTCAGTATTCAGTATTCAGTATGCAGTATTCAGTATTCAGTATTCATTCGGGCACGTATTCAGTATTCACAGTATTCGAGTCCAGTAATGGTTTTCCAATCGCAGTAGTAACAGGTATTCATATGATTTGCATGCATGTGGTCTGGATTGATCATGGGTATTCATTTGGGAGTTAGTATTCAGTTGGAGTCGATTTTCACTTGGAATTGGTATACATTTGGAGTCGGTATTCATTAAAAACCTGTGAACTCACCGGCATTATTTGCTGACGTATTTAGCATGTTTGTCTCAGGTCGCTAAGGTAGCAGCTGTCGATAGGCGCACGGAGTCTCACGGCGTCTAGGATTCATGTGCATCTCATTTAGTATTTTCAGACTTTCGTACTTTTGATTTCGTGTTGTAATAAAGTTTTACGCTTCCGCAGTGATGGATCATTTATGAAAACTTAATGGTTTGCTTATGTCATTTTTTTACGTATCATATAGATGTCGTTTATTGTGACCGTTGACTTGGATCCTGGTGTGTCACGCGCCTCGCGGTAAAACTCCGCATGTGGAAATTTGAGGGTGTGACAGATTGGTATCAGAGCCAATGGTTATAGTGAACTAGGACTGCATGTAGAGTCTAGTCTATAGCCGAGTATCACACACGTTAGACGGTCACACATAGTTACGAGTCGTGTCATTTGGTAAACATACTAATCTTGTCGGGGTGTCAGTGTCCTCATCACACGGTATCACATTATCCATCTTTCGTTATTCCTACCTTGGTTCTATCTTCTTCTTCGGGTTTGAAGATGAAGGGGCTTATCGCTTATTCTTGGCAGTGGTGTACATTGGGGTGGCTTCGGCGCATTCTTGAGATCTTTCCGGGTTTTGGATATCTCCCCTCTATGCTCTAATGTACATACTTGCCTACACACACACTATCATGCACTAGTACTTGTCATAGTACACTCCTGAGTGACTGTTCACTTTGGGATCTTCGTGCGATAACAGTTTCTTTTAGGAATGTGGGTATCGGGTGATTCGAAGTTCTAGCTAGGAGCACGCCTAGAGGACCATGTAGAGCGATTTGTTATTTCGGGTGCACACGAAATCATAAATCGAAATGCATGAAAATCTTGGTGGACTTCGTGTTCGGACTAATGGTCATGCTGGAACCACGTTCTGAATTCGTTTGGTCACTTGTAGCTCGATTTGTTGGTGATTTTCAGTGTCTTGTCTCATGTTTGGCAGAACATGTCTGGTCGCGCTGGTGGACGTGCTGGTGGACGCCGTGGTGGCGGCGGGGGTCGCAATGGCGGTGGACGAGGTGGTGGGAACATCACCATGACTCAGGCGGAGTTGGAGAACATGTTGCAGCAGCAGTTGAACGTTGCGTTGGCTGCTTTCCAGGCTGCTCAGCAGACCCTGGGAAACACTAATCAGGTGCAGTCTGGGTGCACCTACAAGAAGTTCATGGACTGTAAGCCCCATTTCTTCAATGGGACTGAAGGGGCAGTGGGTCTGCTCCGGTGGTTAGAGAAGATCGAGTCGGTGTTTGCTATGTGTAACTGTCCTGACGCTGATCGTGTCAAGTATGCTTCTGCTACTCTAGAGGGACACGCCTTGACCTGGTGGAACTCCACCACTGCAAACCTTGGCCTGGGTGAGGCCAATGCTATGCCGTGGTCCGAGTTCGTTCAGATGTTGCGAGCGGAGTATTGCCCGAGGGACGAGATCATGAAGTTGGAGCATGAGTTTTGGAATCTGAAGATGGTTGGGTCGGAGATCGAGGAGTTTACTGCTAGGCACAACGAGTTGGCTGTGACGTGCCCCGGTTTGGCTACACCGGAGTACCAGAGGATTGAGCACTACGTTGCTGGGTTAGTGCCGGAGATTGCTGGACTTGTTGCCGCTGCTGATCACACTACCATGTTGGCCACTGTTCGGGCAGCACACTAGCTGACCAACATGAAGGTTGCTGAGGGCGTTCTACCTCCGAGGGGTGCTGCTGTGAAAGCCCCTGCGGACAACAAGAGGAAATGGGAGAGTGCTGGAAAGAACATTGGGTCGTCTCAACAGCAGGTTAAGAGGCAGGACGTTGTGGGAGCGTCACCTGAGCAGAGGACTGGGGGTTATACTGGGAAACTCCCGAAGTGTGGTGAGTGTGGATTTCATCATACGGGTGATTGTGAGAAGTTTCGCTGTCGTCGGTGCCAGCGTTTTGGTCATCATGCTAAGGACTGTAGGACCACTCTTCAGCTACAACCGGCACAGGTCACTACTGCTACTACTACTGCCACTGGTCCTCAGGGGAGGCAGGGATGTTATCACTGTGGAGAAACTGGACACTTCAAGAGGGATTGTCCTAAGCTAAAGCAAGGGACTGCAGGTGGTGCTGGGAATGAAGGTGGCGGTCGAACTACTCGTGGTCATGTCTACGTCATTGGCGCTAGGGAGAACCAGGAGGATCCTGACACTGTTACTGGTGAGTGTTCTTTTCTTGATTCTCGTTATACTTGTATTCATTCTCATTCACATTGTTTGGCGATTCGTATTCATTGTGTGCATTCAGTTTGGTATTTGGTCATCGTTTTGCATTCATGGGTCTGATGTGGGTCCTCTAGAGATGCTACTTGGACGGTACCGGTGTGTCATTTATACCGATCACAGTAGTCTCTAGTAGGCCTTCGATCAGGAGGATTCATTGTTTTGTATTCACTTTGGGGAGGGCGGTTACCCGGCATAGAGTATTCGTTGATATCATCTTTCGTTCGTGGTTATCATTTCGTTTGTGTTCTGGGAAACGTTACTTGGGTTAGGTCGACACTCATTACTGTCGAAGAGTGAATCTCGGGGCGAGATTCCTTTCAACAGGGGGATGATGTGACGACCGGGAAAATTTTTCTTTTTATCGCTTCGTTCTCTTTGACTTCGGGAAATTTTCGGGACGAAAATTCTTTCAACAGGGGGATGATGTGACACCCGGCATGTTTGGGTCAACATTTTATAAACACATAAGTCTACCTTAGCGAAAACCGTTTATTAAACATACTTGACGGGGTCAGTAGAGTCAGAACATAGTCCGTATTGTCCAGTCCAGGGTCCAATGATTCGGGAGATCATTGGGTTAGTCACACACACACGATACGAGTCCCGTTGTTGGTGAATTACATAAACTAATTAAGTGTATGTGTAGACTAATTGTTGTATGGTGGATTATATGCTTAGATGTGTTTAAATGATGTATAGATAATCATCCATGCTTAAATATGTTAAACATAGACTAAGGTTGCATGCTCGTATGTTAGGGTGCGTTAAAATGCGTTAAACACGACAAATTGGAAAACTAGAAAAACTTGAGTCCTGGTTCGACCAATCGAATGGGCGAACCTGGACAATACTCCTCGTTCGACCCTTGTAAAAGGGGCGAACCTGGGATATGGAATTTAAAGAATTTCATTCGACCAAGTCAGGGTACGTTCGACCCTGTGAAAGGGTCGAAGGAGGGTACATTCGCCCAGGTAAAAGGGGCGAATGTGGACATAGTATAAATACCACACTTTGTCATTTTTCACCATTTCACAAACCCTAAACGACTTAAAACACTCTCTAGCAACTTTAAACATTGGGGAAGGAGTTTTTGCCCTTGTTTTCTATAATCTAACCTACAAACATCTTCTACACAAAGATCTAAGGTGTGTTCTTCATTCTAAATCATTTTTAAAGCATTTCAATTCGTTTTCATTAAACCCCAAGAGTCCAGATCTGATTCAAACATGTTTTCATGAATAAAAACCTTCCTAATATCTTTCTAAACAAAACCTATTCATAAACAATGAGTTTTCATACAAAATAACATGTGTTAATGGTGTTTTATGTGATGTTATGCATTGTTTGATGATTGATTGCTGTATAGATGTTATGACAATGATCTAGGACTGTTATTGATGATGATTTATGATTGAGATAGGTTACAATTGATTATTGATGATGTTATGTTCATTTTGGGGATTTTGGGTTAGATCTAGGGCTTGTTCATGATGATAGTGATAAGGATATGATTGGGGGGTTTATTGTTCATGATAATCTGAGTATATTAAGTTGATTATTGATTGATTTCATAAAGTTTCCTAATTGGGTAAAGATTACATGCGTTTGATGTGACATCTCCATAATTTGCTATTTCGGGTAACTTGTAAAACAGACGGATTTCGGGATAAAATTGGTAGGGTTATGTTGGAATATGTTAATGATAGTTGACTGCTGTGATTGGTAATGTTTCGTGATGTTTTTGGACCGTTTAGATGCGTTTTGGTGCGTTTTATAAAATGCTGATGAAAACGGGCGAACGTGGAATAAAATTGGTTCGAATGGGCGAACGTGGAATAAAATTTGGGCGAACGTGGAAAAACGGGCGAATGTGGAAAAACGGGCGAACGTGGGAAAAACGGGCGAACGTGGCTCAAACGGGCGAACGTGGAACAAAATGTGGGAAAAACGGGCGAACGTGGCTCAAACGGGCGAACGTGGAAATGGGAAAAACCACATTCGACCATCTGATGTCCGGAATGAGATTTTTGATGCAAACTAAGTGTTTTATGCTTGAAACTTATGTGTTAAATTTATGTGCATGACTAATTGATGTAATGGGTCACCAACGGGATGTCGGGTCGGTCTGGGATGTCCGGTTAACGTTTAAACACACTTTTTAACACACGTAGTCAAGATCTGGACAATCGGGGACTGGTTAGCCTTCGGGTTAATAGTCATCACACTTATGTAAACTCATTGATAGGTTGTCATTAGTTGGGATTATCATACACGTGTTGGAATTCTAGTTATCAGAAGACGCACTCTAAGGTGAGTTTCACGGCCCCACTCTTTTACTGGTTTTACATTTTCGGGGGAGAAAACATGCTGTGTTCTTTAAACGTGTTTCAACTATGTTTTCATAAAAGGCGTTTCAACTAAGTTTTCATGAAAGGTGTGTCAACTACATTTTGGTATTCATGAATTCATTGGGTTTTGGAGTATTCATTATGTTTTCACGTATTCATTATGTTTTAGAGTATTCATTATATTACTATGCGATCTTTGGAAGTCCCGGGGAGAACCATGAATGTGCGGGGATGCACAACGGGGGAAATGTGGATAGCGCTATTTGGGCTTGACCCGCCCCACTCGTCGACTGGAGGTCGGACGGGTGCATATTATCTCTTAGGTATTCAGTATTCAGTATTCAGTATGCAGTATTCAGTATTCATTCGGGCACGTATTCAGTATTCACAGTATTCGAGTCCAGTAATGGTTTTCCAATCGCAGTAGTAACATGTATTCATATGATTTGCATGCATGTGGTCTGGATTGATCATGGGTATTCATTTGGGAGTTAGTATTCAGTTGGAGTCGATTTTCACTTGGAATTGGTATACATTTGGAGTCGGTATTCATTAAAAACCTGTGAACTCACCGGCATTATTTGCTGACGTATTTAGCATGTTTGTCTCAGGTCGCTAAGGTAGCAGCTGTCGATAGGCGCACGGAGTCTCACGGCGTCTAGGATTCATGTGCATCTCATTTAGTATTTTCAGACTTTCGTATTTTTGATTTCGTGTTGTAATAAAGTTTTACGCTTCCGCAGCGATGGATCATTTATGAAAACTTAATGGTTTGCTTATGTCATTTTTTTACGTATCATATAGATGTCGTTTATTGTGACCGTTGACTTGGATCCTGGTGTGTCACGCGCCTCGCGGTAAAACTCCGCATGTGGAAATTTGAGGGTGTGACATATATTGAATGGTCGCCGGTGGTTTAGTTGTTTAGACAATCACTTCCAACCTCTCATTGATAGGTGGACCACCTGCATGGCAAAGCTAGTTGTGGGCTTATAGGTCGCCAAATGGAAAGACAACCAACCTCCTTGTGTTACATTAACAGTATTTTGTCCCACTTATAAATACAAAGATTTAGTCAATCTATATATGTTTAATTTATCCAATAAGACACTTAGTGGATAAATTCATACATTTAGATATATGTGAATTACCTCTTTTGAGATCAACTTCAGCTCAGCCACCAAAGCTTTAGTTGTCTTCTCAATACCTCTGGTAATAAGGACAGGATTTGCACTAGCTGCCACAACCTAATACAAACAACTTCAGAAACAAAAATACAAACCGACAAAAATAAAACCTAAATGAATTCGACCGAGTTAAGATTTACAAACATACCTTGACACCTTCTGTAATAAGACCCTGTGCAAGGACTACCGATGTTGTGGCTCCATCTCTAGCCAAGTCATTGGTCTTGGCAGCCGCTTGTCGAACCAGTTTTGCACCAATGTTCTCCACTGGATCTTCCCAATCAACCTGTAAGTAAAAAAAACACGCCATAGGAATACCAATTAATAACCTTGTATAAATCTTTGCATCTCTTTGGCAACGGTAACACCATCATTTACGATTTTGGGAGCACCATATTTGCTTTCTAGAACTACATTTCTGCCCTTGGACCAAGAGTAACCCCAACAAGATCTGCAAGTTTGTTTACACCAATCTGCCACAGAAAAAGTATCAAATAATTAAAACAAGAAATTAGAATTCAATTATATTATAAACTAACAACGATAAACAGATACGGTGACTCACTTGCAGCTTCTTAATCGCTGACCTGTCGTTGTTAAAGTAGGAGCTCCTTTGCAGCGACTTTAATTTGGGAAGAATGTGGAGCCCGTTTGAGAGCAAGATTCTGTTTTCTGCCCAATGAGCTAGAAGATATTGAAGCAAAAGATAATAACTTATTTGAGGATGTGGATATATTCTTATCCATCACCCTATTACTTGAAGAAGCCAATGATCCAATTGCAGTAACACCAGCAAAAGTCGAAGCCATATCTGTTCCACAAAAACCATCATTAGGAGATAACTCTTTAGTACCAAAACTTCATCTTCATTAATTGTTGAGACCACCACCTGTTAAAAACATAAATAATGAGTCGATGAGCAAAACCTTGATCATAAAGGACGGCCTGTGCCACCGAGCACAACGTAAAACCTTCTTTAGGGAACCAAGAACACAGTTATAGAGTAGATTCTCACCATTTGCAAGTCCCTGTCCCTAACAGCTTGTCAGTCGTTTCTCCTTTTAGGCCATAGTCACTTTCTAACCGGTTGAACCAAGGCAGGGACCCGTTTAGAGGTCAAACACAACATGAACACGGAACCCGTTTTGTGTGCATATTCATACCTTAAAATTCGAGATTTACGAATTACCTTTGTTTTTTCAAGTAACGATGTTTAAATTATTCCAAATTATCTTTTCAACTTATAATTTTAAATAAAGATGCCTCAAATATTTATGTTATTACACAAGTCAAATTTTAGAATAAAAAAAATGCTTAAACAGGTCAACCGGAAAACCCATAGCGTTAACCATTTAGCTAACTATGTTCTACAATTCAACCCCAAACTGAACCCAATCCCTTTAGAGTAAACCCAAACATGTAAAATTTGTGACGCCCACATTGAACCAGTGCCGATCCATTTAGCCTAAAACCAAACCCACAACTTTCATATTTGATTCATCATTCATGTAATGTTGGATATTCACACCCCTAGGTTAACCAGCATTTTCAATTTCTGAGACCAAAATTTCCCTCGGGGCGATTTTTAACCAACAACAGAGCCAATGGCGATATCCATGTCCACATGATGCCTCTTTTAAATAATTTATATTTTTTGTAAATTATTACCTAAATGATCAATTTCCATCTCATACAGGTGAATCTGATTAATTAGGATTAGACAATGGTTATACACAAAGTTATCACATACCCTTTAAAACAAGTAAACGAGCTAATCAAGTCAGCACACCGGTTAATACAAACATGACTCAATTTCTTGCTAGTATCATGTGGTGTTGGATAATTAAAATTAAAATGAAGGATTAACGAAGATACCTTATTAACATTCAAATTAGGAGGCCAGTAATGAAGCAGTTTAAAAAAGTAATCAAACATCTCCACAGACTCATAAAACTCCTTATACCCAACAGAAACAGGACCACTCTTCGTTACTAGTTTCTCCACCCTCTCTTCTTCGACGGACTTATCATCAACCTTCTTGAGCTTTTTAGCTACGTTTCCATGTTCTGTCGTCACGTCTTCCTCTCTCCCTTGTTTTCCGACGGTTTCGAGATCCATTGAATGATACACAAAAAGAAATTGAGTGTGCTTGTCTGATCGTCTCACGCATCGTTTCTGTATTCAAGTTTCGATGGATGTCATTTTTTTTCTTAATGCTGCTGCCACCACTGCCGTACTCCTCATTGGTTTTGTTTCTTGTCACCTATTCATGTCGGACCATGGTCTTATTCCACTTCTCTTAGCCGATCGAATCACGGTTTGATCGGATATTTATCTTCGATCTACGGATCTCAATTTTTTTTCGACGATTGCCGCTTGACCACGATCATCGGCTTTCGCTATCTCCTCAGTGTTGACACACCACCATACGACTAGGGTCAGTGGGTCTCTATTTGCTTCTTATATCTTTTTCTTTCATGATTGCTTCTATCTCTTTCTTTCCACCAGCCTTTTTCTTATCTTTTCTATTGTCATGGCCGACTAACATGGAACTGCCACTTTAATGGGAGTGGCATCTAGCGGATCATGTTTATCATTATGGGAACTAAAGAAACAAAACCAAACAAGGGGAAGTCATGGGCAGAACTAAAGTTATGGATAATTTTTTGGCAAAGTCAAGAAGATTGCAGAATTTTGAACTAACAAGTCAAGAATCGAGATCTACACAAGTCTTTTTACTTTTATTGTTATGTCTTTTATGTTTTATTTTTCTTATTGTATTGTAACACCCGGCCTCTCTCACCACCAATATTGTCCGCTTTGCCCCGATGGGTTGCCCATCCAGAGCTCACGGATTTGTTTTTGGTTGCCCCGGTGGAGACTTCCCAGGAGGTCACCCATCCTGAAATTTCTCCCACCTGAGCACGCTTAACTGTGGAGTTCTCCTCTCATCCACTAGCATTAAGCCCAAAACGCGTTGGTGATTTAAGAGGCTTTGAATTACTTATGAACCAAGGATCTCTCCTGGCCACGGCCGATGTGGAATTTTGAACTAACAAGTCAAGAATCGAGATCTACACAAGTCTTTTTACTTTTATTGTTATGTCTTTTATGTTTTATTTTTCTTATTGTATTGTAACACCCGGCCTCTCTCACCACCAATATTGTCCGCTTTGCCCCGATGGGTTGCCCATCCAGAGCTCACGGATTTGTTTTTGGTTGCCCCGGTGGAGACTTCCCAGGAGGTCACCCATCCTGAAATTTCTCCCACCTGAGCACGCTTAACTGTGGAGTTCTCCTCTCATCCACTAGCATTAAGCCCAAAACGCGTTGGTGATTTAAGAGGCTTTGAATTACTTATGAACCAAGGATCTCTCCTGGCCACGGCCGATGTGGGATTTTGAACTAACAAGTCAAGAATCGAGATCTACACAAGTCTTTTTACTTTTATTGTTATGTCTTTTATGTTTTATTTTTCTTATTGTATTGTAACACCCGGCCTCTCTCACCACCAATATTGTCCGCTTTGCCCCGATGGGTTGCCCATCCAGAGCTCACGGATTTGTTTTTGGTTGCCCCGGTGGAGACTTCCCAGGAGGTCACCCATCCTGAAATTTCTCCCACCTGAGCACGCTTAACTGTGGAGTTCTCCTCTCATCCACTAGCATTAAGCCCAAAACGCGTTGGTGATTTAAGAGGCTTTGAATTACTTATGAACCAAGGATCTCTCCTGGCCACGGCCGATGTGGGATTTGCCTAGGGTGTCATACAAAGGTCCATGTTAATCTCCCAGAAATCAGTACTGTTACAATCACCCCCCTTAGGGACTCATCGTCCTCGATGAGGTTTGCCCCACCATCCCGAACGGCACAGGAGTGGCTCTGATACCATTTGTAACACCCGGCCTCTCTCACCACCAATATTGTCCGCTTTGCTTCGATGGGTTGCCCAACCAGAGCTCACGGATTTGTTTTTGGTTGCCCCGGTGGAGACTTCCCAGGAGGTCACCCATCCTGAAATTTCTCCCACATGAGCACGCTTAACTGTGGAGTTCTCCTCTCATCCACTAACATTAAGCCCAAAACGCGTTGGTGATTTAAGAGGCTTTGGATTACTTATGAACCAAGGATCTCTCCTGGCCACGGCCGATGTGGGATTTGCCTAGGGTGTCATACAAAGGTCCATGTTAATCTCCCAGAAATCAGTACTGTTACATGTATTCCAGTCTGAGTGTCCGATACTCTACCACTCTGACTGCGGGGGAGTATTGGAACCTATTATTAGTGTGAAGCCCACGGGCTCGATTAACTATCTAGGGTTTTATACAATCTCTATATATTGTAATCATCTATTGAAATAATGATCAATCAATACATAAGGGTTGATCATTCTCTTACATGGTATCAGAGCCTTAGGGTTCTGGTCACCTTTTTTTCTCTGCCGCTTTATCACAAACATAAAAACCCTAGCCGTCTCCATCGAGTTCAAACCCTAGACAGAGCGGTGTGTCGCCACCGCCGCCGCCCTGTCCCATCTTCGTTTTTTTCTGGTTTAGTTTCAATAGTAATGTTTTAGTTAACCTGTTTCGGTGAAGCACAAGCTGCAATCTGAACCGGAAGTGGTATGATGAAATTACAAACAATGTTGAACTAAATGATAAATGTAGTGTCATGAAAACCAAATTGTAAAACATATATCGACATAACCACAAACTGTCCCTTTTGAGATATTTTTAGATGGAGATGAAATTACAAAAACTGCTCAACAAACTGTCCCTTTTGAGATATTTTTAGATGGAGATGAAATTACAAAAACTGCTCAACTAACGGATATCCAACATGTTTCTTTGTTCCCACCATCATTTTTGCAAGATTAGATATACCTTTCATGTCGCCAAACATTTTGTCGCCTCTTATGTTATTAATGTAGATGTCGAGCTCATGCATAAGATCATCTTTTTCTTCACAATTAAAATCATACGGGCAAATCTCCGCTAACCTTAGTATCTTTGGAACATCCAATGCACTAAAATTATCATCCAGGCTTATGGCACTCATACACAAATAACAATCACATAAATAAATTACACATTCTATTAACTAATTTAAACTCTATTAAAGCATTCAAAATTCAGGTTATCAAGTATTCATGTCTCTTTTTTTAAAAAAAAACTCAAACCTTCTTCCGGAGACCGCTGGTTCAGTTTTCTAGCCTTCGATCAGCTTTGTAGGAATCACATTCACCTATTGATACAAAACACTGGATCAAACACTCATCACGTTTTAACTTTGAACTACATGATGTTTATAATTTATATATTCAAACATAATTCACTACTAGAAAACTGGGCTATTGTCACCAAAAGTTGCTACCTAGAAAAATGGTAGCAAATTTAGCAACCGATTTTACACCAAAATATATATTATAAGATAAGGTAACTAATCGGTTGCAACTTTTGACACCGTTTACTTTTGGTGGTAAATTCGTGAGAAAAATAATAAGAACGAACTAAAAAATAATAATTTATAAAAAAAAACAACAAACCTATTGAATTGTGACCACCGTAGCGGTAGCAAAATTTAGGGACCTATTTCTTAATGCGTAATGCATATATATATGGTAGCTAATCAGTGATAAATTTGGCTAAAAACCAGTTCATTCCGATCCTCCCATAAGCGCCACATTGTGATGCGGATTACTTCATGTATCAGTGTAGCTTTCTTTTTTGATATCCCCATATGTTTATGCATTGTAACCATATCCGTTGTGCCAAAAGCAAAAAAGGCTGGAAACTTACCCCATTGAGCAATGACCTTCCATGTTTCTTGGCCCACTTGGCACGAGACAAATATGTGTTCCCTTGTTTCTCGAGCTAACCCGCACGACGAGCATAAAACCAAAGAAAAGTGAATATTTATTTTTTTTCAAAAGCTACCAGTGTTGGCAACCGATCTAGCCATGCCCTCCACTAAAAAATCGCCACTTTTTTGGCACCTAGTTGTTCTAGCCATAACTTCAGAATCAAACAAGACAGAAACATAGCGATCATTAAGAAGGAACATACCGGTAACTGTGTCTGGATCCTGCCTAGCCTCTGCAGATCCAATGACGAAAGCACGTGCAGTCCTGCCTCCGCCCCCATTGTTCCATTACCGTTTCCGCCCCTTCCATTATCACCCTGCTTCAGCTTAGGACATTCACGCTTGAAGTGTCCCGTATCACCACAGATATAGCACCCCTGCTTCCCTGGAGTCCCCTGAGCAGCAGGAGTAGGAGTAGCAGCAGGAGCCTGAGTTGGGGTGTGTGCCACCCTGCAATCCTTAGCATGATGCCCCAACTGATGGCACCGATGACAACGAGCCCGATCACAATTCCCAGAGTGGTGAAAACCACACTTGTTGCACTTGGGATGCTTCCCAACATACCCACTTGACTTCTGTCCAGAAGAAGACCCAGATGAATCAAACTTCTTCGCCGGCTGAGATGGCGGCGGCACAGCACTCTTCCCCACACTATCCCACTTTCTCTTGTTCCCCTCAGTAACCTTCACAGCAGTACCTTTAGGAGGCAAAACACCTTCTGCCACCTTCAAGTTAGTCATCCGATGAGCTGATCGGACAACTTCAGCAAGAGTGGGAAGATTCCCAGCAGCCACCAACCCAGCAATCTCCGGCACTAGCCCAGACACATAGTGCTCGATCCTCCTATACTCGGGTGTGTGCAAATCAGGGCATAAAACCGCCAGCTTATTCCTCCTCACAGTGTACTCTTCTATCTCTGACCCAACCATCTTGTAGCTCCATACTTCATGTTCCAACTTCTGTACCTCCTCCCTTGGACAGTACTCGCCTCTCAACAGTTGCACAAACTCTGCCCAAGGCATAGCAATAGCCTCCCCCAATCCCATGTTCTGAGTAGTAGCATTCCACCACGACAGTGCAGACCCCTCAAATGTCGCAGTAGCATACTTCACCCGGTCCCCAGCAGGACAGTTACACATGACGAACACAGACTCGACCTTCTCCAGCCATCGGAGCAGTCCCACCGCTCCCTCAGTTCCAGCGAAGTTATGGGGCTGACAGTCCCGAAACTTCTTATAAGAGCACTGAGGTGGAGGTGGATTGGCACCCATACCTGAAACACGATACACGAGTAAAACACAAATGAAAGAACATGACACCCAAGAATGAGGCAAAGTCGACAGAAATCAACTCACCACCCTGGAAGTTAGCCATGGCCATGTTCACTTGCTGCTGTAGCAAGTTGTTCAGTTCAGCCTGGGTCATGTTGATGTTGCCACCGACCACCACCTCCAGCATGACCACCGCCGCCAGCACGACCACCGCCGCCACCACGACGTCCACCACCGCGATCACCAGACATGATCTATCAAGTCAAGAAATCGAGGGATTCAGATTCACTTCTAGTGTCAACCACTAGAAATTTTACAAGAGTTAACTTAGGGACAAATCCATGACTATGCATCCAAACTCGAAGTCCATCGGGGTTTTCATGCATTTCAGTTTATTATTTCGTGTGCACCCGAAATGATAAACTGCTCTACATGGTCCTCCAGATGTACTCCTAATCCAGACTCCGGTCACCGAATATCGTCGCCTACTAGCGTGTTACGATAGGTGCAAGTGTAAGAAGGCATGTGTGTGCTAGAACCAACAAATTAGTCCCTTCTCCTTCAATCCTGAACAAGCAGACAATAGTAGGTAAGAACCCAAATAAAAGCGGATGATGTAACGAGAAGTATGATGATGATGTAATGACACCCCGACCACGTTAGTACGTATCCCACTAATAAACTCAAAATATGTGACCGTCTAGTGTGAGCGACTCGGCTATAGACCAGACTCTACATGCAGTCCTAGTTCACTATAACCATTGGCTCTGGTACCAATCTGTCACACCCTCAAATTTCCACTTGCAGAGTTTTACCGTGAGGCGCATGACAAACCAGGATCCAAGTCAACGGTCACAATAAACAACTCTATATGAAGATACATGACATTCAAAAAGACATAGTTTTCATAATCTCAAAATCAGTAGCGGAAGCATTTAACAAGTAACATACCATAGACCCAAATGTACCAAGTGTTTATTACAAAACATGAACTAAGTCTAGACGCCAATGCAGACTCGTGCGCCTAGTTCCATTTGTTGCTACCTTAGCGACCTGAGAAAAACATGCCAAAAGACATCAACATATAATGCTGGTGAGTTCACAGGTTTGTTCAATATGTTACCAAGTGTTACCAAAACGTTACCATGTCCATACTATATCAATGTTACCAGGTACGCTAGCTAGGCGTATGTTTCATTACTACTACGATTGGAAACCATTACTAGACACGTTTAGCAATGTTTAGCATATGTTTAAGCAGCCCGAATGTTCAGCATGACACCAATGTTCCAGTTCGAGCCAACATGCACCCGCCCAATAGATCTAACCACATTTCCCCCGTTGTGCATCCCCGCACATTCATGGTTTCCCCCGGACTTCCAAAGATCGTATAGCAATACAAAGTTAAAAACCATAGTATGACATATGTTACCACAATAGTTTAGCGCATGTTTTCTCCCCCAAAAGTTAAAGCAGTAAAAGTGGGGCCGTGAACTCACCTTAGATTGCGTTCTTCGGTAACTAGTAAAATGCTAAGCCCTTTGATAATCCCTCTACTGGAGATCTATCAAAATGTTCACATAAGTGTTCCGACTAATAACCATAAGGTTATCTAGTCCCCGATTGTCCAGATCGTAACCAAGTATGTTTTTAAAACGTGTTTAATTGTTCAACCGACACACTAGACCGACCCGACATCCCATTGGTGACTCATTACCCTAACTAATCAAGTACACATAGATTACACACAAGGTTCAAGCATAAAACACTTAGTTTGTATCAAAAATCTCATTTCTGCATCAGAACGGTCGAACCAGTCAGGTTAAATCTCCTTCGCCCGTTTTTAAGTTTCCTTTGCCCAATTTACCACGTTCGACCGTTTTGATGTCTCCTTCGACCGTTTTACCACGTTCGCCCAAACATAACCCATGTTCGACCCTGAAATCTCTCCTTCGACCATTCGTTTGGTCGAAGGAGTCCAGGTTCGCCCCTGTTGTACAAATTTTCCTAAAAAACGCTTCAGACACATTTGAAACATCTCGAAACATCATCAAACACAGCAGTCAAGTCTGATTAACTTATCTCTACAAATCCCCACCAATTTTGCCCCAAAACCAGCTTGTTTTAATACTTTCCCAAAATAGCAAAATTATGGAAATGTCACATCATGCATGAAATCTTTACCCAAATTGGAAACTTTTTAATACCAACCCATAATCATCCACAATTGCTCAGATTATCTTGTAATCGAAAACCCCCATTCGTTTTGTTAGTAATACTTAACATGCATAAGCCTTAGATTTCATAAAATCCCCAAAATACCCATAATATCACAATTTATCAAATTGTAACCCTAAACAACAATAAACCAACATCAATATCAACCCTAGTTCATGTTTCTATCATTAGAACAGCAGCAAATTACTCAATAACACATAACATCACATAACACACAATTAACATATGTTTATTGATACAAAACCCATGTTTAATGATAGGGTTTAGGTTTAGAAAGATGTTTAAAAGGTTTTTATTGATAAAAACTTCCTTAGAACAGATCTGGACATTTAGGGTTAGATAAAAACGGATTAAAATACCTTAAAAAGATTTAGGATTAAGAACATACCTTGGATTCTTGTTTAGATGTTGTTGATAGGTTGGATTACGAAAAAGAAGAGCAAAAACTCCTTCCTTAGTGATTAAAATCGTTTGAGAGTGTTTTGAGACGGTTAGGGTTTGTGAAATGGTGAAAAATGACAAAGTTTGGTATTTATACTATTCCACCTTCGCCCCTTATCAGTGGTCGAAGGTAGTCTCCTTCGACCCTTTCACAGGGTCAAATGAGCCCTGTCCTGGTCGAAGGGAATTCTTTCAATTCCACATCCCAGGTTCGCCCATTTGCAAAGGGTCGAACCAAGACATAGTTCCACCTTCGACCACTCAAAGTGGTCGAACCAGACCTATGTTCATCTAGTTTTTCCAGTTTGTCGTGTTTAACGCATTTTAACACACCTTAACATATGAGCATGCAACCTTAGTCTATGTTTAACATATTTAATCATGGATAATCATCTACACATCATTTAAACACATCTATGTATATAATCCACCACACGACCCATAATCTACACATACACTTAATTAGTTTATGTAATGTCACCAACAACGGGACCCGGTACTAGTGTATTCCCAAAACGACTCCCAATGATCCTCCAGATCATTGAACCCTGGACAATCCTAACTTGACCCGACTCAACTAACTTAGTTAAGTCCGTTTATAAACGTTTCCTTCTAAGGTAGACTTAGATGTTACTAAAATGTTTAAGCCAAATATGCCGGGTGTCACAGTCAGGTTCTCCCCAGTTGATGTCAAACATTTTGTTGTCTGCATCAGGATTTCACTCAATTGTGTCAAATGGAAGACTGCTCCAGTCAACATACCCTGAAGTGAACAGACTTTGTTGTGAGGGTTGCTGAGTTTGTGGAGGTTGTTGAGCAACTGGAATGGAAGGGATTGATTGTTGGCTCTGCATTTGTTGAGCAGACATCTGTACATATTGTATTTGTGGCACATATTGGATTTGTGGAGCTTGTGCCTGTACAAAATGTGCACTTCCTTGTGTTCCATTATTCATATTATAACTAGGGTTAAACTGATTTCCAGACTGAGATTGGTTATATGTGACACCCGGCATGTTCGGCTTAAACATATTAGTAACATCTAAGTCTACCTTAGCGAGAAACGTTTATAAACAAACTTAACTGGATTAGCTGAGTCGGGTCAAGTTAGGATTGTCCAGGGTACAATGATCTGGAGGATCATTGGGAGTCATTTTGGTAATACACTAGTACCGGGTTCCGTTGTTGGTGACATTACATGAACTAATTAAGTATGTGTGTAGATTATGGGTTGTGTGGTGGATTATATACATAGATGTGTTTAAATGATGTGTAAATGATTATCTGTGCTTAAATGTGTTAAATATAGACTAAGGATGCATGCTTATGTGTTAGGATATGTTAGAATGCGTTAAACACGACAAACTGGAAAAACTAGTTTAAAAGAGGTCTTGGTTCGACCACTTCGAGTGGTCGAAGGAGAAGAAGTTGCCTGGTTCGACCCTTGTAAAATGGGCGAACCAGGGAAGTGGAAATTGAGAAATTCCCTTCGACCAAACAGGGCTCATTCGACCCTGTGAAAGGGGCGAAGGAGACTACATTCGACCAACGAGTTGGTGCGAAGGAAGATTAGTATAAATACCAACCCTTGTCATTTTTCATCATTTCACAAACCCTAACCGTCCCAAAACGCTCTCAAACGATCTTAAACACTAAGGAAGGAGTTTTTGCTCTTCTTTTTCATAATCTAACCCATCTACAACATCTAAACAAGAATCCAAGGTGTGTTCATAATCCTAAATCTTTTAAAAGCATTTTAATTCGTTTTCATCTAACCCTAATTGTCCGGATCTGTTCTAAGGGTGTTTTTATGATTAAAAACCTTTTAAACATCTTTCTAAATCAAAACATGATCATTTAGCATAGGTTTTCATAATGAATAACATGTGTGAATTGTGTGTTATGTGGTGTTATGTATTGTTCACTGAATTGCTGCTATATCTATGATAGAAACATGATATAGGATTGTTGTTAATGAGGGAATATTGTTGTCTAGGGTTAGAATTGAATATATTGATATTTGGGGGTTTTATTGGATTAATACTTGATGTATGAATATTTATGATCAATAGAATGAATAAGAAAGATCGGATAATCGACAAACTGAGTATTTTAAGCTAAACATGAATCGATTTCAAAAGTTTCCAAATTGGGTAAATAATTCATGCATGAAAGTGATGTTTCCATAATCTTTACCATTTTGGGAAAGGGCTGAAACGGACGTGTTATCGGGGGAAATCGGTGGGGTTTTGTAGGGATAAGTTATACATGCTTGACTGCTATGTTTGATGATGTTTCGGGTCGTTTTGAATGTGTTTGAAGCGTTTTTAGGAAAAATTATACAACAGGGGCGAACCTGGCCTCCTTCGACCAGTCGATGGTGCGAAGGAGGGATCCAGGGTCGAACCTGGCTTTTTATTGGACGAATGTGATAAATCGGGCGAAGGAAGCATCAAACGGTCGAACGAGATGTAAAAGGGTGCGAAGGAGACAAAAAGGTGCGAAGGAGACTTAAAACTGACTGGTTCGACCGTTCTGATGCAGAAATGAGATTTTTGATACAAACTAAGTGTTTTATGCTTAAACCTTGTGTGTAATCTATGTGTACTTGATTAGTTAGGGTAATGGGTCACAAACGGGATGTCGGGTCGGTCTAGTGTGTCGGTTAAACATTTAAACACGTTTTAAAATCATACTTGGTTACGATCTGGACAATCAGGGACTAGATAACCTTAGGGTTATTAGTCGGAACACTTATGTGAACATTTTGATAGATCTCCGGTAGAGGGATTATCAAGGGCTAAACATCTTTACTTATATTTGAAGAACGCAACTTAAGGTGAGTTCACGGCCCCACTTTTACTGCTTTAACTTTTGGGGGAGAAAACATGCGCTAAACGATTTTGGTAACCTATGTCATACTATGGTTTTAACTTGATATTGCTATACGATCTTTTGGAAAGTCCCGGGGGAAACCATGAATGTGCGGGGTTGCACAACGGGGGAAATGTGGATAGATCTATTGGGCGTGACCTGCCCCACTCGTCGGCTTGGAGGGCCGGGCGGGTGCATATTGTCTCGAACAGGTACATTGGTATCATGCTGAACATACGGGCTGCTTAAACATGCTGAACATTGCTAAACGTGTCTAGTAATGGTTTCCAATCGTAGTAGTAATAAAACTTACGCCTAGCTAGCGTACTTGGTAACATCGAAATAGTATGGACATGGTAACACTTTAGTAACATTTTGAACAAACCTGTGAACTCACCAGCATTATATGTTGACATCTTTTTGGCATGTTTTTCTCAGGTCGCTAAGGTAGCAATGAACGGAACTAGGCGCACGGGTCTGCATTGGCGTCTAGATTTAGTGCACGTTTTGTAATAAAAGTATTTTGAACAACTTTTGAGATGATAGCATAGCCGATTAAATGCTACTGAAACGCTTCCGCTTATTAAACCAATGGTTATGTCTGTTTACGTTTTTCATATAGAGTTGTTTATTGTGATCGTTGACTTGGATCCTGGTTTGTCATGCGCCTCGCGGTAAAACCCCGCAAGTGGTAATTTGAGGGTGTGACATTATAGCTAGAGCTTCTACACTCTCTAGCAAAGTGTCCCAACTTTTGACACTTGTGACATCTAAGCTTAGATTTGTCAAAACCAATTTTCGTAGAACTGTTCAGTCCTGGAAATTTCCTTCCCGACCTTTTATAAAATTTGTTTGTTTTTATACTTAACATGGTCAGTTGGTGTAAAATGTCCATTTCTTCTAAGTCATCACTGCTAAAAAATTTTAAATCATTCATGATAAAACACATGTTATCAGCAGTTTGACTATATTCATCATTGTCATAGGCCGGGAATGATCTTTCTGATGAGATCCCAGCAGTTATGTCAATGTGGTCAAAAGATCCAAAACTTTTTGAACAAGTAAGTGAGTCTTGTCCTAAAAGTGTTATACTACCAGGTACATAGTCATCAACTGTTTTACCAGAACTTTGCAAATTTTTCTTTTGATCAATTTCTCTTTCAAAAGTTAGCAATGTTCCATGTAATTTTGTAAGAGTGAGGGAGTTAAAGTCTGGTGAAGATCTGAGAACTTTAGAGTAAGTTTCCCATTTTTCTGGTAAAGACCTTAAAAATCTATGAAGTATAGATACATTTGTATAGGTCTGACCATTTAATTTCAACTCAGATATTAATGAGGAAAATCTTTCAAATTGTTGTGTTAAAGTTTCCCCATTAATGTGAGTAAATGTTTCATATTGTTGAGCCAGAATTTCTCTAGTGTTGGCAATCACCTCTTCAGTTCCTCCAAACTGCTCTTTTAGGCAATCCCAAAGCTCTTTGGCACTTTCACAGTGTAATAGTCCAGAGTAGATTTCATTTGGGAGTGCCATTGCCAACATAGAGAAATCTTTAGCATCAAGCTCAAGTTTTAGGAAATCTTATTTTGTGTAGTCTTTTGGGTCCTTTGGTATTTCAACTTTATTGAGGGTCATGTGGTCCCGCAAGTAACTAAGTTTAAGTACTTAGGATCGTTCGTCCAAAGGGACGGAGAGATTGATAGTGACGTCGCACATCGTATTCAGGCTGGATGGTGTAAGTGGAGAGCAGCATCTGGAGTTCTGTGCGATAAGAGGTTCCCAACTAAACTAAAGGGAAAATTTTATAGGGTTGCAGTCCGACCTGCTATGATTTATGGGACAGACTGCTGGGCCATCAAAAAGACACAGTTACGAAAGATGGAAGTGGCGGAGATGAGAATGTTGAGGTGGATGTGTGGTCACACTAGGTTAGATCGGATTAGAAATGAGGTTCTTAGGAAGAGGTTAGAAGTGGCTAACATAGCAGATAAGATAAAGGAGGGAAGATTAAGATGGTTTGGTCATGTGAAGCGGAGACATACGACAGCCCCAGTCAGAAGAGTGGAACACCTCACGGTGGAGGGGAGGAGGAGTAGAGGCAGACCCAAATTGACTTGGGTCGATCGGATTAGACAAGATTTGTTAGAATTGCACCTCTCAGAGGATATGGTCCAAGATAGGAATTCGTGGAGACGTAGGATTAAAGTTAAAGATTTTTAGGATTTAAGACTACTTAGGATTTAGGGTTGGCCTCTATGCATGTATATATATATATTATATATATATATATATAAATATATCTGTATGTTGTATCATGTTATACATCCACTATTTTTTTCTATTTTTGTTTTTTTTAGTGTTTAGTGATTGCCTAATTATTCATTAATATACAGTGTGCATTTTGTTTTTTGTCGAGCCGGGGGTCTCTCTGGAAGCAGCCTCTCTATCTCTAAAGATAGGGGTAAGGTTTGCCTACATCCTACCCTCCCCAGACCCTACGAATAGCGTTGCTATTAGTGGGATTTCCTGGGTACGGTTGTTGTTGTTGTTGTAGTTTCAAGGTTAATATTTACTGGTTTGTGAGGACCATATATCACAGATTTCCAACAACCGGTGTTGGTCTGTGACAAAGTATGAGCCATCCTTTTCTGCCATATGTTATATTCAGAACGAACAAGCATAGCAGGTTTAGTGGTAGAACCAGTATTATGTGGATCCATTTTAAAGAGTATTGATTTGTCAAATATCTCTCAAAGTGATGGATGTTGAAAAAGTGAACTTTTAATCCTTTATTGAATATCAATAAGAGCCTGTGTCTGATTCTCAATTTGTTAGATTGATATGTGATTAGATAAACCAGTGCTCTGATACCAACTGTTGGATCAGTATGCTCTTTGACTGTTTACTTGCTTGTGAACACTTATGTGTTTTGCAAGTATAATCAGTTTTGCACAGCGGAATAAGTATATAAAGTTTCACTATCAACATGAGTTATTACTCCCCCTGGATCTTTGCAAACTAAAGACAAGTTAATGTGAATCAAAGTATTGAATGTGAATGACAATAAATAATCAGATAGATTCTAAGTTAATGAAATGGAAATAACAAGTAAGAACTTTGAAGGATTTCAGTTTTCAATTAAAATAAATGTCTAAAGCAGAGGGATGAACCCATCTATTTATAGACTTACAAATGCATGAACCTTGTTACAAAAACAAGTCTGATCTATCTTGGAACTTGTACAAAATGATAAATTAATAATAAACAATTAAACTACTGAAACATAAGGGTGGTGGAAAGATTCTATTACAAGTGCTGCTGAATGACAAACTACTGATGAGTAGTTTGTCTTTAGTAGTTCTTCAGTAGACTTGTCTGGTTTGACTTCAGAACTTCTGATCTATCTTCTTCAGCACTTGTTGAATCCTTCTTCAGTACTTGTGTCTTCTTTCTTCAGTAGTTCTATACTTAGAATAATTTGGCAGAAGTATGAATTAGACTAAGGTTTGCAAAAGTGGTTTCTTCAATCCTTTCTGTCCTTTACATGAACAAAACCAAAAAGGAAATAATTTTTGAAATATTTGGTAATACGTGCTGTCACATGCTTAAAAATTCAGGATGATCAGCTGGACTTACTGCCTTAAACATTCTATGATGAACGCCTTCTTGTTTCTAAAATGGTAGCAGAAAAAAATTAAAATCACATCAAGTCTAATTGATAATGAACAAGTTCTATCAATAAATGAGAACACATACAGAAATGACGTCACGAAGATGAGTCCACACCATTTGCCATATCCTCATTTTGGGGAATAAACATGTGATGGTAAAGTCACAGTAAAAGAAAACAATGCATAGTAAAGCTTATTTAGTATCATCAACATACCTACACAGCTAGCACAAAATATTCATAGAAAGAAGACCAAGACCATTAGCAAATTTACAAATGCCAATCAAATTGGGAAAAAAATGTAGACGTAATTTGTATATTTTATCATAGGGTATGCAAGTAATATATATATATATATATATATATATATATATATATATAGGGGTGGTTAAAATAAAAACCCACTCAAAACGAGAAAACCCGGGAAACTCTGACTTCCCGAACTTTTTATCATCTGAAAAAATTAGGGTATATAATATACAAGATTTTAAGAGTTTTGAGCCAAAGATTTTAAGAGTTTTGAGCCAAAAAAATCAAAAGAACTAAGTTGGTATAAATTAGTTTCTGCCTTTTTACCAGATACAAACGTTTGATTTTTTGAGTTTCATGAAAAAGTGTGTTATTTATTGGTGTTGGATTACACGTAGGTAGCATACGTTAACACGTAGGTTTACATATTAATTAACCTTTGGGTATATATTTATTAAACAAAAGTCACTAATCATGGGATTAAATCTATGTTGCGTCTGTTTCGTATGTAACAGCAGAACTAAGCTGGTATAAATTAGTTTCTGATTTTTTTACCAGATGCAAAGGTTTGATTTTTTAGCTTTCATCAGTTACACATGGGATCAAATCTATGTTGCGTCTGTTTCGTATGTAACAGCATAACTAAGTTGGTATAAATTAGCTTCTGATTTTTTTACCATATATTAGTTAAAACAAAAGTCACTGATCATGGGATCAAATCTATGTTTGCGTCTAGTGTGTTTTTTAATGGCAACCTGAATATGTATATTGATGAATTGATTTTTTTCATAGGTGAAAAGACGATGAATTTTATTTGTGTTGGATTACACTTAGGTAGCATACGTTAACACGTACATTTACATATTAATTAACCTTTTTTATATATTAATTAAACAAAAGTCACTAATTATGAGATGAAATCTATGTTGCATCTGTTTCGTATGTAACGGCAGATTTAAGTTGGTATAAATTAGTTTCTGCTTTTTTACCAGATACAAACGTTTGATTTTTTGAGTTTCATGAGTTTCACGTCTGTTTACATATTAATTAACCTTTTGGTATATATTAATTAAACAAAAGTCACTAATCATGGGATGAAATCTATGTTGCGTCTGTTTCGTATGTAACAGCAGAACTAAGTTGGTATAAATCATGGGATGAATTGTTTTTTTTCATAGGTGAAAAGACGTTTTTTGTTAAAGACGAAGTTGATTATGAAGATTGAAGATACCCGCATTGTTAAAGAGGAAGTTGATCATTGTTTAAAATAATTATTTTTTGTATGAAATGTTTTGATACGTGTATTGTTGATTTTAAATAATTAGAGTTATATGAAAACAGTTTCTTTAAGTTTTTTTAATGTTGATTTGTAATGTTTTTTTATAAATAATTAAATATGTTGTTAGTTTTTACCAGGCTGCTTACCATATCAATTCTTATTATGTATATAACAATACTGGTAACTCTTGTTACATATGTAACCGTACTGGTGCTGGCACAATAAAACGAAAAAAAAATCTGCTTTAATAAAAAAATTTAACAAATCAGTATTTTTAAATTAATATGAATCTGATTTGTAGAGAAAAGTTGGAGAGAGGATGTGGAAAGAGAAGATTAATGATTAATGGAGAGAGAAAGAGATTAATGATTGATAGAGAGAGAAAAGGAAGTCAATTTACACATATACCCATTTTATACCTCTCGCTTACTTTATTGTCCTTTTAACTCACTATAATATTACATTCAATCTTGACCATTGATCATACACATTGGAAGGTGGAGATGAGGTTTACAAGGTTTTTTCAATTTGAGTGGGTTTTTATTCTAACCATCCCCTAGTTATAGATATAGTTACATGTTATATCACAAATATAATACATATCTGTAATTAAAAAACAAATAACATCAAATGCAAATGCAAACACAAACAAAAAAGACAGCATGTCTCTTAATACAATTACATATCGTTTTGATGTTGTTTGACAACCTTGAATGTCATTGAAAGAAATTGCACCTCTACAAAAAGCAACTAAAAAATCAAGTGCCCGACTAGTAAAATAATCAAGTAATGATTTGATTTTGACAATTACAAGTGGGGAAAAAGATAACCAAGAATAGCAAACAAATATGAAAGGATTCAAACCGTGCCAATCTCATTGATTTCCAAAGTATAAATAATACATATATTATCTCCTATCTATGGTAATCGATAATTACAATAAATACAAATTAAATCATTGCTAAATATATAATATATTACACCCCGCAGTCGAAGCGGAAGGAGACCGGATACTGAGACTGGATCTGAAATCTTCAAATAAAATACGTGGCAACCCCTTTGTAAATATGTGTGCTATCTGATATTTGGATGGAACATGCAAGATACGCACATGACCCGTTGAACTTGTTCCCAGACAAAGTGAATATCCAACTCGATGTGCTTTGTGTGTTGGTGCTGCACTGGATTGTCGGATAGGTATATAGCACTGACATTGTCACACTATAATGGACATGATTATGGATATAATTCCCTCATGATTTTCTCCCTAATTCCATGCCTCCATCATGTAACGCCTCTACTTCCTAAATATTGTTGTTGTAAAGTTTTGGGTACAATTTTCATTAACAACACTTGTGTTTATACTTTGGAACAAGTTACCACGAGGAATAACCCAAGGGACCTCTGTGCATTTTATGATTGTGACTTCTGTTTAAAAACCTCACATCATAGCATAATTTTCATTCGTCTTTTGTAACCCTACGGCCGCAAACAGAAGAAGAAGAAGAAGAACCGTACGACATCAATCCATCAATCCTCAAGTAATTTTAATGTTTATTTTGTGGTTCTTAGATGATAATCTGATCGAAAAACAAACCTTATGGAGGAATTTCTTTTAGGTTATTGTCGTCGTTGTTGCTCGAACCCGGTACCAGACTCTGTGACGATCACTTATCACAACCCGGGTATGTTACTTCCCTCTAATCTCTTGGTTTCAGCAAGGTTTTCGATTCAGTGTCGGTTAACCCAAGTTAGGTTTGAACCGGTTATGGTGATGATCATTATCTCCACGACGATGATCACCTTGCTCGACTTGATCAAGATCCGAAAAAAAACCCGGTTTGAATACGACCAAACCGTGCACCATTTTGTGATTAGACCTGTGAACCGAAAGCTTTCACGTTGCGTTGGGGTAGGAGGTAGCTTTACCTTATAATCTCATGGTTTTATGCTAGGATTTCGGTCACGCTCGTATTCGGTTGTCACTCGCAACGGTCGTCTATTTGCTTTCGAGACATCAACCGGCGCATTCCGGTAAGTCGATCATATCTATACCCGTAGTTAGGACGGTCATGGGGTTCGGGTGTGACTAGTGAAGCGAACCTGTATGGTTTTGCATGTTAGGACTTCATGCATACTTATGAATGTTATGGTATATATAGTGGGATAGATTATAGTTTGAAAGGGTTTTAAGTTGAGATGGGATGACGTTGATGATGATGTTGGACTTTATAAATATATAGAAGGTTTGTCATGCATGAAGTTCAAAACCACGTAAATGGCTATATGGAAATAATGATGAGATTGTGAGTTAGTGGGGATGGAATAGAATAAAAACATTTACATTCATGCATGTGTCTAATGAGGAAGGTGTTAAAGAATTATGAATTTGGGTGTAGGATGGTTTTTTTTTTAGTTAATATTTAATGAAAGCTAGGAATGGGTTGACTAGGTTATAATACAATTTGTAAACGTGTAGGTCGTTGAGCTCATTCTTGGGTTCGTTCTCTAAAGTTACTAGCTTTTGTTAACTCCCGTGCTTTATTAAGGTGAGTTCTATCGCCCATTTTTATGTGTTATTATTTTGGGATGAAATACATGCTTAAGTGTTTTTTTTTCTTTACTAAGATGATCGTAGGCATGCGTGTTTTATGCGTTAATTATTTAATATATGAGTTATACGCCTACATGTGTTTAAAATGGAGTTTTGTTAGTCTTGTGTGCGGGTTTGTCGTTGTCCTTATGACACGATGGGCTAAAGATGTCAAAGAGGTAGCCTTAGTGGCAATAGATGATTGTCGTTGTCTATGTGACGCGATGGGCTAAAGATATTAAAGAGGTAGCCTTAGTGGCAAAAGATGATTGTCGTTGTCTTTGTGACGCGATGAGCTAAAGATGTTAAAGAGGTGGCCTATGTGGCAAAAGATGATTGTCGCTGTCATTTTGACGCGATGAGTTAATGTTGCTAAAGATGATGCCTTAGTGGCGAAGAGAGGTTAAAGAGTTGTCACGCTTGCGTGATGAGTGCACACGGTTTTTTTATGATCTTAAATAATGATTTAGAGATGCTTTAGTGCATGAGCAAAAGATGTTTTAAACGATGACTTGCGACGGGTAAAATATCTTTGAACAATGATGATGCAACGTGTATTTTTATTATTTATTTAGATGTTTTCTAAATCGTTTTGAGTAAAAAAAATAAATAAAATAAATAAATAACCTTGTTACCTATTACTATAGAACTCACTTAGTGTAGCTGATGTTTTAGCATGTATTTCAGGTAAGGAGAAGGTCTGAGTGATGGCGACTCCTTGGCAACCGCAACAGTTACCCCACATTTATGAGCGTTCATGGCATTCCCGTACTTGATGATTTAGTACTTGTTGATTGTTTTATTTTGCGAGATTTGACGTTGCCGGTACTTTGTTTTTTTTTTTCCGCTGCGTAATTGGTGAACTTTTCAGACTAGAACTATGTGTGTTTATCTAAATACCAACAAGTAGGGCTCCCGGGTTTTGGGGTCTTACAAGTTGGTATCAGAGCCGTAGTTTGAGAGATATGGGCATCTTCGATGCTTAGACTTGGACTGAAAATGGGATCACGAGTGGGAATGCCAGCACGGGTAACCTAAAGCCAGGAGTGCCAGGTGTGTCTATATTTAGGCGTAATAGGTTAGGACAGGGGTGGAATGCCAATGAAGCAGGACAGGTAAGATTTAAAACCCGAAAGGCAAGATGAGAGGGTAATGGCGACTGGCCACCGCCATTAACTAACTGTTTTGCTCGTAGTGTTTCAAAATTGTACCTGAATTGCTTTGTTTGGTGTTTTATTTCAGTAATCATCAATGGCACGTGGAAGGAAGCCTGTTACTCACGAAAACGCTAAGACTACTGAGAACAAGGATGAGCAGTCAGTTCATACCGGGGACACGAAAACCTCTCACCACACTGTGCCCTCACAACACACCGAGGGGTTTGTGCTTGAACCGGTGCTTCGTGATGCAATCAGGAATGAATTTTATGAGTTGATTCAGGAGGTTTTGCCCGACATTGTTAAGGGGGCGTTTAAATCACTGAAGGATGAGGTTCTTAAGGACATTGGGACTAATAATAATAAGAAGAAGAAGAAGGATGGTTGCGATTATGCCCACTTTAAGAGGTGTGATCCACCTCATTTTGATGGATAAAAGGACGCAGTGACTACCTGCGACTGGCTTTCTGAGATGGAGGCGGTGATCTCTATCAGTGAGTGTCGCCCTGATCAGGCGGTGAAATTTGCTGCTCATTCATTCACCGCTGAGGCACTGCACTGGTGGAACACTATTAGGGAGAGGAAAGGTATTGATGTGGTTGATAACTTGATGTGGGGAGATTTGAAGGATTTAGTCAGGAAAAAGTTTTGTGCTTCAAACGAGATAGAGAAGGTAGAGAAGGAATTCCTTACTTTAAGGCAGGCAAGTTGTCACACCGGGAGTATACCTCCAAGTTTATTGAGATGGCATGTCTGGTGCCACATTTGGCCGGGGATGATGAACGGTGGAAGTAACTATACATAGATGGGTTGCCCGATAAGTTTAGGCATTTGGTGAAGGCACATGTTCCAGCAAGTTTTGATGAGGCAGTTGAGTTGAGTGCGTCACTCTATGATGACGTGTTAGGGGTTGAGGTAAAGGTGGAAGGACAGGAGAAGAAGAAATGGTTTGGGTCGAATAAAAGGTTTGGGAATGATCGTGGGGGTTCAAACTACAAGAGAGTTAAGACTGAAGATTCGGGAAGGTGTAGGAAGTGTGGTAAGGCACATTCGGGTGATTGTTCGATAGAAAATGTTCTTTGTTTTCGCTGCGGGCAGACGTGTCATTTTTTCAAAATTGCACAAATAAGTATAAATGTTTCAAGTGTGGAAAATATGGGCATATTTCAACGAATTGCAAAGGAAAAGGAGGAGAAGGGTTAACAAAGGGTCCCGGTGTGGACAAGAAGGAAGATGTTAAACCAAGGGCTAAAGCTAGGGCTTTCACCATGACTAAAACTGAAGCGAGGACTGAGCCGGATGTGGTTTCAGGTACATTTCTCGTTAATGATGTTCCTGATTCGGTGTTATTTGACTCTGGGGATAGTAAAAGTTTTGTTGCCCCTTCCTTTTGTGGTAGTTTGCGTAGAGTAGCTAGGAGGATTGAGGAGCCTTTTTGTGTTGAAACTGTTGTGGGTAGACCTACTAGGGTAACCGATGCTTTAGACGATTGTTACATAGATTTGGAGGGTCATAGGTTCCCTGCTAAACTATTTATTACTACGTTGGGTGGTTTTGATGTGGTACTGGATATGGACTGGTTGTCCGCGTTTGATGCTGATATAGTTTGTCGGAGGAAGATGATCCGACTAGCAACTTTGGATGGTAGCCTGATCACGGTTTATGGCGACAAGGTGTGTTCGATGCTGAAAATCATTTCCATGGTTAAGGCCGAGAAGTTTTTGAGACGAGGGTGTGGAGCTTATCTGGCTTATATCACCGATTATAAGGCAGAACATAAAGAGTTGATGGATGTGCCAGTGGTGCGTGAATATCCAGACGTGTTTCCTGATGATTTATGGGGGGTGCCACCTGAGCGGGAAATCGAGTTCCGGATTGACTTACTGCCAGGAGCTCAGCCTGTCGCTAAGGTGCCATACCGTCTAGCTCCGACTGAGATGAGAGAATTAATGGAGCAGCTGCAAGACCTTCTTGATAAGGGGTTCATCCCACCAAGTATTTCTCCATGGGGTGCTCCAGTGTTGTTCGTGAAGAAAAAAGATGGTAGCATGCGTATGTGTATCGACTATAGGGAATTGAATAAACTTACAGTAAAGAACAGATATCCTTTACCACGCATAGACGATTTGTTTGATCAACTTCAGGGTGCTAAGTGGTTCTCACGAATTGATTTGAGGTCGGGTTATCATCAGTTGCGGGTTAGAGAAGAGGACATTCCAAAGACCGCCTTTCGTACACGTTACGGCCACTATGAGTTCTTGGTCATGTCATTCGGGTTGACAAACGCCCCTGCGGCATTTATGGACATGATGAATCGGGTATGTCGGCGATGTTGGATCGTTCGGTGATTGTTTTTATTGATGACATCTTGATTTACTCGAAGAATGAAGGCGATCACAGGGGTCACGTGCGGGAAGTATTAGAGACGCTACGGAAGGAGAAGATTTATGCCAAGTTCTCCAAGTGTGCTTTCTGGTTGCACGAGGTTCAGTTTTTGGGGCACGTTATTAATTCCGAAGGGATCATGGTGGATCCTGTCAAGATTTAGGCGGTAGTAAAGTGGAGTCCCCCTAAGACTCCTTCAGAGATTCGCAGCTTTCTAGGCCTCGCTGGTTATTACAGGAGATTTATTCAAGATTTCTCCATGCTAGCATCACCATTGACTCGGTTGACTAAGAAGGATGCAAAATTTGTATGGGGTACGGAACATGATATCGCATTCGAAGAACTAAAGAAGAGGTTGACACAAGCACCAGTTTTGACATTACCGGAGGGAACAAATGACTTAGTGGTGTATTCAGATGCTTCATATCAAGGTTTGGGTTGTGTTTTGATGCAGCGTGGGAAGGTAATTGCCTACGCTTTGAGACAGTTGAAAAATCATGAGGCTAACTACCCTACTCATGATCTGGAGTTGGCGGCGGTGGTATTTGCACTTAAAATTTGGAGGCATTATTTGTACGGCATCAAGTGCACCATCTATACGGACCACAAAAGTTTGAAATACTTCTTCGAGCAGAAAGATTTAAACATGAGACAATGAAGATGGCTGGAGTTGATTAAAGACTATGATTGTGAAATCCTTTATCACCCTGGGAAAGCGAATGTGGTCGCTGATGCTTTGAGTCGTAAGGAGAGTCACACGCCTATACGAGTAAAGTCGTGCCAGTTGGTTGTAACTCCAGACTTCTTGACACTATTGAAGGAAGCACAGACTGAGGCACTGCGTGAGGATAGGTTGAAAGGTGAACGAATATTCGGGCAACATGGGATGTTGATTGAAAGTGACCAAGGTATTAGATTATGGGGCAATCGCATGTGGGTACCAGTTTTTGGAGGGTTTAGAGAAAAGATACTCGACGAAGCTCATAAGTCCAGGTATTCAATTCATCCGGGTGCCACAAAGATGTACCAAGACCTAAAGAAAGACTACTGGTGGCCGGGCATGAAGTATGATGTAACCCAATATGTAGGTAAATGTTTGACGTGTCTACAAGTGAAAGCAGAGCATCAGAAACCATATGGGAAGATTCAGCCGTTAGAGATTCCCGAATGGAAGTGGGACCACATTACGATGGACTTTATCACTAAATTACCAAGGACAACAAAGGGTCATGACACTATATGGGTAATCGTGGATCGACTGACCAAGAGCGCCCACTTCTTACCGATCCGAGAGACATTCACATCAGAAAAATTGTCAGAATTGTTTGTTAATGAGATAGTAGCACGACACGGGGTACCCGTGTCTATTGTGTCGGATAGAGACACTCGGTTCACGTCAAAATTTTGGAAACGATTTCATGAGGCAATGGGAACACGGTTACATATTAGCACGGCATATCACCCTCAAACAGATGGGCAGTCGGAAAGAACTATTCAGACGCTTGAGGACATGCTTCGAGCCTGTATTATAGATTTCGGTGGGAGTTGGGATAGGCATCTGCCATTGGCAGAATTTTCTTATAACAATAGTTATCACGCGACGATAGGAATGCCACCATATGAAATGCTTTATGGCCAGAGGTGCAGGACTCCCGTTTGTTGGGGAGAAATTGGGCAAAAAGAATTAGGAAGCTTGGATGTGGTTAGGGCCACGTCAGAGAAATTTGATCAGATTAAAATGCGTATGAAAGCTGCCCAAGATAGACAAACGTCATATGCTGACAAACGACGACGACCTATAGAGTTTGACGTTGGGGACCGGGTTATGCTTAAGGTCTCCCATGGAAAGGTATAATCAGGTTTCGGAAGCGAGGTAAGTTGAGCCCAAGATACATTGGACCATTTAGAATCTTAAGGCGCGTTGGCGAAGTCGCTTACCGGCTAAGCAGTCAATATCGGTGATATATCGGTGCTATCTCGGTTATCGGTCATAGGGGCTTATATCGGTCACAAATATCGGTCCCTATCTCGGTTCTGATAATCTCGGCCGATATCGGTGATATATCGGCCGATATGGCTTCCAAAATATCGGTTGTATCGGTGAGAATATCGGTTTGGTGTTTTTTTTGGCCCATTTTGATAGCAATTAGGGAGAACAGAGATGTAATAGGGATGAGGATGAATATAAAGGTCTGTAAAACAAAAGAAGATTGAGATGTACCTGTGCTAAAGACGACGGGAGGAAGAACCTACAATGGAGGAGAGAAGACAAAGTGACGGATGCTTTGTTTTTAGGGTTTACCAACATGTATCCTATTATTTCCTTTAATTCTTTTTAACTAAATAATATTTTAACTCATGTTAAGTTTTGGTCAGATTTGACCCTAAAGATTTTTTAATTTGTTACAAAGTGTTTTACGTTTTATATATTGATCTTACTATTATTATTATTTTTATAATATATATATGTGTGTGTGTGTATATGTATATATTCTTTAATTACCGATATCTCACCGATATATCACCGCGATAATCGATATCCTAAATATCGGTCCTTGACCGATAACCGATATTTTACCGCATTAACTGCTTAGCTTACCGGTTAGAATTACCAGATGAGTTGGCAGGGATTCATTCAACATTTCATGTGTCTCACTTGCGCAAGTGTTTAGCGGATGAAAATGCACATGTGCCACTAAATGATATAAAGGTTGATGAGAGACTGAATTACATTGAAGAACCGGTAGCAATACTAGACCGGATAGAAAAGCGCCTAAGAAACAAAGTCATTCCCTTGGTTAAAGTGCAATGGAAGCACATGAAGGGTTCTGAGGCTACTTGGGAGCCGAAGATGAGATGATGAAACACTACCCGCATTTGTTTCAGGTTTCGAGGACGAAACCTACTGTAAGGGGGGTAGACTTGTAACGCCTCTACTTCCTAAATATTGTTGTTGTAAAGTTTTGGGTACAATTTTCATTAACAACACTTTTGTTTATACTTTGGAAACAAGTTACCACAAGGAATAACCCAAGGGACCTCTGTGCAATTTATGATTGTGACTTCTGTTTAAAAACCTCACATCATAGCATAATTGTCATTCGTCTCTTGTAACCCTACGGCCGCAAACAGAAGAAGAAGAACCGTAGGACATCAATCCATCGATCCTCAGGTAATTTTAAGGTTTATTTTGTGGTTCTTAGATGATAATCTGATCGAAAAACAAACCTTATGGAGGAATTTCTTTTAGGTTATTGTCGTCGTTGTTGCTCGAACCCGGTACCAGACTCTGTGACGATCACTTATCACAACCGGGTATGTTACTTCCCTCTAATCTCTTGGTTTCAGCAAGGTTTTCGATTCAGTGTCGGTTAATCCAAGTTAGGTTTGAACCGGTTATGGTGATGATCATCATCTCCACGACGATGATCACCTTGCTCGACTTGATGAAGATCCGAAAAAAAAACCCGGTTGGAATACGACCAAACCGTGCACCATTTTGTGATTAGACCTGTGAACCGAAAGCTTTCATGTTGCGTTGGGGTAGGAGGTAGCTTAAACTTATAATCTCATGGTTTTATGCTAGGATTTCGGTCACGCTCGTATTCGGTTGTCACTCGCAACGGTCGTCTATTTGGTTTCGAGACATCAAGCGGCGCATTCCGGTAAGTCGATCATATCTATACCCGTAGTTAGGACGGTCATGGGGTTCGGGTTGTGACTAGTGAATCGAACCTGTATGGTTTTGCAGGTTAGGACTTCATGCATACTTATGAATGTTATGGTATAGTGGGATAGATTATAGTTTGAAAGGGTTTTAAGTTGAGATGGGATGACGTTGATGATGATGTTGGACTTTATAAATATAATATAGAAGGTTTGTCATGCATGAAGTTCAAAACCACGTAAATGGCTATATGAAATAATGATGAGATTGTGAGTTAGTGGGGATGGAATAGAGTAAAAACATTTACATTCATGCATGTGTCTAATGAGGAAGGTGTTAAAGAATTATGAATTTGGGTGTAGGATGGTTTTTTTTTTTTTTTAGTTAATATTTAATGAAAGCTAGGAATGGGTTGACTATGTTATAATACAATTTGTAAACGTGTAGGTCGTTGAGCTCATTCTTAGGTTCGTTCTCTAAAGTTACTAGCTTTTGTTAACTCCCCGCTTTATTAAGGTGAGTTCTATCGCCCATTTTTATGTGTTATTATTTTTGGGCTGAAATACATGCTTAAGTGTTTTTTTTCTTTACTAAGACGATCGTAGGCATGCGTGTTTTATGCGTTAATTATTTGATAAATGAGTTATACGCCTACATGTGTTTAAAAAGGAGTTTTTCTTAGTCTTGTGTGCGGGTTTGTCGTTGTCCTTGTGACACGATGGGCTAAAGATGTTAAAGAGGTAGCCTTAGTGGCAAAAGATGATTGTCGTTGTCTATGTGACGCGATGGGCTAAAGATGTTAAAGAGGTAGCCTTAGTGGCAAAAGATGATTGTCGTTGTCTTTGTGACGCGATGAGATAAAGATGTTAAAGAGGTGGCCTATGTGGCAAAAGATGATTGTCGCTGTCATTTTGACGCGATGAGTTAATGTTGCTAAAGATGATGCCTTAGTGGCGAAGAGAGGTTAAAGAGTTGCCACGCTTGCGTGATGAGTGCACACGGTTTTTTTATGATCTTAAATAATGATTTAGAGATGCTTTAGTGCGTGAGCAAAAGATGTTTTAAACGATGACTTGCGACGGGTAAAATATCTTTGAACAATGATGATGCAACGTGTATTTTTATTATTTATTTAGATGTTTTCTAAATCGTTTTGAGTAAAAAAAAATTAAAAAATAAATAAATAAATAACCTTGTTACCTATTACTATAGAACTCACTCAGTGTAGCTGATGTTTTAGCCTGTATTTCAGGTAAGGAGAAGGTCTGAGTGATGGCGACTCCTTGGCAACCGCAACAGTTACCCCACATTTATGAGTGTTCATGGCGTTCCCGTACTGGATGATTTAGTACTTGTTGATTGTATTATTTTGCGAGATTTGACGTTGCCGGTACTTTGTTTTTTTTTTCCGCTACGTAATTGGTGAACTTTTCAGACTAGAACTACGTGTGTTTATCTAACTACCAACAAGTAGGGCTCCCGGGTTTTGGGGTCTTACACATCACCTCTTTTTGACTAGTTTTATTTCCAAAGATAATTCATATATCCTTGTATTTATATTGGAATCATTTATATAACTAGCGGGTTTATCATTTTACAAATTACATTTGGGGGGTATTGGGGGAAAAAATCAAATTTGGTGATGTATGGAACCCATTTGGCGGCATCTAACAAAATAAAGTTGATGCCGCCGAACCATTTGGCGGTATCACTTTATAGTTTATAGTAATTGACCAACAAGTCCTTGTAGTTTATAGTAATTGACCAACAAGTCCAATATATTGAGAAATCAAGCAAGAAAGTTATAACTCCATATTTATTTTTCATGTGATGATATTATTATCATTATTTAGTATTTAATAAAAGTTAAAAGGTAAATTTGATGATATATGGACAAAGATATGATAATCCTACAATCAAACTTAGTAAAAATATTTAGAAAACTAGTTTTAGCTCTTTATAAATACTTGTTTTTAGTGAATTATTCATGAATATAAATGTATACATAGCTTTATATTCTTCAAATGAAAAAAATAAGAAATGTTGATCAGTCGATTCCAAGTTTAACATGGTTAAAGTCGAGTTTGAACCAGGTTGTGTATTTTAAGTCGTCCATACTAGCCGACTTTCTTATGTTTGAGAATTATCGTAGGTTTAAACTGTTTATAAACCCTAGTGTGATTTGGCAAAAGAAGATATCGGTTGGTTCGACATAAACTAAATAGTGGTTATGGATCAACAAGTCTGTGTCAATTTATTAATAAAACAAATTAATGTACTAAATATGGTTAAAACAATAATAAAACAAATCAAGACGCTATGAATATTAAAATAATAATACATTAAATTATTTTTAGCATGTTTGATTCCTACATGTAATGTAAGTTATAAACTTATAATTTTATAGATTTAGTACTGTAAGTGTTACGGACTGATATATTCACTAAAAACAAGTATTTATAAAGAGCTAAAACTAGTTTTCTAAATATTTTTACTAAGTTTGATTGTAGGATTATCATATCTTTGTCCATATATCATCAAATTTACCTTTTAACTTTTATTAAATACTAAATAATGATAATAATATCATCACATGAAAAATAAATATGGAGTTATAACTTTCTTGCTTGATTTCTCAATATATTGGACTTGTTGGTCAATTACTATAAACTACAAGGACTTGTTGGTCAATTACTATAAACTATAAAGTGATACCGCCAAATGGTTCGGCGGCATCAACTTTATTTTGTTAGATGCCGCCAAATGGGTTCCATACATCACCAAATTTGATTTTTTCCCCCAATACCCCCCAAATGTAATTTGTAAAATGATAAACCGCTAGTTATGTAAATGATTCTTTATATTGATCATTTCTTTCATTCTATGTACACAACCAAAATCAATTGATATGCCATAATAACACATAGTTATTATGTGTTATATGGTTTGGAGAGCTCTTAGGGATCGCCTGCCAACTTGTTTGGAGCTAGCCAGAAGAGGCGTTCAGTTGCCGAGCAACGATTGTATTTTCTGTCACACAGTCGCTGAAACGGCTTTACATTTATTTTCCGGTTGTTGTTTTTGTGTGGAGATTTGGAACAGAATCAGCGCATGGTGCAGGTTAACTCCATTCTATGCTTTCGATGTTCGAGATGTGATAGGCTACGTGGATGCTCAAAGGCTGCCAAAGTCCAAGACATACATTCTTAAAGGGATCATTTTCACGGCGATGTGGATGATTTGGTTGGAAAGGAATAACCGCATTTTTAATAAAAAGAGTCGAAGACTGATTGAACTTATGGAAAGTATTAAAGGGACTTCGTTTTTTTGGTTTAGACATAAAACTAGAATTAAAACTGTCGATTGGAGTTTGTGGTGTAATAATCCTATGGTTTTGATGTAAGTTCGCTTGTTTGCCCGAGGGTCCTCGCTTTGAGGACTTTCGTGGTTTTGTGAATGAAATATTTTCTTACAAAAAAAAAAAATGGTATTAGCGCAGTTATAAAAGATCCTATACACACACAAAAAATAAATCCCGACGCCATGGTCGGCAATGATGAGCAGCAAAGGATGGTCAAAGGGGTGACTACCGAAAATTCTGCTTTTCAAGCATTTGTTCCAAAAAGGCGCGACCCAAATCAGTCCGCAAGAAGATGTGTTCGAAAGGACGTGAAACGGAATTCCGGTGACCCAGTGGAACATTGTGATTTCTGTGGTAAAAATGGAGATATTAAGGAAGGATGCTTCAAGCGAATCGGATACCCCGATTGGTGGCCGGTAAAAGGGAAACAATCCAAGCCAAAGGCTGCGTATGTTGAAGGAGAAGGTAGTCTTATACCAGGACTAAACATGGAGCAATATCAACATTTTGTAACACTCTTTGGACACAAAGGAGATGTTGCAAGGGAAGAGAACCCACCAGTCGCCAACATGGCAGGTAATTCAGCCCGAGAAGGTACGTGGATAATTGATTCCGGTGCCACCGGGCACATTTCTTATAAGGATGTTCTACTAAATGGGTGTGCATTTAACATGGCATGATTGTTTGTTCCTGTTAAAACGATATAGTTTTATGATATGCTCAAACTTTTGAAAAGCTTTCATTTAGGTTAATCTTGCAACTCAACCGGTTTTTTGGCACCATGCTAGGGAAATTGTGAAACATGGTCAAAGTTAGCGACACGTCTGCAGCCACATCATTTTATGGACGGGGTGATTATGCTTAATTGTTTTTTATTTAAAGTTTGTTTTTTTTTTTTTAACTGAAACTTGTGGAAGTTTGAGCCTTTATGGATGGAAACAGAGTTGGTTTCCTTTTTAAGCTATTTTCCTATTAATTAATTATATGTTGCTAAACATAATTTAATCATAATTTGAAGGTTATGGTCGAAAGTTTCGTGAAAGACTTTGGAAGAACTGGGGTATAGTTGATGTCAACGACTGTTGCAGTTGTGCTCAATTTTTGGTATTTTTACAAGTTCACAAATACATTTATGTGTCATTTAATATTTTAATCTTATACGTATTAAATTTTGCTTTTTTTTTCCTCTTGTACAGGTAGACAGTGGAAAGGCGGATGGTGAAAGACCCTGCATAAGCATAACCGGATGCTCCGCTCATTGGCAACACTTTTTAAGGCTGGAGCTTCTTTGTTTGGTGTAAGTATTCAATATTTATTTTACAAGTTTTTCTTGTAATATTACTATTAGCAAAGGTGAAACATTCTATACAGCAATCCCAAAGCAAAATTTATTTCAAAAATTCAAATTTTAGCATTTCCTTAATTTTCTAAATTCAAAAGTGACTTTAATTATTCTCCCCAAGAAACTTTATTGATATTCAACTTTTAACATGATCACCAACAGGTAGCTAATGTGAAGTTACTAAAAGCACAAATCGTCAAGTTTGAGGCCTACTACATTGATAGTCTTATCGGTATATGATTATATATCTTGACTTATGACTGCAATGCCTTCATAACCAGACCAGACATCAAATTAGGCGCTTTACCTGTTCCTGATCAGACCGGTTTCAATTTCAAAAACCAAATGACATCATAAGTAAGTTAAATATTAAAAGATATTTAATTAATTTAAAACAAAATGTGAAACTACTTCATATTTTGCCTTGTGGCGTAAATTTGCAATATTAACAAAACATGAAGTCGGTATAAAAAGATATGGAGCATGTTGTGAAATACTCAGTAAATGAGATCTTGGAAGAAATAAAAAAATTGAAACTATACTTTCAACTCTTCATTAGGTTGTAACTTAACTAATACTTTTCTATTAAAAACTATACTTTCAACAAAACATGAAGTCGGTATAAGTTATAACTTAACTAATACTTTTCTATTAACTTTGTATGTGTCACTATACTTTCAACTGTTCATTAGATTGTCTGCATTGCTGAAGAAAATGGAGATCCGTTGGTGCCCTTACTGACTTGAGATGATGTGGCTGGGTGACATGGATGAGAGAGAGATGTGAATATCTGATGCCAAGGGCTGAGAGAGAATAGAAGAGAAGGGTTGAAGACATGAGCGGAGAGAAATGCACAAATTATTGGAAAGGTTACTTAAAAATTAAACGGGCCGGGTTAATAGATTTAAAGACATGAATTACTATTGCATCCAATGTACGGTCTTTCTTATTCTCTTTGTGCAAACATTACATAAGTCAAATTTAAAAACATATATATATACTACAAAATGATTAGTTAAAACTATTTGTTTGTGGATTAATGAATAATGATTGCTATATAAATAATACAAAAACATATGCAAATTTATACCCTTGGGGAGGCTGGTGTCAACCTCGGGTGCCTTCGTGGGTAGCAATCACCGCTCGGCTACAACGACCCAGGTTCCACCGGTAGGGTGGCTCGGGTGGTACAAGCCTAGCTGGGCGTATTACCAGAGTGTGTGTGTTTACATTAACCTTAGTACTGTATGGTTGTATTATAATACAATATGTATGTATTTTATTATGTATAAATTTGTCACTACCCGGACTGGAACTAGTTGTTATAAAAGAGAGTAATTTTATAAAAGTTATTAATGTCATGATTTACTTTCATTGTTGTCCAATTTTAGTCATTTTAGTTATTTTGGTCCCCAATAAGTCATTACATAAAATGGCAAGTCCGCATATAACCACCACATCATTAGTAAGTTGTCTCATTTAGTACAAAAGCGTTAGTAATGTGCTATTCACTACTAGAAAAATACCCCTATCTTGACACACATTTTATGACACGCACTGATTTATGACACTAAAAAACGTGTGTCATAAAAAAATTGTCATGTTTTAAAAAAACTAGTTAATTAATGACACACTTTTTTGTGAGTCAAGAAATGCAATGTCAAGAAATAAAAGATATGACACTATCCAATTTTGTGTGTCATCCTTGGTGTCATATTATTATAATTATATTGTATATACATTTACCAAAGGGTTTATGCATCTTTTTTTGTACTTTAGGGTACAACCAATTGATGCATTCTCTTCTAGACTCTTCATCCAGATACTGTCCACCCGGTTTACACATGTTCCTTTTAGGGTTTAAAACCCTTTCATTCTATATGCTCCCTTTCTCTTCTATTTGCGGTTTTGTTCGCAGAGGTAATCGTCGCACATATTCTTCAATCATCTGTGTTCTCCCTCTCTTTTCATGCGACCATACTAAGAGACTAGCGGCGACGTTGGACGATGTTGGAACAGAGGAGAAAGAACCAGGGTTTCTCCTGTATGGTCAAAGATGGTGGCCGTTCTACATGGAAACAAAGGTCACATTTTCAAGGTAATCATCAGAGATGTTAGGGGTACTAGCGACGGCTAGGGTCTCTCAAACCCTGACCCGATTTCCTGGAGGTTAGGGCTTATGAGTTCATGTGGAGATTAAGTTACGGGTTTAATCTGGTTAAATTGCCTTGAATTATTGTTTTGAGTTCCGGTAGTATTGGAAAAACTATTCATTTATGGTTGCGATTCACATGAGTGTTTTTCTTGGTTACACACCAGGTGTTCGATCAACTGCCGAAGTGACCAAATGTGGAGATTGCAAGGGATGGTTCTTGCACAAGTTCCTTGCAGTTTCGCGCATACCATCACAGTACAGCTTTGTGGCTTTCAGGTAACTGTTCATTAAATGTTTTTTTTCCTTAATCTATTTATTTATGTGGATATAAACGTAATCAAAATGTGAGATAGTTTATTCAAAGGGGCTTTTATGCATTTGTATTATAACATGTATGTGAGTTGGTTTTGTCATTTTAGATTATGTTTCTGCTTGCAAGTTTACTTAAAATGGCAAAATAAAATCAAATATGTTCATGCAATAATTAAGAGGTTTCATGTTTATTTGATCGATTGATGTTGAATTTATGGTTCTCTGATTCGTTATATGATCATCATATTATGTGTTTGTAATAATCTGCACCAAATTTCAATTATGCATTACTGTTCCTCAAAATAAGTTCTTAATGTTGATGAATGTGTGGTGGATTGAAGATGGGTAGCTATTATGTGGTTCAACAAGTACCGAAGGATTATAGTTACCTTGTCCCGGGTTGCCTCAAATGGGAATAAATCAACATGAAACACCTTTGGTTTAATTAAATCATGATTTTGGAGGTGATTGGTTGACTTGGGTTTGTTCGTGTTTGCAAGTTCAATATAGTGGGTTGTTATGGTGATTTACATGTTTGCTATCGTAGATTTCTACGGTGATTTGTAGGTTTTAAATATTCAAACTTTCAAAGTATAAGACCAGGGATGCCACATTTTAGAAAAAAACGGATTGGCGCCTTCAACCCTAAGCGATAGTTGTCATAGCTACCAATCCATGGTGATTCTTATATATAAATACCAATCCATGGCTTCAATTTTTGGGCTATCATCTCCAATACTTGCCTCTGCTTTCTACTAATTAGTTGGCTGAAGCTTTTAGTGAGTTCTAATTTTTTTAATCCTTCTTTTCATCATGTTTATTTTTTATTTTTAGCTTAAGTTATAAAGTTATTATATATTTTACCCAATTGACTATTGCATTGGAGGTAGCATATCTTCTTTTTCCTTGGTAAGGGTCTGGGTGGATAAAAATAACCACTCTAATTTCATCATAGAACTTGATAAGACCACACTTGACAACGGGTATCTAATCTATTGAAACCAACAGCTCAAAACTTTTGCTTTATTTATATGAACTCGGAATATTTTATAGAAGGACGTTTTTGTTTAAGTTGCTAACACTCTTTTCACGGCATTTTGCCACAAAAAAGAACTTTTGCTTTATCGATCATTCTAAAAATAACTAACATGAAATAAGAAAAAAAAAAAGTTAATTATTGAAATATCGAACGCATTAGTCTAAGGGTTATGTGATGCGTTAAAAAATTCATGGGTATATGATCGGATATATAGTTCGGGTATTTGGGTATGTTGTTTCCTATAGTTACGCGAAACCATGGTTAGTTTCTTCAATTAATTCTACCTATGAATTTTAAACATATTTTCTTCAAAAAATAAGATGAATAAATAATGGAATTGTTGATAACTATAATTTATGCTGCAGGTTATTACATTGCTGAATTTGTAATGGTTGTAGTCGGTGGATTTTTGTTTATAGAGCATTATGAAATGATGCTTTACGCATTTTCTTTAATGCTACATAGTTGTTTAAATTGACTGAGTTCTTTGTCACATGGCAGGACGAGAATCTTCTAGCAAGACTAACTTCAAGGATATCATTGGAGGTTTTTAAGGTAATACCATATTTTTAGCTGGACTTCTTGACATTATTAGATCAATCTGATGATAATAGTATACCCAAAACAGTTAAATATATCGAGTATGAAGTGTCTTTTGTTCACTCAAAATTAAGAGTTGTCATTTTTCAGATTTCGAGCTATATTTTCAAGCTGATTAATAATGGTTTTTTTATTTTAAAATGTTTAGGTGTGAGGGACATACTCAATTATTTGATTGCAAATGAGATGAGGCAGAAACAGGTTTAGAACACAACTATATGTATGTTTATACAAATTAAGTGATTTGATGTTTATGTTAGTAATAATTCTCGTCTTGAAATTAAAACCATCACGAACATTAACCTTCATCTTATTAATTTAATTGTTGTCTCAGGTAGGGGGAGGAGTAGATGCTAACACGGATGCGGATATTAATGCCATTCGTGAAGAGTGGTCTAGTTATGCCGCAACCTTCATTTTCAAGTTATCCGTACGTTTAGTCTAGACTAATGTAATGTATTGACACAATTTTTTTGTAACTAGTGGTAGGATTCGACAAATGCTAATTGTAATTTTTTTGTGGTATATATAATATATGCAATTTTATTTTGAAATTTATTGATTTTGTTATTATAAATATAAATATAAATCCAGATTTATTAGTTATTTTGTAGAATTTTTTTTTAGGTAAAAAAAAAACATGACACGCAAAATTAGTGTCATAAAGGTGTGTCGTAAATGCATGTCATGAAAGAGTGTCATGAAAGAGTGTCATAAATGCGTGTCAAAAAAGCGTGTCGTAAAGGAGTGTCATAAGCGTGTGTCATTAAAAGATGACACGCGCCTGCATGTCATAAACCTTTCTTGACATGTTCTTCCTTGACACTTTTCTGTGTGTCATAAACACCCTTTTATGACGCGCAATGCGCGTCAAGAAAGGGGTATTTTTCTAGTAGTGATTTTAAATTAGAAAGATACATCCTTATTAAATTAAGTTTTTTTTTTTCTTTCCAAAACAACACATATGTTAAAGAATCTTTAGGATTAAGTTAAAAACATATAAAATTATGTTAAAATAACAGACACAAATTTCTATCATCTATAACATGGCCGTCTCAAACATATATGATATATAACACAGCAAAGGCAACTAAAATGGCACAATGGCACAAGGACAAGGAGTACAAGATCAGTCCAAAAGTATACAACAATGAACAGCCAAATAAGGAAACCGAGCCTGATCAACATCATAGTTGCAGTTGTAAGGGGCCTCTTAACTTAAAAAAGGCGTTAATCGAGGATCAGATATATGTGGAAGGCCGTTCGAGCTCCTAAAGCCCGGCAACTTATTGTTGCCTGTGTCATTAGATATAGAGAATTTAGGCCTGGTTTCCAACAGTGGCGGAGGTTTCAAAGGGCGGGTGGGGGCGGCCGACCCCCCGAATTTTCGTTCAGAAGTTCCGATTATATAGTATCCGTATAGAATTTTTTAGGTATATACGGTTTCGACCCCCCGTTTTTTTTTTTGTTTTGAAAAAAATAGGTATATTATATAAACTAAAACTAACGTTATATCTAATGATACAAGGTTTCCAAATATCGGTTGTTTTACCAAGTTTATCGTTTTTTTTTTCATTTGGACCCTTTTTGAGAGGTACAACCTAATATTTTGATTTTGCCCATTTTTTTCTTTAAGGAAAATCCAATTAAAAAGCCCAAATACAAGCCTAAACCTAAATAAAACTTTAAACCCTCTCTGTACTCTGTCTCTTGATCTCACCGGGTAGTTTCATACTTTCATTTTTCAAGTCTCCATTCAAAGTACTAATTTATAGATTCATATATTGTTATCTTGTTGTGTTGTTGAATGTTGATTAAACCAACCCAATATAATATTACAAATGGGGGTCAGTTTGTTTGTGTATGTATGTGTCACCCAAATGCCACAAGATAACTATATCTATCATCTTCTCTTTAGCATAAATATTCTTATAATTGTTGGACGTTGTTCAATTTTTTGTTAAACAGTGCTTAGAACTTTAATATTATTGTATTTAATGTTTGACTCGACCCGAATCGAATCATCAACCCAAACATATAATCCGAAACATAGCTATTGAAAAAAAAAATTAGATCACGTCCAGTGACTGGTGATTTCCGACCCCCGGACCAATTTTTCAAGCTTCGCCACTGGTTTCCAAGAATAGATTTCTTAATTACACATAAGTTTTTTTGGGTGCGCGTGAGAACTTGTTATTGTTAAACTCATAGGACCCGCCAATTCCCCGTCACCAAATCGATTAAGTAGAACACATCTTGGCCTAAGGAGGTGGCCTTCAAGGGGTGTTAAAAGGTTGAAACACAATGAAAGCCGTTTCAAACCTTATACCTATGCTAGAGGAAGTGAGTCGGTTATCACTGGTCTACCCCCTTGAAGGTTCCAATACACAGAGTTTAGGTGTTTAAATGTGTTAGAGTGTTTAAAAAAAACAATTAGTTATGATATTCTGGCTTCTTAGGACCAAAAAACATCAAATTTGAAGCAGCAGGTGAATAACTGTTGCAAGAAAACAAATAATATTGCACATCCAAACACCCCCTTGGTGAATATCTTTTGACTATTCAACCTTGTGGACAAAAAGATAATTATGATGACAGAACGAATGTGTAAATTTTATACTAACCACTTGAGCTGCAAAAGGTAACATTTGTTGCAGTGGCATGTTGGTGCATATAGCTACAAATTACATATAGATTAGAAGTTGTTAGTTTTGTCAGCTATTTCAATAACCAAAATGGATAGAAAAACATCAATGAATCAATCATAAAGGTTATAACTTCGATTTGCTTACTTATGAATGGGTAAATTTGGGTTACGTGTTATGTCAAACGGGTCAAATAAAAAAAGAGCCAAAAGAGGAGCGGGATCAAATGGAAGTCGCTCATAGTCTATTTTTAAAGTATAGGAATCCCAAAGCGTTTTCTTTAAAGAGTAAAATTGTTAATGAAAATAAAAACAATATCACATTAACACCACCGGTTATTTATGATATTTGGAGAAAGTATCTACAGGACACAGGCCAATCCGACCCGCATCAAATCCTAAATCGATGCCTAGCTATCTGACCCAGCCATTTTGCCAACTCTAGATTCATGCACACCACTTTATGTTCAATCTTAGAACCATACAGGTCAATTAAGTAACGGGTTGTAGGTCGCCCAAAGGCTATTTTTAATGCACGGATATCTTAAAGGGATCTATTAAAGATTTAAACAATTATTGTACTAGTCTAGTTTTTGTAGTCACATTTAACAGATTAATTATTTTTTTGGATTATGGAGAAAAAGTGTCAAAACGGGTAAACCCAACACCACCCACTTTGACCTGCACCAAAATTTACAAAATAGATATATTACCAAACCTGTCCGTTTTGCCACCTACACTTTCATGCATGCAATGTTATGTTAAGCATACATACCATAAAGGATAGCCCCTATAAATCCATCTCCAGCACCTGTTGTATCAATGAATTCTGCATCGGGAATTTTCTCAGCTGTTCCAAGAAATAGCCTACCAAAGACACTCCCTACTCCCTTGGCTTGCAATTTTGTAATTCCCTGAAGAGAGAATTACACTATAATAATATACAAGTTCATTTGAACAGTATTTATAATATTAATTTATTTGATGGCATATTTGTAATTTCATATCTTTTATTAACATTTGATTTTATACATCAACTACGTGTCTCTCTACGTGTCTTCTGCTCCTCAATCCATATGTCTTCCACCGCCCATGTTCCCAGTTGCATATGTTCTTCCACTTTCTACTCACACCTTGTAAGAAAGCTTTATAGGGAGACTAACGCCGTTGCCCGCCTCATCTTCGGAGTATCATCTGCCTCTGCCGTCTGTCCCACCGGTCATTTAGCCTATTTAGGCGTGTTTAACCGTCAGATGGTGGGGTGCTTTCCCCTTTTTGTGGATTATCGATGGTGTCGTTGGTAGCGGCGGTTCGTCTTCCTGGTAGCCGTCATCTCTTAACTGTGGTTGTGGGTGGTTGATAATGTTGGGGCTCATGCCTGGTAGCACCGCCGCTCGCAAATCTGAAACCCTAACCCCTGCGCCTTCTCACTCAGTTTGTGTTGTTGGCTTAATTTGAGGGTTGTTACACACGTCTCTACTAACCCTGTATTACCAAGGGTTAGTGGCATTGGCTATGATGAGGCTCAAATATGTACAGATTATTGCTGAAGATAACGTGGCATGGGTGATGGATGGTAGGTGTAGACCTGCAACCCACCTTGTAGCCTGGTTCTTTGGGAGCTCTGAGCCTTACCAAAGTCGTTTTAGTGAATTTGTTTTTGTTGTGTGTATATGATTTTTAATGTTTTTAAAAACATATGCTAATATGTTTTCAGTCGATGTGTTTGTAGTATGCTTTGTTATTTGTTTTTTCTTTTTTGATACAATTGTTTGTCTATTAGTTGCTTTACGGCTATGATTTTCGCTTGTCAGTTGTTTTGTGGGTTAGTGAAGGTGTTAGAATGGGTGGGTTTAGACTTGTGTTGAATTTGGTTACTCTTAGAAGTTAGAATAACTTATGCGTTTACGGAAAATCTTTGTAGGGGATTGTGTCCCATTTTATTTGGAGAATTTCAAATCCTGTTATGTTTATTTGCCTTCTAGCAATGCTTGTGCCATTATTTAGGGGTAAGGAATACAGATTATGGCAGTGATGGTTTGCCTCTAAACGGGACCGTGCTCGCTTCATTGTTGGCATGCCAATGTTTGTAAGATGTTTCCTTTTGCTAACGCTTCTATTTAGCGTTATAATTACGGTTTCAATTAATCAATATGTTTTCATGGTTTGTGAGCATGAGGTGTCTTGCCGATTTGTGAACATGAGGTGTCGCTTTGAGGCATTTGTGCTGTGTGCTGGATGGTTGAAGATTGATTTTGCTAACCAGGTTTGTGTCGTTTTACTAGCTTTGTGTGGTTATTTGTTGATGTTTCAGTTTTTTACTTTTTTATTTTCATAACCGATTGGTTTCGGTTATAAACGGATCAGATACTTTTGATATTATCATATCTTCAACTGATCAAAGGGTTAAGCTAACGCAGTGGCTTGGTCAACCGGGTTGCAAATCATTCAAAACCAAATCTAAAAAGCTTAAATGACTTCTGAACTTCAATTTACTCATTTCAAGCCTATTAATCAACTCCATGTATGTTATGGCTGTTGAAATTACATTTTTCTTGGAAAGGAAAATGGAATTTGATTCATATTAGGTAATAACATGCTGCTACTATGATGCTATCAGTATAACAGGCTCCAAAATTACGAACTTGCAACAGAAAATTACAAAAGGAGATGTTCGATTTACATTTACACACACACTCACCTGCAGCCATTATCAACACCGTCACCTCCAAAGTCGTCGTACAAATTCCCCTCGATTCCTTGATGTGCATTTCATAATTATCACATTTTGAATGGACTGATGAGCGGCCCAACAAAGCGATGGATAATCTTCGACATGTGAACCGATTTCACCGTTCCAAGGTAATGTTGTTTCGGAACAGATATGTTAAGATTAGATTGTTTTTTTCCAATTTTATGAATCAAATGTTTTTAGGTTGGTTAGCTTTACGAATCATTTGATTTTGGTTTTGGTTTTGCTTTGCACTTTTTAAGAACAGGGGTTGCATGATCTAATTAATCTATTTGTGATCGATTTCAGATGATCAGTTGTTGGCATCGACGTCTTCATCCGTTAGCTAATTCATTTACCAATAGGAGATTTTGAGAGTAATGGAGGTGGTGGAGAGGAACTCCATCACTATTTCCGATAGTTTTAAATCTCTATTCGTATCTCTTCGCGTTGCACTCTTTGAGGTGCGCTAATTTTGTATTTACAACTTACACATGTGCCTTATAGTTCAATTGATTTTAAAACAACACAACAAAAGATAGGAAAGAGAAAAGGGAGAGAGGAGACAGAGAAAGTGATCGGAGCCGTCTATGGCCATCTTGACTGGCGTTTGTGACCGATGGCTTGGAACGCGCCTACTTCGGCGCCTACCTCCTACGCCGCCATCACCTCCGAGTTAACAGGTATGTATGTTGCCTTTCTTTCATATTTCTCTGATGGGGTTATGGATTTAAAGGGTTGTTTTTGGGTTTGTTGAATATTTGAATATATGATTTTCGCAAAGTTGAATAAAAGGAAATTGGGGTATTAAGGATAGGTTTGTTTGACCGGTTGTTGATGATGGTAGTTAGTACCTGGCGCTTGGTTATTGCTGAATGGTTATGGTTGTTACTGTTGAGTGGTTACAAACTACTATCTTTAGACAAAATGATGGATTCCCTGTATAGATCTACAGTAACTTAATAACTTGAACATAACATAAATGAAACTATTTTATGTCACGGATGGTCCACACAGAGCCGGCTCAACATTTAAAATCTAGGGCCCTTTTGTTCCAGATGTTAATAGTTGAGTATATAATTTTCAATCCAATTTGTGTTGACTTGAGACACATGTTGTATGAGGAAGATTTTAGTTTTGGTTGGCTGATGTTAAAAGTTATTTCACAAAATATTTTTTGTTTTGAACCCATTTGAGAATCTTATCAAGTTTAGATACATGTTTGGATGAATATTCATAATGGCACCAAGTTTTAACTATTATGGTAATTCTAATTTCCTAAAATTGTATTTGAGAAGGGAAAACTAACCTGATGTACTAATTTGGAAGCTTAGCTATAACCACTTACACTCAGCTGCTGCACTTAGGAATAAGGATTGAAAGTTTCTTAAAATTAAGCTATCCTAATTAAGTGGGCCCTAATTGATTGGTTTGGCTACGATTTGGATTACCAAATGCCACTAAATTTTTTCTCTTTACTTTGGATAACCCGATGAACATTTTTGGAGCTAAAGGTGGAAGTAGAGTTGGTAATAAATTAAGGAACCTAGACAAATAACCTGAAGATGATACTAAATTCAATAACACAAGGAACCGAATTGAAGCAGAAAACAGTTACAAAGTAAGCGTTACCAAATTTTATGGCTTCTTTATTTTTGTTGATATCAACGAATAAATATGTTGGCAAGAGTAGAAGATGAAGGTTAATTACGTACTTCTGTAACTTTGATCCAATCGCTTATTGTTAATAACGTAGAGCTTGGCCTAATTTTTTAGTTTTTGCCACTTTGATACATACACATTAATATAAACATGTCTTTAAAAAACGGCCTTTTCAAATTTCAACACACAATCAATTATTTTATGACATATGGTAACAATCAAACGCCGTTTTACACACTTTGGATATCCGCCGCAACGCACGGCTCGGAAACACAGCCAGTAAAACCAGAGAATGAACCGAGCAAACCTGGTTATACGTAAAGGGTAGCAGTAGCAGCAGCGTTTAGACGGTTTTTGGGTAAATCTAAGTAAGAAGTGGCTGCCATTAAGGTTCAGACAGTTTTTCGTCATTTCTTGGTAATGTTTTTTTGTAAACCTTAATTCAAAATTTATATATTATTGCATTGTAATTACACTAATACAATGATTCTGGTTTACAGGCACGACGAAAGTTACGGCCTTTGAAAGGGCTTGTGAGGTTAAGAGTGTTGGTTCAAAGTCAATCGGTCAAACGACAAGCAATAACCACTTTAAGATGTATGCAGACTCTGGCGCGTGTGCAGTCTCAGGTACGAACCAGGAGGATTAGAATGTCTGAAGAAAACCAGGTCCTTCAGAGACAGCTTATGGAGAAACGCGACCGACAGCTTGGCAACATGAAATCCTATGTAAGTTTTTTTTCATCTTTGATTGACTATGTGTTTGGGTTCAAATAACTAAAACTTTTGGATTATAAATGTTTAGTTAGTTGCAAAAGAGCCAGAAACTGCAGAGTTCTGTATGGAGGTACCCTTCGTTTTATGGAATATTATTGAATATTCGGTTTAAATGTCAAGGTATCTTACGCTGGTCTTTTTATGGTTTCAGGCTGGTGCACTCATGCTTGCTGACAATGGTGTTTGTTGCATTGATGAGTTTGACAAGATAGATGTAAGAGACCAGGTAAGTAATGATCTCACAATTAGTACTTTAAATGGTACTACTTTAGATTCGAGGTACGCAGTATCAGAATGTACCATCTGATGATAATGTCATCTTTAAAGGTTGCGATACATGAAGCTATGGAACAACAAATAATTAGTATTACAAAAACAGGAATACAAGCGACATTGAATCCCACCGGAAGCCGCTATGACAAGACAAAACCGTCGAAGGTAACAATACCATAACCCAAATCTTTTTTGATCTGTTATCTATATCTATTTATGCACCCAGAAACATAATAAATTTTGAAATAACTTTGCAGTACAATGTTTCTCTTCCTCCAGCCATCCTTTCAAGGTTTGACCGGGTCTACATCATGATTGATGATCCTGATGATTAACAGATTAGCGTATTGCATCTCACACAGTGAGGGTGCATCAAAGGCGTACTCAAGCTTTTTCTCCAACATTTACCACCGCGTAGTCGAAGCGTTATTTTGCAATTGCCAAGTCTAAAAAGCCAAAGGTTCATATCGGGTTGGGCCAACACCAGATATGATTCTTTTTATGCTAGGATGTTTCATATTTTGGTTTTTGCTTGACGGGACCGAACGTGATTCATTCCCAAAAACAAAACTGAGAATCGAACCGGATATGCTTTTAACTGAAATAAATAGTTTTAGTAATCAAATCTGATCTTTAACTAAATAGGTAACTTTTTTCATTTAGTAAGTCAACTGTCCATAAAATTTCACATTGAATGTGATATCATCATGCTCATCTAATTGACAACCATGTTGTGTACTACAACTTAAGTTATGTATGCAGTTTTCTATATTTATGATTATGTAATATCATAGTTGTGATAATTTTTGCTCAACTTTAAAAAAGCAAATGACACATCCAATAGCATATGCACTTAATATACATATATAGGATCATGAGAACTACTACTAAATATATAAGTAGGATCATGAGAACTATTTCTTTGTTTGGATGACCTTGGGACTACATTTGAGCAATGACATCAGGTATGTTGTCTGGAGAACGGAGGTATATTTCTTTCACAGTTTCTTTCAAATCACAAGGTGTGCAACGCACACCCGTGAATCCCGCTAGTTGAAATAGTGTACTTAAAATAATCTGATGTTTTATGGGTTAATATTTGAAGCATTTTTAAAGGAAAAATTAAGTTTTATCATTAACATAAAGCTAATCATAAAGACTTACTGATGAAATGCATGTAGGAGCAGTTTCACCACAATCAATTTTCTGATATAATATTTCAAGTAGATTGTCTACATCCATTTCTTCAGTTGTAGCATCATCTGCCGGAAGGAAAGTCTATATCAGAAGCTATCACTTTTGAGGCTAGAATTAGAGATGGCAATTTCAACCCATTTACCGATGAACAGATAAATTCAGGAATTTATATCTCAAACGGTCGAACGGGAAAAATAAAAACAAAAGTTAACTAACACATATACAAGCTGAATGGGTTTAAAATTGGCCAAAGTGTAATTTTAATGCATAAGACCTCCTAAATCAATTTATTAAAAAGTTACCTTACCATTGAAATCCGTAGTTGGAGTTAAGGTAGAAACACTGATTGTTCATGAAAAAACCCAAAATTGGACAAAATGTCCAGGGCTAATATGACCGAACCATGAAAAAATTAACCCGTTTTATCTATTTACTGCCCCAACAGTTTTCCACCTCTAGCTAGAATGATACTCAATACATAGAAGGAAAAGAAGAAAATCATCATCATCATCCTCAGACCTCAGTAAATTCCACCAATAGCAAAGCTACATCATCATCCTCAGACCTCAGTAAATTCCACCAATAGCAAAGCTAAGGTAGGGTCTGAGGAGGGTAAGATGTAGACAACCTTACCTCTACTCCGTAGGAATAGAGAGGTTGCTTCCAGTGAGACCCCAACTTCATAGTAGTTTTGCATCAAGTCTTGGACATAAGACACATAACACTCACAAACCGGGACAAGCCTGATTGGTGCATGTACCCCCTTGTCTTTGGGCTATCAATGCCACCACATAATGCATGATTAACATTCCGCCCTTTTTAACGTTATTTTCACGAAATTTGTAAAATAACGTTTAAAATTAGTGCGATTTTACTTTTGGCTCCTAAGGGCCCACACATACATACATCATATTGAAAGTGCTAGTAATATTATTGATTGAATGAATCATTACATAGGAGAGGAACCTTATTTATAGATCACAATATACAAAACCCTAGCACTAAAACAGGAAAGAGATAATTCTAGAATAAACTTAAAATCTATCTCTAAATATAAAATACAATCGGATAATGTTATCCGCTAATAGCCCCCCCTCCCACAGTTTGATCGGTCGTAGGACAGACGGTTAAACTGGACCGAAAAGATTGAAAAAGTTGTCTCGAAAGACCCTTCGTGAAGATATCTGCATACTGAAAAACGGAGGGAACATGCAACACTCGAATATGACCAATTCGAACCTTCTCGCACACAAAATGAATGTCAATCTCGATGTGTTTAGTCCGTTGGTGTTGCACAGGATTATCAGAGAGATAAACTGCAGAAACGTTGTCACAATAAACAATAGATGCCTGTTGTAAGGGGACCTGCAACTCGAGCAACAAATTTTGAATCCAAGTTTCTTCAGCAACTGCATTTACATAAAAACGGTTCTTTGTTTGTTACTTCCTTATTACCTAAACCGAAACTTTGTTCTCCTTGTCAATTATCTAAATCACATCGTTTGCCATTTGATTTAAATATCAAACGTTCATTGCATGCTTTAGACCTAATACATTGTGATCTTTAGGGACCCGCACGTGTTATGTCCACAAATGGACATCGTTTTTATGCTATATTTATTGATGATTATTCTCGTTTTAGTTGGTTTTACCCTCTCAAACATAAGTCTGATTTTTATGATGTACTAGTTGCTTTTACTGCTTATGTTCAAAATCAACTATCACACACAATTAAAATATTTCAAAGTGATGGTGGTACTGAATTTACAAACAATCGAGTACGAAATTTCTTTCGTGAAAAAGTTATTCATCATCGCCTATCTTGTCCCCACACTCCACCGCAAAACGGTCGTGCCGAACGAAAACATCGGCACATTACTAAAACTGGCTTAGCCATGTTATTTAACTCGCACTCGCCTGCTACCTTTTAGATTGATGCCTTTTCATTAGCCACTTTTATCATTAATCGCCTACCCACTCATGTGACAGACTTTAAATCTCCCTTTGAGGTCCTCTATGGCCACGCCCCAACCTAATCAAATTTTCGCATTTTTGGTTGTCGCGTCTTTCCTTACTTAAGAGATTATGCTAAACACAAACTAACCCCTCGCAGTGTTGAGTGTGTTTTTATTGGTTACGATGCCCAATACAAAGGATACCGGTTCCTGGATCCTCAAACAAACCGCATTTATATTACTCGGCACACTCAATTTGATGAGGAAACCTTTCGTTTCAGTGGCCATGTCTCCCCCGTTGACAAGTCCACTCTCGTCTTCTCAAACTTTGATGAGTCCATTCCCGTTCCGCCTCTCCCAAAGTAACCTCCTATATTCACTGTTCCTTCTCCACGCCTTCAAGTGCAACCTTTTCACCACCTTGCACCTTATGCCCAACTCATTCATCTACCCCTCCATCTTTTGGCCCATACGAAACTCCATTAGCCCAATCTCAACAGCCCACTTCTATATCTATTTCTAACCCATCTCCCGAACCTACAAACCCAACTAGTCCCATTCCCACCATTCCTACTTCCTCGGCCCACTCCAATCGCGGCTCCCACCTCATCGGCCCAGCCCAACCCAACCAATTCGCTCCCACTTCATTGGCCCAACCCAATCTGTCTGTTCCTAGCCTCTCTACCCAAAACACTTCTCCCGCACCTATCCAACCATCTACTTATTCTTATCGATGACTACCCGCTCCAAAAAACGACATCTTTAAAACAAAGCATCATGCCGATTGTTAGGACAAAAAGGATTGAGGAAACCACTTTTGCAAACCTTAGTCTAATTCATACTTCTGCAAATATTCTAAGTGTAGAACTACTGAAGAAAGAAGACTAAAGTACTGAAGAAGGATTCAACAAGTACTAAAGAAGAAGTATCAGAAGTTCTGAAGTCTAACCAGACAAGTTCACTGAAGAACTACTGAAGACAAACTACTCATCAGTAGTTTGTCATTCATCAACACTTGTACAAGAATCCTTCCACCGCCTTATGTTTCAGTAGTTTATTTGTTTAGTATTACTTTATCATTTTGTGCAAGTTCCAAGAATGCAACTTGTTGCAACTTGTTACAGACTTGATTTTTGGCAAGGTTCATGTATTTGTAAAGTCTATAAATAGATGGGTTCATCCCTCTGTTTTAGACATTGATTTTAATTGAAACTGAAATCCTTCAAAGCATATTATTGTTATTTTCATTTCCTTTATTGAGAATCTGTCTGAGTATTTATTATCATTCACATTCAATACTTAGATTCTCATTAAACTTGTCTTTAGTTTTCAAACATCCAGGGGGAGTAATAACTCCTGTTGATAGTGTAACTTTACTTACTCATTCCGCTGTGCAAATCTGATTGAACTTGCTAAACACATAAGTGTTCACTAGCAAGCAATACATCAAGAGCATTACTGATCCAACAATTGGTATCATAGCACTGGTTTATCTGATCACATATCAATCTAAGACATTGAGAATTTTACACAGGCTCTTATTGATATTCAATAAAGGATTAAAAGTTCACTTTGATCAACATCCATCACTTTAAGAGATATTTGACAAATCAATACCCTTTAAAATGGATCCACATAATACTGGTTCTGCCAATAAACCTGCTATGCTAGTTAGAAATGAATACAATATCTGGCAAAGGAGAATGGCACATACGTTATCACAGACCCACACTGGTTGCTGGAAATCTGTGATATATGGTCCTCACAAACCAGTAAATATAAATCTTGAAACTTAAGTAGAAATACCAAAAGACCCAAAGGACTATACAGATGATGATTTCCTAAAACTTGAGCTTGATGCTAAAGCTTTCTTTATGTTGGCAATGGCACTCCCAAATGAAATCTACTCTGGACTATTACATTGTGATAGTACCAAAGAGCTTTGGGACTGCCTAAAAGAACAGTTTGGAGGAACTGAAGAGGTGATTGCCAACACTAGAGAAATCCTGGCTCAACAATATGAAACTTTTGCTCATATAAATGGGGAAACTTTAACTCAACAATTTGAAAGATTCTCCTCATTGATATCTGAGCTAAAATTAAATGGTCAGACCTACACAACTGTATCTATGCTTCATAGATTTTTAAGGTCTTTACCTGAAAAATGGGAAACATATTCTATAGTCCTTAGATCCTCACCAGACTTTAGCTCCCACACTCTTACAAAATTGCATGGGAGATTGCTAACTTTTGAAAGAGAATCGATCAAAAGAAGAAACTGCAAAGTTTTGGTAAAACTGCTGATGACTATCTACCAGGTAGTACAACACTATTGGGACAAGATTCACCTAATTGTTCAAATAGTTTTGGATCTTTTGACCACATTGACATAACTGCTGGGATCTCATCAGAAAGATCATTCCCAGGTTATGACAATGATGAATATAGTCAAACTGCTGATAACATGTGTTTTATCGTGGATGATTTAAAAAATTTCAGCAATGATGACTTAGAAGAAATGGACATCTTACACCAACTGGCCATGTTAAGAATTAAAACAAACAAATTTTATAAAAGGTCAGGAAGGAAATTTCCAGGACTAAACAGTTCTACAAAAATTGGTTTTGACAAGTCTAAACTTAGATGTCACAAGTGTCAGAAGTTGGGACAGTTTGCTAGAGAGTGTAGAAGCTCTAGCTACAACCAATATCAGTCTGGAAATCAGTTTAACCCTAGTTATAATACGAATAATGGAACACAGGGGAGTGCACATTTTGTACAGGCACAAGCTCCACAAATCCAATATGTACCACAAGTACAATATGTACAGATGCCTGCTCAACAGATGCAGAGCCAACAATCAATCCCTCCCATTCTAGCTGCTCAACAACCTCCACAGACTCAGCAACCCTCACAACAAAGCTTGTTCACCTCAGGGTATGTTGACTGGAGCAGTCTTCCTTTTGACACTACTGAGTGTAATCCTGATGCAGACAACAAAATGTTTGACATCAACTGGGGAGAACCTGACAATGGCAGAAAGAATTTCGCCTTAATGGCATTTGAGGGCTGCACCTCAAAATCTGCCCTGTCTCAGGTATCAAAAGAATCTTTAACAAAACTTTGTTCAACTTCATGTAAAGAATCTTTTGCTCTCATAAAAGAGACTAATGTGCACTTACAAGGCAAAGCAAATGACTCCGAGAGAAAATTCACTCAGATGAAATGTGATTTAGAAAGAAAACTTGCTACAAAGGCAAAAGAAAATTCTAAATTAACTAACAATGCTATTGAAACCCAAGCACAACTTAAAATCATGATAGATGACCTAGGAAATGTCATAAAAGAGCTTGCTGACACCAAGGTTACTTGTGAAAAATGGGTAGAATCTTGTAAACGGTACCAACTACTGCTTAACAAACAAAGTGCTTCAAATGTTAGGTTTGGCATAGGGTACAATCACACTGAAACACCAACAGATTTTTCCCCAAAACTACTGAAGATGGGAGAAAAATTGTTTCAGGTGAAACTTCTGAAGAGAAAGAATGCACATCTTTTCATGAAAACTTTCTAAAATTTCACAAAGAAAGTTCTTCAGAAGTACTAATAAAATCTGACTTTAAGCCATCAGTAGTTTCATCTACATTGGGAGTTGAGAACCTGAAAACTACTTATGACCTAAAACAAATCAAAACAATCAGAAATTTACCTTCAAATGAAAAAGAAAAGGCAAAAGAATGTGAAATCTGTGGTCTGTTTAACCACAAGACAGAATTTTGCAGATATAGAAAAAGAATTCAGTACAACAAGAAAATTTCACAACTGGTTGTGGGAAAACAAATCAAAAATGATTTTGAAGAAACTTTTTCTCCCAAAAAAGAACAACCAGCAAACAGCTTTTCTCAGAAAAAGATGAAATCTCAACAAAAATTTTTTTCTCAAAATTCTCTTTCAGTAGTTAGACCTACATCATCATCAGTTTCACCAACTGCTGAGATTAAAGATGTCATGTATATGGTACAACTACTGATGACCAAGGTTGATGGTGGTCCTCAAAAGGATACCACCATTGCTCTTAATGAAAAATCCATTGCCAAAAAGAAATGAATTCCTCAACCTGGTCAAGAACAAACTGTTAATGTTCTCAAGAGCAAACCCAAAGCCAATCTGGGCTTGGGTTCCTAAATCTAACTAATTTGCTACTTTGTGCAGAGGGTCTCTAGAGGCTTAAATAGCATTTGGTATGTGGACAGTGGAGGCTCAATGCACATGACAGGATGCAGATACCTGATAAACAACTTTATCAGTCAAAGAGAAGGATCTGTATCCTTTGGGAACAATGCCAAGGGATATGTGCTGGGACATGGCAATGTCTCTTCTGGCAAAATATAGTTGGACAAGGTCAATCTGGTTGAAAACCTTGAGTACAACTTGCTGAGTGTGTCACAAATGTGTGATAAAGGATATTCTTCCTTTTTCACAAAGACAGCATGCAAGATCATATCACCAGAAGGCCAGAAGTTGATAGAGAAGATCATTGAAGATCATACTTTGTTGATAGCCAAAAGATGTGGCAATGTCTATGCAGTGGACATTGAAAAGGACAAAGTACTGAACAACACTGCCTGTTTCTTCTCAAAGGCATCAACTTCAGAGACTGATCTCTGGCACAGGAGACTTGGCCAAGTGAACTTTAAAACCATAAATTAAGTCACAAAAATGGGTTTGGTCAGAGGTCTACCCTTGAAAGTATACCAGTGTCAAGAACACTATGTATCCTGTTTAAAGGGAAAGCAGCATAAGTCCTCCTATAAGTCTATTGAAGAATCAAAAACAACTGCATGTCTTCAACTACTCCATATGGACTTATTTGGGCCAGTAAAAAGAAGTACTGCTTGGTCATCATTGATGACTATTCAAGATTCACATGGGTATTCTTCTTATTCTCCAAGGATGAGGCAGCTGAAATCATCAAGTTCTTCATTCTACAAGTAGAGAAACAATATTCTCTATCTGTCAAAGCCATTAGAAGTGATAATGGGACAGAGTTCAGGAACAAAACTCTGGATGAATTCTGTTTGTCTAAAGGGATTATTAGACAATTCAGTGTTCCCAGAACTCCTGAACAAAATGGTGTGGTAGAAAGGAAGAACAGGACATTAATTGAAGTAGCAAGAACTATGTTAGCTGATTCAGGCCTACCATTGTATTTCTGGGCTGAAGCAACTAACACTGCATGTTATGTTCAAAATAGAGTCCTTGTCAACAAGAGACACTCCAAGACTGCCTATGAAGTTCTTCATGGCATAAAGCCCCTTATCTCCTTCTTCAGGGCTTTTGGATATCAATGTTTCATTCTAAGCATTAAAGACTCTATTTCAAAGTTTGCTGCTAAAGTTGATTTAGATTACTTTGTTGGTTATTCTTCCACTAGAAAAATCCTACAAGGTTTTTAATTCAAGAACCAAGATAGTAGAAGAAACACTGAATGTCAAGTTCAATGAGTTGAAACACACTCTTATTCCAGCACATCCTGCTGAACTCTTTGACCTTGAAAGCTTCCACTTTGGACCTGAAAAGACTGTCACTTTATCTAAACCTACTTATTATGGTGATCAGAGGTTTGATGATGAGGATCCAGCACCATGGACTCCTCAAACAGTTATTAAGTCAACTTTCAAACCTTCAGAAGTTTACAAACTTCTGATTCAACAACTGCTGATGTACAAACTCAAACATCTGCTTCAGCTCCTACAACTATTGAAGATGTTCAAACAGCTGAACCAGACATTATAAACCTCAGTGGTTTGTTTGATGAAGTACAAGAGCCACCTTTACCTGTCAGTGGTTTACAACAACTGATTGAACACAAAGATCATCCATTGGAACAAATCATGGGTGATGTTGCATTAGGTGTTCTCACAAGAAACCAGCTTTCCAACTTTTGCTTATTCTCAGCATTCATTTCTCAGTTGGAACCTAAGAAGTGCCAAGAAGCCCTCAAAGACAACAATTGGGTGGAAGCTATGCAAGACGAGTTGCTTCAATTCAAAACGCAACAGGTTTGGGACAAGATGGGTTTTCAGGAACAAACAAGATGAGGCTGGTATGATCATTAAGAACAAGGCAAGACTGGTGGCACAAGGTTACTCTCAAGAAGAGGGAATTGATTATGATGAAACCTTTGCTCCAGTTGCAAGGCTTGAGGCCATCAGGTTATTTCTGGCCTATGCCATTTCCAACAATATAAAAGTTTTTCAAATGGATGTTAAGAGTGCATTTTTGTATGGAAACATCAAAGAGGAAGTGTATGTTTGTCAGCCACCTGGGTTTGAGGATCCTTCTCATCCTAAGTGGGTTTACAAGCTTGACAAAGCTCTTTATGGGCTAAAACAGGCTCCAAGAGCCTGGTATGAAACACTCTCCAACTTTTTGCTCAAAAATAACTTTACAAGAGGCTCCATTGATAAAACTCTTTTCATTAAAAATGTTGGAAATCATGTCTTACTTGTTCAAATTTATGTTGATGATATCATATTTGTTTCAACAAATACAAAATTGTGTGATGAATTTAAGAAACTCATGCAATCAAAATTTGAGATGAGTACAATGGGAGAACTGCAGTACTTTTTAGGACTGCAGATTAAACAACAAACTAATGGAACTTTTATACATCAATCTAAATATGTTAAAGAATTATTAAACAAATTTTCTTTACAAGACTGTAAATCATGTTCCACTCCCATGACACCTACCACACAAGTTGAACCAGATGATCAAGGAAAACAGGTTGATCAAACCATGTATAGATGTATGATAGGTTCCCTTTTGTATCTAACTGCTTCTAGACCAGATATTATGTTTTCAACACGTGTCTGTGCTAGATATCAATCAGCTCCTAGGGAATCACACCTAATTGCAGTCAAAAGAATCTTCAGATATCTGAAAGGAACTCCTACACTTGGAATTTGGTATCCTGCTTCTAGCAATACCAAGTTATCAGCTTTTTCAGATAGTGACTATGCAGGGTGTAAAATGTCAAGAAAATCAACATCTGGTGGTTGTCAATTTTTGGGAAACTGTCTAGTGTCCTGGCAATCAAAGAAGCAAACATCTGTTGCAACTTCAACTGCTGAAGCTGAATACATTGCAGCTGCAAGTTGTACATCAGAGATACAATGGCTCCAATATCAACTTCTTGATTATGGAATCAAAGAAACCAAGACACCATTGCTTGTAGACAGTAAATCTGCCATTAGCATCATTCAAAATCCTGTTCAGTTCTCAAAGACTAAACATATTGAAATCAGGTATCATTTCATAAGGGATTGCTATGAAAAAGACAAGATAGAAGTGAAGCATGTGACAACAGCTAATCAAATAGCTGACATATTCACTAAACCCCTTGACACATCAACATTTCAGAAGTTAGTATCCATGCTTGGGATGCTAAATTTGTAAGTGTTTCTTTTACTTTTCCTGCACATATTTTATTTTTCACTTACATCTGTTTTTAGTCTAAAACCTCTGAAAAACAAAAAGAGAGAAACTACTGATGAATAAAAACATCAGTATGGGAATATTTTCTGAAAAATGATTAACTTCTGATAAAATAATCTTCAGAAGTTATGAATAAAGTATTTATAAACATTCTCATCAGTTGTTAACAAACTACTGAAGAGAAAATGGGAAGTTTGACATTAAGGGCAAATCAGACATTTCCCACTGCAGAAATTTGACCTAGGGCGGTTACAAACTTTTGATAAACACCTATTCCAACACTTATCCTTTCAAAAAGCAAAATTCCCTCATTCTCTCTCAAAAACGCTCTCAAAACCCTTAACCTGCAAAAACAATGCTCGATCCATACACACACAAACCACATGGCTCTAATACTGAAACAGGGACACAATCAAAGAGGCTACTTTGAGAAACATGAAGCCTGGTCCCAATACGACGAAATCATTGATTTAGTCATTAAATCTCAATACTTCACTGCCCTCACCATTGATCCTCCAATCCACACTGAAACTCTAAATGAGTTCTGGGCGAATGCGGAGACAGTGACAGTGAATGATCAAGTAATCTCCCTCAATTCAACCATCCAAGGAGAAGAATGGCAATCACACCAGCAACTTTGGGGATTATACTGGGTCTAGATGATGTGGGTGCCCCAGATCAATTTCCAAACTCTGAAATTCATCTGACCATGACAGAGTGTGGTTACCAAGGTACTCTCTCACATGCAACCATTTTTAAGAAATTCTTTGAACCAAAATATAAACTTTTGTTTCATTACATAATAATGTGTTTGAGTCCAAAAACTGGATCTTATGATCAGATGCCCTCTACTTTTCAACCTATTTTTCATTCCATTGTGAATGAGACAAAATTCAGGGCATCGGCACTTTTCTTTAATGAGTTGGTGTTGCATCACCTCAATTCTAAAAAGAAGTTTTTGTTGTATCCAAGGTTCATTATGCAATGCATAACAAAAGAACTTGGAGAAGAGGTGCTTGTGGGTAAAACAACTGTTTTAAACCCATTAACCTCACAAGCATACTCTAGGCACAATAAACCGGCTGCCTTGCTAGAAGATGACCAAGGGGAACACACAACAGTCCCCATGGAACCCTCATCTTCCAAACCCTCACCCAAAAAGGCCAAGAAACCTAAACAGCAAAAACAAAAACCCACCAGCCTTAAAAGAAAGGCAGTTCACGAAGTTGAGATGCCTGAACTTGCCAATGTGCAATCTGCACTTGATAAAGATGTGACTGAAACATCCTCTCAGTCTCATCCATCTCAAACCCCCACTAGAGCACCAATCACAATTCTATTCAAAAGAAAGAAATTTAAGAAAACAATTCCCATTGACTCTTCTTTTGAAACTGCTGAACCATTAGACCAAACTACTGAACCCATACCACAAACTTCTGAACCTGAAGCCCTAGAAATTGCCAAACTTCTCTCTGGGCTAAAAGAGACCATCCCATCAGAACATGTCAGTCCCCAACAACCACATCAAATAGGGGACATACCAACAGACTTTGACATGGATGTGGATGTACATAGCCCTAACCTAAGAGATGAGGATGAACCAGGGTTTCTAAGCCCAAACTTAGAGACTTTAGGTACATTTGAGGCTGCTACTACTCATATACCACCCAGTGGTGGATCTGAGGAAAGAAGTAACATTGCTAAGACCTCATTTGTGGCAACTACTGATGAAGGCTTAATGCCTGAGGTAGGAAATCCTCTAAACCAAGAACAAGAGGTACATGAGACAACTGGGTTGGGCCCAGCTCATGATATAACTGATACTGTCCTCATTGAGGAAGTAAGCAGGGATTCAGATGATTCCATTGATTTGGATGATGATTCACACTCCACCAAACTTGAATTGACGGCTGCTAGTGAAGGTCCTGCACCTGGTGTCTCTAAGCTCAAAGAGCTGGTCACACCAGATCAGGTTAAAGACCACTTGATCCCTGATTCCCCTAAAGTGGCATCTTCTGTACAACATAAAGATCACCCAAAAACACACCCCTCATTGAAAATGCCTACCCAATTCCCTGGATCATCCAGCATGACCTGAACCAACTATGCAGCCCAGATGGTCCCCTATACCAGTTGATGAACGCCCTCATTGCCAATCACCTCAAATACTTCACAACTGCTTTGGAGTTGTCAACCAAAACTCAATTTGAGGTGATCAACAAAAAACTTGGTGAGCTGTCCAACAAAATAGACAACAACTCAAGACAGCTTGCTAAACTCACTGGTAGAACTTCTCAACCTAGCAGGCTTCCAGAAGTGGATGAAGCCAAAAAGGGGGAGAAGATTAAGGAACCTATGGAGTCACTGGATGCCAGGATAAATGCAAGAGTGGCTCTACAACAACAACAACTTCTAGAAAAAGCCCAAAAACAAAAAGAAGATCAACAAAGGCTTATTTCTGGAACTGAAGTTGAAGCTGAAACTTCCCAAGGCCATAATGAAGAAACTGCTGAAGACTCTGAAAGTACTGAAGACAATCCTTCAGTAGTTGACACTTCTGTCAACACTTCAGCAGTTAACACTTCCAACATACAAACAGCTGAAGAGCGTTCAAAAACAACTGAACAACAACAACCAACTCCTATTCCAAGGCCTACAACAACAACAACAATGACTGTGCTGAACCCTTCTCCAATTTCAATGTCCAAAGAAAGGCTAAGGAAGAAGAGATCTAGAACAACTTGGTGGCAAGGGAAGACTTAAGCTTAAATGAAAAGCTTCAAGCTTATGAAGCAGAGTTGAATAGACAAGCTGAAACAGAGAGAGTTGCTAAAGAAGACAAAAGACAACAACTGGTGTCTTTTATAACAAAGAACAACAAAACAAAAGCCTATTCACTCAAAGGGCTCTCAATGGATGAGCTAACCAGAAGAGCTCAACTTGTTGCTGACAAACTTGCAACAGACAAAGATAGAAAGCCAAGAGAGCAGAAATGATTGAAGAACTGGTAGCTAATGACTATGGTTCAAAAGCCTCTGTGTCAAAATGGAGAGAAGACAAACTACTGGACACATACAAGAAATACAAGGCTGCCAAGGCTGCTAATCCAGAGAAGTTCAAAACTTCTGAAGTATCAACTTCAGTAGTTAGAACTTCTGGTGTTAAACAAAGACCAGCTACCAAGAGAAAGCCAGAGGACAATACAAAGACTGACTTCAAAATGGTGTTGCTAGAAGGCAACACAGTTGTGCAAGGAGACTTTGATATTGAAGAAAAACCTCTAATAACACAATTTAGGGATCCTTTAACATTTGATTACCAAATCCAGAAAACTATAACTGATAAGCTGCACACAAAGGTAGTCACTGAACATCATCTACCTACTTTTAAATTACCTAATGTGATGCAAACAGAAGACAGAAGTGAATCCCACCCGAGAGTCACAAAAATAGAAAACATCCAACACTCAGGAACATCCCAGGGATCCAGCATGGTTCCCTATACTTCAGATTTTGACAAATCTAAAGTGCTGATCATTAGATGGTCCTGTACTGATGACAACTCAGTAATGGTAACAAGAAGATATCTTACAAGCAAGGCCTACAAGTCCATGAATGAACTGAAGAATCTATCAACTCAGGACTTGCTTACAATTCAACATTTGGAACCTCAAAGGGGATCTCTCACTGATGAACTGCTGAATCAACTGAAACATTCCATGTTCAAGGAGATATGGAAGATTGTGAATGACAGAAGAAAACAATAAAGAATTAGAAAAGGTTTTGGCTTTATCAATCCAGGGGGAGATTGTAAGGACAAAAAGGATTGAGGAAACCACTTTTGCAAACCTTAGTCTAATTCATACTTCTGCAAATATTCTAAGTATAGAACTACTGAAGAATGAAGACTACAGTACTAAAGAAGGATTCAACAAGTACTGAAGAAGAAGTATCAGAAGTTCTGAAGTCTAACCAGACAAGTTCACTGAAGAACTACTGAAGACAAACTACTCATCAGTAGTTTGTCATTCATCAGCACTTGTACCAGAATCTTTCCACCGCTTTATGTTTCAGTAGTTTATTTGTTTAGTATTACTTTATCGTTTTATGCAAGTTCCAAGAATGCAACTTGTTGCAACTTGTTACAGACTTGCTTTTTGGCAAGGTTCATGTATTTGTAAAGTATATAAATAGATGGGTTCATCCCTCTGTTTTAGACATTGATTTTAATTGAAACTGAAATCCTTCAAAACATATTATTGTTATTTCCATTTCGTTTATTGAGAATCTGTCTGAGTATTTATTATCATTCACATTCAATACTTAGATTCTCATTAAACTTGTCTTTAGTTTTCAAACATCCAGGGGAGTAATAACTCTTGTTGATAGTGTAACTTTACTTACTCATTCCGCTGTGCAAATCTGATTGAACTTGCTAAACACATAAGTGGTCACTAGCAAGCAATACATCAAGAGCATTACTTATCCAACACCGATTTATCTCAGTTTTTCGGTACCTTACACACCGCCTTACTAGCTTCAAAGGATCCCCGTGGTTTCAAAACTGTGTCCAAACATCCCCGATGGGTTAAGGCAATGGAAGAGGAAATAACTGCTTTGCGAGCAAACAATACTTGGGTGCTGGTCCCTCGACCAACTCACACAAATATTGTAGGCTCCAAATGGGTTTTTAGGACTAAATATAAGTTGGATGGAACTGTGGATCAAAACAAAGCACGATTAGTTGCTCAAGGCTACACTCAGATTCCATGGATTGATTTCTCACATACTTTCAGTCCCGTGATCAAGGCATCTACAGTTCATGTTGTCCTTGCTCTTGCCACAATGTATGACTGGCCGTTACGGCAACTTGATGTTCGCAATGCTTTCTGAAATGGAAATCTCACTGAGATTGTTTTTATGGAACAACCACCCGGGTTTATAGATGATCGCTTCCCTACTCATGTCTGTTGTTTAAAGAAAGCTCTTTATGGTCTCAAACAGGCCCCCCGCGCGTGGTTTCAACGTCTTAGTAGTTTTCTCACTAACAATGGTTTTATTTACAGCAAAGCGGATACATCTTTATTTTTTTTTAATCAGGGACATGTGCTGGTTTATCTTCTTGTCTATGTGGATGATATTATCCTTACAAGTAATGACACAGACTTCATCAATAAGTTTGTTGCCAAACTATACAAGGAATTCTCCATCAAAGATTTAGGGGCATTGGGATATTTTTTAGGACTTGAAGTTACTAACAAAAATCACAGCATATTTTTTGACTCAAACAAAGTATGCCTATGATATTTTAGCTTGTGCAGGTCGGGTGGATGCAAAGCCTGTCGCTACCTCTTTGTCCTCAACAGAAGTCTTTCTTTCCAAAGGGGAACTGTTTCATGATCCGACTCTTTACATGTCATTAGTTGGAGCTCTTCAGTACTTGACTATCACACGTCCAGATCTGTCTTATGTTGTAAATCAAGCCCGTCAACATCTTCAGTCTCCCACAGTTTCTCATTTTCAATCTGTTAAACGGATCCTCAGATATGTCAAAGGCACTCTCGCCTTTGGTTTACATTTCCCTAAACAGTCTACTCCTACCTTACTTGGCTACTCGGACGCTGATTGGGCTCGTTGCATTGAAACTCGCCACTCTACTTACGGTTACTCTATTTATTTAGGTGGTAACCTAGTCTCTTGAAGTGCTAAGAAACAACCTACAGTTGCTCGGTCTAGCTACGAGTCTGAATATCGTGCAATGGCTAACATCGCAGCAGAAATTATTTGGCTCACTCATCTACTTCGGGAGCTTCATGCTCTCCCTATGGATCGTCCAACCCTTTTATGTGATAACAAGAGTGCTATTTTCCTCGGTCAGAATCCAGTGTCTCATAAAAGAGCCAAGCACATAGATATGTATTATCACTTTGTTCGAGAACTGGTCTCCTTTGGGCATCTTTACACTAAGTTTGTTTCTTCCAATCTCCAGGTGGCTGACATCTTCACCAAAAGTCTCTCACGCCCCTTGTTCGAAGAGGTCCGCAACATGTTACGTGTCGGTCCCCTACCTGTTCAGTTGACGGGGTAACAGCAAGACGTAAATTAAGGATTCCAATATCCTTGATTTATTCTCATTTATTATTGCATTGATTAGTAAATATTGTATTTCCATTAATATGTAAATTACTTGTGTATATTTGGTGTTGGTTATCAATGAAAGAATTATCTTGGAAATTATTCAAACTTGTTAGAAATTAACATTATATTTTCTATATTTATATACAAAGTGTTCAGAGAATCTATCCAGAAATATGATGAAATATGTTGCAGCCATGTTCATTACCACAAAAAAGGAGACATACACCATCAGCTCGTAATTCTTCAAAACTCCTCGCCCTTGCGTGTCATTGGCAACCTGAATAGTATTATCAGCACATGGGGAGATGTTCAAAACAGCTAAAAAAAGTCTTGAAACAATTAGGAGGAAAAAATAATATATGTTTCTTAAATGTGCACCGTGCATGCCTTGGATATCAACCTTGCATTTAATCCTAAACGAGCTGCACACGTTAGGGCATCCACTGCATTACCACCTCCTTGAACCAAAAAATAGATTTAAGTAAATGATCGTTAACCTTTAAACTAGGGGTGCTTAACGGGTCAGGTTCGCGGGTCCAACCCGAACCCGAAAACTTTACATGAACCCGAACCCGACCGGAACCCGAAAATTGTGGCTTACATATGAACCCGAACCCGACCTAAATATTCTCGGGTTGACCCGAACCCGACCCGTTCAACCTAATTTTTTTATTTTTCCGCAAACTAATGTATTAAAATTACAATTTTACAACAAAAAACACAAACATATATAAAACATTTATGTTTTATTTATAAAATCTAATACCAATTTCCATTTTAAGTTATAAGTATAGCATAAAATACGTAACGAATTTAATTTATATCACAAAACATATTGTAAAAAAAACAATATATAGTATAAATACGTTAAACGGGTCAACCCGCTAACCCGCCCGGGTTGACCCGAACCCGGGCCGTTTAGCTAAACGGGTTCGCAGGTTCAACCTGAACCTGACCCGAACCCATTTAGACTAAACGAAACCCGCTAATTTCGTGTTAGGTTCGGGTCGTGTTTTCGGGTCGTATCAGAAATTGACACCCCTACTTTAAACCCAGAGTAACTTCTAAATTCAAGCCTTCCAGAAAATTTAGCTGATAATCTTTAAAGAAAATGGGTACCCCTATGATTAAAAGAGTAAAAGTTTACATATAATTCAACCAGAACTGAATTTTGTAGCCCATGATCATTTGGACATTTTGGATCATCGGATGAACAAGTTTTGGGTTCTACACATGTTTGTGCAGAGAATCCGTGAGGGACAAAACACACACTAATATATATCAAAATGTCGGTACATCACAGGCTATTCATACCCTAACATAATGACAGTTAAAATAACCATTCTAAACTAACGAATAACGGGTACCGTTTGGCTAAACATCGGATCAGAAACCCACATTCTAACCTAGTTTGACTTTCAAACAATAGTTTGACTTTTATATTTGACATATTTTGACTCTTAAGTTATACAAAATTTCTAGATTAATTCTAATTCCAACAAAGTCGAATGGATGAAATTAAAAAATAAATAATAATAATAATAATAACAACAATAATAATAATAATAATAATAATAATAATAATAATAATAATAATAATGGAACAAAGGTAAAAAAGAACCACATCCCAACTGCTTGCATAAAGCTAAAGAAACAAAACTAATAATGAGTATAGTAACTTAACCATCGTTTTTGTAAAAAAACAAGAAAACAGTAAGGTAGCGTTTGTTTCACGGAATGGAATCCAAATGGGAGTGGAATTGAAAAAACAATCGATTAATCTGCAGAAAATAAACGAACACGAGAACACAAGGATTTACGTGTTTCGGTCAGCTGACCTATGTCCACGGGCTGCAACCAGGATACTTTTATTATTGCTTTCTGCCTCACTCGTGATGATGAATTACAAGTACAAGATGCCTATTTATAATTATAGATTAGGGTTTACTACTTAATCCCGAATAAAACTAATAATGGGTTAATTAGATAAAACAGGCCAAGTCTTCAATTTAATTAGTCTGCCACTTAATTGTCTTCTAATCCGAGCCCAAATCAAGGCTCCACAAAACCGAATAAAACAAGGGGAACCTGGATTCATACACCAGGTCCTCTAGAATTCATACACCCCTTTGAAAAAGCATACAAAAAGTCAAAAAAGCTACAGGTTGCTTTGGAAAAAGTGCAAAAAAGCTGTCAAATTAACTTATAATATTTTCTCATGCTTTATAAGTTGTTTTCTGAACGGATCTTTTGTAAGTTAAGTTTTTGAAGTTATGTTGGAAAACAACGGCCATAAAGAATTTTTTTTATGTATCATCCATTGTAGTTATCTAAAACTTGCTTTTCATATTTTTTAACGGACATAGTATGTTGGAAAAAAACGAATTTTAATTTTTGTACACCGCATTTTATGTTGAAAAAAAAAAAAGAATTAATGTTTATAGTGTTAGAATACAAAGAAAAAGACTTTTTGAGGAAAATAAACACTTGGTGTTACGTGACACATCTAAGGAGGGGGGATGATCTCATTAAATGCCGTATTAAAATTTTTTATTCGTTCAACATAACATGTACGTTAGAAAAAAATGAAAAGCAAGTTAGAAAAAAAAAAAGCAAGGATGGGATGTGTTCTAAGGTTAAATAGAAAAAAAAAACTCTAAAAATAAATTAAAAAGTAAGTGATAACGTAGTTAAAATAAAATATACTCTTTATATTAATTGACAAAATAGATAACTTAAAAGATAAACAATAATACTTACTAACAACTTCGATAAATATCTTCACAAAGAAAGTAAAATTATAGAACTAGAAAAGCATTTAAATATGTTTTATAAAATCTTACGAACCATTTTTTAATTTAATATAAATACTTTTTTTCTGTTAAAAAAAGACATTTTAAAAAGGAAAATAGCTTTATCCAATAACATTAGGAGTGAGAAAAGTTAAGTTTTGATAATATACGGGTCAATGGGTGTGTGGAATCTGATGTTGAGGTAAGCATGACGTCACATGGTGTGTTAATCCTAGATCTCTAAACAAGATTGAGCTTGAAATAAAACCTTTTTAATCAAAGTGTCTTCTCAAAGCTTTGGTTTCCTTGCGTCAGTGGCTTTGGAGCTAGTAAGCCAAGTCCGGGTGATGCATAGTCAAGTTATGACCCCAAGATATATTAATATAGTTTTTAAAAGACTTAAACTTTGCAATTCAAAAAGCGGCATTACCTTCTATTTTGATGTATTAGGCGTTTGTTGGTTATATTAATTATAATTGTACACTTGAAAAGAAAATACATCATTACATATAATTATATATAAGTATGATAAAAATGTAAAAAATTATAACTACAAATAAGACAAGGTCCAAGCCAGCTAGAAAAATTATCCACGAGCCAAATTCAATAAACAAATATAAAGCTGAAAACAAGCCAAGTTCAAGCTTAGACGAGCTCTAACTCTTAGTTACATCCTTCATGCGTATATTTTCCATCTTCTACAACGAAAAATATAAGCTTGAATAAGATTATTCGGTTCAAAAAAAGGTTACACTCAGAAAGTCAGTTTTGTTCCTTAAACACAATAACAATAACAATAAATCGAAAGTCAGAAACCAAACATGAAACTTAATATTCTAAAGAAAAAACCCATGTTTTCATTTCTGTTTGTTCGACTATTCATTTCTATCTGCAACGATTCTAACTAACCACAAAAACCAGATTTTTTTTTTTAATATTTTCAGGTTCTGTACATTTCAAATTATAAGTTACTACTACTAAAAAGAACCTTCGTTCCATAAAGGCTTAGAGATGTGTCTACCCCATCTTAAGCGGGCCGGATCTATAGCCGCCAATGTGCACAGAAGCCCCAGTCATGTCATGCAAACTCGGGCTAGCGTTCCACCAGCTGCCATCGGAAGAAGGGGATTCCATGGTGTAGTCTTGTTTCAGGGCTTGGACTACTTCAACCATGCAAGGTCGTTGAGCGACATCAGGGTGCACACACCAGTAAGCGATTGTAGCCACTTTAGCAAATTCGGTTGAGTTGTAGGTCCCGGATAGTAATGGGTCGGCTAATTGCTGCAGACCTTGTAGGGTTGCGAGAAGTGATCGGGACCAGATCACGAGGTTTTCTTCACCAGGAGGTCGAGACATGTCTATTGGTCTTTTTCCGGTGAGAAGTTCTAGTAGCACAACACCGTAACTATAGACGTCACTTTCGACTCGAAGATGTCCTGTCATGGCGTATTCAGGTGCTACGTAACTGTCATCCATTCAGTTAAAAATAATAAGTGAAAGTTCGCATCAGAATTGAAAATGAAACAATTAGCTTTGAATAAAGGAGTACATTTTGGGCGGGTCAGTTGATGTCTTGTCATCTTGATGAGTCAAAAGTGTATTGATCTGAATTTCTAAATGGGTCAAGGCGTGTATAAACAGACATCAATACTAACAAAATACGCTTTTGACTCAACAAGACATCAACTGACCCGTCTAAAATATTAAATATTCTCCTTCAAAACACTAGAAGTCCAGATTTACTAATTTTAATATATGACCATGCCTTCTTCTCATTCTTCAAATCCTAAACACGTAACCCATTGGAATTTGAAGATGGCAGAGATTCAAAGATTCCTCTTTTGGTAGAGAAGAGAAAAAAAGGGTATAATGACATAAATTTGAAAACATGAATATTTGATATTATGACTTTTTGTTGGGAAAATATGATATTATGCAAGTTTTAAATTTGAAAGACATGTATATTTGATACTTTCATAGTTGACTCATTTCCCTTTATATTAGTTTTATGTTATTTTATCTGCATGGCCCATTATAGAGATAATATAACCCGAAAGGACTCTTGCATAAGCTTATCTAACTTCACTTTGAGAGGAAACATACCCGAAAGTTCCCATGACGCCTGTAGAAATATGATCACGACCTTCTGTAGCTTCCCTTGCGAACTCGAAATCCGATATCTTTGGGATAAAATCATCTTCAAGCAAAACATTGGCAGGCTTAAAATCACAATGAATCACACGAGGACTAGAATCTTCAAGGAGATAAGCCAACCCTCTTGCTGCACCAAGAGCAATCTTTAACCAAGCATCCCAATCAAGAAATCCTTTTTGCTTATCTACACATGAAACACAAACAAAGAGATGAATTTTGATGTCAAGAGAACTAATAGTGGTGTCAAATTCAACCGTGATCTCATTTTTAAGGATTTATTCGGGTTATGTTTTATCTTACGTGAAAATGTTTAATATATATAACAACCATACCCAGTAAATTCCACAAAATAGCAAAGCTATTTGTAGGGTATGGGGAAGGTGAGATGTATGCAAACTTTCCCATATCCCAAGGGATAGAGAGGTTGTTTCTGGTGTATATGGTATGCATAAGCGTCCTAAATCATTTATACAACGACATAGAATACTTTTTTTTGAAACTTTTATGGTATTTTGTTTCCTAAAAAAATTTGATTACATAACAATAGAAATTTAGCTAAAGTTGGTTAGGTGCTTATGCAAATACCCTTTCGTTTTAACCATGTCTGACACGCTAACTATCATAAATAAAAAACAATTAAACTGACAAATGATAGTCCAGACTAATCCGGCTCACTTCAATCAAAGAAATAACATACGGTGCAAATGAGATTCAACGCTGCCCTTTGGAACAAGCTCATATACCAAGCAACGTTTGTGTCTTTCGATGCATATACCAATAAGTTTAACAAGGTTACGGTGACGCAACCGGCTTAACATCTCAGCTTCTGCAAAGAACTCACTTTCTCCGTGACCCCATAATAAACACGACCAAAACCACCTTCACCTATAACTCGTTTAGAGCTGAATTTTTTAGTGGCTTTACTTACTTCAGCCAGTGAAAATGTCTTAACCTGTACACCGGATTAAAGCAGCACTGCAGCTGAAGGTGTGTGATTTCTACCACCACTTTTGCAGTAAGTCAGAAACAGCAATATTAGTCAAAATAGAAGAGAAAAAGGTAACTTCACAGAAAATGATCAAATATGTCAAAGATCACCAAAGTAGTTTTTGAAACATAAAACCTCCAAATCATTTTACACAAAAAAAAAAAAATAGATTACTAATGACATATTATATCTTATAACTGTATTGACACGTTAATTATGTATATAAGATTAAAATTTTTTTGACAAAAAATACAATGTAGGAAGGAAAAAAAACTACTGTAACTAGTGAAATAGATCAAAGGTACATGCTTACCACATCTTCTGAACATCAAGGGAACAGAAGTTGCCGCACAGCAAGCAATCAACAGTACTACTACTGCTGACAAAGAAATAATAAATATGGTTTTACGGTCCATCTTCTGACTTCTTTTATCAAAATTTGGAGTTGCGGGGAGTGATTGGGTGACAGGACTTCTTCTTGGTCCGTCATCAGGTTCATTTGGTGCAGTAGGAAGCCCTGGTTGCAATATCTCATGTTTAGAAACCACATGGTTAAATATTAATGGAAAAAAATAGATGTGGCAATTCAATAGATTTATCTCGAGATGGGTTCATCGGGGTATATTGTACCTGATATACGTTAAAATATACATATTTAAATCCCCGATTAAGCTCCCAATTTACGCGTTTTCGACCATAATTGCACGAATTTGGTACTTAACCGCTTCATATATTTATTTCAGGTCTTAAACGGCGCCTCGAAGACAAAGTCGAAGAAACCGGGCTAAAAACGGACAAGACAGACAACTTCTACAAAATTGACCAAGTCTGGAAGTTGTGCACGAGAGTGCCAAATCTGTGTACTCCCGTGCGGGTCACATGTGCTCGGGAACAAGCGTGCACGGCTAGGCGCACCAGGCAGTGCACTCCTTTGTGCTCGGCAACACCAAGATCAGCACGGCCGTGCACCCTGATGGCACTCCCGTGCCAAAATCAAGATATTTTCAGGAATCACCCAGCCACTTGCCCACTCGACCATTTGCACGTCAACTCACCAAAGCAAAAGTGCACGGCCAGGAGCACGGCCGTGCACCTGACCGTGCACACCTTCGAAATTTGCTTAAATACAGAACACAACCCTCTGTTACATTCATTGGGTTTTGGAGAGCGAATTTGGGCGATTTTCCGGACATTCCAAGCTGCTGGTCAGGCGTTTGACAAGCTCGGGATCTCATCCTACTCATCTAACATCATCCAATCCTTCACATTCAAGATTTATGGTTTGATCTATAAACTTTAAGTTTGTTCAAATCTGAATATTTTGGCTTGTTTGTGTCGTTTATGTATTGCATTATAGTCTACGGATATTATCTAGTAATCGTTTGTAGTTAAAACAATCGTTTGTATGAAATCACGTTTTGTATGAATTTGGCGTTTTTCATGTTTGAATCTTGATGATCATAATGCAACCTTGTTTCATTGTTGATAGATTTGTAGTTGTGTTCGGATGACTTTGATGATTATCGAATGTGTTAGGCGGATTACTTGTTGAGGAAACCGTCCGTTTAATCGTCCGGTAGTAAACTAGTTAACTTGTTAATAAAGTTTACACAATGAAACTGTAACCGGGTATTGGTTTGGTTAAAGTCACTCGGATAATGATTATAGATGTTTACCGGCACGTAAAAGAGTTTAAAAAGCTTAATGGTGTTGTTACTAATCTTTGACACGGTTAATGATCTTTGTTAGTTATTTTGGTGAAAATGGCGATCTTAGTAGATTTGTGTTCAAAGTTAGTAAAATGGAATAGGTTGTGAAATGCTCTACTTTATGCTAGTTTCGGTGGTCGTATTGTGTATTTGATATTGCTTTCCTTGGCTAGTGCGGTTGAGGACTCCCGAAAGGTGATACTAACCTATCTTTAAAGATTCACATGAGATCATATCAGCTGCGCGCTAATGAACGACTTGAGGTGGCTAACGTGTGTATTCGTGTTAGCTTTCCATATAGTTGTCATGTTAGGATGCCCGAAAGGGACACTAACTGTCGGAAAATGGGAATGTTGATCACGCCTTTATTTCTTATATAGATGACATGCTAGGATTGGCGTATTATAGCTTTTATAGTTATATTTTCTATTTGGAGTCGTAGTTAAGTTATTTACATGTTTTAGAATTAATTTAGTCTTAAACAAAACTCAAACATATCTTTTACTTACTGGTGAATCGGGGATAGAGTTTTAGTACCATTGCTCCGCGCGCGTCCATGGATCGATACTTGGTTCTTATCTGTACTTACTACATATATGACAGGGTACACTTGCCCTAGTGTGTGTGTTTTAATATGAAGGTCGAAACCATTTTTATAAATATTAAAGCAAAAACGTGTGTTAAAATCCGTTGTAAAATATGTATAGTTACGCACACGTCAAGTTTTTGGCGCCGTTGCCGGGGACGCGACGAGCATTAGGAACGAACCGAGTCAACTTTTTACCGGTGTACATGCTTGTGAATACTTGTTTATACTTCTTTGATTCGTTATTTCATTCATTTATTTGCATATATGATTATTTGAATTTTTATTAAATTTATCTGTCTGTAGATATTTTGGATTAATTTTAGATTGGTTTATAGGTTGCATATAGATTCGTTCATTTATCTGCTTATAGGATTGTTTGATTTGATTTTTCGTTCATTAGGATGTTGATAGATTTAATTTATTGAATATTGGATTAATTGGTTTGTCTATGAATTTGATTTGTTCGTTATTTGATTAATTAGATTTATTTGTTCGTATT